>OY744530.1:74349399-74739399 GCA_963556195.1 Sepiola atlantica
AGGCCCAAAGGCCACTCAAGGATAAGGGTTAATGAGTTTGTCAGGTGGACGGTGAAACAACATCGTGAAGATTTGTAACGATGGTTGAAACTGGGGAAAATTTTATTATCTAATTAAGAGAACGGCTCAATAAGAATTTGTTAACATTGGATTTGAAAATGATCATGTTGTAGTCAGCTGAGAAGCAGCCCCAGTGGTATTGTGTTCCACAGATGGGCAGTTCTTGGAAAGAAACTTTGCTCATGGAAGTTCTGTTTAGTTTTAGGTACACAGAGTAAGAAAGGACAATTATTTACAGTGGTTGTAACGAGACAAGTTTTTGTTGTGAATGCCTTACAGGGGGAATCCATAGATTGGAGCTCAGTCAAGCACCTACCATGAAAATAACAATAGACTTGAGAAAGACTAGCAACCTTTCTTCTGTGAGAAAGAGGCTGTAGGGAATAGAAGAGGACATCCTCACTAGATTTCGAGGTCAGTTTTGTACTCTTTCAAGGCAGGAAAGGATGCTCTGAGCGGCACCTCCCCAGATGTGGCAACAGTACTCCATCTTAGGACGTATTTGACTCTTATACAGGTAGAGGATTGCTTCAGGAGTGAAGTACTTTCTGGAGCGGTAGAATGATCCAACTATTTTCCCAGCGACCTTAGCAACAGATTTGATGTAAGTCTTTCATTTCAGGTCTGGAGTGCAGAACAGTCCTAGAAGGTTATCAAATTAGGGGCCTTCTTCAAGGAGAGATCCATTCTTTTCAATTGGGGCAATTTTATTGTATAAGGAAAATGGGGTGTCAGTATTTTCTCTACAACCATTCATATATAGCAGAAAGATGCCATTAGAGAATTGAAGCCAAGAAGCAGTGCTCACCTTTGCGGCACCTACGAATATGATCTATTCTATTCTGGCTTGGATATGGCTTTTAGTGAATTTAATATTTAAATGATGGCTCGGTAATACATGTATTCAATTTTACAATTTATTAGAAACTGTAAAAGACACAAACGAAAATGACAACGATAATAGGGGAACAACTCAGGTGTGCCTAATACCTGTCATTTTATTTATAATCAAGGCCTTCTTCAATGAGTGGCGCTTATGTGCTGCTGTCATTATATGAAGCACAAAGCTTTATGGCATCATCAGTTGTTTATAATTATCTTGTCTTGAACTGGCTTGAATTTTTATTTATTTTGTAAAATATCAGTGAACTAATCTTCAGAAAACATTCTGCTTGGTTGTGTTCTTCCAAAATTCAAAGGAAATTATTTTTTGTAAAAATTCAAAGGAAATTATTGGCATCTATGATAATCCATCATCGACTGAACCTTCTGCTTGGATGTCTGTCACTTCTGACCAGCGGATACTACTGTTGTACCTTGAAGGGCCGATAATAATTTAGACAACATGGTGGTATATTTACAAGAGTGTATTTACAGAAGTACAGAAATAGTATGTTACAGAAAGTCTACGTGCGATACTGTGGTTATGGCTGCCACCAATGACTGCTGCAACACATAGTCGTAACTCTATTCATAGTCTCTGGAAAAGTTCATCTTCACCCGAAATAGGGTAGATCAACATCGCACCGTAACAACTATCCATGCTTGATGCTTGGTCTTTTGGCTAGGAGGAAAGTGTAGTATCTGTTCTGATACTACACTTTATCTGTAGTGTCCTTGGTCAGTGAAGAAGAAATGCTTCTAGACTTAGGCAATTTTTATTTTTGTCTCAATCTAGAGTGACACTTTTTGAAGAGTTGGATTTTCCCTACATTAAAAATCAACCTTGTATCTAATTCTGCCTTTGTGGGGAGGCAAGTAAATAGGGACTACCCATACAAGAACACTGTAACATCTATTTTTATCATGAGTTCTAAAAACTCAATGAAAAAAGACTTTCCTTTCTCCCTATATGTACTTAGCATTAGGTGAAATTTCCATGGACAGAGCTTCTTTGCAAGGGATTCCCACCTGTGGAACACATTACCGCAGGACTGCTTCCCTGCTGATTACAACTGGGTCGTCTTCAAATCTAATGTCAACAAATTTTTGTCCTATACCGCCCCATAAGTAATACAACGCAGTTCATATTATTGATCGATGTTAGTACTCCCATAGTGTCCCTCATTTCTTGGTTGATAATCATTTCCGTCTTATTAACCGTTACCTTGAGTGGCTCTTGGCCTTGATAAGTGGTGAATTAATAGTAAAAAAAGTCTTTAATGAAGGGAAGAATACAGTACAGGGTATTGCAGCAAAATTCCACCCCTTCACCGTACAGGATGTTACAGCCAAATCAGGCGCTTGACAAAAAGAAAACGAAATAGGCAATAAAAACAAACGTTGTATATGCAGAGATCTGACAGTTTATTTAGCAACTGTTAGACTTAAATACTGTATTATTTTTCAATGTAACCGCCACCAGCGGAGACGGCCATCTCAAAGCAGATGTGAAATGAGTCACATGCCTTCAGAGAGTCAACCGTGTTGTGGGGTTGCTTGTTGGTCTTAGCCTCGATCACACTCTGGAAGAAATAGTCAAGGAGTTTGCAGTCGAGTGAGAAGGGCGGCCACAAGTCCGGCGACCAGTGGTGAGGAACATTGTTGAACAGCTACACCTGAGTCGTCTTGGCATAGTATGCATGAGCGGAGTCCTGCTGGAAGATGTATGGGCAGCGATCTCATCCATCCAGAGCTTAACCATGCTCCTCAGCACCTTCTAGTCTTTCGTTTACTTTTTGTCAAGAGTCGGATTTTGCTGCAACAGTCTGTATTTTAAACACTTCCTCTCACTGAACTTATTTTCTTATACTTACCTTTCTTGATCTTCTAGCGATAACCTTCGTTGGTTGTTGTTATCATGTTGTAACATGCTGCCATCTTGTTTGTTTATCAAAGCCTTTGAAAAGATCTTGCGTTTTACTCTTATAACTTTACTACTACAAGTGATGTTCTCTATGATTTTACTAGTGTAACACCCTCCGTCAAACATGATGAGAAAAAAAATTTTGCTTCGCCAGTGTTCACACTAATATTCATAAAAAATCATAGAATTACGTCAGTAATTTAATTTTTCATATATGAATTTTTTTTTTTTTTTTTTTTTTTAAGTTAGTTCACCCCCAAACAAGGTAAGTTGCCACTGTAGATGTAAGGAGTTACTGAGAATTAGGGTGAAAGTTTCGGGGGTCATTCTAAATTGGGAGTTGTGCAGCAGGATGTTTGTTCACATTAGTTTTAAATTTCTGCATGTCAGTACAGTCGTGGAAACAGGGAGTATGGAGAGAGTTCCAAAGGCCGCTATAAAAAAAACTTTGAAAAAAATTTTTTTTTAAAACATATGGTGGGGGAGGAGGCACTATCGTCCTCCCACTCGTTACTGCTTTCCGGTGTTATTTCACTCATTTGGGAGGCGGCATGTAAACCCTTGTAAACCCTTTCTACAACTACACGGTATACGTGAAATATGATTACTAGTGTCCTGGATATTTTTTCCGATGTCTTATTTGTTATTTGCTCTTTATTTGTGTTTATTATTATTATATGAATACTTGCTAAGAAGTAAATATACCTTTTTTTTCTCTCTCACGTACAGTTGGGGAAACAGGGAGCAGGGAGGGAGTTCCAAAGGCCGGCAGCTCGAGGAAAGAAGCTATTGGAGTAGAAGGCTCTCCGACATCCGGGGACCCTCACAGTGAATGGATGGGATCTAGCAGATTGTCGGGTTGGTCGAGTATATTTACGTCAAAGGAGCACCAGAGCAGCAAGTTCATCTGAGCACAATCCATTGAAGTACTTGTAAAACAAGCACAAGGATTCAACATTGCGGCGATGGGACAGGTGCTGGAGCTTGGCGGATAGTGTTAATATCGTTTCTGATAACCTAAAGAAAAAAAAACACCCAATGTTGACTTTTTATTATAGAGTGGAGGATTTCTTTCCAAATTAATTCTGACTTGCTATTTGCTTTCTTGCTTCCTCTCACCACTTTCCGGGAGCTAAAAAAAGGCACGCTTTTTACTCGCTAACTTTTGCGTGACAGGACGGATTTATATTTATTTATATACAAATAAATACACATTGGTCTTTATTATAGAATGGAGGATATTCATTGGTAAATTGACAAAAAAATCTTTTTTTTTATCTTATCTCCCTCCCACTTTTCTTCATTCAGTAAATCAAAGGGAATTATGCATGCCTTAAATATTTTGCCAGATAATCTTTTTTATATCAACCTTTGTGGTGGGGGTTAACCTTTGTGGTGGGGATCATAATATAGACAAAATAGAAAGGATGCTGCTTGTTTGGCGCTCTTCACATGTTCTGTTGAATAATATTGCAAAACAGATGCGATCATATCCAAGGCAATGGCTAAATCCTTAGTAAATGACCTCCAGGCTGTAGTGGATTGGAGTCATAAATGATTGGTAACTTTTAATGCCGCAAAGACAAAGCTCCTTTCCTTGAATAACTACAATGAACCTCTCCAACCACCGATTGTCATGGCAAATAACACCCTACCTGAGAGTTCATCATTCAAACTCCTCGGTCTAACATTCACAGGTAACATGAATTGGAACAAATACATTGAAGACATTGCCAAGGCTGCCGTAAAGAAGGTTGGCTCCCTCTACTGTGCTAGTAAACTCCTCACACCTGACATAATCCTCTACCTCTACAAAGCCACCATTCGCCCATGCATGGTGCATCATCTACTACTCTCTTCCTCCTTGACAAGGTCCAAAAAAGAGTCGCCAACTTAATAGGTCTCTCACTGTCAACCAAGCTTCAGACCCTGTCCCATCGCCGCAATGTAGCTTCCTTATGCTTGTTCTACAAATACTTCAATGGATTATACTCCGATGAATTGGCTACTCTGGTGCCCCCTTGACGGAAATTCACTAGACCAACTCGACAGTCGGCTAAATCCCATCTATTAACTGTGGAGGTCCCCAGATGCCGGAGAGCTTTCTACTCAAATAGCTTCTTTCCTCATGCTGCTGGCCTCTGGAACTCCCTCCCTGCCCCCTGTTTCCCCGACAGTACTGACATGCAGAAATTTAAAATTAATGTAAACAGATATCTCGCTGCACAAATCCCCTTACATCTACAGTGGTGGCCTGCCTTGTTTGGGGTGAACTACATTAAAAAAAAAAAAATAATTAAAAGAAAATGTTTGTGCAAAGTGTTATGAATCAGCAGTTACATGTCGCACAATGAAATGTTTTATCACCAGATACAAACAAATAATTTTCTGGATTCAAATAAAAATTTAGAAAAATCTTTTAAATGATTATCCATTCCCGAATTCCGTTTTGGGTCTCAGAGAAAATATCAATAAACGCAACATGCTGAAGAAACAACAATGACACAGAAAATTGTATAAAATATATAATTTATTAACAGGGATATTAATAAAAAATGTATGAAAAAAAAAAGTGAGAATAAATCAGATATTGGTGGGGAGAACGAATAATGTTCGGGTTTGGAGTAGATGAAGTTTTTAGGATTGAAATAAACTTATGATGTCATGATGGTACCATGGAAAAGACATAATGCTTTGATTTAGAATAAAGAAGGTCTCTAGGATGAAAAAGGATTCAAAAGGTACTCATCTTTTGGAGGAGATTGCTGCGGGTCACTGAGAAATCAATATTTCTACAGTCAGGAAAAAAGTGGAATGTTCAATTACATGATTTGAGGTGGTCACCAGCAAAGTTTGAAGTCTGTAGAACAATATCTTTGTTTATATATCATGGAAAGTCTAGTATTTTATAAATTCAGAAAACTAATGGACAAGCTCATAAAGGGGAGAATAATATATAGCTATTGTTATCTAGCAAATGCTAGAATGATAAGACAATAAAACTATACCAAAGCATATTAGCATTCCCAGAGACGTGGGCTGAGAAAAGTAAAAAGAAAGGAGAAAGATGTAGGTAATGAAAATTGACGGCTTACCGCAGTGAGATGTTTATTCACCCAGAGACCAAAAGAAAGACGAATATTTCAACTTTGCCCTGGCTTTTATATTGGATTATCAGGAGCAGCTAAGGTTTTCATATCTTAATGTTAGTTTTGTTTACTATTTCGCGTCTCCCTCTCGGACAGGGTGCAAAAACGAATTTCTAGCCTAATAGTTTCTGCACTGTCTGCCAAGCTCCAACCCCCTATTACATCGGCACCTAGTTGCATCTGCGTGCTTATTTTATAAGTACTTCCACGGAATGTGCTTCAATGAACTTACTGTACTTGTACCCCCTAAACAAAAATACCTCTGACCCCCCCCCCCCCCGACTAGCTGCTAAATCGTACCCCTTCACTGTAGAGGGACCACCCCCATCAGTATTTCATCTTAGGACCTATCTGACTCTTATACAAGCAGAAGATTGCGTCAAAAGTCAGGTACTTTCTGGAACAGGAAAATGATCACACTATTTTTCCAGCGACCGTAGCAAGAGATTTGATGTAAGACTTCCATTTTAGGCTTGGCAAATTTCTATTTTACTTATGTAGAGGGAAAGGCAATATAAAAAGAAAAAAATGACAAAATCTATACAAATAATTTATCCATTTTTATTGACAACTTGTTAGGACAACCAAAGGTAAAGAGTTTGTAGTAAATGAGAGTTCAGAGTATCTTACAACGTTCCAACTGAAGACGTTATTTAGTCTCTAAGAAGGAGTTCAGTAGACATGTTTACTTTGGCTGTCGGCATGCGAGTTTTCATGTGTGAGTTCGGAAAACTAGCAGGTGGTGTGCGTATGTATGCTTGCTCTTGTTTAGTCAGTATGAGAGTGTATATGTGTGAACTTGTGTGTGAGTGAGTAGTTTGTGAATGTTTCTTGTTGCTTGTGACACAGGATGTTTTTCAGGGTGACATTCATAAGCATGCCAAGTCTCAAAGAAAATGGGAAAAGACAGAAAAAGCTGTGTTTTGGGGTGTTTATATTACGTGCAAAATGTGGAGGTGAATATTTCTGCGCATATGATTAGCTGAAAGAAGCTACTGATTTGAGATTTAATCCAATCGAGATTTGGTACTTTTAAACAACATATCTTACAGCTGCTGTTTCCTATACTTATAGCTATGAGGAAATTGCAGTTTCATACCTTTTCCCAATAGTATTATTATGACCACACTGCTTCAACGGAGACTTTAATTCATCAAATCCGATTCCATAGTTTGTGAATGTATCCATTAAACTAATTAAGCACCCCCTTTAATACCAGAATTACAATTATTAGTGAAAGAACCAAAATACACCTTGTACTTTAAATTCTGCTAAGAATCATCGTTAGTGTACTTACTTAAAATGAAAGAAAAATGTCAATACAGGTAAAATTTGTAAAAGTTAAAATTCGCAAACAGCTTAGCTTTTATGAAATGTAAACTGGGTCCTCGCGCCCTTTTTTTCTGGTTATAGAAGCACTGCATGGTGGATAATCATCATATAGACTGTCTTTGGCTGGTAAGATCTGAGTGGATCCATCTACTTCCATTTGGCTAGGATGAAAGTGTAATGTCTGTTCAGTCTCAGGGTGTCATTCACCTAAGTATTACTTTTTCCTATGGGAAAAAGGAGGCGTTTTTCTTGTCATATGAGGCTCCCTAATTCGTGAGAGAAGTGCTGACGGGACTATGTAGGTATGTTTCCCCGTCCAGGTCCTCTGTTTGGGGAGCTGTATTTTACCCAACATTTAAAACCGATTTTGTGGCTAACTTTCTTAGAAACAGGCGATATTTCTAATAACTCAACTGGTTCAAGGGAGATAACTCCGTATTGAGAAAACAGCAAATTGTCTGCTCTTGCCAAAGTCAATGGATAACCTAATAATCTAAAAAGGGAATCAGAATATTGTTTATTCCTATTTACTTGCCTCTCCACGAGGACACAGTGAGACATAATTTGAAGTTGGTTTTTAATGTGGGGGAAAATCCAGCTCACCAAAAAGAGGGCACCTTGGATTTAATCATTAAATTTCTCTATTTAAATGTGGTTATCGCGTTTAAAATTCAAAGACAATGTAGTTCACTTGTAAGATATAAATTTACTCTTTATTTACTGCTATAATAGGTAAATAAACTGGTTTACTTAGTTTGCGAAATATATAAGTGTGTCTATAGAGTTAGATTAGCTGCAACTTTAAATTTAACAGTATGCTTAATACAAATAGCTACCTATATATACTAGACATGATGTACCATTACCATTCAGGAAAATCTTTTTGCCAAGCGCTCTTTAGTCTTGGTGGGAAATCACCTAGAGATAGTGTCTCGATAAAAACGCTGGTCCCTATCACCTCACTAGATTGGCGTCAGGAAGTGCATCCAGTCTATAAAAATCTTACCTCAATTAAGGAAATGACTTTCAAAGAATCCTGACGAGAGTTCGGAAGTCAATTTCTAAAAGCCGTCCAACACATGCCAGTAGGTAAAACAAACATTAAGCCGCCGCCGACGACGACATATGCTTAACAAATTGGGTCACAACCACTACCAGTATTTTATTTTGATTAAATTTTAAAAATTCATAAACTGTGACATATCTGTTAAGAAATTCTTTTTTACATAACTAAAAATAATAAGTCTCTTAACTTCTATATTATCCTTAATATTAATAATATAAAAATACAGAGACTTATTATTTGCCATCTAATTTACATACGTGTTTGTGGTGGGTATGAATACTATTTAAATTAAATGGCAATGCTAAAGGGACTCATCCTTTCACTAAATGCTCATAAAGACATTAAAAAGTATTAGTGGTTGAATACACCATAGAGTGAGAGGTAACAAGAGAAATACATAGATAGCTAAATGAGAGATGGATGACTTATTCAGTTAATTACAAATTACTGTTAATTAGAACAATTAAAACAGAATCTGGGTATATTTTAGCATGTATTTTTCTGTTTCAACAGTCTTTGCTTGATCGTTGCTCAATGATAAACTCCAAATGTGCACCTGTGTGCTGCAAAAATATGTGGATACGACTGATGTGGGCTGTGATGGCTCTCTTCAGTTCAGTAATAGTCTGAAGATTGCTTTGATTGACATAATCTTTAAGATAACCTCACAGATCAAAATCGGGGGGGGGGGTTAGGTCCAGTGAGAGGGAATCCCATTTAGGATCACATCTCCTACTGATGAGATGATCACCAAAGTGTCCTCCTCCTCTATCATGAAAATAAAAAGACTCCAGAGTAGGTCCAGCGAGTCGAGAATAATAGAATAATAAACAATTTTTATGCAAAAAAAAAAAATTTTTTTTAATGGTTTTTCTTTATTTTATAATTAATTCAACTTGACAACAATCTCCGGCAAGTTAGTGAGAGAAAGAGAAGCAAAGAGACAGATACAGACATAGGTAGATAGAGAGGGGGAGAGAAAGAGAAGCAAAGAGACAGATGCAGACATAGGTAGATAGAGAGGGGGGGAGAAAGAGAAGCAAAGAGACAGATGCAGACATAGGTAGATAGAGATGGGGGAGAGAAAGAAAGAGAAGCAAAGAGACAGATACAGACATAAGTAGATAGAGAGAAAGAAAGAGAGTCAAAAATAAAAATTAAAAATAAACAATTTTATTAGAATAAATTCTGGGATAACTACTAAACACTAATTAAACTGTGGTTCATTTTACATCGACAAGCCATTATGATTAGAGAGTATATTAAATTCTTTTATTTTTTTTAACTAGTGGCATTCACCCGGCGTTGCCCGTGTGGACATATATTGCTAGCTGGAAGGTTTCTTAGGAAAAAATAATTTTAACTATAGTCATTTTTACAATTTTTACCTTGAAATTTACTTTTTTTTTTAATTTTAAATACCATTTGCAATATGAGGACAAGTAATAAAAAAAACTGTTAGCACAGTTGTGTTTTGAAAAAAAAAGTCATTTTATAAATAACAAATAGTTTGATTTTTATTTCAGATTTTCTATTCAAAAGACAATGTTTTTTGTCAACGTTTTGAAGTAATATTCTGAATCGATCTTTAAGCAAAAATGTGAAAATATTTCTTCCAGTAAAATGGCAAATGAATCAAAATGAATTAATTTTAAATTTTAAAAATACCAATTAAAATAACTATTTAAATGTTTAAACCTTCTTAAATACTCTCTTCATTGAGATATTCTTTAATTTCATAAAATGAATAAAATTTATTAAAAAAAATTTCGTTTCTTTACATTTTAATATATTTCAGTTATTTGATGGACCTAACTGATAATGGCCTCTAATGACCTCAGATAGTATCGAAGGAAATTTTCAATTGTGTTTTTAGATTCTGCGAAAAGTTTAACATTTATTGAAACTTATTTGAATGTTCTGTTAGCATATGGATTTCTATAAAACACAAACATACATTGACTTTTATGAATATAGATTTAAAACAAAAACATATTGATAAAGAAGTAAGTCTTCATGTACTTATAAAATATATTTTATTACTTCAAGTGAGAATGCAAAATTGTACAAAGTTAATGAATGTTTCTTAAAAAGTTGAGGATAAGAGTTAATGAGATTGTCAGTTGGCGATGAACACCTTGGGAGGATTTAGAAACGATGGATAAAAATGGTTATTTAAGTGAATGGGTCAACAAGAATTTGTTAACATTGGACTTAAAAACAACTATGCTGTAGTCATCTGGGAAGCAATCCCGTGGTATTGTATTCCACAGATGGAAAGTATATCTAGATGAACTGCATCCTCCCAACCAACCCCCATAGCATGGTGGAAGCTTCGGAAACTGTGTCTGATCACTTTCTCAAGAGGCAGGAACTATCTAGTTTCTCTGCCACGTACTTCTTCCCATGACACAACTTCCAGTACACATCAGTCTTACTTCTAACTTGACCTCTAATGGAAAATTCCATTTTCTTGCTGAATTAACCATATGTAGAATTTTCCATTTTTAACCTTATTTTTACACACCTAGCATCAAATCTTGCTACAGCAGGATTGAGAAGACAGGTTGGCAAAAAGGATCTCTGTGACAGAGAAATGAACGTGAAAGAGTCGAGAAATCAGCCCGACTATAAAGAGAAGGTTAGCAAAAGAAATCACGAGAGTAAGATATCTCCTCTATAAACCCAACAAGTCACATTTTAAAACATTACATTTTTTTATTCTACTATTCCACTATCGTATCAGCTCACAGTATTGTTCCAAACTAGATTAGTCTGAATGTGTTGGATGTTTTAAAGGAAATCAAAAGTTTAATCCCAATGAGTCGATAAACAAACAGCTGAGTTTTGGATGCGTATCAGGAGAGAATATCCCAGATCACACCAGGCATGAGTATGTCATCCATTAATATAAAGGAATGATGACGGCACACAAAGTTGAATACCAGAAAACAGATCGAGATTACAACTTCAGTATTATTTACAAACCATCTTATCCAACCTGTGATGTTAACTTCTTCCTCACCATCTTTACCTGGCCTTGACCTGAAGATGTCCCATGATGAAGTCGCTAATCAAATATATCTAATAAATATAATTATCGTGTCGGATATTTGGAGTTTGTTATTGATAGCTTTGTTCCCACAAACTAGATGCTAACATCTGTTTTTCTTATCCGATCTAATCTCCTTTCACCTCTGTTCTTAAAAAGCTAAATTTTATTTCCAGTTGATTTTAACGATTTCTACACTTTTTCCGACAGAAATTTTATTTTGGCAGTCACTATGCAGAAAATGGTAGCCATTTTTTAAATGTTTACTGCGAGACTAACTAACTGCTTTTCTGGTAACCATCATATAGCCTTATCCATAAATATTAAGGAATGAAAGCTAGCAATGTAGAACACCAGAAAACAGATTGAGATTACCACTTCAGCATAATTTACAAAACATCTCATCCAACCTATGGTGTTAACTTTTCCTCACTCTCTTTACCTGGCCTTAACTTGAAAATGTCTGATGACAAAGTCGTTCATAATAATAATTATATATAAAAGAACTTTACTTTACACAGCAAATAAAGAAAAGCTTTAATTTTTATAAATCTGCGTTGTGCTCATTTCTTTGTTATCAACCAACTGGGAATTTAACACCAAGACCTCAGACTTGGATCTTATAATTTGGATTATTTGGATTATTCGAGCTGCTATTCTCATCTTGGTTGTTATTTTCACAACGTTTTGGCCGAGGTAATCTCCGACCATCTTCTGAAGGTGCATCTTTTCGAACTTGGCAATCTTTATGTTGAATTCGGGACTTATACAAAATTTTGAACTGAAACCGTTATTTAATCCATGGAGGTAGATTGTTCTTATTCCATCAGCCATGACTGAGTAGAAATGTCAATTAATTATTGTTATTCCTAGTTATCACCTGTAGTAAAGATTGGACCTTCAACTGCCAGAAGACTGACACTTAGAACTAATCATAGATCAACACCTTTATCCATTGCGCCATGTGTCTATGTGGATTAAAAATATGGTTAAGTTTGAAATTGCTTGCAAGTTTCCAAGTTCGACATAAAGATGCACCTGAAGAAAGTCAGCGGTTATATCGGCCAAAACGTTGCGAAGATAACAACAAAGATGAGAATTGTAGTCCGAATAATCCAAATAATACATGTTTCAAACTGTTATCCTCATCATTGTTGCTGTTATATTCCTAACATTTTGGGCCCTGAACTCTTCCGTCTTCTTTATCTGACTTTTGTCATAGTCTGTAACCTTCTTGGAATTCCAAACTGAACACTTTAGTTAATCAACTCGGGTATCCCTCCTCTCATTCCACTTTCAATGTATTCTAGATATTTCGTATCAGTTAATTTCTTCTCAAGTTCCTTCACCAGAGATTGAACACACAACCTCTCGTTAGAACTTACTCTAAAATATCTCTCAACCAACACCTTTATTCACTCAGCTATTATTTATCTGTACTCATATGGCATGTTCTATGCATATATTGTAATTTATCACCCGATTTTGGTATGTAGGTTGCTGCGAGTGTCCCACACTCTGGGGTAGGCAACACCAGGCTACATCTCACGCCTGCTCTCCATACGATTCGATCCAAAGGGTTAACATCAGTCAGGTTGCATGCAATAATATCACTTCTTATGCACTCGCCATGCGTTCCTCAGTCTACCATGTTCTCTTGTGCCCGAGATATCCATGTGTGTTATGGAATTGATGCAAGAGGTGGCAAGCTGTACATGGCCGAACCACCTGAGGCACCAAGCGCATAAGGCATTCATGATTCCAGTAATACCAAGTTGCTTATGAAGCATGGTTGAAAGGATTCTTTCCTCGAGTTTTCAGCCACACATCCACCTGATGACCGTTGAGGATCAGAAGTGTTTGGGGCCGATATCTCACTGTCATGCAGGATGGCAGAACGGACTTTGCCCAGAAGCTCAAAGGAAATGTGCCTAGATGTAAGGATTGGCAGCAGCTTCCTGAACCTTGTGTTAATTAATAAATTTTGTTTGATTTGTCTGTTTTATGGCATATCAATTCCTTTTGGGTCATTTTATATCAAAACACAATACGTACTGTCATGATTAATTGTATACAATTAGTTAAACATACGATGTGAGTCTATCTACTAGTCGTATTTAGCTAGTACCTATTGTTTGAGATATATGTTGGAAAACAGACAAAGGGTCACAAAGGGGTCAAGGGATCGACCCTGCTAAGTGCATGATAACCAGAAACTGATGAAGCAGACATGATGAACAGAGAGGATGTCAGTCAGAGGACAATTAGTTTTAGTGGGAGCTTGAATGAGATAAGATGCGATTTTAAGATGATCTAACAAAATGGTTAATAATTGGTCCCCCGATTTATAAAATCGGGGGACTTATGTTTTGAGGCATTTTTCTCCGCAACCATCCATTGAATTTCTCTGAAATTTTGCATGAAGTTGTAAATTTGGTCAGGTTAGAA
The DNA here is from genome assembly GCA_963556195.1 of Sepiola atlantica. Classification (NCBI taxonomy): domain Eukaryota; kingdom Metazoa; phylum Mollusca; class Cephalopoda; order Sepiida; family Sepiolidae; genus Sepiola; species Sepiola atlantica. The sequence goes on from OY744530.1 coordinate 74,363,313, forward strand.
AGTGACATTCTCCGATTTAAAAAAAAAATCTGGTTAGCCCCCTCAGGGGGTCAAAAGGCCCCGAAATGGCAAAAAATGACACTTTTTGCCCCATAACTTTTCATCCATCCATATAATTTCTCTGAAACTTGGTCAAAATGTGGAGGCAATTGTTCCTAATAGAAAATAAGTATCGCTGACCTTGGTAAAGATCTGGTTAGCCCCCCAGGGGGTCAAAAACCCTCAAAATGGCAAAAAATTAACCTTTTCTTCTATAACGTTTGATCCATCCATTCAATTTTTCTGAAACTTGGCCAAAATGTAGAGGCAATTGTTCTGGATATAAAATGAGCATCCTTGACCTTAGAAAAATTCTGGTTTGTGCCCCCAAGGGGTCAAAGGGGGGGGGGGGGGTCAGAAATGCCCCAAATTGCCCAAATTTATTGCATTTTACACTCGCCACATCGAGTCACATACAGAGAGGGACCACGCGCGCACGGCTTGTTAAACTATGTGCTTAAACTATAAGTAACTCTCTCTTTCATCCTTTGATCTTTCAGCTGCAAGATGGACATCTGAGAATAAATCCTTTATTCTGTTAAGAAGATGTTTGAATTAATTGCATAATTATATTAAGAAAGCATGTCAAATGGCTTTTGATTTCAGCTAACAGAATTGTCCTCGGTCCTTGGAGGAAAGCAACACCCATGCATGCATGAGAATGCCACTCAGCAACAAAGGTATGATTTTAAGTTGGTTAAAATATTAATGATTAAATGACTTGTTGGAAATAAATGATTACATAGGATCATCTTAGTGATGTCTATGCCTATGTAACATCCATAGCTGAGGGGAAAATTGTGGGTTCATATTTTTTCCAATGGCATTAGTGCATAATTGCATACAATAGATTGATAGAATTTGAATTCAGCATAGGTGATTTCATAGTCCCCAATGGTATCCATTAGGTCAACCTTGCACCCCTAATTAATTGTTATCATTATTATTTCTAATTCTGGGATCATCTGCCTATTTTTTTCTTAATTAAAGTTTTAACTGTTTCGTCTGAGATTTTATCTTTACTTTTTAAAGAAGCTCACCTTTCTTAAAGATCTCCAGTGATAAATGTCTTTAATTAATTTTTGTCTCATCTTTTTGCAAACAGTTTGTTTTCGGGTCTCCTGATTGGATCAAATAAAGACCAATCACAATGCACAGCCAACCAATCCACCATTGTAAGGAAAGACTTTCATTAAAGAACAACCAGCCAAAAATAGCCTGAAAAAGAAAGAAAAGAAAATACAGTCATTGAAATTGCTCGATAAAACAAGCATTCAATTAACAAATGCTCGTTTATTATGAAATGTAAATTTGTAAAATTGCATAAATGACTGTAACCTTTGAAAGTTGAAAGTTTATAGACTTGGACATGTATGTCAAACTGCACTATAGGATTGTTTTTGTTATAAAAAGACAATTTCCAACATAGTTAAAATTACTTTTTAATTTGTTCTGTCCAACTCTGGGTGGTTTGAGCCGGCTTCCTCCTTTAAGGAGGAAGTTTCTAGAGAATATTAAATTCATAAGTGGTTCCCAGTTGCATATGAAACAGCATATGATGGTGAGGTTCCACTTTGGGAGCTTTGAAGAGTGCAGAGTCATACCTTAGTGGCTATTACTCCCAGATCTACTCCGATCCAGAGTGGTAGTACTTGTCAGGATCCCATCTGAAACTGCATCCATACACATATATTTACATCATGAATAACTTGTTAAAGCAAACACAAAAAAGTATTTGAAGCTATAACTTGAAGCATAGAAATGACTTAATTCAGCATAAAATTACCTGGAAAGGCTTGATATGCCATAAACCCAAAAAAACTTTAATTCTGTACCTATTTTGAGATGGTAGACATTTTTGAAAAACCTACTGAAGTTCACGGGAACTACTTGCACTTTTCTGTACCCTCTCTCTCACAGACAAGACGTGATGTTGCTAGTCTCAGTCTTTTCTATAAATACTATTATGACATGTGTTCTTCAGAATTGTCTGATCTATTCCCTGCTTCCTTTGTTCCAGCTCGTTTGTTTTGTTGGTCTAGTGGTCTTCACTAATTAGCTGTTTTGATACCTCGTTATAATACAGCTTCCTATTCTAGTAGCTTCTTTCCACAAACTGCAGGCTTGTGGAATTCTGTTCCTGCTGACTGTTTTCCTCCTACCTATAGTCTTGGTCTTATCAAGACTAAGGTCAATAGGCATCTCCTGTCTTTGTGATAAAAATCTTTTGTTCTTTTTAGCCTTTTACATCAAGTAAGTGGCTTCTGAAGCGATTTTGATGAAATTTTTTTTAAAGATTTACTATTGCTGGGATTTAAAAAAGAGATTATATTTCAGCTTTAACATACTGTGCGATTAGTAATATTTTATTTTCTGTACATTCACTTATGTTTTTGCTTTTGCTTTTGCTTATACAATTAAATTGCAATTATATTTCGATATTATTATGTTGTAAGCATATTTCCTCAACATTGTTCACAAAAAGAAAATCACATGGTTGGGACATGTTTCTAAGCTACCAGGTTCCAGACTATGTAAAGAAAGTATATAAAAACGATTTCATTGAAGAAAGATCAAGGACGACCAGCAATGAAATGGGACAACCAGATAGAGGTTGATATTTGTATGCTGCTCCTGACAGCTGAAAGAGTGACCCAAGACCATGATAAGTAGTGGAATTTTGTTCTCAAGCATGTGGTGAAGCTCTCTAGAGTATGCACATAATCAATTTAACCAATGTCTCCTCATTCAAATTTAATACTTTTAACTCTCATTATTTCCACGCAGATTTAAAAAAAAATACTTTTGTATTATTTGGATTATTCGGACTACTGTTTTCATTTTGGATGTCATTCTCTCCCCGTGGTGTAACGGATGAAGTGCTAAGTAAAAATCAGTTCTAAGTGACAGTCTTCTGGGGGTTGAAGGTTCAATCCTCAGTACGACAATTACAAATTACTTAAGACTTCTACTCGGTCATAGCTGAGAAAACAAGAGCAAGCTACCCCCATGGATTAAATAAAGAGCTCCGTTCAAAATTCCGTATAGATTCCCAAGTTCGACAGAAAGATTCCCGAGATGCACCTGAAGAAAGTCAGAGGGTACATCGACCAAAACGTTGTGAGAATAACATCCGAGATGAGAATAGTAGTCCAAATAATACAAATTATCAATCCTCATCTCAAAGATTCTGAAACATAAAAATACTTTTATTTCATCTGTTCTTTTTCTTAATAAAATAAGTTTCTTTTTGGTAACAGTTTGAAAACAATGTTAATTTGTATTATTCGGACGACTATTCTAACAACATTTTGGTTAATGTAACCTCCGACCCTCTTCAGGTGCAACTTTTTGAACTTGAGAATCTTGAGGTCAAACTCAGGAATCTGTACAGAATTTCAAACTGAACTATATATTTAATCCACGGGGATAGATTGTTCTCATTCCATCAGCCATGGCCGCGTAGAAGTGTTAAGTAACTTTGATTTTATTCTTAGTATTGCCTGTAGTGAGGATTGAACCTTCAACCCCAAGAAGACTGTCACTTACAAGTGATTGTTACTCAACACCTTTATCAATTGCACCATAAAGATTCCCAAGTTTAAAAAGATTTACTTGAAGAAGGTTACATTGAGCAAAATGTTGACCAAACTCACCGAAAACATGAAATTACAGGCAGTATTTACAGCTGAAGCTTCTACAGTTGATGTGAAATAATGAAGAGACTTTGTAAATGTTGTCCACATGAAAGCATTGAATGCAAACATAAGGCAGAAACAGCAAACTCTGAGGACAAGAATAAGAACCTGCCAGAAAACAAGAGAGAGAGAGATGATTCCAGGATAGTTTGCAATGTTTTCAACATATATAATACATACATAGCAATGTTTTCAACATATATAATACATACATAGCAATGTTTTCAACATATATAATACATACATAGCAATGTTTTCAACATATATAATACATACATAGCATCAAAGATACAACAAGAATAAAATAACCAGATACTACTCTACAATTATTACGAAAACATGTTCTTAATTAACCCCAAAACTAACCCTAAGTACAGACTGGTAGTTGAGAATGCTGTCATTGGTGTTTTCAAACACTAAATTGGCCATTGGGCTGGGATCAAAGTGTAGTATCTGTTCCGATGGATACTACACCCTATAGACCGGTACCGTCTTGGCCTTGATTCCGCCAGTCTGAGGGTTTATCATGTGCAATTCTAGGAGATCCACCCTCCCAGGCTTTGCCTTCTCACCCTTTGAGAAGGGGTTAGTTTATTGCTAATCGCCTGAAACGCCCCTACCAGGGAATGCCAATGGGGCTGCCCAGAGCACTCTTCTTTCTCTAGGGCGCTGGCTTTTCAAATCCCACTTTCCCGACCTTGTGTCACATCTTACCGCTGTGGGAGGAAGATAAATACCTTCACCTCATCTACAGAAGTGGTGGTCGAAACCCTAAATATGCCTTCTTCATCTGTCCCTTGTCTGGATGACCGTTGGGGCACCAAAAATGACCTGAAAATAAGTTTTCTCCAGACCTCGCGATTTTCTGTCTTCCCAAGCGTGTTAATTAGCGACATCTTTGTCCACTCTTGGATGTTGTCCTCCCACGCCTTTCTTTGTCTGCCCCCTCCTTTTTCTGCCCTGTACAGATCCTTGCAGGATTGTCTTTGCAAGACCTGATGATAGTGTAATATGGCTGTATTACTTCATTTTCCTTTTATTCACAGTGGTCAGTAGATTTTCCTTTTATTCACAGTGGTCAGTAGATCTTCCATTTATTCACAGTGGTCAGTAGATCTTCCTTTTATTCACAGTGGTCAGTAGATCTTCCTTTTATTCACAGTGGTCAGTAGATCTTCCTTTTATTCACAGTGGTCAGTAGATCTTCCTTTTATTCACAGTGGTCAGTAGATCTTCCTTTTATTCACAGTGGTCAGTAGATCTTCCTTTTATTCACAGTGGTCAGTAGATCTTCCTTTTATTCACAGTGGTCAGTAGATCTTCCTTTTATTCACAGTGGTCAGTAGATCTTCCATATGACCCCAATCGGTTTTCTGAGTCTCTTCTTCCTCATTTGTTATGTGGTCTTTGTATGAAATGTTGAGGATCTTTTGAAAGCATCTCATCTCTATTTTCACAGCTAAGGTCTATGACTCAAACGATCTACAGAAACATGGAGTGATTTTACTGGGGTAAATAGGCCTAATGGCTACCAAATAATTCTTCTTTTCTGTCTTTGATCAGTGAAGGCTGAGGCAATTTTAATTTTTGTTCCTAACCAGACTGCCCCTTTTGGGGGAGCTGGATTTTTCCCACATTAAAACCTACCTTGTGTCTAACTCTGACCTTGTTGGAAGGCAAGTAAATAGGGAGTATATCAGTCATATTATTTCATTTGATAATTATTATTTCATTTGATAATTATTATTTCATTTGATAATTATTATTAAATATCGACGGTCCTAATCACAAAGTGATTAAAAAGTTCCAAATATTTCATTTTTTTTTTTAATTTGGAAACATAACTTTCATGGTTAAATCGTATTTTTCAGTCTCACAAATTATTTAGAGGATTTCGTCATTACTCCCAAACAGCTTATTCAGATCGACACACGAGTTAAATATGCTAGTTAAAAAAGAAAAACTTTAAGAAATACTTACTTGGGATGGACAAAAATTAGTTTTCACCAAAATTTATAGAAAACAATCCAGTAGTTTTTTTAATTATTTAAGAATTTTAAGTTTCAATCGTAGGCGTCATGTTCAGTTGAAACAATGCCATTTTTGTCTATTTCAACAGAGTTTTTTTTTTATGGGGAAGTAATCATCATTACCAAATACTTTTTGAAAAAAGCTTTTGCTCCGAAAATTGTTCTCAATGAATTAAATTTAGAAGAATTGTTCTTTTTAACGACACATTTGGGCAGATTTACTGACTTCTTAAAAGCGGAGAAATTACTATCTGCCTCAGAGACTTGTGCATGTGGCAGAGAGATGAAGATGAAACCTTGTGGCAGAGGAGACGAGCGGGCATTGAGGAAAAGGCTAGCCTGTTTAGCTACCCCTTTTCTTTCTGGGTTCGTTCGGCTTACTCTCTCCCTTTCTTCCTTTCTTTCTTTCTTGTCTTTGTTTGACCCTTCTTTGCCTCTGGTGGTGAGACTCGCGAAATCTCGCCTATTCACGGTGGCCGGAGGTTTCTGACCAATGGGCGGCCGACAGGTCAGCTCGGCCATACGTGATCTTAAATCTATAAAGAAGGGGACGTTCCTTTCCTCTTCCTCTTTTTCCTTCAGCGTCCGGAGACCAAGAACGCACAAAGAACTCTCTGCGATTCCCCCCCCCCCCACCAGCTCGAACGAGCTGTGTGGAGGAGGAGGGGAAGAGAAAGGTAACCCTTTCGATTCAAAAAAATCTATCTATCAATTTGATGAACATTTCCTTTCATTCCCAACGAACTTTTTCCTTCACACATTCACCATTTACAAATTAGCCACACAAAAGACATTCACATGCCTCGCATATATACACTTACAAGTACGAATCAAAGAACTCTATTAAACTCTATTAAATAAATTGTTTTCGTTGATAAAATGTTATTCCTTTCTTTTTTATTAACGCCTATTCGTATATGTGTATAGCTTCCTAATTCCTTCGCTTTCTTTAAGGTAAGTTTAATGTTTTCTTCCTTCATCTTGTTTGTCTTAAACTGTTTTATTTAATCCCCACGTGGTCCGATGGTGGAAGATTAATGGCGTGATAACATGCAGTTATAAAGGCATCTATCACACTACCTATGGTTGGGGGATTCATTATCGCAAAACCATTTGTCCGAAATCCTTCGCGACTGTGGTTAAAATCCAAAAACCCTTTGTTCTCCTTTTGAATCTCCCGCCATAAACACACTTCCACCCCGGCCATAATTGGTGACCCCGACGTGATATGAACACGCAACCTTCTGATCTGGAGTCAGAAGGTTGCGTGTTCATATCACGTCGGGGTCACCAATTATGGCCGGGGTGGAAGTGTGTTTATGGCGGGAGATTCAAAAGGAGAACAAAGGGTTTTTGGATTTTAACCACAGTCGCGAAGGATTTCGGACAAATGGTTTTGCGATAATGAATCCCCCAACCATAGGTAGTGTGATAGATGCCTTTATAACTGCATGTTATCACGCCATTAATCTTCCACCATCGGACCACGTGGGGATTAAATAAAACAGTTTAAGACAAACAAGATGAAGGAAGAAAACATTAAACTTACCTTAAAGAAAGCGAAGGAATTAGGAAGCTATACACATATACGAATAGGCGTTAATAAAAAAGAAAGGAATAACATTTTATCCAAACAATGAAAAATCCCGCCAAACGCCATTAAAAAAAAAAAAAAAATGGAGCTACAATAAAAAAAAAAAAAAAAAATTTTTTAATGAAAAATTAACGACGTCAACCCGACATCAAAAAAAAAAAAAAAAAATAATAATAGTCTTATCAGTCGAGGAACAAGGGAAGCAACAAAAGTGCCAATCGTTGAATCTCCCAAGCCAAATACAGCTTCGTGTGAGAAATCTACCTGAGAATATCTGTATCAGCCAAAGAATACTTACATGAACGCGAACAAATTTCAACGCAAGCCTAAAGATTGTTTCCTAAAAATACCCAGCTTCGTCTAGAGACATTTCTTTCTCCTGATATTTCATCAGCCCAAGAATCTCTAGGTGAACGCTAAGTTCCAGCAGAAAAATACACATCCGAAAACTAAAACTACAAACAATACCAGCTTCGCGTGGCGGAAAATCTCAATGTGCACAAAAATTAAAAATTTCGCCCGCGAACGCTAATTTTGCTGGAACACCCATATAACTTCGGCTTCATCCATCCCGGAATGAACGCTAAATCCTCGCTGATAAAGATTGTTGTTATATATATAAATAAATAAATACATAAAAGTAAAATTGAAATAGGATAGACACTATCGGGTAAGCTCCGCTTACTGGTGGGGGACTATTGTGGCAGAGGAGACGAGCGGGCATTGAGGAAAAGGCTAGCCTGTTTAGCTACCCCTTTTCTTTCTGGGTTCGTTCGGCTTACTCTCTCCCTTTCTTCCTTTCTTTCTTTCTTGTCTTTGTTTGACCCTTCTTTGCCTCTGGTGGTGAGACTCGCGAAATCTCGCCTATTCACGGTGGCCGGAGGTTTCTGACCAATGGGCGGCCGACAGGTCAGCTCGGCCATACGTGATCTTAAATCTATAAAGAAGGGGACGTTCCTTTCCTCTTCCTCTTTTTCCTTCAGCGTCCGGAGACCAAGAACGCACAAAGAACTCTCGGCGATTCCCCCCCCCCCCCCCCACCAGCTCGAACGAGCTGTGTGGAGGAGGAGGGGAAGAGAAAGGTAACCCTTTCGATTCAAAAAAATCTATCTATCAATTTGATGAACATTTCCTTTCATTCCCAACGAACTTTTTCCTTCACACATTCACCATTTACAAATTAGCCACACAAAAGACATTCACATGCCTCGCATATATACACTTACAAGTACGAATCAAAGAACTCTATTAAACTCTATTAAATAAATTGTTTTCGTTGATAAAATGTTATTCCTTTCTTTTTTATTAACGCCTATTCGTATATGTGTATAGCTTCCTAATTCCTTCGCTTTCTTTAAGGTAAGTTTAATGTTTTCTTCCTTCATCTTGTTTGTCTTAAACTGTTTTATTTAATCCCCACGTGGTCCGATGGTGGAAGATTAATGGCGTGATAACATGCAGTTATAAAGGCATCTATCACACTACCTATGGTTGGGGGATTCATTATCGCAAAACCATTTGTCCGAAATCCTTCGCGACTGTGGTTAAAATCCAAAAACCCTTTGTTCTCCTTTTGAATCTCCCGCCATAAACACACTTCCACCCCGGCCATAACCTAAAGGTTAGGGTTAGCTTAGGGTTAGGGTTTAAAAAAAAGGGTACTTCTCTAGATGAAATTGAATTGAGCCTTTTTGAAAAAGTATTGTCTTTTTTTGTTAATTCATCATTTGCCTAAACCATTCTGTTTTATCTTACTCCCTTATTTTTTTTTGTTAATTCATCTATTTGTCTGTTTAAGAAATAATAAACTAAAAATAAATAAACAAACAAAAATTTACACTTTGAGTTTCATTTATCTCCCTTGAAATACATGACAATGGTGTCTTCTCTAGTGAACTATGATTGAAACTTAAATTTCTTAAATAATCAAAAAGAACTACCGGATTTTTTTCCCTAAATTTTAGTGAGCACTAATTTTTCACAATTATAATTAAGTATTTTCTAAAGTTTTCCTGTTATTTTATTTTTAAATAACATATTTACCTCGGGTGTCGATCTGAATCAGCACCCCTATTTATTATTATTTTGGGCGCTTGTGCAGTTTAACATCCCACGGCAATTAATTGTTTTCATTTTAGGAGAGTTCCATCCGTGGCAAACAGGTAGAGTTAACACAGCCCCTCTCCCAAGTTAAGAATGGCTTTCTAAATTAAACTGTACTAGTGCCTTTTTTTTTTTTTACTTAAACCATTTTTTAGCAAAACAAAAGACATTAAAAACAGTTATAGTAAGTTTCATCGTACACGTGAAACACTGAAATGAAAACTAGTCACAAAAGAGTAAGCTTTTTCGTAATGTTCCACTGTAAGGAGATGATGAGAGGATGAAAGGGGTTATCCTTTTATCTTCTCATAAAGAAACGGGACAACGAAAAGTGTTTCTGTAACTATAACAAAAAGGGGTTTTATTAACTCAAGGTTACCTATACCGTTTGGTATAGGTAGATGAGAGTGGGACGGTGTCCGTCTGAGGAAGAGGAAGAATATAAGAGTTCTTAGGGCTGCCCGTGGATTTCTTAAGGTGAAGATGGTAGTAGTCGTCGAGTGGGCGACGGCGGCAGGAGAGAGAACGTTTCCTCGTTCCTCGCTGGTGCTCTCTGCGATGTGTCCAAGCTGGTGCCAGGAGGTCGTCTTATCTTTTTCCTCGAACCCTAACGGAACATAAGTAGTCCCTTAGGGAACTAACGATATTACTGCGGCTGTGATTTGATTGGACAAGCCAGCTCACAGGGACAGTGATTAGGCATTCAAGAGTAGTCCCTATTGGTGACTGCTACATAACCCTCTGCTTAGGCTGAAAGCCGACAGGAAATAAAAGGAAGTGTAGCAGTGGGAAACAACAAAAATACAAAATTTGTCAATTAACAAATGTTTAAAAAGTTTTGTTTTTTTTGTTTTTTTTGCTTTGCAGGGAAAAGTCTTTTCTGCAAGAAGTATTTTCAGGAAATGTTTGTATATTAATGAATAAAATATATATATATATATATATATTTTTAAGAGTTTGTCTTCTCTTTGAAAAAAGTAATTTTGGAGAAGTGTGGATCCTTAATGTGAGAAGTATGTTTTGAAAAATAGAGTACAAGGCTCATTCTATATATAGACAGTTTTTTTGGCCAATGTACTCGTCGACCACTACGTGTGGTGGTGACATAATTTTCTTTAGGGGTTTCTAAAAGTAAATGTGTATTTGCAGTTCTCTGATGCACAGTAGGGGGAATATGGGGCTCAGGTGTTTCTGCGTTAAGAAAAGCTCTTTTCACCCTGTCGATGGATACAGTGTCTTTTTTGTCACCAATGTCAAGGGTGAAAAGTTTGTCAGTGCTATAAGCACGCGATAAGGACCAGAATAAGGAGGAGTAAGAGGGGCTTTCACAGAGTCTTTTCACACAAAAACATGAGTCCACGAGGAAATGTCTTTAGGGACCGAAGATTTAATGGTCTGTTGCCTAGGGTGCATAAGTGGGAGCTCATTAAAGTAAGCTTGCAGTCTGTTTATATACAGAGCTGTATCTATTGCCGTTAAATCTATCGGGGTCAGCATCTGACCCGGCAACAATAGAGGTAGTCCATAGACAAGTTCAGCTGAAGAGTATTCGAGGTCCTCTTTGATCGCGGTGCGACAGCCAAGAAGGACAACAGGTACGTACTCGCTCCAACGCTGCTGGTCAGGATAAGCACGCAACACAGCTTTCAATTGGCGATGGAAGCGTTCTATCATCTCATTGGAAGCCGGATGATAGCTGGTCGTACGGATACGTTTAATCCCTAAAATCCTGGAAAGTTCCTGGAATAGGTGGGATTCAAACTGTCCACCACAGTCAGTGGTAATAGTTGAGGGGACTCCATAGCGTGATATCCAGCCCAATATAAGGGTTCGCGCTATGGATTCAGCCGAAATGTCACTTAGAGGGATGGCTTCAGGCGACCGTGTAACACGATCTATGCAGGTCAGGAGATAAGTAAATCCCTGACTGACAGGCCATGGTCCAACCAGATCAATATGAACATGGCTGAATCGAACGTCTGGAGTGCTGAATGTTCTAAGGAGTGCATGGATATGCTTGTGCACCTTTGACTTTTGGCAGGATACGTAGGAACGTGTCCAGGCAATGATATCACGCCTCATATTTGGCCAGAAAAATCTAGCTGAAATCAGCTTCACTGTGGCTTTGAGTCCGGGTTGTGCTAAGTTGTGAAGGGTATCAAAAACAACCCTACGATAAGTCAGTGGAACAAAAGGGCGAGGTGAATCTGTTGAAGTGTCACAGATGATCTGCGTGTCCGAAGTGGGCACAGGCAGGTATTTGAATTTGCAAGTTGCAAACTCAGGTGACGACAGATCCAGAGTGTCCAGACATGGCTGGTCTAAAGTTGTAGATCGATATCCGAAGGTGAAGACAGAGAATTTATAGGAAGGCGGGACAAGGCGTCTGCCGCCGCATTCTGTTCACCAGATATATGTCGGATATCGTTAGTAAATTGCGAAACAAAATCCAAGTGGCGAGTTTCACGAGGAGAATATTTGTCCGGCTTAGCACGCAGTGCGTATGTAAGTGGACGGTGATCAGTGTAGATCACGAATTGACGGCTCTCGAGTGAATGCTGAAAGCGTTTCACTGCGAGGTACATAGCCAGGAGTTCACGGCCAAACGTGCTGTAACATTGTTCTGCCGATTTAAGTTGTCTCGAAAAGTATTCGAGAGGTTGCAGTTGACAGTGCTGCTGTTGCAACACTGCACCTACAGCTGTGCCCGATGCATCAACGACCAGTGAAAATTGGGCATCAGAAACAGGATGTGCAAGCAAGGATGTTGTCACTAGTTTCTGCTTCACTTCATTGAATGTCTTCAGCGCTGAACATCATTCAGTGAAATCTGCTCGTTTTTCTTCTTCCTGTTACGTAACAGGTCAGAAAGAGGAGACAAGAGATCCGCGCAGTATGGGATAAAACGTCTGTAATAATTTAACAGACCCAGAAAGTGCCTTAGTTGGCGAAGTGAAGTGGGTGGTTGAAGGTCTTGCAGAGCTTTAACCTTTTCAGGCAAGGGAGATATGCCTTCAGGGCTGATCGTGTGGCCCAGGAAAACTAGTGACAAAGCACCGAAAACACATTTACCAGGGTTAATCCTCACCTGGTATTGCTGAAATCGTTCGAACAGTAGACGGAGATGGGTGACATGTTCCTCAGGTTAGGCACTTGCTACAAGTATGTCGTCTATGTAATTATAGACGAAGTCAAGATTTCGCACTACTTCGTCCATAAAGCGTTGAAAGGTACTAGCCGCATTTCGCAAACCGAAAGGCATAGTCAGGAATTCAAACGCTCCAAAAGGAGTTGTTACCGCCGTTTTGGGTATATCGGCCGGATTCAGTGGAATCTGATGGTAAGCCTTTACTAAGTCCAGTTTGGAGAAGGTCTTACAACCGTGCAGAGACGAAGCAAAGTCCTGTATATGTGGGATTGGGTAACGATCAGGTACCGTCATGGCATTGAGTTGTCGTTAGTCCCCAGTCGGACGCCAATCTCCGGAGCGCTTCGGGACCATATGCAAAGGGGAAGCCCAAGGACTGGACGAGGAGCGTATAATTCCCAGTTGCAGCATATGGTTAAATTCCGCCTTCGCTGCTTTTAGTTTCTCTGCAGGTAAGCGACGAGGGCGTGAGAACACAGGAGCTCCTGTGGTCTCAATATAATGTTTTGTTGAGTGAGTTGGATTACTCACAACAAAATTAAGATTCGTTAACTCTGGGTAGGAGTGGAGTAGGGTCTGGTATGGGTCATCGGTTGCGGCAATAAAGAATACCAGGCTGACAGATGGGGTGTTTGATTTATAACCTGGTACGGAAAGTTCCGTATTAGCATCTATCAGCCGTCGTCTGCGCATGTCCACTAATAGATTAAAGTGGTGCAGAAAGTCCGCGTCCAGAATGGGGTAGGGTAAATCCGCGACTGTAAAGACCCACATAAAGTCTCTGCGCAATTCCAAGTCCAAAGAACGAGAAATTTGACCGTACGTGGGAATAGGGGAGTGATTTACGGCTTGCAGTGAAATGGGCGACACTGGTGGCTTTTTAGCTAGTAGTTTCAGTGGCCAAATACTGCAAGCGGCCCCAGTATCAATCAAGCAACGTGCTTGGGATATTGAGTCCCTAATGAAATATGCACGGTTATCATGAGAACCTAGTGGAGACCGTGCCATGCTCGGGTCCCCAGAATTTAGTTTCCCTGGTTAGGGAACGAACAAGGTTGTTTACACTTATGTGCTTGGTTGCCATAGTGACTGTGGTAGTAACACAATCCTGGCTTATTTGAGTGGCGATGGTGTGGGGACGACGAACGATTACAACATTTAGGCGATTGAGATCTAGACATGCTTAATTTTTGCATGTTTCTCTCAAGTCGCTCTATCGCATGGAGTATGGCCAATGTGACCTGTTGACTGCTGTCTCTGGCGTTAGCAGGTAAAGCGCTCATTTTTTTTTTTCATGGGACCCCAGACCAAGAAATCTAAGTTAAATAAAAATTGAAAACATCGTCATGGACACACATTTCAGAGAGAAAAAACGAAAGAGGAATTGTGTAAGTGTAGAAAGCCAAGAAGTTAAAAAAAATATGTATTTTTTTTTTTTGTGACAGAGGGGATAGATATATTTGAGTGTATGTATTTGTGTGTAAAAGGGAAAAAACTAATGTACTTACTCTTTTAAGGGGCCTTTAAAAAATAATTATTCGTAAAAACAAGAGTCTTTTCTTTTTTATTTTGTTAAAGGCAAAAAGAATGCTTTCTTTCTTCGTTTGTTGAGTCTACTTTCTTCGGTTGAAGTCAAAAGAATTGGTCAGCGCCATTTTGGAGGGTGGATACGTCGTGGCGTCAAAGAGTCTGACCGTCTAAAGTTGTTTGAAACTTGTTTTAAATTCGGAAAAAAGTTTGTTTTTTTGTTGATAGTTTTATATTTTAAGGTATTTTGAAGTATTTCTCTGTCAAGAATTCGTTCAGTTAAAGACAGAAAAAATATTTTATAAAAGAAAAAGTTTCTTCGATGCGAAGTACGCCTTAACTGTGACAGAGAGAAAGAGAGAGAGAAAAAAAAGAGAGAGAGAAAAAAAAGAGAGAGTGAAAAAAAAGAGAGAGAGAAAAAAAGAGTGAGAGAAAAAAAAAGAGAGAGAGAAAAAAAAGGGATTTCGGTAGTTTTTTTTCTTTTTCGGTGTTAAAAATAACTGTCCTTTTTTTTTTAGAAGAAAGTCCTTATTAGTTTTGCTTTCTTTTGCTTTCTCAAAAAAATTGTCATTCGAAAGTTTCCAAGTTCTTTCTTCTATCTTTTTTTAAAATGACGGAGTTTTATTTTTTTTGTCGCCGTGGGGTTGAGTTTTAAAACCTTTTCGTCGCAGAAATAACTTTTCAAGGGTTTTTTTTTGTTTGTTTTTTATTTTCCGGTTTTTTTTTTCCGTTTCGTATATCAGAAGGTCTGTTTTTTTTTTCTTTTAGCGTCGGGTCACCATTTGTAAGGAGATGATGAGAGGATGAAAGAAGTTATCCTTTTATCTTCTCGTAAAGAAACGGAACAACGAAAAGTATTTATGTTTATAGTTACACTATAACAAAAAGGGGTTTTATTAACTCAAGGTTACCTATACCGTTTGGTATAGGTAGATGAGAGTGGGACGGTGTCCGTCTGAGGAAGAGGAAGAATATAAGAGTTCTTAGGGCTGCCCGTGGATTTCTTAAGGTGAAGATGGTAGTAGTCATCGAGTGGGCGACGGCGGCAGGAGAGAGAATGTTTCCTCGTTCCTCGCTGGTGCTGTCTGCGATGTGTCCAAGCTGGTGACAGGAGGTCGTCTTATCTTTTTCCTCGAACCCTAAGGGAATATAAGTAGTCCCTTAGGGAACTAACGATATTACTGCGCCCTGCGATTTGACTGGACAAGCCAGCTCACAGGGACAGTGATTACGCATTCAAGAGTAGTCCCTACACCACCACCCGTTTTTCTCAACTTTTTTTACTAACCATTGTTTTCTTTTTACTGTGACCAATCAAAAATATTTGAAAAAAGGCACTTCTGCGGATTAGGGACGAACTGAAATTTATTTGTTTTCATTTTAGAAGAGCTCCAATAGTGTAAAGGGCCGACAACTCTCTTTTTGTTTTACTTTGAAGTAGATAATTTCTCCGAAAATGGAGCATATGAATTTTTTAAATAAGAAGTAATGTAAATTCAATTAATTAATAGAACATTTATTGAAGAAAATAAAATTTGGGAAAATCAACTGTCTATTTTTTCATTTCAAAACGAACAGTTTAAAAATTTAAATTAGAAGTCATCGTGTTTGGTTTAACACATTTGATTTTTTTTTTACAGTTTAAAAAATTAAATTTTCTCTTGTTTTTGTTTTTTAAAACGGGATAAAGTTAAGAAATGTGTTCAAAAAGACTGGGGGGGTAGTGGGAAAAAAAGAGTTGTCGGCCCCTTACATTAGTGGAGCTTTCCTAAAAATGAAAACAAATAAATTTCGGGCCGTCCCTAATCTGCAGAAGTGCCGAAAATCCCCCCCCTCCCCCAAAAAATAGTGATTTAATGTTTCAGACATTTTTTTTGCTACTTATGCAGATTAGGCCCCAAGCTAAAATCGACTTGGTGTCGGTTATGGTTACCGTGGGGGAACTGTTTCGGAAAAGGCAACCAAACTTACAGGTGTGACGTATGTACTACGAACGTGAATGGAGAAAGACGAAGCAAGTTACGCCGTTCCAAATGTTACCGAAACCCCGCCCCCTCCATGTTAAGGATGACGTCTAAAACTCCGCCTGAAAATCTGTTTACGTTATCCAAAACACTACCTTGTTCTAAATAGGGGTGGGGTACTGTTTCGGATAACGTAAACAGGCGGAGTTTTAGAAGTCATTCGGTCACATTCGGAACGGCGTAACTTGTTTCGTCTTTCTCCGTTCACATTCGTAGTACATACGTCACGCTTGCTTTGTATTTTTTCGTTCGATTTCGTAGCATTAGTTGTACATACGTCACGCCAGTAAATTATAAACTAGAAATGTGCCATTAGTCTCGTTTCGACTTGTATATGGCGATTACTTTTTTCCGACCGAGTTTTCATTTCGGCGTTTCACGTGTAAAATTAAACTTGCTATAACTAGTGTTTTCATGTTATTTTTTTTTACTACCCCATAGTTTAAGTAATAAAAAAGGTTGTTTGGGAGTAATACTGAAAATCATTTTGCTCTAAATAATTTATGTGACTGAAATAGGAATTAACCATTATTATATATTTAAAAAAAAATGATTACCCACCTTTGAACATGTGGAAGATGAGAAAGGCCAGTTCATAAATTCGGAAAAATGGATAAATATTTGACAAATGTGTTCAACAGTTTTATCTGTGACTGCAAGTTTAGCAGACAGTGAAGCCAAAGAAGCGAAAATTCCGGCCGAGCATGCAAGAACCAACCCATGACAAGATAATTTTCTTTTTGTAGACATTAATTTTTTTTAGTTGCATTAATAAGTTTGAACTCACTGCATGAAATTATTCGACCAATTTATCCTGAAAAACGAAAAAAAGTTGATTTTGTTTTGATCGAATTCTTTTGCTTTTTTTTTTTAAATATAATAATAAATATATAAATTATGCATGTATTTCCAAAAATAAATATCCAAAAAATAAATAAATAAGTGAAAAAAATACTTTTTAAAGAAACACTGCTTTATGAAATGATTCGTTTACATTGTTTACTGCGGAGCTAAACATACGAAATATTTTTTTATCTTCAAAATTAAATATATCTATTCTTTCGTTATATTTGACCTTTAAAAATACAACAACAAAAATAATTCATTAATATTTAAATTTTGGAGGGATTATTTAATTTTGTCTAATTTTTTCCTGCTATCGTCTGCTTCAGAATTCAATTTCCCCAGACTTTTTTACCCTTAAAATCTACCTACTCCATTTCCTAACCCTAACTATTGTTTCGAGCCTTTGTTGCATTGTAAGCTGAAGACTGGCTACTACAATGAACATTGTAGTTCGCTCGTCGTGATCTGCGTTAACCAGACACAGGCCGGCGATGACAAATCGATTTCATTTTTCTTTCTTTTTCATTAATAATACTATTTGCTGGGCCATTTCCAGTGTTTTCAGTAGTGTTCACTGTTCAGAGCGCCGTTATTTGTGCTTTTAAAGTTAGTTCCCTGAAAAAGAAAAATGCCCTCTTCTTTCGTGCTTAGTGATTGTTTTTTTTTTGGGGGGGGGGGGGGGGCAAAACGCGACAAGGGAGATAACTGAATGACATTTCCTGTTTCTGAAAATGCAACGTTAACATGGACGTCATTTTCTATACGTAAACGGCAATTAAACGTCTCTCTCAGACGAGTCAACTAGCTATAAATCACTTTTTTTATTTTGCTAAAACATGATTTTAAATAAGACTAAGATGTTTGAGAATAGTGCCGAAAACCATTTCACTCTACACAATTTGTGACTAAAATAGGAATTTACTTAAAAATGAATATATAGACAACAATTTAGCTTAAGTTACTGATTTTATTATTTTGACACCGTCATCAATAATTGGCATTATTGGAGTTTACTCAGTTTAAACATTTAGAACCTGTAGTAATACAAATAGTATTTAATTAAAAACCTTTTTCACCCGAAGAATTCTTAAAGAAATATAAAATAAAATATTTTAATTCTTTAATCAATTCAAGCAAACTATCATACCTTTTTATTTAATTATTTTTTGTGCTAATGTTATATTATATATTTTGAGATGTAAAACTACTTTTAAATTAAAAAAAAAAAATTTTCATATCGAAGGGAAAATAGAAATGCTTCTCATTTCCGGTTTTTAGGTCCGCACTTAATCATCCAGTATGGCTGACTATCACGTTAGTTTGCGTGCTTACTGTAAGATTTTGTCGCATGCTGCCAAATATCCTCACTGTTCAGTTAATGGAGTTCTTTTAGTCGAAGATTCCAAACAGAAGGATTCTACAAAACGGTTAAATTTCGTGGACAGTATCCCACTCTTTCATGTTTGTATAGGATTGACGCCCATGTTGGAATTGGCTCTTACGTTGGTTAGTAGTAAACGCGTTCTTAGTTTTTCGTGTCTTTAAATTTGATTTTATAATTCAATAATTAAATTTATTGATTATTGAACCTTTGATGATAATTCAGAAATTAATATAAAATGCTATTATGTTTTGTAATTTTTTGAGATGGCGATTTATAATTTGGATTATTCAGACTAGACTACTAATCGCATTTTAATTGTTACATTCACAACGTTTCAGCCGATGTAACCCCAACCTTCTTCAGATGCAGCTTTTCGAACTTCGAGAACCTGTACGGAATTTCGAACTGAACCCTTTATTTAATCTATTAAATTGCTCAATTCGAAATTCTGCCCAGAGTTCGAAAAAATGCACCTGAAGAAGGTCGGAGGTTACATCGGCTGAAACGTTGTGAATGTAACAACCAAGATGAGAATAGTAGTGCGAATAATACATAAAATGTTACATTTTTTTGACTGGATTTAATTTTGACTAAATTTGTTATCCTATGCAATTTTAAAAAACATTCCTGTTCATATGTTTCTGTAATTAAAATTGTTATCATTACTGAAAGAAAATACGGTACTTTAATTTTAACAAAAGTGTAACATACTTTATTTTCTTAAAATTAATTTCATGTTTAAACCTGTTCTTGTATATTCCAATTAATCTTTCAATGTATTGTATACGTCTATCTAATTGATTCTCTAAAAATAATAGGCCTATCTGGGGCATAACAAGGGGACAGCACAACGTGGCAGAGAAACGATTACTAATTACTATTTTAACGGTCAGAGAAATCCTTTTCGACTGGGGCAATATTTATTTTAACTCAATCCAGACCCTCTTTTTGGAGTAGTCTAGATGTTCCCCACATTAAAAGTCGACTTTATGTCTAACGTTGCCCTCGTGACGAGGGAATAGGGACGTTTTAATTACTGGCTGCTGCTATATTACAGGGGCCGAAAAAATATTTTCTATCTTAAATTTTGAAGAGTCAAATGACAGGGGGAGATAATTCAAAGTGTTCTCCTAATCAAACTATCACAACGCTTTATGGTATTCGGTACTAATTAAAAAAAAATAAGCAGATTTATTGAAATAAATTCCGCACCTGAAATTAATCTGTGCACTTGCAAGAAGTCTATTATTGTGGCATTATCTCTGGTTAAATATAAAATATCTGCCAAGTTCAAAGCGCTAAATCAATTTTTAGATAAATCCTCGGAGAACACTTTGAATTATCTCCCCCTGTCACTTGAGTCTTCAAAATAAAAGATAGACAAATATTTTTTTCGGCCCTGTAATATAGACGCACCAATTACTGTTTAGTATATATCACCACTGATCATCATTTTGGGCAATTGTCTAGAATAGGGTCATAAGGAAGATAACTAAACTTTCAAATCTATTAAATTAGTAGTTTGGGGAAACGCAGTTGTATTCCGATTTATATTTTAACTAATAAATAGTAGGTAAACATTAGATTCAATCCTTCATTTGCTATGAAAAATTAAATTTACGGTTCTTATATATAGAAATACACAGGTGAAATATGGCAGTTCAAAATAAATTATCAGAAAAATTATTTGATATACTTACGTATCAGGCAAAAGTGAGTATCCACACCAAAAGTTAGGGGAAATTATCGAGTGGAATTTTAATTTAAAATATAAATCAGTTTTATCGTATATTTCCGATCTCCATTGGAACAAGCGCATTTTACTGACTTATTTCCCCTGTTCACCCTTTTGGGCTCGTTGCAATGGAGTATCGGAAATATACGATAACACTGCTTTATATTTTTAATTAAAATTCTACTCGATAATTTTCCCTAATTTTTGGTGTAGATGTACTTTGCATCAACAAGTTTTTCAAGTTCTGTTCCATCCGAGAAAGAAATAATGCTGTTCGAAAGTGCAACAAAACTATGCAGGTAATTACCCTTGGACGGTCACCTGAACCCTTTAGTGTGCAATACAAGCTGTTCAAATTCCTCAGTGTTCTTTTCAAATAATTTCTGAAATTGGTGATCTTGTAGTGTATTCTATTAATCAAGTTGATAGCTTTGATAACATGCCTTAGTGCTTCATGCAGATATTCTGCTAGGTGTTTAGCTGATGATTAGCAACACAGTGCGCACAAATCACTATCAAGAATAGCTTTTTTTTTAAGTAACCACTGAACCTTAAATACATTTTGATCATAGCAGCAGCTCAATTTTTGTAGAAGCCACAATGTTCTTGAATAGAAGGTTTTTTTCCTCAAAATGAACCTCAAGCTTTTTGAACATGGTTTCACATTTAGTCAGTCATTTAAACATGAAAAGCAGTTCTTGACATATCATAAAGAAACCTCACAAATGCCTGAAAAAATCAGAATTATCAGATAAAGTTGGTTCTAGCTAATTGAAGTCGAAACTCGTTAATCTGCAGTTTTTAAACTAATTTTTTTTTACATTGTCTGCCACAAGAAGTAACATTTTTCTTTGCGAAACTCAAAGTTTAACAATGCCAATGCATTGTGAAACTTTGAGTTTCGCAGAGAAAAATGTTACTTCTTGTGGTTTCTGATTCAAGACTGTTGAAAGAATAACAGCTTGTATAGGGATGATCAGAGATTTACTAATCATATGAGGCTAACCAGCTTTTGTGATCAAATTTGCTATCTACTTTTTGAGTAAACATTATGATTCACTCTCATACTTTTTGGAGACTCATCACGTAACTTCTTGAAGAAATCTAGTGATTTTTCTTTCTTGTCTCTATGCGCAGTCACCAGATTTTTTTTGTTTGTTTAGTTTGCAGGGATGCCCACTCTCATTTGAGAGGGAAGTCATGCATAACAGAAACATAGGTATTTCACCACTTTTTGTGGGGACTTAATGGACCCATAATCAAGATATTCAACAGAATATTGCCCGCACTTTTTCTTAGCTACACTAGCAATGGTTATCTGAGATTATTCCTCATCTAATGACCATGAATAGAATTATTTCTAATAAAATATTTACAAATTTGACCATCAAAAGGATAAATAGATTTATTTAAAAAACAAAGGGATCAAACCAATTGATGAAATTAAAAAAACATTGAGATAAGAGAAAAGTTCAAAGTTCGAATCCATATTGACCTGCTTGAAATGTTTGAATAGAAGTGCTTGAATTTTCTTGAATAAAGTATAAGTTGACTCCCCCCCCCCCCACAATTTTAAAGCTTTTGGATAAAAGAAGCTTTACGAGAACTATTAAAAAAAATCTGCACCCTTGAAAAGTATTATGGTATAGGACCTGAAAGGAAATACAGGAAAATTATTCATGGCAAAATATCTACAGACAAAAGGAGCAATAATAATGGAAAAGACGCAGACTCAAAACACATTTACAGTAGAGAAAAAATATGTAGATTCAACTTCACTCGGAGCATGAAAAATTACATCAACTATTATATCCTGGAAACCATAAAAATAGAATAATGTTTGACTGAATATCAAGGAAAATTTTAAAATATTCTCGATACCACATGTAGTATTTGCATGTTATGCTCCCAAATACAACACACTTGACAAATGGTACATAAGAGGATTTGCATACAAAGACTTAAAAATTGTAAATGCAAACAGAAGTAAATGATCTACAGCAGAATCCTAAGCCAAAGTATTAGATAAGAGATTTTTAGGATTACAGTTTTAATATAAGGTGTCAGAGAATACTTTATTTATTGGAAATTTTTCAATATTCACACAAAAATCCACCTCAGTGAGTTTATTAGAAAAAAATCAATTCGATAAATAATTTAAAAGTCAGAAATAAAATTTTACTCTAAAACTAGGTAACCCAAACCAAAATTTTATTTTCATTAAAAGCTTTTAATGTGACCGTATAGATATTTGCAAAATATAAACACTGATACCAAATTTATTTGGGTAGCAAAATTAGACACTGAATTATGACTATGAAAGTTTGTTGGAAATTAGAAAATTTGCTGTCTTGTGTCCTATTGGTCAAGAAGTCAATTTTCAGTGTATAACTAAAAATGCTGGCTTTGAAGAAGTGAGAAATCCTTACAAATATAATGTCATCTTGTGATAACTGAAAATTGATCATAATAGAAGCAATAATTATTAGATCAAACTAGCCTAAACATTGGGAAAAATCTCATTACCTCTCAATAAAAAAAAAAAAGTAGTGCAACTTTGACTTTTCATATAAAATTCATTTCAACAGCTAACATATTGAATTTTTATGATATGATTCAGGCCCATTCCATGAAAAGTGGTCCTATGATGGTGTAAATTTTTTTTAAGAATTCATGACTGGCACTTATTTTTATGAAAACTACAACGGTTGAAGTATCTCTTTTTGACCTTCGAGTGCTTTTTAACGTTTTTTTTTTATATATGGCTTATCTGAAAACCATCAAACCTGCCGTATAAATACATCTTTTTTCACTCTTTTTTAATGGATTTATTTGGGTATATAAAAGCTTAAAAAATCTCTTAAACAGCATTCATACATAAGTTCAGACATTTATCTGAGTGTACATCAATAAGATAGTTATTTTTACAGAGAAATACCTCTAATACATGATAATTGAAAGGTCACTTTGCTCCGTCACGTACGTGACCCATCAGAAATATAAGTTTTGCTAGCATAAAAGGTTTATGGAATAGACAGTTCAAATTTTTTTTACAAACTGATACCATCCTGTAGCCAAAATGTCAAGTAGCTACAACCAATTGCTTTAGAAAAAAGCACATACATAATTCTGTCACGTATGTGACCCGGTCGCGTATGTGACAGAGATGTATGTGATATATGTATTTTTAAGCATTTTTTTAATTTGCCTGTTAACAATCTTGACTGGAATTTGAGCATTCAAATATTCATAAAACTCTGTATTGCAGGTTCATAAAGGCTCAGTCTCGGTCACGTGCGTGACCGACCATTCAGATGCATTTTTTCAACTTGTGAGATAATACTTTGCTCAGAATAAACTCTTTCTAATCAAAACTATGTGTCTTAACATAATTAAGTATAAATCTTTAATGAACTTGCTAATAAAGATAGAATTGATGAATAAATTGTCAGGTCTTGACAAAATAAGCTAATGTACATATTCAAATAACAAAATGTGTACCGTATAAATGCATGATAATATCAGTGGCAATTCTGACAAAAAAAAACAGCACATTTAAATAAGATTAACTCCATTGAATCTGAATTGCATTGTTCATTAGGAAAGTTCTTCATTGTAAGTACATTTTTTGCCTTCAGTGTACAAAAAAGCTGGAGAAACAAATAGTGATATCTGGGGGAGTGTTTTTGAACAAAGCATATGCTTCTTTTAAATACATTTGCAGGTAAAGTCTAGGCTTTGTCCGTTTCTCCATTTTCCCACACAGCCATTTTTTTGTCTGGACTCGTATATACAATGTCCATACTTTAAAAATATCCTGGACCGTTCTTACAGTATCTTCTGACAATCCATTTCCATGGGTTCTTAAATTGTTTTCAGCCTTTGTGGCCAAAATTTCTCCAATACGTTTTGCCCCCCCCCCCCCCCCCCACACACACACACACACTACAGCTTTTCGTTTTCGAGGACTGGAAGGAAGGGCCCTCTCAGCCTTTCTGACAGCTCTTCCATACGATTGTGGCGATCTATAGGATTTAGTTGGTGTACTAGTAGCTGTAGTAGGTGGCTTTTCTTCATTTGCTTTAAGAAGCCGTGACTTTCTTTTCCTGTCTCGACTTTTCTTCTTGTACTCTGCAAGTTTAACATAAGTCATTGCATTTACTGTATTTGTCTTGACAGCTTTCAATCTTAAATTTTCTTTCTGTTGAAAATTTGGATCTAACAGTTTTCTTCTTGCTCTGAGATTTCTCATCTTTTCTGCTGATGTAAGTCTTTTTCTTTTTGCTGGAGCAGAGACGCATGCTTGTTGACAGTCAGTCATCTTGGTTGAAAAAGGAAGTTACTAAGGGATATCACTCTTAAATAAGGGAAAAAAGAAGGAGACGTAACTCTAAAATCAAATATTCTCCATGGTTACAACAATAAATAAACAGTAGCATGATATTGTCAAGCTAAATCAACTTTTCAAGCTTGCAATTCAGACCGTCACATACGTGACCCAACTCAAACCCAATTTGTGCTTGATTGGAGATGTGCAGAGACTTGAAATTTTTGCGAGTCAAAATTTACACATATTTCCCTTTGGAAAATGGTTATTTCCTTTTGTAGAACCTTGATAATTCACAGAAAATTGCTGACATAAAGTAAAATTTGAAAATGCTCATTTGTGTGGTGTCACGTACGTGACCCAATCTAGTGAGCATTTTAAGTATGAAGATTTGTTCAAATCAATGAAAACTAAAGTTATTTAGACAGAGAAATGATTGAAGTTTGTTGTAAAGACACATATTTGAAAATGAGTATTGTAGACACTATTATTTCAAAGTTGAAAAAATGCGTCTGAATGGTCACGTATGTGACCCGGAATGAGCCTTCATAGCACATTAGAGATCAAGCTAGATTTTTCTTTTAATAGTAAATTAACAAAAAGACTCGGATTTGGAGCAGAAACACAATTTGATAATACGGAAAAGTTTGCATTTACTAAAGTTTTCAACATGGATTTATTGTGAAAGACAACTTCAACCCCTATGTTAAGCTTACCATATGATGAGTGGTCCGTTTTCTTTTGATGAGACTGTTTTTATATGCATAGACACACAATATTGTGTGCATTACGTTGAAAAGCACCAACATTAAAAAATAAATTGCCCATCACTGAAAATAATAACCGAACTTGAACTAACCTGAAAAAAAGAAACTATTAATGACACAAGAAAAAGAATTGTACATTTATAAAGATAAAATATTAAAAAAATTTTTTATCTAGATTTTATCAAAATAACGCAGAAAATAAATTAGTTATAACAAGTTAAAAATGAAGGGAATTTCACTTTAGTTACTCATTTCTGTACATTAAACTGGCTGAGTTGTGATACCTACTAAAACCGATCAGAAGATTGTGAATTAAAGTTTTTAAGTTGTCAAGAAAAAAAAAGAATTCTTTCTACAAAGAGTAAAAAATATTGAATCAAAAATGCATAAACGAAATCAAATTTTATTTTTGATAAAAAAAAAAATCATAATTTTACTAAAATAAATTTTTTCAAGAAATTTTGAGAAGTTTAATAAAATATGTCAATTTTTATACGAAGAGTAATTTCCTATTTTTTTGGTAATTTAATTATTTTAGCAATCATAACAAAATCAAGGAATATACTAAATGAAAGATTTAGCAAACGGGTTAATTACAATTAAATGGAACAATTACAAAATATTACCAATTAAAAAAAAATATATACAATTTGGTGAAAACATAATTTAAGGAATAACTTAAAGAATAAGGGGTTTTAAATTTTAAGAGTCAAAATAAAAAACAGTAATTTTTCATAGAACAGATGAAAAAAAAAATTAAAAAATCGGTTAGTAGATAAATTTAATAATATATATATTTATAAGTAAATAATTCTTTTATATATATATATATATATATATATATATAACCCCTCAGCGCTCCTGGCATTTTCTCGGAATCTGGGATATTTCTTTTATTTATTTTTGACAAGGAGAGGGGGAAAAAATCTCTCAAAATATATCAAATTGATCCCTGATCATCCGGACTATTACAAACTAACACTCTTGCTGTCTTGTAAGTTCGTCTAGAAAAATAAACAAACCTTTTCGATCTATATCCGACTTATTTCGGTTTTGTTTTGTTTTTGTTCTTCACAACTTCCAGCGATCCGGAACTTTGCATTGCCTTCAACCTTTTTAAAACTTTTATTATATATATATATATATATATATATCATATTACAAATATTATTTTCAACTTTTCTTTCAAGGCAAAAATGGTAAATGTGACTATATTTGAAATTATTTTTTCTTATAAAACCTTTCGACCAGCAATATATCTCCACAGAGGTAATGCCGGGTGAATACTTCTAGTATATACATGTATTGGGGGAGGGGTCAAAGTTTCCCAAAGAGATTTAACGGTTTATGAATCGTGATAGATGAACTCCAAAATATTTTTTAAATGGCTTTTGTAATCCGCTCTATTTACTTCCTTTCCACGGCAGGAAGGTGGGGGAAAAAAGCCAGCGCTTTAGCGGAAGAGCCAGGTTGGCCTTTAAAAATAGCCTGGGCAACCCCATCGGCATTCCCCGGTAGGGACGCCTCAGGCGATTGGCAATAAACCAACCCCTTCCTAAAAAGGGAAGACAAGACCTGGGAGGGTGGACCTCCTAGGACTACCCAAGACATAATACCTCAGTCTAACAGATAAAGGCCACCGAAATGGCCAGTCTCTGTCGGACGTATTCTTGACTGGTATTAAGGCGCTCCAATCATCAGCCAACTGTCGTAGACTGAATCATTTTGTAATCCGCTCTATGCAAGACCTCAAAACAGTTCATTTTATAGTTTGGGGAACAGCAAGGATTTTCAATTAAGTGCTGTGCAATAACAGTTCAAGGTTGAGGAGGAAATGTGACACAAGGATCCTGCTCTTCTCGGTCTGATTTTGGATGGAACGTGCTGGTTTATGCGAGTCTGCGAATGCAAGGAAGTTTGCCCTATATAACCACACTGGCAATTAAACTGATAAACGACAAAATAACATTACTATACTTGATATAGGGCAAACTATCCTTACTAAACGAAGGAAAAGCAGGTCTTGTGACAAACACCAAATGCAAGGAAACAGAGTAGAAACAATTAGCAATGCTTCTAACAATCCGCTTATCCAGTTTCTGACTATTTTCCCTATCCACTGCAACTTCAAGTAAATAGGGCATTTAGAAGGGCCAAAAAATTTAAGAGACTTAAAACCAGCAAACATTTTTATTAATGCAATCACTAATAAGATCTTCAGGATAACCATTATGAATGAATATCAAATTCAGAATCCAATCTATTCGAACAAATCATAAGGGCTTGATGTACCAAGGTATAAATTAAGCCTGCCTTTCTAGATCTCCGTACAAAAAAAGACCAATTAACATACAATATATGTACATTGTCGTTCCTAACTTTTCTCTGATCCTCCATTTTTCAAATTTGTCCTTGTAGCCCCTGAAAATATACCTTGACCCCCAATGGGGTCATATGACCCACATTGAGAAACCTTGATTTGAAGGACAATGTCTTCAACTAATGTATGCATTGGGGTCATACACAAAACTTTGGGATGGGGGGGGGGTATTCTCATATAAAAAGAAACTTACAGATTTTCTACTAAAACAACAAAAACAAAAGAATTAAACCTTTAGTATTTATTGACTAATTTTAACAAAAATGAATGCAACGAAATAATTCAATCGTTCATAAGTTCTGAATGCTTTTCTTAAACATGAAACTTTACCCAAGCTTCGAAGATATTGATACGGTGAGCAAACATCTTAATGCATTTATTGTAATGCATTAAGATGTTTGGTCACATATTTAATTGCCTCCCCATGAGAGAAAAGTTAAATACAATATCAGTTTTTAATATGGAATATCCACCTCCCGAAAAGAGGCACTCTGGGGAAAAAAAAAAATTCCTCAATCTAAGAGGATTTCTTCTTGGATCACTTTTTTAACTTTTTCATATACATGTATATTGATCATCTTAAAGCAATTATGTTCAACGCATGACGATAAAGGAACGCTTTGGTTCAACATCATTCTCTTCATCAATCTTGAGGTCTTCATTTTACATGGACAATCTCACTGTAAATCCTTGTTGCTGTTTCTCTCTTGATGAATTTGTTATATAACTTCGCATAAAACTTTCGATCATTTCTACGATGGTCAGAAAATTTTTTGGGAGAGATAACAATTAATCAAAACGTTTTATCAAATTCTTATGTGATTCATTGTGATGTCAAAAAATGTATTTTTCCCTATCATTTACCATGCAAAAGTAGCCAAATTGTATTGTGTAAAATAAAGCCGCCTCTGATAACATACATTTGTATAAAATGACAGGTACAAAAGTTTGTGGTAGCTCCATCAAATAGGGTTCAGGAGCTGGTTCCAGGACGAACTATATGATCTTTTTTTTTTATTATTATTTACTAGTAAGTCACCAATTATCAAGGCTGAGAGTTAATGAGATGGATAGATTGTCAGTTGAATGATGAATAATATTATGAGAGGATTGATCTTCAATAAGTATTGACTTGTTTTTGGTGGTGATGGATGGTCTTAAACTTTGTCTAGAAAAATGTGATATATCTACATTTCATAATTTTATAATCTATCATTTGTCGCTACAAATGTAATTCTTGACATTTTGTGACCCCATCCTCAGTTTTCATGGAGTGTTATATTTTTTTTATTGTATTTGTTTAAGTGCTTCTTTAAAACAAAATCCAAGCTTAACATTGGATCGGAATGTTTTCTTATTGTATTAATGAACTAGATTTACCTACCTGGCGTTGCCCGGGATGCAGTGAAGTCATTTTAATTTGTTTGCATATACAGAAAAGCAAATAAAATTTTAGTTGTAAGGGAGAGAACTCTTTATATTCTTTAATAAAAATGAGTTATTCCCCTTTTTGATTTTTCTATCATAATTGAAAAATGACCAAAGATCTGAGGATGAACTTACCTAAAACGAAAGTGGTGTGTGGTTCTGGTTTTAAAATTTCTACAGAATTCTGGTCAGTACCCTTGTTCTGTGTGCCAAAGGGGTGTTGGATGCAATTCGATACAATATAACCTGTGCCTTTTGTGGGTCCACCAAAAGTGCATTGACTTAAAGGTTTAGTTAGCCCCGAACCCCAACATCGAATGTAGGAGATGCATGGAACAGGCATGTCCTATTGACGGTCGTCCCTACAAACAGATTGTACTACTAGATGAGAATACCTTGGAGGTAGACTTTCTACTACCTAGGAGATATGCTGAGTGCACGTGATGGATGTGAATTCTGTGTAACCACAAGGGAGGTGGGAAAATGGGCGAAATTTTGCAAGCTGTTGCCTCTGATAGCATCACAAGCTGTCCCTCTCTACATCTGGGGTAGGTTGTATAGCAGCTCTGTCAGAAGCGTCATGTTATATGGCACTGAACGCTGGGCCATCACTTGGTCTTCTCTCGCATGACTGGTGCGCAATGACAGATCCCTTATCAGATGGATCTTCAATTTAAAATGTGACCAAACCTAACATGTTGGTTAGAGGATTTGTTGAAAGCACTAAATTTGTTCAGCATAGAGGTTATCCTAAGGATGAATTGGTTACACTGGTATGGCCGTTGCAGAAGCATGGATGTCTTGAATTGCAGGAAGATTGGCTGGTCAAGGAAAACTTAGAAGCAAGTGATTAGACAAAACCGTAGAGAGTGGAATTTGGAGTCAGTTGATCTGCTGAACCGTGAGAACTGGAGAGTGAGCTTGTGAAATATCAGAAAACATCTGACTCTTGAAGAAGGAAAAAATGATGTTAAATGAATAGAAGACTACCGGTTGTTCCGTCATGGCGACATCATTTTTTTAAATAAACTGTAGCGAAGTACGATATTATAGTGCCAACAATATGGTACAATAATAACAAATGAAAATTTGATAGTCAGAATCAAATGCTATTTAGGTCCAACTTTTAAAATCTGACAATATAACTTTATATGTTAGATGCAGAGAATGATTAACAATTTTCTGATCAGAAAGAATGCTGTACAAAAACTTTGTAGTTTCACCATTTTTATTTAACATTTTTGTTTACTTCATAAATAAAAAGAAATATTTAGCCTATTTTCCTGAATCTGAATAATCGGGGTTCTATTTAGAAATCGTTAATCCCATCTAATTTGTAAGCTTAGCAACTCCTTTTTTGTTGTTAATCTTCTTAATTGCAGGTGTACTTACAACGCCATTTTTAACTCCCATTAAAATACAGCATTTTATAAATCTAACATCATTGTCCTTAAAAGCATCAGGTTCATCTAATTTAAACTCACTGGATAACACTTTTATTATTCACTCACAGGACACGTGTCACGGCGTTGCTCGGGAAAATTGAGGAACCTAAGAAACTCCTGCTCCTATTCCTGAATCACATAAGTAATTTTAGTCTACATTTTAGGATTAATTAAAAGTTTATTTTATTTGTATCTCTCCATTTTATTTTATTTTATACTAGCAGGAGTACCCGGCGTTACCCCCCCCCCCCCTCCCGTTTTCCTCTCCCTCTCTGCAGGTAAAAGTGTAACAATCTCTCTCTTTCCCGGGTGCCCCCTTACTCACTCCCCTATAATAACATAGAGCTCATATTGTGTCAGTTATGATATTGCATACTTTGCAAAATGTTATTGTAAAATGAAGAGGAACCGGTGCTTACCAATTTATGTCTCTTATTGTCACACAGTGAGGCTGTGCAGAGGGGGAGGACTCCCTACTTTTTGCCTTCCTGTAAATTTGACTAATGAAAAAGAAAATATTGAACAGGGTCAAATATAAAAATTTTCAAAGCGATTGGAAATTAAAATTTTCTTTTTTAGAACATGAATCAATAGATGGCAAAAATGAATATTTGGATTATTGTTCTCATTTTGGAGATGAGAAAAGTAGTCCGAATAATTCAAATCATCAATCCTCATCTATAAAAATTCCAAAACATAAAAGATTATTTTATGTGACTTTTGGTCGGAAAGCTATGCCTGTCAACGACGCAGGAGAAAATCTTATTCTACTTTGTTTAAAAAATCTTTAAATTTACGAGTGAAGATTAATGCATAAAAGCGTTGAATTACAACACTTAAACTATTCATTTACTCTCCAAAAAGCCTCTCAAAGAACCAAAAATAAATTAGTGTTTTTAATGTTGTTACATTCGCCATCCCAAGGGCTCTTTGTATGATGTCCGCACTATCATTGCTCCTATATAACACATCACTTAATAAGTCCTGGACCTGACTAATAAGACAACAACTTTGAGGCAAAATTTGACTTTATTCATCAACATTGTTTCATTCTAGGATGATACACTGATTCCAATGTTACTCTAACAATTCGATCCCTTTATTTTTTATTTTTATTTTTAGATTTGTCTTTGGCCTCAAAAATCGTCTTATTTTTCAATATCACTTCTTCATTGGAGCCAAATCTCTTTCCCCGGAGCATTGTAATGGCCAGTAATCGCTGGGGGCCAGATTTGGAGAATAAGGTTTGCACAGAAGAAATTCACAATTCATGTAGTTTTGCTATTGTTGTGATCGACTTGTGACACGGTGCATTGTGTTGGTGAAAGAGCACCGTGGTCGTTGTTCTGCGATTTCTTCCTTCAAATGCACCAATAATGCTATGTAATATTTGCTATCGACGGTTCTTCCTTTCTCAAGGTAATCGATAAACAAAATACTTTGCGCATCCCATAATACAGAGGCTAAAACCTTGCCTGCTGATGTTTGCATCTTTGGTCGCTTTAGATGGCTTTTAATTTCTGCTGTCCACTCAGTAGACTGCTGATTTGACTCCGGAATGAAGTGGTGGATCCATGTTTCACCCATTGTCACATATTGACGCAAAAACTCCTTTTTGTTGCATTGAAACCGTTGCAAACAACACTCTGAATCGTCATTGTTGTTGACTGCAAATGCGGCACCCACTTTAAACATAGCCAAAATGACAAATATTCATGCAAAATGGTGAATACACCTTCGCCTTCTGATCTCTTCAACTCCTCTGCTATCTCACGCAACTTCAATTTACAATTATCAAAAATGAGTTTGTGGACTTTTTATGTTTTCTAGGACAACTACCAAATTTGTGTCTGTAAAACCACATTTAAAGTCGGCATACCACCTCTAAACCATTGTTTCGTAGAGTCTGAATAACACTTACCAAGCCATTGCTTTGCTTGAACAGTATTCTTGTCCCACCAGAAAGCAATGCTTTAGCAATACACAAAAATCAGATTTTTTTCATTTTTTTGAAAATTTGTAGCAGTAGTTTAACGTAAATAACTAATTTGTAAACTAATAATCTGGTTGACACATGCCGTTTGAAGGTTAGTACTTTATAAAAATGTTGTTTTGTTTTGCAATCACAAATGAAAATTAGCAAACTTTCAAAGTATTACAAATGCTAAAGGGTAAGAACCATTTCCCAAACTGGCATTTTTTTTATTGTCTTCTACGTTATGATTGAATTTTGTATTTGTTGTCATATGAATAAATTTCTAAACGCTCTCTCTCTGTCTTTTGTTCAGGTGGATGTCTACTGTAAAGGTAAAGGGTTGGTAATTGGTGGATATTACCAGGCAAATGAAAATTATAGCAATCCAAAGTAAGCAATTTCATTTCTTTTTATCTTTTGTCCATAAAATAAATAAAAATTTAATATTTTGGCAATTGTTACATTTCCAAAGTTTGGAAGTTTTATTATTGCCAATTTTCAGTGAAAAGAAAGCTGATTAAAATGACAAAGCTTTTTTATTGTTTTCATTTGAGATTTCAAAAAGTGTAACCTAAAAAAAAATGCCACCGATGAACTTTTAAGATTCACAATCCTTTCTGCATACCAACTATATTTGGTACAAATAAATCTCGATCTATGTCTGACTTGTCCACCAAGTTTTAGTTATGAATATCCAACAGTCTTCGTTTTATTGCCGTTGAATGGCATGCTCCAAATATGCACACCTAGATACGAATTGCAAAATTGTCAATAACTCAGACACACTCCTCTCTTGGCAATGTCTTGATTTTGACTGTGATGGCCCACTTCAGTTCAGAAGTAGTCTGGCCATTGTTTTGATAGACATTATCTTTGAGATAACCCCACAGGTAAAAAAAGTTTGTTGAGTGTGAATCCCATTCATGATTACATCTCCTACTGATGAGAGGATCACCAAAGTGTCTCTGGAGTCATTCCAACGATATTTGGTGCAAATAAACTTCAGTCTATTCCTGACTTGTCCACCAAGTTTCAGTTATGAATATCCAACAGTTTTGTTCAATGATAAGCACACTAGTATACAACATGCAAAATTGTCATCAACTGACACACTGCCCTGAATTGGGCTGTAATGGTCATCTTCAGGGGATTGTTTTGATAGAAATTATCTTTGAGAAGGTTGGAGGTTGTGATCAAGTTCTAGATTGTAAATTAGAAACAAAGCCCCCCCCCCCCCCTACATGCACACACACACCTGACATGCTCTGCAACCAAGCAAAGAAAATAAGTCTGTGAGAATCCCCACCCCCCTCAACATAATTTCATTACAAAATTAAATTCCACCATAATGTATTTCAGTTCATTTATAAACAAGTCAACTATTTCATTTTTTATCTCAAAACAAAGATCCTCACCCCCAAATAAAACAAGTTAATTTAATTACAAAATTAAATTCACAATAATTTATTTCAATTAATTTGTAAACAAGGCCTTTCTGGTCAATTTACTTCTGGGGGTTACAATTCTTAGTTTCCTCAATTTTCGCTGGGCAATACCGGAACATGAGTCCTGTTATTATGCAATACAAATCATCCTGTCTTTCTTAGATTCTTTGGCTTATTTTTGTCCCATGGAATTTCCATGGGTCCGGCCATTAAATATTAACAGTAATGTCAGAAAGCATCAAACTCTTAAATTCAACACCAATTATTTTTTCTTTGAAATACAAGAATAAAAAATATTTTTATTCTTAGCTTTTTTTATTTTTCATTTAATGTTTGACAAATATGAAAGAAAATGTTCAATTTTTTCTAAAACATCTTTTTTCCAGACCTGACAATGTGGCTCATTTGATAGGCAAAAAAATCCAAGAGTATTATTCAGAATCTTGTATATTTATGGTAAGTATATTCAGGTTTCTGTAATTAATGTTTTACAAAATATTAAAGAACAGAATGTATTTTTTTTTTTATTAACAGCATATTAACCGTTTTTGTGTTATTTATGCCAAAATATCTGTAAAAATTGAGAAAGAAATTAGATGGGAAGCTGTAGATAAAGAAGGTGAAAAAGGCTTAAGATGATCAGACTTGACTAAACAGATCATAAAGGAGGATATTGGTACAATTGTGAACTGTTACAAGGGGAGGAGTTTAAGTTGATGAATCAGGTCTTGAAATTGATTGAGAGAATAATTGGTCAACAATTAAGAAGTCAGATAAATATAGATGAAATACAGTTTTATAGCTGGGCAAAGTACGATATTTATTCTGGGATAAGCGCAAGAGAAGTACCTTAATAAGAACGTGTATTTTTCTTCTGTGAATTTGTAAAACAGATGTTAAACCGAATATGATGATGAAACAATTGATTGAACAGAAGTTGCTATTTTATCTGTATAGCTTGAGTAAAAAAAATGTATTAAATCTATTTAATATTTTATTTGTCAAATAGAAAAGCTTAAATTTGCTTTATATTTTTATCTTAAGAAAATCAGACAATTGTTTTAATTTTGATTGAATTTCAAATCAAATTAATCTGTCCTGTGTATGACCTTAAACTACATCCAGTGGTGATACCCCAATTTGGGGGGGGGGGGGGTCATTACTTTGTTACCATTAATACCAAGTCCACCTTTACTTGAAGTAGTAGTACCTGTCAGCATCCGATCTATGGATTAAATAGTATCTGTCTTTGGGATGACATGAAACTGCATCCGATATTTATGATGTAAATTCATGTGCATACTAATTAAATATTTGAACTTTAAGCATTAAAATGTTTACCAAAATGACTGGATTTGGTATTAAATGATCTGAAAAGTGTTGATATCTGATGAAAAATAGAAATCTAAAAATGCCTTCAATGAACCTCTTGTCTCATTGCCTTTAAACAGATTTTAATGTCAATTTATTCCTTGTGCAATGAAACAATAGTTGAAACCTTCATTTTATACCATTGTTAAATTTGTCATTCTTTTTTGCTTTATAGTTTTCTGATACAGAATTTAAATAAAATAATGCATATTTTTTATTCAAATTGTGAAAGAAACAAATGGACACTTCGTAAACTATTTTTTTTAAGGATCTAACAATTTTTCTTGAAATATCACATTTTTTTCTTTTTTATCCAAGCTTTCAACTTACATAAGTTATCAGGATGCAGAGCATTCACGCAAACAGGCAAGCTTTCTGAATGCCACTGGAAAAACATTTTTACCTTTCCTAAAATTTGAATAAGTAGAAAATAATTTTTCCCACTTTTGCATTAGCAAAATATTGAACATGGCCTTGAACACAGCCACCAAGTGCAAATAGGCAGTTCACCAATTTTACGGTCAACATGGTCTGTTCTAATTCCTTTTCAGGGAAGGAAAAAAAGTTTTACCTCTTTATCACCATGTTTTTTTTATCAGTTATCTGCAGAGAGGGTACAAATGTACTTGGCAGCACCATCTGTTTATATATAATTTTCGTCCCCAGTTTTCATCGGAAATAACTTGTTATATATGTAATTTTTTTCTATCATGAATACAGAGAAATGTCCCTTTTGAGCCTCAGGGTGTTACAAAATGGCAAATTTATTTTGCCAATATCTAAAATTTCCATTAGGAAATTTTAAATATTGGCAAAAAAAATTGTGGGATCAAATTCTATCAAAAGTTAGGATTAATGTTTATTTATATAAAACACATACTAGTCTGCCTTTTTATAATATCTAAGACCCTCACCCCACAATATAACAAAAGTTGTGATTAATGGTTATTTACATGATTCAAATTGTGATACACATGCTGGACTCGTTTCTTTTCATAAGAAATAATTGACGGTAACATAATTATGGCTTTATTTTTCATAAGGTAAGTTAGGGTTAGCTACCTACAAAAAATGTAGGAGACCCATCTGTTTTTGTTTTTTCCTAAAACTGCCAATGCAGTTATAGCTCTTATCACATTTTTTCTGTTTCCAGGTGAACAATACTAAAGTATCTCCTTGCACTATCTCAGAAGCATATAAAATCTATACATACAAGGAGAACATGTGGAAAGAATCAGATAAAAAGTAAGTGTCTCTAAACATTCTGACAAGTCTTAAACAGGTGTGAACAGCATGACTGGTCGACAACTGTGTAATGCAACATTAACAAAAATAAACTCCAAATGTCATTCTGTATTCTAATTCGGTGACAATTAATTTCACATTAAATGTTGGAACATTTATATAGGCGTCATCTGCTGTAGCAATTAAAGACGTTTGTTTGTTTTGTTAACAGTAATATATTTCAGAAAAAATAGGACAAGGCATAACATTTACAGGACAAAAATTCTTTTTTTAAGGGTGTTAAATGCAGTGTTAGAAGTTTTATTGGCATGAGATATTAGAAAGATAGATCAAATTTACGATGAATGAATGTACATTTAGAAAAGAAAGAAATCTTTGATTTCTAGCTTTTATAATTTAAAGAAAACCTTTTTCAATATTTGCTGGATAAAATACTGTTTTATTAAATGTAAAGTATTCAATTATATAAGCATTTCATTTGTTTATAAGTTTTTGGACATTTTTAAGTGTATAGATTATTAGAAAAAATGTGACTTGTTGAGTCATCTATTGAGCTCTGGTTAAATTATTTAAATCGGGAAAAAGTGAGTTTGTAAAGCCAGTTAAATATAAAATTGAAAATTAAAGAGAAAATCAAAAATTAGTCTATTTCTGCTTGTTAAATGGAGTGATATTCGTGTTTATAGTCATTTTTTATTCTATTCCTGTTTCTTTATTACCTTTGACTGTTATAGAAGAGTGGGTGGTCATACAATATGAGAAGAGGAGCTATAGACAGATCGGTCACTTGGTGAGATAATTGCAATTAAAGGCTAAGTAGAACAATTAAAATAGATTTTTTCTGAATTATGGAATATTTTAGTATGTATTTTGTGTGATTAAAATATAAAGAAAAAAATAAGTGTTAGGGAAACAAATGTTGATTGACTCAACTTTAGTATAATAAGATACTTTTGTTTCTATTATTGAGTCACACGACACAAATTGTTAAAGAATATAATAAAAAAAAATTTAATTTTCAACTTAATAAATTAAGAATACAATAACATGAAATTGATTTCCCCTCTTGCTGGAGGATGTAGTTTTAAATGGAAAGGAAAAAAAGTGAATATAGAAACATTTGTTTGCCAATCAATTTTGCAAGTTAAATGCTTAGAAGAAATGATCAGAAGAAAATTTTAAGTTTTGTTAGAACATTAGGTACTTATGCAGTTTACAAACTGCGTTTTTATTGGCAGGTTACGTAAACTGCCGAAGGTGTCAAACAAAAAAAAACTTAGTTTACTTTTGTTTTTTGTCAATGTTTAGCCGCCGAAAATAGCAGCAGAGGAAAATATTGCGGAAAAGTAAACAGTTTTTGTAAATTGGCAAAATGTAACTTAATCTTAAAAGAAACAGTACCTAAGCCTAACCTAGTCGGTAGGATAGAAAAACATTTTTTTAAAATGCGTTCTGTTCCTTGATTTACATTTTGAAAATTTCTTATAAATTTTATTTAAATTTTTTTTTTTTTCCTTCAAATTTTCTTCGTTGAACTTAACATATGATGTCTACACAAAAAAAAAATCTGAAGTTTTCATTCGGCACCTTCCGGCAGTTTACGTAACCTGCCGGAGTGTGCCGATGAAAACGCAGTTCATAAACTACATAAGTACCGAAAATTGAAATTGTTTTAAATTATTTGATGTTTTACACGTGGATCATCTTGATTGTTCTCTTTTCCAGGCAGACTGTTGACGATGAGACTCTAATGACCACTTGCAAACTTTTGGACTCACCAGGAATTTATCGAAAACTTCTGGACTTTGATAATCACTTTGATGATATTAAAAATGATTGGCGCAACTTAGAACTCAATGAACTTTTGGAAAATAAGGATTTTCTCAAAGATGACTATATTGACAATTATCTATAACTGTTATTCCCCCCCCCCACCACCACCCTCTCCTCTTAAATGGTAAATATAATAATGGGTTACTGACAGTGTTTCATACCACCATTCAATGTTTAACACTTTGATATGTAGAAGAGGATATAAGTACTTTTTATAAGAACAAAACTGATTTCTAACCTTCATCCAGTTTGATTAATTTTTCTTCCCAATTCTATTTGATGTGCAGCTATTTATCACTGCATCATAGGCAAACGTAACCCCATTGCACGATTGAGGAAACAAAAATATTACAACACAACTCTCTACCCATTACTCCATTGATAAAATGCCTTGTCTACGTTATTTCCTTTTTATGGGACAGAAGTGACTTACAATTGAATAAAAAAAAAAATGTTTGAATAGCTTTAAATATGGTAGACTGATTTTCATGCATCTTTTTCTTGGAAGAGGCAATAGTTTAGTCCTATCTCTGATCACAAGGTTCTTGGAAACTATGAATAGCTTCAGTCATTTGGTTTCTAATATGTGATATCAGTCATAAAATTAACATTTGTATTAACTCATTCATTCTAAAAAAATATTTGGTCAGGTTGTGGGTTCAATATTGGACGTTTTAATATTTTTATCCTCAATTGCTCGCAGAGAGCTTTTTTGGGGTGAGAAACTTCAGCCTTGTTGACAACCTTTCTTTTTTGTCTGTTTCATCACAATTCCGACAATTTTCTGAATTCTAAGATAATTTAACCGTTTGTGCACATAACCACTTTCATAACTGACTGTATTATAAGTTTAATTTCAGCAAATTTATATATACGTGCAATATTTATTAGTACTTTCTAAACGTTAGAGAATTCCTTTCCTTTGAGCCCCCCTCCCCAATCACATTTGCTGATGTGATTAATCAAAAATTGAACTTTCAGAATACAAAATTATATTTTATTTATTCAAGATCATAAATAGCATAGAATATTTGATTGTACCATCTGATACAGAAATATAAACCATATTGATAATAAAAGTTGTGGGAAGTTATTCATTTTCTTGCTCTTCAGAGTCAAAACTTACAATATTTTTTTTCCTCTTAGTAAATATAATTGGTTTCCCAACACTGGGTGAGAATGGTTATGTATATATATGGAAATTGAAAAAAGGAAAACCAAAATATATTTATATATATTTTTTTTCAATTGGAAGGTAGGAACAGTGTTCTTATAGAGCACGTCATGGTGGCCTATTGATGAATGTTCGATTAACAGAAATTATTTTTTAAAGGAAATTAAGTCAACTATATTTGAAAATACATAGATAAGATGTGTTTAAAGATGAATAAAAAATATGTATGTAGATCATATCTTTTACCAGACATCTTAATGGCCTTTGTTTTGTTTAATATAGTTAAACCGAATGTGATGAGTGTGGAAACGATTAACTTCCATTGAACAGCTTTTAGAAATTGACTTCCAAACTAATCTATATCTGCCAGGTCTTATCACATCCTCCCATGTTTCCTTTGGTGAACTGACCCTGCTACCTCAACTGTTCTATCTACTAATCACAGAACACTCATCCATTCTTTCAACATGGCCATACCATTGAAGTCTCCTGTCTTGTCACACATCTCTATATCTTCCACAACAAAAATACATATTTTATCTTTCAAAACATCCTCAGATATGGGTCAGAATGTTCTATATATTTCATGAATATAGTTGAAATAATTTCATTCAAAAATCAAACAATGGGCCTCCAGTTGTTTTTCTAAGTACGCCATGAGACATCCATCAACATTCTATTCAATTTAGCTAGAAAGTGATTTTTTTTTTAATTTTATGAAAATCAAATGAGTAGACATTCATCCCAAACAGATAAAAGTTACAACAAAACAAAAACTAATGAATGGAAACAGGATTTATTTTTATACAATTAACGTTTCCAGATTAATGCACCAAAATATTTGAAAATAACTGGATTAAACATTTAGGCCAGATGATGTAGAATATATATTTATAAATTGTGTGGAATAATTCAAGGGAAAAAAAAATCCATTTTTAAAAATGTGCCGCAATGCACGCAGTCCAGAATGTTACTACAATGGTGGTGAGAAACATTTTTTGTTTGAAAAGCTGACTATTTTTTTTTTCCTTTATCGGAATTGAATAGGGCTGATTCGTAAACCAATGCAGTCTTTGCCGATTTCAGTCACCTGGAGAAAAATAAAAATGGGTAAATAATCAATTTAGTTTGATATACTAATAGGAGTCAACTTAATCCTAATAAGTTTTATTCTCTTGGTTAGTAAAAGGAAAAATTGATATTTATTTTTATAAATTAATTTTACAATTTATCTTGAAGCTGATCGGAACAGCTTTAATAATAAGTTACTGGACAAATCAGTTTTGAAAAATATTTAAAAATTTCAAAATCGATTTTTATATTTAATCCTGTTTGATAATTAGTCAGAATTAGAGAGAAGGGTCCTCTTACTGATACTTAAAACGCTAACAAATTTAACATGTCTATATTCACTGGATGCATAACCTGGTTTTATCTGAGTATCCACTTTCAGTCTGTGCTTTTAAATAAGTAAACATTCTTTCTCTCTAAATTTGATATCTCTTGTGGCTCAATGGTTTTAAGCAGATTGTTAAAAAAATTACGACATATCTACCCTTTGTTAAAGAGAACTCTAATGTGACATACTTTTTAAAAATAAAAAGTAATAATCCTACTTAGAAAAATGTATATACAAAAAAAAAAAAATTTCAATGTTTGTTTATTGAACTATTATTTAACATCCCCTAACACCAGAAAATATACTCCTCACGTCTACATATCTAGGATCTTTATTATTATTAATGAAATAAAACAAACATTTAAATGTTCAATAATTCAAGAATACATTCTTTAAAAAAAATCCTGGATAAGGGTAGCTAGTTAAATATAAATTAAAGAAAAAAAACAAAAACTTTCTGCTTACTTTAGTTACTCTGCAAACTTCTCCCTTGAATTCTGGAAGGTAACAGGCTCCACTGAGAGGACATTTTACAACCGGCTTTCCTCTGAAGAAGAAGAAAAGAAAAAAACTAAGTTTAGGGAAGGAAGAATAGATATTTGAATATTACAATATAAGAATCAAAGATTTCAGGGTCAATCAAAAACAACATGCTTTTTAATGCATTCACTCTGCGTGTTTAATATTAAAAATGTTATTTCAAAGTTAGGTGTAATGGATAAAGCGACATGTGTAGCTAGATAATTATTTTATTAAAAGAAATAAGTAAATCTATATAAAATTTATGTAAAGCATTAGATTGAAAGCTGACCTGTAAATGGGAACAAATGTGGCCGCACAAATGTCAAAGGGATTGTGTTGATCATATTTTATTTCATGTTGATCAACTGGATTCTTTTCACACGCTGCAAGTATCCTTCGGGTCTGAAAAGGAAAAAGGAATTAATCAGCAATAAATATTCAAGATTAATTCATTCATTTTACAATCAATACAAATTTGTTTCTACAAAAAATGTTAATGTAATAATTGCAACAATGTGGCACAACTTCATGATGGTAAGTTGTTTTTTTGTTTTTTTAACTTCAATTCACCCTAAACAAGGCACACTGTCGATGAGATGTAAGGGGCTACTGTGAATTAGGAAGCACATTTATAGGGACATCCTAAGTGAGGAGTTGTACAGCGAGATGCTTGTTCACAGTACATTTAAATGTTTGCATGTTGGTACAGTCGGAGCAGAGAGGTAATTATAAGAAAAAAACTATTAGAGTTAAAAGGCTTCCTGCATATGGGGGCCCTCTGCAGGCATGGGATTTTGTTACCTGTCGGAGGTATTTATGTTGAGAGGGCATAAGCGTAGCAAATTTATCGGAGCACATTCCGTGGAAGTACTTGTAAAACAAGCACAGCGATGGAACAGGGGCTGGAGCTTGGTAGACGCTGTGGGACTTATTAGGTTAAAGGTTCATTTTTAAACCTGTCCAAGAGGGACAAACTAGTGGTTCGCACAGCAGTCCAGATGTGGCAATAATACCCATGCATGGTTGAATGATGGAGATAAAGGATACTGGTGGGTATGGGAAGTTTTCTAGCTCGGCAGAGGGACACCACCTTCTTTGCAGCAGATTTGGAAGTATCGTCAATGTATTTATTCCAATTCTTGTTACCTGTGAATGTTAGACCAAGGAGTTCGAACATTTGACTCTTGGGATCTGGTGCTATCAGCCATAGCTATCGGTGGTTGAAAAAGGTTACTTATAATTGTTAAAGGAAAGGAGCTTTGTCTTAGTAACATTAAAGGTTACCATCCATTTATGGCCCCATTCTACTACAGACTGGATTCAGCCATTGCCTTGGATATGTGTGAGTTTGATTTGCCTTCATGTCGAGAATAGAGCGTGGTGTCATCAGCAAATATATACGTCTATGACACAAATGCATCAGATTTTGTTTATGAAAATCAGGAATAATAAAGGTCAGAGGATCGACCCCTGTGGTACACCTGCATTAATGTGATGTTGTTTAGATGTACAACCATTGAGGATAACCTGGATCTTCATTTTAATCAAGAAGGATCTGATTATATTAAATATTCGTCCAGTAATGCCGTACGAATTAATCGAATTGTCTTTGGCATCCAGGAGGTTAGACAAGTTCAGGTGTGGTTTTGAGAAACCAGCACACCAAGATAAATGCACTCTGGCCTACAAAAAAATGCCTGAGCAACCCTGTCGGCATTCCCAAGTAAGAGTGCCTACGGTGATTATCAATAAACTCCTTC
The DNA here is from genome assembly GCA_963556195.1 of Sepiola atlantica. Taxonomy (NCBI): domain Eukaryota; kingdom Metazoa; phylum Mollusca; class Cephalopoda; order Sepiida; family Sepiolidae; genus Sepiola; species Sepiola atlantica. The sequence continues at coordinate 74,406,512 of OY744530.1, forward strand.
TCAGAAATGATAAACTCTGAAAGTGGACCCCCTAGGACTGAACAGAACCATATCTCAGTGGCTTGGTTGCTGTCAGGCTGTCAGATTGATAAGGATTTTTGAAATTGTCTTTGGCATGATTTCTCATATGAAATCTTATTTACCCATTTTGAGTGTTTTTTTTTCTTATCTTGCTTGGTGCTGAAATATAAAAATTACAACAACCAATATGGGGTTGAGGGGTAAATAGGAAAGAGTTGAGCAATTTTTATGAAGTTGATTTATTAAGTCATTTTCTATTTCACATATTGGTTATCAAGGGGCGATGCTAATAAAAATTCAAATCTAGCTTTTCAATTATTGATAAGATGAAGTGATTTTCTTTTCGCAAGAATCCATGAGCATGAAGAGTAGATCTTTAAAAAAGGTTTTTATTTTTAAAAAAACAAAAAAACTAACTGGTGTCCATGTTCCAGAATTTAGCCGAGCGAGTTAATGAAGGGAGATAATCATGCAAAAATCAAATGTTTTGCTCTCAAACTGACCTGTTGTGATACATCTGGTTTTGGTCCCAATTCCAACAATCGTCGAGCAAATGATGCGGCCATACGATAATTCTTCATTTTGAAGAATAGATTAAGCGCTGTTCGTAAAGTGAGAATCATATGGACAGGTTGAAGGTTACAGTGGGAAAAGTAGGCAGCCATCTGAAGAGAAAACAAAATCATTTTTGAACCGATTTATTTTCTTAATAACTTGCAATAATCAAAATTATTATTTTTCAAATCCTAATCGATTAAAATGGACATTAGCATCTTATAAAATTATGGGTGCTTATGCTTATCAACCCTGACATGTTAGACCGCTCTTAAAAATAAAATAGCTAAAGAAATGTATAAACTTTGTTATATACTTACGTGGTAGATGAAAAAAAGACTGTACACCAAAAATTATGCAAATTCATCCAGTATTTATTTAATTATAAATAAAAACGATTTTATCACTCGGTAGATATTTCCACCATTTTGTGTCTTAGATTTTCCAGTGGTCAAGGACGATAACTCATATTTTCACAATTTCGAGGTTTGGGGTCTCCATTGTTTACAAAAATGTCAAAATGTACGTAAAATCATTTTTTTTCTTTTTCTTATAATTTAATAACTACTGGATGAATTTGCGTAATTTTTTCTGCACAATCTTATTTTCAGCTAACACGTAAGTACATCATAAAGTTTATACATTCTTTAAATATTTCAATGTCAGGGTTGATATGCATAAGCACCAAATTATGAAATCAAGTTGATGATACATTTCTATTTTTATTCAAAACTTTATCAGCCTCTTTAAATTCAATGGAACAATGAAAAATAGAAAGATGTATTGTTTCTGCAACCAGGAAAATTATTTTAAGTCTCCAATATATAATATTGCTAATTTGCATCAGAATCTTTTCTTGATAAAACTTAATTTTTTAAAAAACGGAAAAGTCTTTGAAATATTGAAAAATAAATTATTATAATTTATCCACTCACCTCACAACTTCTCTTCTGTTCTTCAAAAGAATCTTTTGGCAATTCTTTACGATTCATTTCCATACTCAAACCAACAATGTATTCTCGACAAATTTCTATTAATTGTTGAGCCTGAAATAATAATCAGAATACATTATTAAAAAAAGCTTAAAATCAATAGAATAAGTTGCTTTTTTTTTTAATAAAAAAGTTTTTTAAAAGTTGGTTAGTTAAACAAAATGTTTAAAAAATAAAACTTAATCAGATTTCTGTAGCCGAATTCAATATGAAAATTTAAAAAGTAAATCTAGATTGATGAGCTTACTTCTCAGTAACTGAATTGTAATCCTTTGTATCTTTTTTCCCAAAGTTCAAACCGTTTTCATTTTTATGGCATGCTCTTATCTATTAACATCCTGTCTTAGTAGAAACTTAATGTATATCTTTTTGCAGCAGAGTTGTCTCTTGCCAAACCATTGATCAAGAACTTATTTGGTGTGGAGCATATTATTATGAGGATGAATGAACAATAGAGTTCAATTTGATTGCTTCACATTGTAACGAGTAAAAATCAGTAGAGGAGACACTTGGGGTACGTTTCAGCGTGAGTGTTGTTTTTTTTTTTGTCTTTTATCTTCTAGATGTTTCCGGACTTGATTCTTAGACTTCTGATGAGTTGCATGTATAAAAAATTCAGGATATATATATATATATAAGTCTGATTTTCATAAAGAAAATGATTTTTATTTAATATTTTGCTATTTTGTTTATTCAAACAATTTTGTCAACTACAAAATTGATTACTTAACTCGAAAAATGAAAATCTTTTGAATTGAGAATTAATGCAAATTATGTGCGGCACTGTACTTCAAAATCAATCAACATTTCTGTGAAAAGTGAAAAATCTAAATTATTTATAAAAAAAAATGGTAACTTTTTTTGAGTTACTGTTAATGAATAAAAAAAAAATTAAAAAATGCTCCACCCACAGGGTCGTGCGAAACTTACTTCTGCAATTTCTTGTTTATTGTCAACAACTAATAAAGGCACGCTCAGAAGAATGTTGCGGAAACGTTCAATAGCTTCAGTAAATTTCCCACCTGTTGTCAGTTGGTATGCAATTTGCAGCTGTTGTACAAGAGTGTTTAGTTTGAGACCAACAATAGGAACACCATTACGTGCACCAGCATCTTTCCTGAGAAGACAGAAGAAAAAAAAATGGATGATAAAAGAAATAATATAGTTACAGATGTAGTCAAACACACCAATGACGCAGCAATTCAAGGTGAACTTGAATAGGTGCTAGGCCACTGTATTATCTTGTGCGTAAATTTCTGCCCCCATTTCCCTACATGGCAACTGAAGCATACTTGTTTTATTTTTTACCAAATTTACTGAATTGAATATTACTTTGGAGTAATAAGCTTTTTATTTTGCCAAATGCATACGCTTGTGTAGGTATGATTGACAGGATTTGGGTCCCATGTTCAGATATGCCTCTACCTAGATTGGTTGTGAGTATATGTGAGATCTTTGAATTCTATTTCTGCCAGAACACAAACTATTTAAAAAGGACAATTTGGAAGAAAAATCTGATTCTATATTTAACAATATTGAAGAAAAGACAAGCCATCTTAATCATTGTTTTTGAGAAATTATAAAATTTGGTGCAGTCATTTTTCTTCCAAATGTTATTGTTAGTGCATTAAACTACAAGTGGAATAATTGTGACATCAATTATGATTGAAATAGAAAAACAAAACTCTCGGACCAAAGTACACACGACTCCAGAATTAAAAAAAAAATAGTAGTAGTAATAGTTTTAATAACACCATCTAGGGTTTTTTTCTCAAGCGCTCATTATTCATTAGTAATGTTGCCGATATAAAAAAAAAAACATCTTTTACATATAAGATACAAGTTGTACTAAAATGTTATATAAACTGAACAAAACCCATTTCATATAAAAAGATTTTCTCTTACGTGTGTGTGATATTCACACACACGTAAGTTTCTTCTTGAATTCTCCTGACTTGTTCCCGTTGACAGGTCCTCTAGATGGCATCCCAAATCCCTTCCAATTTTGTCAAGGTAGGTGCGATTAAGTCTTTCAACCGATCTTTTGCCACATAATGGATTCCATAGGAGAGTGTCACAAGTTCTGACTTACTTTTGCAGGAGGGTGACCAGCAAACCGAAGCCTTCTCTTTCTTTGTGAGATCGAGATAGGAGGAACTTGTCCATATACGCGTTTCTTGGTTGGGTGTTTTCTCCATCTGTTCGGAGTTGCATTGGATATCAGCTGGAGAAAACAACCAAGAATATATATATATATATATATATATATATATATATATATATATATATATACTAGCAGAGCTACCCGGTGTTGGCCAGATTAGAGTGTGGGATGGTAGGAAGAGTTTACTTTAACAGCAACCTTGATGCTGTCAGCTAGATATCTTACTCACTGAGCTATTCAGATATATGTTAATACTCTTAAATTAACGCTAATAAATGGATTAATTTCATTGTGTAACATGTTTGAAAATTGTCATTAGCTTCTTTAAGGGGCAGCCAGAGATGCAAAAATACTTCCATTATGTTCACATGCAAATTGTGCATGTGAATACAATTATATTGAAAGTACACTTCCTAGTATGTCTTCGATTTTAGGCACAGACAGAGAGGTGTTCTCCTTATATATTTCATTTCAATCAAAGGGAAAACAGTTTTCAGTGGAGGGGTTATGCCCCCGGAGACCATCTTAATATTATCAAAATTTGCTGAAATTTTGTGAATAGACATCATTTTTAGTCATTTATCTATAGTTTAAATTTCATTTAATTTTGTCTAGTGGTTTGGGTGAACATAAGACAAAGATCAGGCGAACACACACACAGAGTTACTATTTTATATTTATTTATATATATATATATATATATATATATATATATAAATAAATAAAAGGCAGAAAGCCAATAATTTTTAATCATTTTTAAAAAGAAAATATTAAATGTTTTAAATGCATCTAATGACAAAATGGATTTTAATTTTCCTATCAGTTTTAATATAATACTAATCACCTTAGGTAAGCGTAAAATTAAGAGTATTCATGAGGTGAAATATAGCAATAGTTTACAAGCCCCCCCCCCCCCATCACACACACACACACATCTCCTTTAAAGACAACTCAACAATTTTTTTTAATGATATAAACCATGTATATTGATGCCTGCAAAAAAAGGCAAAGAATGATTCCAATTAAAGGGCCTTACCAGTTTCGCTGAGGGTATCCAAAGAGAGGCGGAAGTGAAGGCAGTCCAACGTAAGAAGTCCTGCCTCTGGCATACGTCTGCATGAAGAGATTCTTGTAGGTAGGGAAGTTCACCACACCCACTTGGTCATGGAGGAGCTGAATGGAAAGATCAGAAGGCAACAATTTATAAGGATTATGACAAAAATTAAGATTTATGTATATTTTGGGAATGAGGAATTTTCATTATTTTTTGAGACAACTAGGGCATTGTTTTAAAGTGTGTAGATTATCTTGAGGTTCTGGGTTCAATTCTGAGTTTATTGAATTCCTTCATTTTCCTGGGCAACGCCGGAACAGGTCAAGCTAGTATATAATATTATTTCTCAAAATTCTGTTTATGTCCATTTTACATGCTGGCATGTGTTGGACGGCTTTTAGAAATTGACTTCCAAACTAACCTATATCTGGCCAGACCTTTTTCTGTCAAGTCCATCCTTATAACTTCCTCTCATGTTTTGCTTGGCCTTCCCCTGTGAACTGACCCTGCTACCTTAACTGTTCTACATCTAACCCGAGAACGTTCATCCATCCTTTCAATGTAGCCATACCATCAAAGTCTCCTGTTATGCACACATCTCTCTATAATGTTCAAATTTAATCTTCCTTTGAGTTCATCAAATCTAAACCTGACTTAAAGACTCGCATTACACATCCATCATATCATATCTCTCCATGCATCACATGTTGTCAACCCTCACTTCCATACATCATCACGCATAACTTGCATACTTTAACTAACGTCCTACTCGTCTCAGCTATGTGTTCCAGAGACATATGGACGAGATGACTAGGACATTTCTCTGACACATGGCTGTTGTGATGACTAGAATCTTTGTTAAAATGTGCAGGTTATCTTGAGGTTCAGAGTTCAATCCTGTGCAATGGTAGCAATATTATTTAAGAAGTTAACCGAAAGAATGACAAAGCTTGAAGAATAGAATGCGAACAATGTAAACCCAGGGCTCCAATAAAGGGTTGGGTAAAAAATTCTACAATGGTTTCTAAGTTTGACACAGGGTATTTGAAAAAGATCACAGGTAAAAACAACTGAAACATGTGATACAAACAAGATGCGAAAACCATTAAAAAAAACAGTAAATAGCATAAGAGTTGTTATGATGATGATGATGGTGGTGGGAACTAATATATATTATTGTCCCCTACACTCTAAACTTTTACTAAAATAGAAATGACATTAAACTGCAACATTTTTTAAATATTCATGGACCTTTAGTACTGTTAATGGATACAGTAAAGCATTAAAAAAACTCAAGAAACAAACGTCTAATGTCAAAATGTGAGAAGATATTTGATAAAAATGTCCGGGGAGGGGGGGGGGGGGTATTATTCTTATCCAATAGCCCAAAGTGGGGCTGCTGTTTTTTGTATTTGTACTTCTCCAGATCTGTTAGAATAAGATTCCATACAATAAAACCTCAAACACAAGATATACTTTATGGGGGAAAAAAAAAAAATGGCACTTTTTCTTTTATTCTGGTTGATTGATTTCCAGTTGATTGTAAAGAAAACAATAAACAAACAAGTGACTGAATTTGTCTTAAAAAAAAAAAAAATTAAATGCTTCATTGATAAACTTCTAATTAAATAAAATAAAAATTTTCATACATAAATTATATATTTTTATTTTAGGATCAAATATAAACCAAAAGTAAACTTTTAGTAGATGGAACCTATAGTGAAAAAGGTTAAGCTCAATATATGAGATAGAGCAATTGAAAAGATAGAAGAAATAAGAGTGATAAATATGTACAAATGTCCAAATTTATTTCAAATTTCGATTGTTCAATGCAAGGTGTAAACTATTGTTTATCATTATTTCCTTAAGCCAAGGCTTTTCAAAGATCGAGATCTTATCATCAGAGGATAAATACAGATAGATAAGTTGGCTGTAGAAAAGCCAAAGTTCAAATATTTGAAAATATTATTAAAAAGTAGTGAAAGAGTTCAGTAAAAAAAGATATGTGGTTTGTCCAGGTGGTAATTGTCCGTTGAAAAGGTGTCCAATGGAGAGGAGAATTTGGAGAAAGACGGAAAAAATTATTTTCGTAGGGGGAGTATGGAGAAAGTGTCAAGTAAATCCAAAAGCAAAAATCCACAAGTAAGATGTTGAAATCGAATTCTATGTGGGGCGCACTTATATATAAAAGTGACTTTTTTTTTTAACTTTTGATTCAAATAAATATTTTAAGTGAAAAATTTCCATAAAACAAACGCAATATTGTTTGTTTACAAATCAACCATTAATCAAAATATCAATGTTAAATGAAAAAGTGACTTCTTTCGTATCTCATTCTGGGATGTATGCAAGATCTGATTTTTATATCAATTATCCTACTTTAATTTTTTTTTTTAATTATATACATAAATCACTTAAATTCCGATTTCAAAAGAGAAAGTTAATGAGATTAGTTTTTTCTTTTCTTGAATTACTCACCCTCATTGCTGTCTCAAAAGAACCGGCTAAGACATGATCAACTGGCAACTGAGAATTGTTGCACCAAACCTGGATAGAAGAGAAATTAAGTGTCTTTAGTTCACTCTTTTACAAAATAGAGAAATTTCATTCAAACTATGATCATACATTAGAAATTCAAAATAAAATAGGATGCACCACTTTCAATTTTTGAAAAATTGTAATAAAAATATTTTAATTTAAAAAAAATATTATAACTTAAGAAAAAAGTATGATTAAAAACAAATTATAATCAAAAACAAAATGAAAGCACTTTCATGAAAAATGTGGCTATTTTTAGATGTACTCAAACATCGCTATAAAGCATTCTAGTTTAATTTTTGAAATAGCTTTTCCGTCACACAGAATCATCTTTCCGGCATTTTGTTATTTAAATCTAACAATCTTTACCTTTTGACTTAGAGACAAGAAAATTAATAAATAATCCAAATTTACTGTTTTCCTAAAAGCTGGTTGGTAAACAAAGATTTTGGTGCAATTTTAGTTAAAGGGCGATGCAGTTACTTATTTTCATGTAAAAACATTATTTTGTACTTACTCAGTCATATTTTATCTCTCACGGCACGAAAAAGAATTTAAAAATATCAAGCAGAACTTTAATTAGAACGATTTTTCCATTTCCATAAGGGCGAGATAAAACCTCGAGTCGCTGACATTTTCGGAGTGGCCGGGCAGATAATTTGGTCGCTGTTACCATGTAAATATGAAAATAAAATGTCAGCGAGTCGAGGTTTTATCTCGCCCTTATGGAAATGGAAAAATCGTTCTAATTAAAGTTCTGCTTGATATTTTTAAATTCTTTTTCGTGCCGTGAGAGATAAAATATGACTGAGTAAGTACAAAATAATGCTTTTACATGAAAATAATTAATTGCATCGCCCTTTAACTAAAATTGCACCAAGATTTTCTTTTAAAAATATTATTTTGGGGGTTTTAGTTGGATATTATGCAACTCTTGTTGAGTTATTTTATGTCAAAGTTGTTTCTTTCGTTGTTTTTTTTTTCTATTTCTTTTTGAGGATGGTTGTTATGTTGAATATCCGGATCGGGTGTACCAGAAATGTCACCTGGCAGGAATAAAACATACTTGATACAGACACGCCGGAAGAAACAAAACACTGTTGATTGTCGAAAATAAAATAATTGTTTATTGATTCAAAACAACCTACATAGGTTATGTTATCTGTGAACTGGACCCGATACCTTAACTGTTCTCTATTGGGTGTCAAACTATAAACTATTTTTTTGTTTTGAACTTGCATAATAGAGAGGGTCTATTATGACATCACAAAAGTTTCATACACATTTGTGCATATTTGTTTGAAAGCAGCAGCAGCCATAACTGCTTGTTGTTACTGATCTATACAATACTAAGTTTATGGACATGTATGTTTGTTTAAAAGCAGTTGCCATAACTTGGAATTTCTAAATATTTAAATATTTAATAATATATAACAAATATTGACCAAATGGGTGGTCTGCTATACAAGATGAGTAAATTCATTAGATGTTGAATAGCAATAAAATGTCAAATTCCAAGGAGGTAGAAGACATTTTAATTTTTGTTTTTTAAATAGGGGGAGGGGGCACGTATTATATCTTAAACTTAAACTCATGAATTATTTTACTGATATCTTACCTGAGATTGGCTCGTTCCTTTGGATGGTGGCACAAAGAAGCCCTCTTCTCCTCCTCCTCCTCCTGTTGAAATTGGTCCAAGATCCTGAAGAAAGAAATTATCTTAATAAAACATCTTTACGTAAATGTTTCAGTGAAATTAAACAACTCGATTTTCCTATTAATCATACAAAATAAGCATTCAAAGAATTTAGGAGAAAACAGAAGTCGTGCAGATATCGCATTTAGGATTCTATGATCCCATTGGCTACCACAAAGATTCTATGATCCCATTGGCTACCACAAAGATTCTATGATCCCATTGGCTACCACAAAGATTCTATGATCCCATTGGCTACCACAAAGATTCTATGATCCCATTGGCTACCACAAAGATTCTATGATCCCATTGGCTACCACAAAGATTCTATGATCCCATTGGCTACCACAAAGATTCTATGATCCCATTGGCTACCACAAAGATTCTATGATCCCATTGGCTACCACAAAGATTCTATGATCCCATTGGCTACCACAAAGATTCTATGATCCCATTGGCTACCACAAAGATTCTATGATCCCATTGGCTACCACAAAGATTCTATGATCCCATTGGCTACCACAAAGATTCTATGATCCCATTGGCTACCACAAAGATTCTATGATCCCATTGGCTACCACAAAGATTCTATGATCCCATTGGCTACCACAAAGATTCTATGATCCCATTGGCTACCACAAAGATTCTATGATCCCATTGGCTACCACAAAGATTCTATGATCCCATTGGCTACCACAAAGATTCTATGATCCCATTGGCTACCACAAAGATTCTATGATCCCATTGGCTACCACAAAGATTCTATGATCCCATTGGCTACCACAAAGATTCTATGATCCCATTGGCTACCACAAAGATTCTATGATCCCATTGGCTACCACAAAGATTCTATGATCCCATTGGCTACCACAAAGATTCTATGATCCCATTGGCTACCACAAAGATTCTATGATCCCATTGGCTACCACAAAGATTCTATGATCCCATTGGCTACCACAAAGATTCTATGATCCCATTGGCTACCACAAAGATTCTATGATCCCATTGGCTACCACAAAGATTCTATGATCCCATTGGCTACCACAAAGATTCTATGATCCCATTGGCTACCACAAAGATTCTATGATCCCATTGGCTACCACAAAGATTCTATGATCCCATTGGCTACCACAAAAATTCTATGATCCCATTGGCTACCACAAAAATTCTATGATCCTATTGGCTACCACAAAAATTCTATGATCCTATTGGCTACCACAAAAATTCTATGATCCTATTGGCTACCACAAAAATTCTATGATCCTATTGGCTACCACAAAAATTCTATGATCCTATTGGCTACCACATACAGAATCTCAAGTAAACAACTCCAGCAACAACAAAATCGATGCAGAATTTGACCATCAAAATATATAAGCAGTCAAAACGTTGGCTTGAAAAGTGAAAGTAACTCAAAAAGATGTAGGCACTAAACTTTCATTATTTATCTTATGCACTACACGTGCACGTTTGATGCGTCGTAGTGCAACCGTTAGGGAAATTACAGACACTTAACTAGAAAGTCAAAATTCTTACCAAATCTGCTGGTAATTCAAGATCTTCTTCAACATCCCAACCACCACCTTCATCTCGAACAACCTCTTCATCAAGTCCTCCGTCAGCGATGCCATAGTCTACAGAAACAAAATGACAAATTCAATAATGGAACGTATTTCTCGTCATTGTTTTATGAAAATTAATAATCCATTATTCAACTTGCAATAATAAATGGCTTTAGATCAATACTAGTCTGACAAAGTTCTGTCTATAAAATAGCCAAAACATGGAATATTACTAAATGAAAATCAAATTTGAAAATCAGATTTTCATTTAATAATTATTTTTTTAAAACCTTACTATAATGGAGATTTTGCATGTTTATAATAGAAAATTAAAACTCAGAATATTATTTGAAGAAGAACATTATATTAAATAAGTTACACACACACACACACACACACACACACACACACACACAATGCCCATTATAGCAAGTAGAATTTTTTTTTAATTTAAAGTAGAGTTCATACCTTCAGGAGTCAGTGATCCAAAAAGGTTAAAAGAAATACTTTTATAGAAGACTAGCAGATCTACCCGACATTGCCCGGGGCCATAAAAAAAACAAAATAGAAAAGGTTAAAAAGTGTCTGTAACATCTTAATATTAAAACTACTATCTCTCTACCTATCTCAATCCGTCTATGTCTTTCTCTCTTTCTCCCTTCCCCGTTTTTTCCACATCCCTCTTCCTCACCCCTCTTTCACTTCTGCCCAGCCCATTCCTCTTGTTTAATTCACCTGAGATTTCAGTTTTAAAATTATTGCTCCCGGGCAACACTGAGTTTCTTCCCCACCTACTTCCTCAAAAACATAATTATATCTATTTATTTTAGTATATTTCCGAGCAACGCTGAGTTTCTTGTTTTCCTCTTCTCCATCAAGCATATACCACATTGAAAATGTACTACTATATTATTATTCCACACACCAGCTCTATCTAGGATATTGAACACTGATTCCCGAGCAATGCAGAGTACCTTTTCTGGTATAACGAAATACAGTGAAAATCTTTCTCTTGGGCAATGCAGCATTTTAAAACACCTGCTCTATGTAGGATTGCTCTATCTAGAATATTGATGACTCTCAGGGAACACCGAGTAAACACACTTGCTCTATATAGAATATTGAGCACTTTGGATTACCACTTACCAAATATAATACTGTATTATTACTATTATGGCTCCCAGCAACACCGAGTTAACAAAAGACAGAAGTTCTTTCTCCCAGGCAACACTGTGTTTAAACACACCTGCTCTATCTATGATCTTGAGCACTGTTGGATTACTATATACCACTTACCAAATGTAAAACTGTAATCTTACATTTATTGTTCCCGTTTAGAGCGCTACTGAAACCACCCAAATAAAATTATGGATGCCTCCAGAGCACTACTAAAACCACCCTTTCAGAGTTTCTTGCAAACACCACCCTCCCTAGTCCGAAGAGAAGCTAAAGAAAAGTTAAATAATTTTGAAAGAAAATACCAAGTGACAGGAATACATTGAAATTAAAGTGTTTTCTTTCCAAATTATGTCTGAAAAATTTGACTCCCGCTGACGAAATCTGCTCAATAGCCTCCTTAGGAGTGCACTTATAAATTTGGAAATACTCCCATTATCTTCCCCAGTTAATTTTACATAACAATACACTTTATAGATGTTATGTAGATTCTCTAACCTTTTTTCTTTGAGGCACACATACACACATAGAGATTAACAAGAGCATTTCTATAGTAATGCTAACCATATAATCAAACACTGACCTCAAAAGTAGATTTCTGTAAAGAAATTTGACTTCAATTTTTTTCTTATTTATTAAGAACAAATTTAGTTTGAGATTTGCTTCAAAATAAAAAATAAATAAAATTTTAAAAAAGATGAGAAAAATGGCCAGAGTTTATTTAAGAAATAACCATTACCATTTAACTATTATAATAAGACTAGTAAAAATATGAACTCACTGGGTGTATATTTTTATTAGTTAATTGAAAAAGTAGCATTTTATTAAAATACATATTTTTTCCACACAATTTCATTACTGACTATGCAAAAATATTATTTTTGGTCATGATGTAAACCCATTATTCTGCTATTCTTGATCAAATAACTATTTTTATACTAAATAGCAAACATCTGCATCCTGTGGACACAAATGTAATATTTTCTTAATGAATATAAAAAGATGAGTTATTTCTTTTTAATGCCTTTCTCAGAAGCTGATGCTTATACATATGAATAACAAGGAAATCCATAACACTGGGAAATTATTAAAATCATATAAATGAAACATCACATTTCTTTACACGGCATCGTCCACAATCCTAATTTCTGTAAATTATGTAGATTACAGAAAAGAATAAAAGTAAAACTAAACATTCTGTTTAATATTGTAATTTGAAATTTTCGGACTAAATCAGAGTAAAAATACTTATGGCCCAGGTGAGGTTTGAACTCACAACGTCTGTCTGTAAGTACAACGCACTAGCCGATTGAGCCACAGGAGCAATTAAGAAATGGAAACGCTATTAACTAAATAAACCAAGAACAGGTGGCTTTCTTTCATTCTTATTCCCTCCACCCTCTTTACAATCGAATGTGGTCAGTCAGTGAAAATCGAAAAAAAAATTGACTGTCATTAAATTTGCCCTGGTGTTATGAGTTGCAGTGTTAGGATTTCCAAGTATGAGAGTAAAAGCTTCCTCCCTTCTCTATTTATAACTAATCAAAAATAAAATATCGAAAAGGATTAAATATATTAAAAGATTAAAATACAATTTTTATTTTATTAACAACACAGACCAATTATTATGCATCTTGTATTAAAAAAGATATTAAAAATGATACTAGGTGAAAGCTGGCTTTATTTTATATAGAAGATAAATATTGCATGTTAATAGTGCATACAAATGAAAGAATCGATTTTAAAATAAATCCATCTCGGAATGTACGTAGATAGTAAGCGCAATATTAATATAACAATTGGTAAATAATTCTCAATGTTTGAGAATAATAAAAAAGACAGAAAACAAATCTACATTATAAGAACATTTACAAATATCTGATTTAGTAAATTAAAAGTTTCTTCCTAATGTTAAATTCATTCAAACAAAACTCAAAGTCTCAGTTTACACTTCTGTCAAATAACATATTTCCCAAGTTCAAAGAATTATTTTTTTTCTCACAAAAAATTAAACATTTGCTCTAAATTCCACAAATTAAAAAGCTATTGTTTTTTATAAAATGTTATTTAATTTTACGCTATTCTAGTCTAAATTATACAGTCATTCATACTAAAGAGCTTACCATCATCAAGCACAAGTTCAGCATCTTCTCCCCATCCATCAACACCAGCATCATCCAAAGATTCAGTTGGAGCAGCCAATGTGCCTCCTTGGCCTGAAAAAAAACAAAAGGGAATTTAAAATAATTAGGAAAAATTTCTGGAGGATTATTTTTAAGAAAATAATAAAATTAATTTCCTAAATTAATATATAATTTTGAATAAATGCTATATAGGCAGCTTGAATGTAGAAGATATTAGCTGGCTTTAAAAAAGTATTGATAAACAAATACGATACAAAGTTGAAATGCAGAACACGTCACACTTCTTCCGAAAGTCGCCCCCGGCGTCACACTTCTTCCGAAAGTCGCCCCCGGCGTCACACTTCTTCCGAAAGTCGCCCCCGACGTCACACTTCTTCCGAAAGTCGCCCCCGGCGTCACACTTCTTCCGAAAGTCGCCCCCGGCGTCATTTCTTTTCAGTCGAATCCCCGGCTTTAAGGTAATGATCAGAATCAGCTTTGTTGAAACCAATGCCTAAATCAGCTTTTTCTTTTTCTTTCCAGAAATGTGAATGAAATGGTTATCTAATTGTAAACAGAAGAATGCATTTTATTTATTACCTCTTGCAGCCATTGCTCCTTCAAAGAAACCTTTGGAAACGGTGAGCAGAGGCCAATTACTCTCCTGCTGGGTGATAGGAACAGGCGGTTTTAGCAACATGGCATTTGGATACAAATCAGGAATCTTTTCCCCTTCAGAAAAATTTTCCTTAAGGTTTTCAGCCTCTTCTTGCAGTCCATGGGTGGCAGATGTCAAGTAGGCCAAGGATTCTGGGGAAAAGAAAAAAACAATTATTACTAAATAAAGATGCATCACAGAATTTGTCTGAGACAGAAATTCGGATTTATTTATAAAATTTTGTCATGAATAAGGATATTTTATAATTTGATTTCTAATGGTAAAAAAAAAAAAATTCTAATACTTTTATGAAAAATGTAATCTTATAATTTTACTTTGTATGCAGGTTATGTTTTAAGTCTTAGAGAGTTGCTTTTCTTTAGCTGCTGGAATGGATATCATTATCATATCTGTGATTGTAATGTCCTGACAGTGGATACAGTAAGAAATCAAATTAAATATACAAAAAAGAGTGAAAGAGCATAGAAAGAAAATGGCTGCACCATTCTACCGATCCAAAAAGTACCCGACTCCTAATGCAATCTTCTACCTATATATGAGTCGGATACGTCCGAAGATAGAGTACTGCTGCCACATCTGGGAAGGTGACGCTCAGTACTTTTTTCTTGACAAAGTACAAAATTAACTTTGCACTCTAGTTTTCTGTTCTTGATGGGCCATTTCTCACAGAAGAGACATTGCTGATCTCTTCTATTCTCTATCGTTATTTCCATGGAAGGTACTCGACTGAACTTCCAACCTCTGGTTCCTCCTTGTAAAACATTCACAGCAAGAACTCCTCTTGCTACTACAATGGCACTTTCCTTCCTTCATCAACTCATTACCATAGGACTACATCCCTGTAGGCCTCAACACGAATATCTTCAAATCCAATGTCAACAACTACTTGTAGTAAACCATCCTCATAAGTAACCAAATTTTGTTCATTCCATTCGTCATTTTCAATACTCTCATAATAATTCTTAATCATTCAACAGTCAATCTATCTCATTAATCCTTACGCTCAAGTGAATAAAAAAAATGAAAAGAGCTACAATAAATAAAAAGGATAAAATTTGTGCTTAGAACACGAGAGAGAAAAACTGTAAAATGTGATATCTCGTGGCTTTCTTAGCTTGCTGCATTATTCCGACACACACATGCAAACTTCTTTGAGAATCTTATAGTTCTGGTAGTGAAAGAAGACATGTGCTTTTTTTTAAACTTTTTTACTCAGAAGATAAACTTTAATTTAATAAAAAATCTGATTCAAAACGAAACATTTTCCCTCCCATAAACGATTTATGTTAAAACAAGAAGAAATCAAGATAAAATTTAAGATCAAAATACGAAGATTAGTGAAATAAAACATTTAGTAGAAATAAATATTTAAATTTTTTTTTTATCATCTGGAAAAAATAATTTAAACTAACTTTGTCCACAGGATTTCAAAATCTTTACTCTCTCATGAACGTCTCCAAGGAGTAAAGTTGTTTGAAAATGGCCACTGACATCTTTACGGATTTCAGCTGAAACAAAAAAAAAAATATTGAAATCCAAAGCAATAACTTACAAATAAAACATTTAGCAAATTGATTTATCAGTTAATTTATCTAACATATAAAGTTATCTTGTGAAATTTTAAAAGTTGGACATGAAAAACACTTAAGCGGACATATCAAATCTTGATTCTGACTAGGTAATTTTTATCTGTTATTGTTGTACCATGTTATTGGCTCTATAATAACGTACTGTGTTAATTTATTTTTTTTTTTAATATGTAGTTCTGCCTGAACAACTGGAAACATTTTTCAATTATGACCAAAAAATCAAAATCAGCAAGTTGCATAACTCAAACTTTTAATTGAAGAATATAAAAAAATTGTCTCCCTTACAACTAAAATGTTATTTCTTTTTCTGTATAAGTTTAAAAATGTGCAAACAAATAAAAATTAAAAACTAAAATGACTTCACTGTATCGCAGGCACCACCGGGTGTGTACAGTCAGTTATTTATAAAATAAAAACATCATCTTAGACATAAGTAGTTGAAGTACCAATCTGCATAGGCGTAACATATTTGGTTTTATGTCCATTGATAGCTCCTTTGGCTCCTTCGTGTCCCGGGGCTAAGGTCGCTGATAGTTAGAATAGTAGATAATGACAATTTAATCTTAACTATGTATTTTATTTATTTATCTATGGATCTATCTTCCTTGACTAAGAGTTGCAACTGGCGAATATCTCCGTAGATGTCTAAAGACCCTACATTTAAACCGACTACAACGTCTTCCCCTTAATTTCTAGGCCACAACTGACTATATTTCTATATCTAATATCTGTATAGTCACCTGACTAGACCAACAATATGCACCTTGCAAATAGAGTCACTTGGCATAGGGTACAGCCCTGCTTATCATTTTTATGAGCAAAGAAGGAGAAACTTAATGTCAATATCTAATTAAAAAAAAACGAAAGAATTTCTTTCATCTTTAATATGGAAACAAAAATATTCCTTTATTATTTAATGAAAGGAGAGAGAGAGAGTTTTGTCTTCCTTTTCTTATTGATTAGTTTTGTTTCAATGATTTCAAGTAGTGACTAGGAATTAAATTGCAAAGCGATAGCGAGCAGGCAAAGCTAATATTAAATAATCTCAGCAAAGATATTTCAAATGACCCAATATTTAACAAATTTCTCAAATGATCCTTTTCTGCATGCCAACTCAATTGGAAAAATGTTTGTTTATTTTAAATTATAATAAAAATAATTCTTAATTTATTTTTAAACTTAAAATATCATTTTATTGTTATAAATGAAATATTTTAGAATCTAAAAAACATCTTTTAAATTTTAATCTGTTACTCTCTGAATGTCAAATAACTTATCTTTCTTATATATAAAATACAGCAAGTTTTTCCTCTATTTCTTTGAAATTAATAGTTTTTTAACAGAAGATACATACTTAAAATTGTTTAGTCCATTTTGGCAAATATAAGCCTGCATTCTCAAAAACAAAATTTTAATTTTCAATTTATTTAACCCTTTCAACAGCTTTTGTTTTAATTGATGGGAAGAGCTAACCCTGTAACAGTCTGAAGTCTTCTTCTGCCACTAAGAAATGTTAGAAATTTAATTAGAGTAAAATTTTCTAATTTCACAACTTGCCCTTTTTCTTCCTCTTTGATAAGAGATTTTCTTCAATTGAATGTTATTTGACCTACTTACGCAAAACGTTTGCATAGCATGCTTTATATGCTATGTATTACTAAAACTCGCATGGTAGGTAAATTGATAAAATGATAGTTTGCTACGATGCAATTTCGTCTGAGGATGCAAAATCATTTTTATATTCTTATTTTTAAGTTGCGGTCAACGATTTACTTTAATAAAGTCGGAGGAAAAAATAAATGGTCGAATTTATACTTTGTTTTAAAGAGGACGCAAAATCGTTATTCATAACTCCACTAACATATTTTGCAGGCAAAGAAACGCTATTTTAGTGACATAAAATATTAATAAAGGTAAAATGAATCCAGGCAATGTTGGGTGGAGACAGCTAGCTGAAAATAAAATTGGATTTTATTTATTCATGAAATTTTTAAAATGATAAATTTTAATTCTCTAATTATTTTATCTTGCTGATTGATTGTCTTAAGAGAAAATGATGGAATAGATAAACATTTGTTATTGTAATAAATCAAAAATGCGGAAATAAATTGACGACTATAAGCAAAAAGCGGGATTATATATTCTGCTAGCTGAAGTATACATCTATGTTGTGTTTTGGAAAAAAAATGTTTTTACTTTAAATCGTAATAAAAAATACTCATTTTAATCAGTAAGTGTTTTATTAGAATACATAAAATTATAAATCATATCTTATCACAAAATAAATAACATTTATTAATAATTGAAGATTTTGTTAAATTAAAGACCATGAATAAAAGATTTTATTTTACTTATGATAAAATTGACGTAGAAAGAAATTTTAAAAAGCGGATCTGTTAAAAAGCTGTGAATATTAATGTTATGCTGTATTCTAAATTTTCATAGGACTTATTAATTTTTGGTACTGATATTGAATATGAACCAGTTTCCGGGAACTTTGTGTCGGCAGCATTCGGGCATCAAACGTAAACACCTGAGAGATGGCGAGGCGACTAAGCTGTCAATTGTTAGACGACATGGAAGGAATGCGGCGCTGGATCACCAAATACGCAGACCCATTGGAAGAATTTTTTGAGGGAGGTCTGCAAAGACAATTTGTTACGAAATCATCGTCAGATCGGAGGCCCAGGGCATACGGTTGAGGTAGACGAGTCTCTGATTAAAAAAGACAATGTCAAAAAAGCCCTCCAAAAACACACCAAAAAATTATTTTTTAGTTTTAAGAAAAGAAAAAAAAAACTACTTTTTAACCAGTTGACTGAATACAAAAAGAAATGTAAAAAAATTTTTTTTTAATGTATGTATTAACAGTTGTTTAGCATTGTCTAAAAAAAAAAGAAAAAAAAAATTTATTAACAGTGAGTTCACTATGTTTTGTTCATTTTTTTTTTATTTGCTATCTTTCTTGAAAATAAAACTGAAAAAATATGATGCAGCAACGTATTGAAGTTATCGTCTGCCAACATTCTCTCGGTCGTTTACGTAACATGCCCAAACGCTGCCGATGCGAAGTTCCCGGAAACTGGTTCATATTCGATATCAGTACCATTTTTTTTTTAAATGGATTAGAAAAGTAGATCTGTATGAATCAGCATGGTACAACTTTTTTTATTGGCTCGATTTGATTGTTGGTAGTGGTTTCCCTGATTCTTTCTAGAATAAGGTACTTGCAGGAGGGACAATGGTAAAGGTTACCAACATCTGTAAATAAAAGTATGGAACGGACTGCATTCGAACTTGGCACACTAGGTCGTCAGTCTGCGTCATTATCCAGTTGATCACCATCACCTTAATGGGCTTAAATCAATAATTATTGTCATCATATTCAGTTTAACATCTGTTTTATATGCTGGCATGTGTTGGATGGATTTTAGAAACCTCCTATATTTTTCATGATCTTCCTCTGCCAACTGACACTTCTACCTCAACTGTTCTACATCTACAAACACAAGAACTATCATTCATTAGTTTTAGATAAATTTGTATTTTTCTCTATTTTTATTCCTATTTCAGAATTTTTTTTTCTATAAATATGTTATTAAGGTGTACCATTTTGCACTGTATTTAATTGCTGATCATCATCATCATCATCATCATCAACAGGTTTATTTGTTGAATCAGGCCACAATTAATCCTCTGATGAGGGTGGGGTCTGATTGTCTAGTCTCGAAATCTAAGTCTTCCTCTCCACTCCTGTCTTTGGCAAGGTTTGATGGAATCCATACCCATGGCCTTCCTATCACGTTTGACTACGTCCTCCCAAGTCAACTTGGGTCTGCCAGTGGTGATGTTCTCTGATAAACAAATAATCTTTGTTAATATTATATATATATAACTCAATGTATGTGTGTGTGATTTTTGTGTTCACTATAGAAATAAAGGTTAGAGAATCCACATAAAATCTAAAAGTGTATTCTTATGTAAAATTTAAAGGGGAAGACAATAGACGTGTTCCCAAATCTCTAAATTCACTCCTAAGAGGCTATGAGGACATAACCCCTTTAAAATTTCAAATATATCCTATTTTTATGAAATTAGATCATATGTATAAAATTTTCTGGGGAAGACAATTGAAGTGGTCCCAAATCTCTACATTACCTTCTATATGCCGAATATCTACATGCCCCCATCTCTAAGTGACCCACGGGGACAGAACCCCCGTTAAAATTTCAAATATGTATATCCGAGTTTAATCAAATTTAAACCATACGTATAAGACACTAATTCAAAGAGTTTTCCAACATTTCAGCTTCTTCCGTCTATATTAGGGGGTGGAACGGGAGGTGGAGGGCAGTAAAACAAAGTAATATGGTGTTATGAGCATAGTGGAAAAGTACAGAGTAGTGATCTTCATTGAATCCCGAGCAACGTTGTGCCTTCTAGCTAATATATATATATATATATAGTCTCGGAAGTTTCTCAACCATTAAAACTATATTAAAAAAAAAGAAAAAAAGTCTTTCAGTGGAAAATCACTCGTGTAAGTCAATTTATTTTTTACAGTTATTATATTAGTTTGTTTCTAACACTATTTTAAGAGATCATCAGTTGTTTACCATGAAAAACTGTTTCGGGAATTTATATATATATATATATATATATATATATGTTACATATGTGTGCATGCGTGCTCATTTCTAACCAGCTATACATACCAATTTTCATCATTTTCTTGAGTTTTTCCAAGTTTCCAGTTATGAGATAAAGGAATGAAAGTTTATCAAAGTTTTTCGTCCTTTGATAGGCCATCTCAACCACTTGGTGATTTCCTTGCAAGAGGGCAGCTTCTCCCAGTTTGTCCCAACACATCTGATCATCCAACGCACGAGCAGCTTCAAGTGCAATCTAAACAAAGCAAAGAAGAATACATTAAGTCTTCTTCTATAACGTGGAATTAAACAAAAATACTTAAGTCTTCATTGAAGACTGATTTAATGGATATTTTGATAAACAAACTATATGATTTGATCAAGATCAAAAAGTAAAAAGAAATACAAATGCCTTTGACAAAAAGAGAAAAAACATTCTATAATTAAAGCGTCTACGCTGAAAATTAAGAACTTAAAATAAATATTTTTTTTAATTAAAAAACAAACAAAAACACATTGTTTGGTTTCTAAATTCATAATATTAAATTCACAGCGTTTCAAAAATAAAATATATTTACACCAATAACTGTAAAAATTTGGTTGTTTTCATTAAAAAGCTATTATCTAGGCCAGTCATAATTGAATGAATTTAATAAATATCTTTTCGGGTTTTTTTCCATTATTTTCTTCATGATTTTTTCAACAATTGATTCACAGAAAATTAAGAAATCTTTACTTTTATTACCAAGCTTTTTATTATTATAGGGCAGTTACCTTTTTTTTTGTTATGGCTGATAAATTCTGCAGTTTTTTGTGGAGAGTCTACTTTTTTTTTAAGTGATTACATGTGGTTTTACAGGTATTTTTATTTGGGGTGTTGCCACTCAAACTTAGGGTTAAGGAAGGTTCTTTAACTTTTCTTTAAATAAAAAAAAACGGTTAATCCCCTAAAATGCTAGAATAGCCCGGAAATTGGAGATCATTTTATGTTAAATTCATATGCGAATCTGATCCCCCACTATATATTTTAAAATATTTTTTTCTTCTTTCTGCCATGTTTTTCAGGGTGTTCCCATATAATGGCCTAAATAAAGTAGAATCTCATTTTTCTTTAAGGGCCCCCCCCTTAAAGAAAAATGAGATTCTACTAGTCAAAAGGTGCTAATCTAGAGTATCTTTTTTTCATACTGAAAGTATCGCCTTATATGTTTTAACTTCATTTTTGCCTTTTAATTTGTTAAATTCCGGTAAAACTATTTATGTAAAAAGGTTCAAAGTTTATTTTGAAGAAATAAACAAAAAAAAAAAGCCGTTAGCAAGAAAAGAGCTCCAAGTGCATATGTTAGAGGAGGGGGGGGGGGGTTATTCTTTGATGAAACAAAAGTGTTCTACTTCCCCCTACGAATATTGTGAATTGTCTTGAAGTATGAGGAAAACAAACACATCAAGCTGAGAGGATGAAAGAAATCAGGAAGAGAGAAAGAAAGATAAAACGAAAGAGGAAAAAAACGGAAAGAGAAATAAAATCAGCTAAATGACGAAAAAATAGGACGTAAAGCTCCAGTGATTCGGCAGAAATCCGACTTTGCTTCAAAAAAAAAAAAAAAAAAAAAAAATTCCGTTTTTCTGAATTCAAATAAAAGGAAAAGGGCTCACATCCCATATATATATATATATATGGTAAAATGAAAAAGGAAAACCAAAAACTGGATGTTTTTTATGTGTACATCAACGTTTCGTCTTTATTTATAAGACTTCATCAGGATGATGATATAGGGAAAAGATATCATGCAAGCACAGATACATGTAGGGTAGACATGTTGGGAAGAAAAATAAAATAAAATGAAAAATAATGGCAGCGTCTTGCTGGACGTCCGTACTTGTTAGAGAATGAAAATGAGTGGGAGAAAAAAGGGGAAAGGGTGGAGGGAGCGAGGACTACTGTGGCTGGCGATGAGAGAAAGAGGTGGGGGATGAGCAGGGGTAAAATGGATGGCAGAGAGAGATTGGAGGAAGAGGGGGAGGGGGTGTTTGACCAGATGGCTGTGGTCGAGATTGAAGGGGAAGAGTGAGTTGGAATGTTTGTGTGTGGGGGGTGTATGCAGGGAAAATGGGGATGGGTAGAGAGGGAGGGGGGGGGGGGCTGTGATTTTGGTGGATGGGCGAAAGTTATGGTCTTAGAGAGCGTTTGGAGAAAATGAGGGAATTTAAGAAGAGGTATGGGAGAAAATAGATGAGAGGGGGAAGAGGGAGGATTTGTCGTGATAGGGTGTGAAATATTTGAAATATTTGGAAAATGATAGCAATGAGTGAGGGATTGGAGTGGGTGGGGGAGGGGGGTGATTGAAAGGGTGGGTGGGGAATATTTGAAATATTTGGAACATGAGAAAGTTTATTTGGACTGTAGTATTAAAAATGTGAGGGAAAAAAGTGAGGAAAAAAAAGAAGATTCAGGGAGAAGAAGGAAGGGTGTGGGTGAATGGAAGAGTGTCATAAGGTTAGAGATGAAAATAAAAGTTAGCCATGATCAGGCAAAAGACTTTGTTCTGTGAGGATGATCTTGCTTATTAAGGGTGATAGGTTAAAGAAACCATTTCGCTGCTTGATGGTAGTGGAGGATGTGATGAGGGCAGTTATATAAGATGTTTTCCAATCATTATTTATGTCTTACAATTTAATAGTTTTCCTTCTGCATATATATATATATATATATATATATGCAGAGGGAAAAAACTATTAAATTGTAAGACAAATAATGATTGGAAAACATCTTATATAAAATGGACTTTATTCGAGTACACAAAAAAAGCAAATAAAATACATTCTTAATTACATTCAAATAAATTTAAATCATATTTTACTGTGTATTGGATTTAAGTAATTTTGTTAAATCAAAAATAGAAAAATGGGTTAGCATTCAGATTTAATGGACTTTTGGCATTAACAAAATACTATTTTAGTCTTTTAAATCCAAAGGAATTACTTTGAGAAATTGATTGTTTGTCAATTTCAATGTAAACTTTAAAATATTCAAATATGTTCTCATTAAAATTACAAACCAGAATAAAATTTTATAAGTTTATAAGTGTAATTAAAAGAATATTCCAGTAAAAAATCTGACATTGATCTGAAAGATATTAAAAGAATAAGAAATCGAAAGAGCCAGTCATATAAATGAATTATAAATTACTAGTAAGGTTCATAGAAATTCTATTAAGAAAATCGGTTTTGATTTTATCTATTTAAAGCCAATATTAGCTAAATGTAATCAAAGAAATTAAGGGAAACAAATTGCTTTGGTTAAATTCCAAACATGCACTCTTTTTGTCAACTGATATAACATGCCCGTTCTCATATATCAATGTGAATTATCCTGTATTCCCACTCGCCTCATCTATTTAAAGCCTTTTCTCTAAATTGGAATAGATGTCTGCCAAAGATTTGTGACCGTTATAGCCATGGAAACTAACTCAAGTGTAACTTACAAATGGAGCAAAGGCCCAAATATTAATATAGATGAGTTTTTTTACTAATAGCAAAAAAAAAAAAAAACGCAATTTAAAATTAAAAGCAAATTTAAAAAATAAATAGGAAGATGAAAAAAAAATACCTCAATATTTCCACATTCCAAAGCAAGTCCAAATCTTGTTTTCTCATCTTTGACAAAGTGAAGTGCAACTTCAGGGTAGCCTTTCTTTTGAAGATAAGCAATGATTGACTGACCAACAAGCTTGGCATTGCGTACCATGTGCAGAACCTGATGTATAAGAAAAAAAGTATAACATCATAACATGAATTGTTTAAATGGAATAGGTCTCGAAAATTTTAATTTTATGGTAAAAAGAAACAAAAAAAATATTTCATAAAATGTTTTAATTAAAATGAAATTGAGCATTGACTGACAAGTTTCTAGATT
The DNA here is from genome assembly GCA_963556195.1 of Sepiola atlantica. Lineage (NCBI taxonomy): Eukaryota > Metazoa > Mollusca > Cephalopoda > Sepiida > Sepiolidae > Sepiola > Sepiola atlantica. Next base: position 74,431,226 of record OY744530.1, read on the forward strand.
ATAACTATTGTTAAAGTTCAAATTAAGGCTGGGGAATGGTAGTGATCGGTTTGCACAAGAAATAGTAAACTTGAATTTCAGATTTCAATTAAAAATAATTAACTTACATTATAAAGAATACTGATAAGTCATATCGATAGTTTAAATGCTATACTCAAAATCTTGAAATTTTAAAAGGTTCGACCTACAAAAAAACTGCCTACTAAGAATAAATTATGTATATTATATACTTGTATTTGGTTCTAAAGAGGACGGGAATGCTTTTCAAGACCATATTCAGAATAATGAACAAAATCTAGACAATTAAAAATATATACAATGAATAATACGACCCCCCCCCCCCCCAGTTAAAATCTTTGTGTCAATATTAAGCATGGGGTCAGCTTTTATTAAAAATACAACCAACAATTAATAATGACTGATATTTTTTCATTTGGCCATTTTTTATTGGAAGAGGCTATATTGCCGGTCCCGGCAAAATAACGATTCCTGCGTTATTTTGCCGGTTCATGTATATTTAACTAAATTGTTAAACATACAGTGATGCCCGGCACAATAATTATTTACTAATGTAAAGGGATCGTTATTATGCCGGTTCATTATTTTTAAAAACCTAATTGTTATGGCCTTGCAAAAGAAAAGGTAATTAAATAAATAAGGGCAAATATTTAAAAACAATTTGTTTTCATCATCAGTTGTGTCGGTTAAAGAAATAAAAAAAAATCGACCTGCCCTATTGTGTCGGTTAGAGAAATATCTGCTTACTTTTCATAATAGAATTAATGTTGATGAATTTTCCCAACCTTACTAAGTCTGCTCTCGATTTAAGTAATTGAAATTTTCCTTAAGTTATATATAAGTTATATATAAAGAAAAAATAAGCAACAAATAAATGTTACCAAAGGCAACATAATTATTCTACCTACCTGTATAAGTTTATTTGTTTATTTTATTATTTATTTTGATAAATGATTTTTTTTATAAAAATAAACAATCAAATAAACAAAAAAACTTATACAGATAGAAGAATAATTTATGTTGCCTTTGGTAACATTTACTTGTTAAAAATGTGCTTTACAAAGGAAAGATTTTAATGTAAAATTCTGACTTTCTTTATGAAGAAAAACTTCGATAATGTTAAAATATACAAAAAAAATCACTGGATTTAAACAGTTTCTATTTTAAAATGTTCTTTCAATGAAATCATAAAATAAGTCGTAATTTTGAAGAGTTCACTCCTAATCGAATCAACCGGAAGTAAAAATTAATTTTATCGTTATTTTAAAATATATTGTCGCTTAATAAAGTTTTAAATTATACAAAAAATCAATCAGGCAAAGATTAATTAAAAACAAACAAAAAAAATCAATCAGGCAAAGTTTTAAATAAAAAAAAACAAAAAAAAACAATCAGGCAAAGTTTTAAATAAAAAAAAACAAAAAAAAACAATCAGGCAAAGTTTTAAATTATAAATAAAATTTCGTTTGATAAAGTTTTAAATAATACAAAAAAAATAATTTAAATAATAAAAAAAAAAAGTAATTTATAGTTAAATAAACACGAGCCGGCAAAATAACGTAAGACTCATTATTGTGCCGGGCGTCACTGTATGTTTAACAATTTAGTTAAATATACATGAACCGGCAAAATAACGCAGGAATCGTTATATTGCCGGTCACGGCAAAATAACGCAGGAATCTTTATTTTGCCGGGACCGGCAATATAGCCTATTCGTTTTTTATTATGTATAAAAATTATATTTTTTGTTGTTACTGTTTAAATCAGAAAGAGAAACAACTGTATTTCTCCAGCCTTTTTTTTTTTTTTCTTTTTTACTCGGTCTCTAGACTGAGAAAATTTAAATTTTCGTCTCAATCTACTGTGTCCCCTTTTTAGGGAGCTGGATTTTCCTCACATTAAAAACTGATGTGTATAACTCTGTGGCACAATGAGCTTTTGGGGAGCTAAGTGCTCCCCATAATATGTGTAATATTCGTGGGCCTTGTGCCAAACTTGCGCTGAAATTTCGGGAAAGCAAGAAAGTTCAACAGTGACTGTCAGCGTTTTGGGATCGCTGAGTGCATCGTGCCTCGGTCATGTTTGTAGTACTGAGGTTCGATGTCAAAACAATTTACTGACAGGTGCAGTTGAAGGGATCAGGGGTCAAGCAGTTATCATTCGAGAAATCGGTTATGAAACTCAAATATAAACATTTGATTGTATAAACTGATTGTGCCTGTATTCTCTCTCTCTCTCTCTCTCTCTCTCTCTCTCTTACTTTCCCCCTTCTCTCTCTCTTGTTAAGAGATTTTGTAAAAGGAGACAGGGTTTTGGATTGGACATGAACGCACACGTTTTGTCGCGTTCCCTCAAAGTTTTAAAAATGTGTTCAAGAAAATAAATATATATTTTTATAAGAAAACAGAATAAATGTTTTTCTTTCCTTATTTCAAATAGGGTTCTTTTTGCAGCACCAAAGGTCCCTCCCAGCAAGTCGGTTCCAGAAGTAAACGACAGAGATGATGATTGCTCACTGGTAACAACGGCGAGTAATTACGTGCACATGTAACACATCGTCCCTAGATGCCACATGGATGCCGCGACAAGGATAAATGTTCCAAAAAGGTCCCTCCCACTGGCCAAAGTAACTTTGTTACATTGATACAGAGTGACTCCCCGAGTCACGATAGTATCACAATTGGTACCGGTCCCAAGATTAACCCCTTTGGCCAAACGATCGGATCACAACTCTGCCCTCATGAGGACAGAGTTAGAAGAAGTACCCTATTTCTCCAGACGGTGAAATTCATATGTTGGTCAAATTAACAAATGCAAGTTTGTAATTGCCAGATAACTCAGGAGGATTAGCTTCTAATCAGAAACTAAATGCTTTGTTATGTTGTGTGGAATAATAATTCCAAATTTCATCATTCCCCCCCCCCCCCCCACATATTCACGTTTAACTGACCTACTTTTCAGCAGTTTTTATACTCTGTCCGTTATGGCCGTTTGATAACAACGAAGGACCATGACCTTGAGGTTAATGGTTCAATCGCAACCGAATCCCAGAATTTTTCTTTTTTATTATAACGGTGACCTACATATACATCGAAGGGAGGAGGGGCTAAGTTAGTACTTACTTTTGCCCCGAGCAACGGGGAGAGTGGGGTAGGGAGGGCGGGGAAAACCAGCAGGAAAACAGTGGGGTGAGGAGGAAAGGGAAAAGACAAACTTTTGCTTGCAGAGGTGAGGGAAGAGAGCGGGAAGACAGTGGGACGAGGGGATTAGGGGATGAGGGGGCAACCAGGGAAGACACAGCTTTTGTCCGGGGAACAGAGAGATAATTACACTTTTGCCTGCAGTTAGGGAGAGGAAAACGGGGGTGGAAAAGCCCCAGGCAACGCCGGGTACCCCTGCTATAAAATCATTTACATTATTTGATGTCAGCCCTCAAACCCCAGAGAAAATACCTTTCTTCTTCCAATAGTAAAAAAAGCAATCCTTGACTTACCTCATCATATTTCCGATTGACGAGAGCCATTTTAAACTTAAACTCAGTGGGGTCGATACCCAGGACACGAGGCCTGCACTCTCGATCCAGGCAGTAAACATTGTTGCCTTTTACACGGCTGATATAAATAGGCAAATCCAGGGTGCGGATGATTCCATGATCTCTGGAATTCAATTAAGAATGACAGATTAGAGTGTTGGAATTCTATTTGGACTAAAAATGAGTCGGAGAAAAAAAAATTCAGAATATGGTTTATTACCATATTCAGAATTTACATTACAAAACTTTTTAAAAAACTCAAGTAATCATACAAAATGTTATCTGGGAATTTGAGCACAAATTAACTAAAATAAATAAATCCAACATACAATAATTTACTTAAGTAAACAATGGAATGGTTTGTATATGGAATTAGTGGATAAGTATGTGACAGACTAATTAAAATAATACTAAACTCAACCGATATTTTAGTTGTGTAACCAACTTTAATCTGTGATAGAGATATGCGTGTTATTATTTTAACTAGTCTATTTCATGCTGATCTACCAATTCCATATACTAACCATTCTATTTTGTCTGAAATTTAATTTCATGTTTTAAGTAAACATGGGTGCAGGAGTACACAAGGGTTCTCATTTAATGACAGGCGATACCAGTTGTGCCTGCTAATACAATTATAAATATGTTATAAGGGGGATTTTATTTTGTACTAGCAGGTACTCGTTGCCCGATGTTGCCCAGGATAAATGTAAAAGAATGAAATAAAATGTGTAAACTGCAGACCAAACGCAAATAGGTCACAACTGATAGTTTTAATGTAAAGAAACAAATGTCACTTTTGAATTGTGGAAAATCAATGTACCCAAGAAAACGTTTACCTTTGAGTGTAACAAAAATAGAAATCGCCACAGTGTAGAAGGATATCTCTTTCAATGACTGCTTCTAGAGAATTTGAACCAAACCAAACTGACTTTTGCCGAACTAAACTTAAAACTTTGATTAGGATTATTTTAGTGTTCCCCAAAAAATACAAAAACAATTCGGTTCAAATTCTGTAGAAGTACAAAATTTTTGTTTCTTTTAAATAAATAAAAAGAAATATTTTTATTCTTAAGTCTTGTTTTTGTTTTGTTTTTAAGCAAATTGTTATTGCTATTTTTGTTTTAATTTAAGTTAATATAAATAAAAAAATTTCCTTGTGCCCCCCCCCCCCCCCCGACACCTCACAAAATATACATCTCATCGAAGAAAAATTAAAAGTAATAATTGTGGTTAACTGACACTTAAAATGCTGGGATGGGTCGGGAATGTTGGGACATTTCACATAAAATTTATGCATGAAGTTGATTTCTATTTTTTTTTTATAATCATATTATTTTTATCTATTCTGACAATTGTAGCAAGGTGTTTACTGTGTACACGTAATTGCCTACAAAATAGAATCTAATTTTCGAATAAATAAACCAGAACAAAGTTAGGTGTTTAAACATAGGAAAGAAAAATGTGACAGTGTTATGGCGAACGATTTGATGCATAATGTTGATGTAAGCTTTGCTGTGATTGGATGTTTTACAAATTCTGAAATGGTGCAACTTCATTACAGTTCTTTGAGAAGTAATTGCCAAACGGTGTTTGAGGAGGGTAAAAGTTATAATCTCAGAGAGAAATTAGCGTGCTACCCTCTCTTTGATTCAAGTAGTTGGGAGAGGCTTACAGTGCGGAATGAAAATAATGTTTGTGGTTTAGCTTATAAAAATAATTCATACTTACATGCGCAAAGATAGTAGGCAAGTTATGTGTTTTTATGTGTTTGCCGAATTAGTTTTATAGTCTTCTTTAACCAGGTTGTGAGGAGAAAAATCAACTCCATTTTATATATATAGAGAGATTAAACGTTGAGACACGGGTCATGCTAGCATATATTACATAAAAATTAGTTTTGCATTAAGATGGAATTGGTGATAAAAGGTGAGATGTTATGCAAACTGGCTCTTTCTTTCAATTGGACTATATTCAGCTATGATCTTAACAACTAAGTATAATTTTAACCTAAAAGACACAATTCTATAATTAATGTGTGTGTATTGTTATATTTTCTAATCATTTTAGGCTAAAAGTGTGCTTAATTGTTATGTATCATAGCTGAATATAACAATTAAACAAAGAGCAGGTCCATGCAACATCTCATTTTTTATCACAAAATCTTTCTGTTGTGCCCTTAAAATACCGAAAATGAATAAGACAACAAGGAGGTAGTTAACAAGAGTATGTATTAACAGAAAGTATAGAAGTAACGCATTGCCAGAGACTGCATCTGGATTAATTATAGCGACACTCTCTGTTACCACCATTATCACTATTTATAATGGCGGGAAGAGTCCATGTAGATCACCATAACAACAATTAAGATATAGCATAATCCCAATAACCTACGTATATCTTGGAACTACTGAATATATAACTTTTATCGAGTCAATTTAGAGTCAATAATAATGATAGTAACACTTGGTAACTATACTCTTAATGGAAAAATCTATTGCGTGAGATGAGGGCATAACGGCAGCAGCTAAAACATCAAGAAAAAACCGACATGCATGCACAAGGCCCAGGGTTGTTTTAAAGTATGGGCAATTACGAGTACAGTAGAGTTGCTTTGTATTTTATGGTAGCTATGTTAAATTTTGTTTTGGAATAATTGTGCATAATTAATAGAAAGACAGTATCAGTTTTTTTTTGGGGGGGGGGGGGGCTTTTTTTAAGTTCATCATTTGACAAGAGCATTTCAATTTACTATAGGTCATCTACGAATGTTTGTCTGCTATATACTACAAATTCTTCATCACACAAGTTTGGGCAGAGAGGATGGTGTTTTGAACACAATGGTGTTCTATAGTTGTGGCTTTAAAGGGCCAAACAGAAATAAGACAACAAGGAGGTAGATAACAAGAGTATGTATTTACAGAAAGTACAGAAGTAATGGGTTGCCAGAGACTGCTTCTGAATTAGTCATAGCAACCCTATTACCACCATTATCACTATTAATAGTGTCAGGAAGAGTCCATGCAGTAACGAAATAGAGTAGATCACCTGGGAAATTGAGGAAATCAAGAATAAAATGGCCCCTAATCACAGTAAACCCTTATGCCTCAGTGGCAATATGCCTTGTTTGGAGTGAATTAAAGTGGGTTTTTTTTTAATTTTTTAATCTCACTGTGAATATGAAAAATGGCTCAACTTTATAAATATGCAGATCACTGGCATTTGTGCTTTAACCATTATTAATTAAGATGATCCAATACATTTTCATTCAACAATTTAACATCTGGTCAACGGTGCTAAAGAAATCTTCCTATCGACTTACCCATTGGTCAACGCATATTTAATATGATTGCTTGTAGTATAGACAAACACACCACTTTCTTCCCAGGCACCACTTTTCACTCGGATATTCTCGTGGATAGTACACAAGTTTTCAAGTTTGCGGCTGCAAATGGCAATCACTGAAAAAAAAAAGAAAAATATATTCTTTTCAGTTCCTAAAGGCTTTTCTTTAAAAAAATTTCAAACTAAACCTAAAAATGAATTCCAAACAATAGCTTAGATTTTTAGAAATCAATTCTGAAAAAAAAACAAAAAACTATTTGCCCCTACCCCCTCCAAGAAGATCAACATATTCATTGAATGACCCCTTTTATATATAATTGTCTAAGTTCAAGAGTAAATGACTGGAAAATAGAAAATTCCAACAAACCATGTTTGCTCAGCAAAGCAACATGGGTCATGTCTTGGGACCAAACAACATATTTCACTTTAGGAACCTTCACAGTAGCCAAAGATCTGAAGAGAAATAAAAAAAAAAATAAAAAACAAGTTAAAAATATATTTGGAATTGAATATATGAATTTTTAAAAATTTGACCTGCAAGTAAATTGTTTAAAATAATTTTTTAAAAAGAAGATAGAGAAAGAGAAGAAGGGAATTTTGTATTATTATTTGATACCAAGAACTATATTTTTTAACTTTAAATTTAAAAAAAAATAGATTTGATAAGCCCTGTAGCAATATTGGATGTAGCTGTGTTAAAAATGGAATTTTCCACATAAAGTTAGATGACATAGAAAACCGTCACAGACAGAAGTCTCCAGTGACGCATTGTAGATAAGCTGATAAAATCTTTCTCTTGTTTTTAAACTGTGAAGGAAAGCAGAAGTGTATGGAACAACACTCCCTCCTCCTATGGGGGATGGGTTGGATGAAAACCTATGGAGTATTATGTATGTATATTGAATACTGTAAAAGAAAACGAAAAAGAAAAACCTTGAAAGAATTGTTAAACCCAAAATGATTTTGTGCTGTCATTAGTAATAACTTTTACAACCGCAACGAGACGAAAGAGAGGAACATCACTACTGCTATGTGTCAGCTACACAACACGACTTCAACTAATTACATGAGATACCGTCTGGTTAATCTAGAATCGTGAGAAAAGGAAGATGATATTTAACTGGATATGGAGACAGAGAGTAGCAGGTGCAACTTTCCAACAGTTTGATAGAAACGACTGAACTGAAAAGATGCATTTAAAAATAGTCTAACAAAACATTAATATAATTAAGCAATGTGCTTAAAACATAACTCTCCCCCTTCCCAACCTTTCAGTTACAAGATAATCATTTGGTTGAAAAAATTTTCATTCTTCCAAAAACGTGTAGTTTGAATTAATTGGGTGATAATTAAGAAGTATGCTGCCGCCTTTGTTTCAGCACAATAATGCAAGGCACGCACATGGTAACAACTGCACTCAGTCTGGCAGGATCACACCATATGAACAACGCACACATGACACCTGACAGCCAACAGCAAAGGCATGGATTTTAATTTGATTAAAATAATTAAAGAAAAAAAATTATTACATGGGGTCATCTTGATGACACCCCTCGCCTAAGTAATACGTGGATGTGTGCCAGGCCTAACTAGAGCTGAAACCTGACTGAAGAGGGATAAAAAAAAAATGTTTTGTACCTTTTTTGTTGAACATCAAACAAAGTGACACTTTCATTGTCTTTAAGGAGAAGACAACCGGTTCCAGCATAGAAAATCTCATTGCAACTTGGTGTCTGCATTTTCTTGGTTATTTCATTCTTCAAATTCTTGATAACAATCTAAAAGACAAAAAGAAACCGTTGATTAAGGCACAATTTTCTTTACAGAATAAATATTTTGCATACGAGAGAAGGTAAAGTTCATCGTAACAGCATTATTTATGGGTATACACCTTCTAATCGCATTATTTACGGGTATACACCTTCTAATCGCATTATTTACTCGTATACACATTCAAATCGCATTATTTATGGGTATACACCTTCTAATCGCATTATTTACGGGTATACACCTTCTAATCGCATTATTTACTCGTATACACATTCAAATCGCATTATTTATGGGTATACACCTTCTAATCGCATTATTTACGGGTATACACCTTCTAATCGCATTATTTACTCGTATACACATTCAAATCGCATTATTTATGGGTATACACCTTCTAATCGCATTATTTACGGGTATACACCTTTTAATCGCATTATTTACTCGTATACACATTCAAATCGCATTATTTATGGGTATACACCTTCTAATCGTATTATTTACGGGTATACACCTTCTAATCGCATTATTTACTCGTATACACATTCAAATCGCATTATTTATGGGTATACACCTTCTAATCGCATTATTTACGGGTATACACCTTTTAATCGCATTATTTACTCGTATACACATTCAAATCGCATTATTTATGGGTATACACCTTCTAATCGCATTATTTACGGGTATACACCTTCTAATCGCATTATTTACTCGTATACACATTCAAATCGCATTATTTATGGGTATACACCTTCTAATCGCATTATTTACGGGTATACACCTTCTAATCGCATTATTTACTCGTATACACATTCAAATCGCATTATTTATGGGTATACACCTTCTAATCGCATTATTTACGGGTATACACCTTTTAATCGCATTATTTACTCGTATACACATTCAAATCGCATTATTTATGGGTATACACCTTCTAATCGCATTATTTACGGGTATACACCTTCTAATCGCATTATTTACTTGTATACACATTCAAATCGCATTATTTATGGGTATACACCTTCTAATCGCATTATTTACGGGTATACACCTTCTAATCGCATTATTTACTCGTATACACATTCAAATCGCATTATTTATGGGTATACACCTTCTAATCGCATTATTTACGGGTATACACCTTTTAATCGCATTATTTACTCGTATACACATTCAAATCGCATTATTTATGGGTATACACCTTCTAATCGCATTATTTACGGGTATACACCTTCTAATCGCATTATTTACTCGTATACACATTCAAATCGCATTATTTACTGGTATACACATTCTAATCGCATTATTTACTGGTATATACATTCTAATCGCATTATTTACTGGTATATACATTCTAATCGCATTATTTACTGGTATACACATTCTAATCGCATTATTTACTGGTATACACCTTCTAATCAAATTATTTACTGGTATAAAACTCCACACTGTTCAAAACTCCCAAATTGGGAGCCTCAACATAGGCTTTAGTTTAATGGCAAAAAAACATTTTGAAACAAAAACTCCTTGAGGTGTTGTATTAACGTGAATCAACTGTATTCAATACAATTTCTCAGAGTTCATTAGTCAATGTAGTAGTTTTTGTAATCTCATTGTCATTTTTCTTTTCAAAGAAGTTATAATAGCTTTAGTCAAGTAATGAAATATGTGGCTCAGTATAAGAAAGAACATTTTCTATTTTCAAACTGTTTTTTATAATACTAGATTTATCATAGTTTTAGTAAAGTAATGAAATATGTGGCTCAAGTATAAGAAAGAAAATTTTCTATTTTTAAATTGTTTTTATAATACTGGATTTATCATAGTTATGCTCCATAACTTACTACAATCACCCTGAATTTGTTCCGTTGCTAATTTAGGGTTAGGGCTCTTTTCTAAAAAAAATACAACCTTTTAGAAAAAAAGATGTCTTCAAATTTAATATGTATCATTTCATATATTGAAGAAACCTTTGTCTTAAATGTTAAATAAAAAAACATTTTTTTTTAAATAAGTATCAAACCATTAAAACTAGGCTTGAGATGTCTGTCCATGTTCACTACTTATATTTGCCATTGAAGGTTTTTTTCATTTTCTTCGAAACAAATATTCAGAATAGAAATTTTATACTTTCAAAAACCCATATAATCTGATTGAGTTAAAAACCCTGCTAATCCCCATGACAGTTAAAAAGTTTTGTAAGAAAATAAAATGAGAAAAACTTACCGAATGTGTTCTGTCAAGTACAGCAAATCGATTACGAGCAACCCACACGGCAGTGAGACCTGCTGATCTCTTACCTTCAGGAGCTGAAATAATATATTTACATGATATTAATCACATATTAGATTAAGATTTACAGCAAATCTGATTGGTTTGTTGTTTTATTTTACGGCATATCAACCCTTTTCTGGTTATTTAATGTTGAATCCGGTCATTTTGGTAAAAGTCTTTATGCTTCAAGTTCTTTATATCTTCAAATATGTATTCATGGTGATTGGTTTGGTTGTTTTGTAGAGGAAAAATGTTGTTTTCAGTTTTAGCTTTGCAGAACATGATCGATTATTCAGACTACTGTTCTCATCTTGAGTGTTATTCTCATAATAATCCAAAATAATCCAAAAACTTGCATTAATCTTCAGTAGTGTTTAATTATACAACAGTGTTACATGATATCATCTGACCGTTTCAGTTTATGTAAAAGATACTGTATCATAGATCTTCATTGAGTGAAAGTAAATGGAAAATCATGACGATTTATGCTAAGCCAACGATAGCATACATATTGTAGATTCAGAAAGAAAATCGCAAAGAATGCAGTCATCAACGGTTAAAGAAATCGGGTTAGAGATGTACATGTAGAAAACTAAATCTCTGAACATCCTCTTCGTAAACTTACCAACAAAAAAAAAAGGACATTACAATCAAACAAGTTTATAAATTCCAATATCTGATTTTTTAGCATTGGAGTGTGAAAATGAGATTAAAAAAAAAAAAGAATCGCCTTCTCTAAAGAAATATTTACCAAAATGACTACCATCAATCCAGATACCAAGAGTATTGAAAACGGGTTTCGTCCGTTTTAACTTATGTATACGAGTATTTGAATATCAACCCATCTTTAAAGAGAGGACTTAGAGATATGGTATTTAAGAAGGATGGTGTGGATATCATAAACTGAGACAAACCAACAAGTACTTAATGTTGTTAAAACCACAAGATAAGTACTTAACATCATTGTAAAAAGACATAACTCATCGGCAATATCAACAAGCATGGTGATTTAGGTAAGCTTGGTTTACTTAAGGGAGTTGCTGGAAACAGATTGTGTTAGACAAGGAACATACTTGCAAAAACTAAAAAAAAATTAGTAACAATAATTCTGCCAATATACCTGCTGATAGATTTGAAAACTATGATTTCTGATATCTGCAACAGATCAAGCACCAATCCATCATTGTTTAATTTCTTAACAGCAAAATTGTATCCTGTAAGGATTAATTTCATTGTTTTGGTATGGTTTAAAACAGACTTCAAGAATAAATTAAACCAAAAATTATTTTTAAAAAGATGCTGATGATTTACATTTAAATTTCAACTATTCAAAATCAGCTAATATTTTTTTTTCAGAAGGTTGGAGGCTTTCTGATATTTTTGTATTTATCTATAATAATCTATTATGGGATTACTACAGCATTTGTTCAATAAGAAATTACAAGTTTCCTAATATTAGGAAATAAGTATTAAAAAATGTTTATTGGACTTATTGTATCTAATTATATTCTGTTTCAGAGAACAACAACAATTTTCATATACAAAATGATTGTTTCAGTTGCATAAAACATTTTATCCAAAACATCAAATTAAAAAAAATAATACAGAAATAAATCAAATAATTACCATCTGGGTTTTGAGAATCCGAGTTTTTAGGAATGGCATACAAATCATATGTGCTGTTATCAATATTACTTGTTCTCTGAAAATTAAAAAAATAAACATTAGATATGGATTTTATAAAAATAACGGCTCTTAAGAAAATGTCAATTAATTAAAATATTTTATATTTACAATATTTTAACTTATTTTGAAAATGAAGTAATTTGATAAGTGAGATACAAAAATAGATTATCAAACATTGTTTTAGTTTGAAAATATATTCCGAATTAGATACATATGAATATTTTAATTTATGTGCATCAAATTCGGAATATATTTTCAAAATAAAACAATGTGTGATAATCAATTTTTGTTCAGTTGATTCCTCTAAAACAAATTGAAATTAAAAATATTAAGTAAAATGAAGGAATGACTCATGTAAGAAAGCGACAGTTCAAAAAGTCATGGCTAAATTTTTCAACCAACTTTCAAGAGGATGAATTCTTAGTAAACAGTTTTTACAAAATATCACAGGATTTTTTTTTTTTTTTAAATTGAAACAATTTTCGTAAATTTATTTTAACAAAGAAAAACATTAAATGCACTCAAATTCAAGTTATTAGAATCAGCAAACATAAAAAAGCATTTGTCAATTAGCATTAAAAATAAACTGAAATGTTATCTTTAGACACTAATAAAGTCATAACACTAATAAAAATGGATTAATTCAGAAAGTTAAATGAAAAATAATAAATTAAGCCCAATACTTAGTAATAGTAATATTTATTTTCATTGAGAAAATTAATTTATTAAAGATATATAAAGCTCTCATAAGACCTATATATATAATATATATATATATATATATATATAATCATTTATTAAAAAAAAAATCTTCTAGCATTGTATTTGGTTTCTAAGTGATTTCTCTCTCTTAGATAGATAGATAGATAGATAGATAGATAGATAGATAGATAGATAGATAGATAGATAGAACTCCATTCAGGTCTGGGCTCCAGTGTCCACACATGGAAATTGGAATGCAATATTGAGATTTGACAACATATAAAGATGAGTGACAAAACTGATAAAAACAGTTAAACTTACAGGGAAAGATTGGAAAAATTAGGATTAACTACTTTACTAAAGTGAAGTATGAGAATTGATTTAATTGAAACTTTCAAAATAATTAGTGGCATTTCTAACTAGAGTGGACATTTTTCTAATACTTCTCTTCAATCTAGAAAGTTATTATTGTGAAGACAGATTTCAAAAACTAGATCTATCAATTAAGTGAATTCTTTTGCTAATAAAACAGCTTGGCAGATCAAATTAAGATCAGCAAAAGCATGAAGGTTTTTGGATGGAATTAAATGAATTCAGAAGTGATGGTAAAAAAGGGAATTAAGGGGGCATTTTTGGGAACTATTGGATGGAATATTTAACAGAATTTGATGTGCATATTGATGTTGTATTGATAGTGTGAATGTTTGTACGATTCTTTTTCTTTGATGGTTGAATTAAGATAATCAAAAGCAAGATGTCCAAAGAGGAATAACAAATAATTAAAGTGGCAAAGCGAGTCGTCCATTCTAACTTTGTTATGAAAACTGTCTGTAAAAAGAAAACTTTTCTTAACGTTTTCTAAGATTAATAAAAAATATTTTATTTCATCACATAACTGATTCTATTTGTTTAATATAAAAAAGGTGATTTATTTATAATTACTATTTTTTATATATAGAATTGATCAAATCAAAAATTTTCTTGAAAAAAGAAATAAATAAAAAATAACTTTTCTAAATTCAGCCAGATCCATTTGTAACTTAAAAAACAGAAGAAAAAAAGCAGTAGCTAAACAGATTCCCTTGACTTCAGAGGTCAAGGTGAAATGCAAAGTTAAGGCTATGATTTAGTGGTAATGACGCAATAGAAATGTGATGCTTGCATAAAAACCAAAACAAGTCACACCTAGATAAGAAAATTGTACTTGTACAAAATCTCCAACATTTGGATATTGACTTTAACACGCACAAGAAAAAAGGCACATCTGCTTAAATGCGCCCTTCTAGTCATACATGAACCATGAATCTACTTTCTCTCATGTAAAGTCAAAATGATAATTTATAAAATATATGGTAGGATAATAAAGTCTTTAAAAAAAGAACTCATACTGAATAAGTCACATAATTAAAAAATACATGCAATAGTAAAGAGAATACAGGAATTAAATTCTCAAGTCTCTCTCCCAATACACAAATCTCAAAGATTAATTTACAAAAAGATTTTAACATGAATTCTTGAGTTCCATTCTGTAGTCATAAGGGTTCGCAAATACATAGATACAAAATATTACTTCATATGCAGCCTTTTAATTATTATTATCATTATTATTATTAAGTGAAATATTAACATCAAAACTAGAGAACCTGAAAACCCTGCTTCATCAGGCCTGAGCACTTTTAGAAATTACATAAAAAAAATTGTACCAGAAAGTTATAACACACATTGGCATGATTTGTGAATGAGTTTTACAAAATGCCTGCAGGCTGCTGAGACAGAAAAAAAAACAATGCTTTTGAACACTCTTGTTTTGATGAGATAAAGGTAGATTTTTACTATCATTTTCTTCTTTAATTAAAAGTGTTGTATACTTGTCAGTTTTCTTCGTTGCTGCCCATCTTTCTTTTGTCCCCCACGTGGGCAGGCATCTGCTTGTGATGCAATAATCACAAAACAAATTCTACAGTTCCAATCGTTTTATATTTTTTCTGAGTTCAATAAAAAATATTGTGCATAGACCATGGTATTCATTGTCCATATTTTTTATCTACCCAAACCCTACTGGAGTCGAAGTCAGAAGAGAGAAAACAAGACTGCTTCAATCACAGCAATAGGTGATCCCATTAATTCTCGCACCTCCACCACATCTCAATTTATAATATTAGGAGAAAGTATAATTTAACTTCAACCTTTTTTTTTTCTTTTCAATTAAAGAGAATAAAATCTTATGCATATAATTCTCTAAAATAAACTTGCTAATAGAAATTACAAAACCTTTTATTATTAAAATAATTGAAGGTAGCAATGGTGAAGTGAATACCAACATGGATCAATGAGCCGGTGTACAGTGTTGAAGTCCTGTTGTCGGATCCATAGAACCACTTTCACTAGGGATGTTGGCAATCTTTACATAGTACTTCTTGTGAGTATCTGATTCCAAAAAGAATCAAGAAAACCAATGCCAACAAAATAGTATCTCGCAGGTCAAATATTGTGATATGCCGATTCATACGAATTAAGTTTGTTTTTTTTGTTTTATTTAGAGTAAAAATAATTTTGAAAAAATATTTATTATTACTCCAAAAAAAAATTAAGATCAGAAATAAAAGTTCATGAGTTCATAGTTTTGATTAATCCAAATTTAATGGCCAAGCAATTATTTAGGCTGAATTAAACATGCTATTTAAAGATTACAAGTGAAGAATACGTAAGTCAAGCAAAAACAATTCTTAAGTTAGTCTTAGATTTTGAAAACACTGATCATGCATATATATATATATATTGGGGATGGCACGGTGGCTAACGACGCATACTGAGGACCTGGGTGTATCGGGTTCAAATCCAGTCTGTTTCAGAAACACTTTCAAAACCCACACCTGACCTTGTGTCTAACCTCCTGGAGAGAAGGTAAATAAAATGCATATATATATATATATATATATATATATATATATATAAGGAGTTGTACAGGGTGACCCCCTCCCGGTCCTCCTAAAAAAAAAAAAATATATAAAAAATTGCCACACATGGAATCATTAATAATATTGACACTCTTTTCTGCAATCCAACCATGTTTAATACAAATAAACTTCAGTTGATGCCTGACCTGTACTTCCAATTTTCAACCATGAATATCCAACAGTCTTTGTTTTATTGTCGTTCAATGATGTGTGGGGACACTTTGGTGATCATCTCATCAGTAAGAGGTGTGATCCTGCATGAGCTTAACACTCACCAGACCTTAAACATCATCCAGATTTTTATCTGTGGGTAATCTCAAAGATAATATTCATCAAACAATCCCCAGACTATTCTTAATCTGAAGAGGATCATTTCAGTGACAAGAGAGGAGTGTGTCAGAGTTAGCAACAATTTTGTATGCTGTATCCAGGTGTGCTTATCATTAAATGGTGATAAAAGAAAAAACTGTTGGGCATTTATGACTGAAACTTGGTGAACAAGTCAGGCATAGACTGAAGTTCATTTGTACCAAATATGGTTGGATTGCAGAAAGGATTGTGAATTTTATTAACGATTTCATGGGTGGCATTTTCGCTTCACCCTGTAGCATCCAGTATTTAAAAAACTTGTAACCATTCTGAAGATGGATTTTAAAAAATACTAAATCAACCATCAAATAAAATCCAACTAAAAATTTAAATGAAAGAATTAATCAGCCCTAAAAGGTAAAATCATATTTTTGAACAATCATCATAACCAGTGGTAGAACTACATTTTTGCAATTACCCAGAAACGTGAATTATTAGTGGATGCCCTTTTGCAACAAGCACCAATAGGACGACAATCAATACAGTCAAAAAGGCCTTGCTACCCTTACAAAAACCCCAAAGCGCAAATGGCGAAAAATCACATGTGATAAAGTGAGCCCTTTCCTAGACATTGCAACCAGCCTCATAAAATGTTGAAATTTGACAAATGAGTGTAAGAGCAAAATTCTTCAAAATCTTAACTTAAGATTATATAACTAAGATAGCCATATTTAAAAAAAAAATTGTTTTATAATCAGCATATCAACCATTTTATACAGGGTGGGCCAAAATAAGGGTCCTATTTTAAAAAAATCATAACTTTTTTATTTATTGATTTTTTAAATTTGTTTTTTTAGAATAAGTAAAGGACCCCTTCCGAAGCAAGCATGAGCCGTATTAGCCCTAAGGAACGTACCCTCATAATAGAGTAGTACTTTAAATCCAATGAGTCGATTTCGGAGACTCAACTCATCTATCGGCGTCATTACAACACCAGAAACTCTCCTTCGGCAAAAGCAATCCGAGGAATTATTGCTCGTTTTAGGGACCAACAAGGAATATCCGACATGGCGAGAAGTGGTAGGCCTCGTACTGTACGAACAGCTCAAAATTTTGAGGAATTGGAGAGAAGTTTGGAGGAGGATGCATCCACATCCACAAGGAGGAGATCAAAAGAACTTGGCATTTCTCGAAGCTCACTTCGAAGAATGCTAAGAGAAAGAGGATATTTTCCATATAAAGTGCAGCTAGTTCAAGAACTTCAACCTCGAGATAATGAAAAAAGACTTGAGTACGCTATGCGACTCCAGGATTTGGCCAATGATGATCCCGATTTGCTTAAAAAACTCAAAACAGTGTAAAAAAACAATACTTTAGTTTTTGTAAGTTTTAAGAAGTGTTTTTCGGCTAAAATTTGTTTTGTTTATTTCAAAAAATCTCGGAAGGGTCAGTCTACACACACATAAAGTTTGGTGAGTTTAACTTTTATTTTGTGGAAGTTATTCAAATTTAAAGATAGGACCCTTATTTTGGCCCACCCTGTATAATGCTGAATTCAGTCATTTTTTTTTTTCTTAATTTAGGGAGTTTGCTTTTATTATTTACGAGCAATGTTACCCGGGCAAAACTGTCACATATTTAAAACTTCTATCTCTCTCTCTTTCCCTTTTCTTCTCCTCCCAATCTATTCCTCTCTATGGACATACACAGTTTTATAGACTACTCGAGGAATGAGTAAGTGTAATGGAAATAACTCATTAGAAAAAAATTGGAGTTACTTCCCTTTAGTTTGTACATCAATTGTCTGAGAAACAGACGAAACCGGGCCCAGGTTACCCTCAAAGAATAAATATTTATTTCTAAATTTTAGATATTATACTACCGGGGCAACACCAATCAAGAAAATATAAACTTTGTGAGTTTTTGTTTAGTAGTTTGAGACCTTTAACTGGACATACACACACATAGACAACTGCTCTTTATATAATAGAAGGTTTATTCAGGATGAAAGTTATATGTATATCACTGGCAGTTTCAGGACAGATTCTATTCGATCCATAGTTAGGACTGACAGTACTATCACACAGGACCAGAGTGGACCTGTGAGCAGCGGTAACTATGGGATAGTTCCACACTCACCAAAGCTATCAAATCGGGCTTTGTCGCTGGATGCAGTTTAATGTCATTCTCAAGACTTTAAAAATAATGCTGTTTTTTTTTAAATTTCAAAATCACTTATTAAAAGAAAAGTTGTTTCAAGATTTAGGAATAACTGGGATTGGGGCCCTGAAGTTTAAGTTTTGTTGGTTTCATGGTAAACAGACCACGGATCATAACATCTATAGGAACTGGTTATTTCATTTTGTTATGTAAAAAAACTAATAATACAAGTATTTCTTCTTTTAGTCAATTAAAACGACAATTTAAATTTTTCAATCATAAAAATCACTAAAATGTGTTACGGAAAATAAAACTGAATTTTTGCAATGTAACACGAGAAAGACAAGATGAACAGGCCGTAAATTGTTAGGGTGTAATATTTAGACGGGTTAGGGTTAGGGTTTGGACAGGCTGTTAGTTGATGCAATTCTGCAGCAATTCCTTTAAAATGTTTTTCTAATAAAATAAATTTTATATCAAAATAAAAAATAAAAAATTTATACATTGAACAAAATATATTTTTAAATGCAAAGCATCCTTTTGTCATGGATAATAGAAAACTATTTTTTCTACTTTTGTTCAGTCCAAACAAGGCATATTGTCATTGAGGTATCAGGGGCTACTATGATAGGGGACAACATAGATAGGAAGTTCAGCAACAAGATATTTGTTCACATTAAATGTAAATTTTTGCAATGTCGGTACATTCGGGAAAACAAGGAGCAGAGAGATAATTCCAAAGACGAGTGGTCTGAGAAAAAAGCTACTAGAGTAGAAAATCTAGCATCTAGGGACCTCTACATTGAAGGGGTGGGATTTTGCTGCTAGTCAGGTGGGTTGGAGGTACTTACGTTGAGGGGAATGGTACAAGTGCAGTAAGTTCATCTGAGTACATTCCGTGGAAGTACTTGTAAAACAAGCACAGAGGATACAATACTATATGGGGACTATGCGGGGCCTATTAGGTTAGAAATTCTTTTTAGCATTCTGTGAGAGGCTAGTGATTTATGCACTCACTCATATGTGGCAACAATACTCCATGCATGGGTGAATACTGGCTTTATAGATATAGGATACAGGCAGATGTGAAAAATCATTTGTTTAAAAAGTTTCTAGCCTTCTTACAACATTAGTATGACTTTCGCTATTTGTATACATGGACTCACGCAGATGAAACAAATTACTTTTATGATTTCACCAAAGTTTTTATTTTCAAACTTAATATTTGTTTATATATATATAAAGTTAATATTTGTTTATATTTATTAAGTCTTTTTGAATCATTACATCATAAAATAAAATATAACCTAGGAAAACTTTTAAATTATTAAGAGAAATGTCGGACATTTATAATGAGAGCTAACAGAACAAAAAAGGGGTGATAAAAAAAACAAATATGAAAACAAATAAATGGTACCAAAGGCAAAATAAGTTACTCTTCTACCTACCTGGATAAGTTTATTTTTGTTTTAACTTATTTTAAAGCTAGTGTCTCGTTGTCACGTGATCAAATATGGCGATTTTGTCTTTTCAATTTTAACATGGCGCTGAGACACTAGTTTTAAACCAAACTAAAAAACCGCTTGAAAATAAGTTAAAACACAAATAAACTTATCCATGTAGGTAGAAGAGTAACTTATTTTGCTTTTGGTAAAATCTATTTGTTTTTTTCACCCCTTTTTCTGTTAGCTGTCGAAATACCCGAAATGTCTAATCTCTTTTCCCCAAAACATATCTACGTTTACAGAAGACAAAGATACTGATAGGTTGATAACAAGACAAAGTACAAAGATGGAAGGGAAATGATTTAATTTACACAGGTTAGCCTGGTATTAGAAAATTGCTATTTGAAGAAAGCTAATAAAAACAGTAACAAGAACCTTAAAACAGGTTCTTATTGGGCCATAAGATTCATTTTCTTCTTCTTCTATCTTCTTCTTCTTATATTATAGGACCGGACAACACCTGGGAGCATAATATCTCAAAATTACAACAACAAAAAAAATGTCCCCGGGGGTCAACGGGGCCAGTTTTCGGGGGCGGGTCTGGTTTTTTTTAAACTTTTTCAATGTTATTTACTAGTGATTTTGAAATCAGCCAATGTATTCATGTAACAACTTGATAAAAATGCAGACTCACTGAACATCCCCAGCATCCCTTCTTGCCCTAAATTCTGTTGTATCAGGTCATCCCATAACTTCTGTCCGGATGTATCAATAACAGTGAAACAAGGGTTGCTCAATCACATCCGCACCTAGCAATCTAAACTTATTTCTTTTAAAATAAAAATAGTTCTTTGGGGAGGGGGGAGAATGTTTGGGGCGTGGGGGGAGGGGGGAGGGAATTGGGGGCGCGGGTGGGGGGGGATAATTTTTTGGGGGCGGGGATTATCAACATCTTCATCCTGCGGGGGTGCTGATAAAATATAGGACCCGGAGGTTTCTGAAGTACAGGGACCGGGGTGTGTGTGTGTGTGTGTGTGTGTGTGGGGGGGGGGGGGGGTTCTTCTACAATATAGGACCCAAGGGCTTCTGCAGTGTGTTTCTACAATATAGGACCCAGCACCAGGGGTGCTTCTACAATATAGGACCCGGGTGCTTCTGCAGAATAGGGACCATGGGTGCTTCTGCAGAATAGGGGCCATTGGTGCTTCTGCAGAATAGGGGCCAGGGGTGCTTCTATAGTATATAACCCAGCACCCGGGGGGTGCTTCTATAATATAGGACCATGGGTACTTCTGCAGAATAGGGACCAGTGATGCTTCTACAATATAGGACCCAGAGGCTTCTGCAGTATAGAGACCGGGTGTGCTTCTGCAGTATACGGACCATTGGTGCTTCTGCAGTATAGGGATCGGGGGGGGGGGATTCTGCAGTATAGGGATCGAGGGGCTTCTGCAGTATAGGGATCGGGGGGGGGGCTTCTGCAGTACAGGGACGGGGAGGGTGCTTCTGTAGTATAGCTACCGGGGCACTTCTACAGTATAGGACCCAGCACCGAGGGTTCTTCTACAGAATAGGACTCAGCACCGGGGGGGGGGGGGGCTTCTTCAATATAGGACCCAGAGGCTTCGGCGTTGTCCGGGAGAAAAGTGCTAAATGTCCTAGATAGAGCTACTGTAGTGTTTCTCTTCGGACTATTGTGCAGATGAAAAGGAGGGGGGATCGGTAAGAGTGATTTTTAGTAGTGCTCTGGAGGCTGTCTTGATTTTCTAAATACTCGGCGTTGTCCGGGAGAAAAGTGCATAATACCCTATTTTACTTGCGGAGAGGAGGAGGGAAAGTCCCGGGCAACGCCGGGTACCCCTGCTAGTTTATAATAAAGACCATTATCATCATCTTCGGTTTAACGCCTGTTTTACATGCTGACATATTGTTGGACGGCTTTTAGAAATTGACTTACAAACTATCTCTAGCCAGGTTTTTATTTATCCCTCTTTCTCTTAAATCCACCCTTATCACTTCCTCCCGTGTTTTCCTTGGCCTTCCCCCTGACAAATAATCTAGCTACTTCAACTGTTATAAATCTGGCAAGACAAGCTCAAAACCAACAAAAGTCTCCTGTTCTGCACACATCTCCCTATACTGTACTGTTCAGATTTAATCTTCCTTTGTGGTCATCAGATATTAGCCCGTTTTTAAGTCTCATTTTACACATCCATCGTATCATTTCTCTCCAAACTTCAACATATATTCATTAGTGTATTTGTGTATATAATATGTACACACACACTGCTCTTTTGTCATGCACAATGATTATGTCATTGAGTAGTGAAGAAAACAGTGTACATAACGAGGAAGGGGCAATTAAAGTCTGATAAGTAGAAACAAGATGTAGCAGCCATTGAAAAGAAAGATAGTGGTGAAGTGTCTCTCAATAACTATTGTCATTATTTTTATTATTTTCTATTATCATTATTGTTTTTACTAGGAATGTGTATTTATAATCTATTGTTTTTCCAGATGCTCAGGTAAGATAATTTTTTTTTAGAAAATCGATAAAAAATAGATACAATGATTACAACTATGTTGTTGGGGGCATTTGGGTATTAGTTTTTAAATTTTATTATGTTGTATGCATTATGTAGTATAATATCATCATATTGCCAAGGCTGCCGCAAAGAAGGTTGGCTCCCTCTACCGTGCTAGTGGACTCCTTACACCTGACATTATCCTGTATCTCTACAAAGCCACCATTCGCCCATGCATGGAGTATTGTTGCCACATCTGGGCTGGTGCATCATCTAATAGTCTCTCCCTCTTTGACAAAGTCCAAAAAAGAGTAGTCAACCTAATAGGTCCCTCACTGTCAGCTAAGCTCCAGCCCCTGTCCCATCGCCGCAATGTAGCATCCTTGTGTTTGTTTTACAAATACTTCAATGGATTATGCTCCGATGAGTGTGCTGCTCTGGTGCCCCCTCGACGTAAATTCACTAGACTAACTCGACATTCTACTAAATCTCATTCATTCACTGTGGAGGTCCCCAGATGCCGGAGAGCATTCTACTCAAATAGCTTCTTTCCTCGTGCTGCTGGCCTCTGGAACTCCCTCCCTGCCCCCTGTTTCCCCGACAGTACTGACATGCAGAAATTTAAAACTAATGTAAACAGACATCTCGCTGCTCAGATCCCAATTTAAGCTGAACCACCAATCCTTCCCCCCCTTTTCCTTTTTTCTCAGTAGCCCCTTACGTTTACAGTGGCGTCCTGCCTTGTTTGGGGTGAACCATGTAAAAAAAAAAAAAAAAAAAAAAAATATAAATAAACCATGAATCTCTTTCCACAATGTTAAAACCATAAGCACACTTCACAAAATTTACTGAACAATATCTTGCTCTAAACTATGTAGCCATTATGTTCATGTCTAATTCTTGATCTATTGAGTTACTTAAAAAGAAAATTATGAACCGAAAAGAAATTTTTTCAGGATGGCATATTAATATAAACTAGCGGGACCCGTGTAAATTACACGAAATGATGTTTTTAATACTAATTATATTGTTCCTAACCTATACATGTTTGAATAAAATATGATAAGATTTGACTTGTATATTTATTTTTAAAAATAAACAATACATGAAACAAGTTACAAAACTTTTTTATATTCTAGTGAAGGTAATATTTCGACAACTAAACCTTACTTTGGCTCCAAATTCATGAATAGCATACAAAGATTCGGAAGGTCGTTGCTTTTGATGTAAGCGTGACACACAAAATAACACACACGCTATCGTATTAATATGTGTCTTCCTGGTCGTCAACTCCCTCCACCCTTACCCCCCCCCCCCCTTGATGTAAAAAGAAAAATCTTTGAGGTTGGTTGGGATTGAACTATAAACCAGTCGGGCCGACGTCAAAATCATACGTCGCTAACCATCGCGCCAAAGGGAAATACTTCAAAATATTACGAAAATTAGGTGACTTGAATGCTTTTTCCAAATCTAGGTGCGGCACGCATGTGCAGAACTTTTGATAATGTAAGCGTGACACACGAACACACACGCTATCGTATTAATATATAGATACTTTGCTGTAATTGGTTTTACAGCATGAGTGCACGAGTTAATTAATAAATACTTAATAAATGTTGATGATAGATACAAAACTTTAAAATAGCTAAAGAAAACTGATTGATTTTCGTAAATAATCTATGAAAACCTTTCAACTTAAATTAGATTTTAACCGAAATTCGACATAGTAAAATTATACATTCGATGAAATCTTCAAATTTATTGTAAAATATTTCTAAACAAATTTCTTCTCTTTACACAACAAACGTTGTCAAAGGGAAATATAAATCGTTCGTATAACGATCATCACAAACAGGGTTATCAATTAAATGTTGACTAGCCTTGAAATTCAAATTTTGAGAATTAAATTGACTTTGTTTACAAACGTGCATATGATTTTTGCTTTATTATTCGAATAAGTTTTAAATTTTATATTGATTTTTCGATGCATTCACGCATCTTTATTAGAGGCTCTGTCATGCTAACATATAAAATAGCATTTACACTGGTCTGTCATGCCTAATTTTGAAATAACATGTTCACTGGTCTGTCGCGCTTTAGTTTAAAATAGCATTTTTATCACTAAATTTGTATATTGAATCGACTTTCCATTCTGGGTGATTTAAATTTTTTAAACTTAAT
Organism: Sepiola atlantica; assembly: GCA_963556195.1. Classification (NCBI taxonomy): domain Eukaryota; kingdom Metazoa; phylum Mollusca; class Cephalopoda; order Sepiida; family Sepiolidae; genus Sepiola; species Sepiola atlantica. The sequence continues at coordinate 74,456,130 of OY744530.1, forward strand.
TTTGAGTTTAGTTTAAAAATTAATCATCTGAAAAATTTAGATTTCTTTTTATATTCTCAGAATTGAGTTTAATGAAAAGAAAATGTAAAATGTTGGATTCTGGATTTATTTCACCATCATCAGAAATAGTGTTTAGGAAAGGGTTTTTATTCTGTAGGGTTTTTTCTCATACTGAAACAATACCATGTAGCACGTTATTGCTGTTATAAAAAAAAAACAGAATTGCTTAAAGGTGAACAAGTACTTCAAGGTAGGGTTGGAATTGAGAGGTGGAGAAAATCAGAAGAAATTTTTTTTTTTTTTTAACCTGCGGGGGATAGGAAATACCAGACTAGTACACGAGCGCAGGCTATTTTTACCCCTCTCGGAGTGTTGGACCCGTAAGACCTTGTAATGCCATCCATCTAAGAGAAGGAAATCTCTGACAAAAAACCTTGCTACCAGCTACTTACGCCGTGGCAGTAAACCGTTGGGGAGGGAGGCCTCCTTAGTCCTGATCGACAACCTTCCTAGAGTTGGAATCTCGAACAAAATATCCGGTTTGCAAACCTACAATTGCTTAAGGAGTAGATAGGTTCTACCTATCGCCAGCCCCTGCACTCCTTTGTTTATTAATAAGGCGCAGAGGTAATAGCGCTGGGGCGCCACTAAACACTCAGTACCTTGTTTCCTTACTAGGACAATAAATGCCGTTATCTTTCTCTCTATTTGGGCAAAGTGGGGAAAGTTTTTTTCGTCACTAAGTCTTGCATGACCAGTGTGGGTCTCTCTTGTTCCGACAGGTTAGACAGCTTGTCTGGCTGCTGTTTCCGACTGAAAGCAAGGAGTCCAAACTCTTTGGTAGCGCCATGAACGGCTGCTCCATCATCAGTTGCATAATACCGTGGGTAGTTGTATGTGCTATGTCGCGCATGGAAAGGGACCCTGCAATTATCTGTGGTGGGCTTTCCCCCATGGACCAGGTCGTGACTAATGGACTGTTTGTGTAAGCTTATTGGCACTAAACAAGTACCCACCTTGGCCAACCCACTCTATAATCAAAACAACATGTCACTACAAAAAAATAAAAGCAAACCTAAACCAGACACCCAACAAAAAACACTTTCGCCTCCGCCCTTGAGGCTCTCCTTCACAAATATCCGGGGACTTATAACCAACATCAACGACGTAGAAACCTTTTTCCTGACAAACTCCCCGGATATCCTAGCTCTAAGTGAAACTAACCTTCAATCCTCAATCTCCTCTCACCACTTTGACATGACTGACTACCTCCCACTCTACCGTAAAGACTGACAAACATATGCATGGGCTATGAGTTTATGTTCGGAACACCCTCCCCCTGACTAGAGAACATAGATTAGAATCAGATGACCAAGACTACATGTGCTTTAGATTGACTTTACATCACAGCGTCAGTTACTTATATTTCTTATACCGCTCCCCGTCGATCCAGGACTGTACTCTGCTAAACTCTGTCTCTGAAAGCATAGATAGAGCACTCTTAATTGACTCTAATGCCCAGATACATGTATTTGGGGATTTTAATGCCCACCACCATGACTGGTTGGGATTCTCCAGCCTTACTGGCGCAGCCGGCAACTCTACGTATAATTTCTTCTTAGCTCACTCCCTCTCTCAGACTGTCGATTTTCCAACTCGCATCCCCGATCGAGTAGACCAACAAGCCTCACTTCTAGACCTTTTCTTGACCTCAATGCCCGAGGCTTGTGTGACGAAAGCTCATAGCCCACTCGGGAATGCTGATCACATTGTGCTAATGATACATATCACCCTAAAAAGTTGTCCAAAAGCTGATGAACCGTTGCTCAAAACAACGAGATACTACAAGCAGGCTGATTTCAAGTCAATCAGAGATCACATCAGTGACGGCCCATGGAGGTAAACCTTCTCACTCCCTGCCAACCAGTGTGCAAACGAATTAACTGAATGAGTCAAAGCAGGCATTGAAGCCTATGTTCCCATGCAAAAATTCTTTAGCAAGCCCCACTCTCCTCAATGGTTCACCTCGGAATGTGCAGCTGCCATTTCTGAAAGGTAACAAGCATTCCGTAAATTTAGCCGCCATAAGTCAGCTACTAATAGACATAAATTTATAGTCAAGAAATAAATGCAAGGCCGTGATAGGTGAAGCGAAGAGAAGGTATAATGAGTTAACAAAAAAACGCATTCAGTCACAGAAACTAGGTACTCGTGTAGTGAATAATGGCCCATCAATGATTACCTCACTATCACACCACAATGTCGTATGCACGGCCACTGATGAGGCTGAACTACTTGCCCAGCGTTTCGCTTCTAACTCTACTTTAGACTCAGATAACCACCTCCTCCCCAAATTCCCATTGCGGACCGAAGCCACACTTGATAACTTGGTCATCACCCCATCCCAGGTCAGAGACATCATAAAAAACCTTGACACCTCCAAAGCTTGTGGGCCTGATCTTATACCAGTAATAGTAATAAAGAAATGCTCTGCTGAACTGGCCCCTGTCCTCTCCAAACTCTACAATAAATGCCTAGTTGAATCTTGTTTCACCAATAGCTGGAAAATTGCCTCTGTGGTACCAGTCTACAAGAGTTCTGGGAATAGAACCGATCCTCACAACTATCGCCCAATCAGTCTGCTGCCGATCTTTGCTAAAATCTTTGGTTCCTTAATCAATCTAGCGATAGTATGGCACTTAGATAATGCTAAACTTCTATCTGACCGCCAGTATGGATTTAGACAAGCACGATCTACTGCGGACATCCTAACGGTCATCTCTGAACGCATGTATCATACACTTGACAAGGCAGGAGAAGCTAGGGCAGTAGCGCTTGATATATCCAAGGCCTTTGACAAGGTATGGCATAAAGGGCTTCTCCTGAAAATACGCTCATACGGTATTACTGGGAAATTACTTAATATAATTAGATCCTTCCTAGACAAAAGAAAAATCCAGGTTGTCCTCGATGGCCATTCATCTAAGCAACATGACATAAATGCTGGTGTACCCCAGGGATCTATCCTTGGACCTTTGTTGTTCCTGATCTATATAAATGATCTCCCTGATGACAGTGTCCAAGATTGGTTTATTTGCTGACGACACCACGCTTTACTCTCGCCATGTTGGCAAAACCGACGTGATCATATCTAAGGCATTGGCTGAATCTTTAGAAAATGACCTCCAGGCTGTAGTGGATTGGGGTCATAAGTGGTTGGTAACTTTTAATGCTGCTAAAACAAAGCTTCTTTCCTTCAATAACTACAAGGAACCTCTCTAACCACCGATTGTCATGGCTAATAACACCCTACCTGAGAGTTCATTATTCAAACTCCTCGGCCTAACCTTCACAGGTAACATGAATTGGAACAAATACATTGAAGATATTACCAAGGCTGCTGCAAAGAAGGTTGGCTCCCTCTACCGTGCTAGTAAACTCCTCACACCTGACATTATCCTGTATCTCTACAAGGCCACCATCTGCCCATGCATGGAGTATTGTTGTCACATCTGGGCTGGTGCATCATCTACTAGTCTCTCCCTCCTTGACAAGGTCCAAAATATAATCGCCAACCTAATAGGTCCCTCACTGTCAACCAAGCTCCAGTCCCTGTCCCATCGCCGCAATGTAGCATCCTTGTGCTTGTTTTACAAATACTTCAATGGATTATGCTCCGATGAATTGGCTACCCTGGTGCCCCTCGACGTAAATTCACTAGACGAACTTGACAATCAACTAAATCTCATTCATTCACTGTGGAGGTCCCCAGATGTCTTCTACTCAAATAGCTTCTTTCCTCGTTCTGTTGACCTCTGGAACTCCCTCCCTGCCCCCTGTTTCCCCGACAGTACAGACATGCAGAAGTTTAAAATTAATGTAAACAGACATCTAGCTGCGCAGATCCCAATTTAGGTTGAACCCCCCCCCCCCCAACCTTCTCTCCTCTTTTTTCTCAGTAGCCTCTTACGTCTACAGTGGCATCCTGCCTTGTTTGGGGTGAACTATGTTAAAAAAAAAATTTAAAAAAAAAAAAAATTACAGATACAAGAACAAAACCATCAGAAAAAATAAAGTTAAAAGAAGTTATGAAAATAGGTATTTCTTTTTAGGTGGACATGTACGCTGCTGACCCTCGCCTTTTTTTTTTATAACTAATTATTTATTTATTTTTAATTCTTCGAAATACTATCAAATAGCACTAAATTTTCAGGTTATAAAAAATTTACTTTTGAAAACCTTGTTTACTTTAATGTTTAGATTGAGGAATCCATTTTCATTTTGATATTTGCTGTTGGGTTTTACAGCATGTCAACTATCGTTGAGTCATTTTATGCTGAAATTGTATATGTTTTTATATATGATTGATTTGTAGATGAATTTAAATTTGAAGATATTTTTTGTTACATGCATGGGATGAGAGGGATTCTATAAAACTATCGTATCTTCTAATGGTTGATGGTTCAATCCCTACTAAAGGAGATAATAACTAAGAATTAACATGAGTTAACACTTCTAATCTGTCATGGTTTATAGAATGAGAACATTTTACCGCCCCCCCCCCCTGTGGTGCATCTTTTCTAATTTGACACATAGTGTATCATTGGTCAACAGTTCTATGTGAATCTTCAGTATTTTTTTTTATAAAATCACTCCTGTCTCCAAACGCTTTTTTCTTGCATATTTTGGCCATAAAAACGAAATCTTAGCATTCGAGAAGAAAAAAAAAAAAAAAATTGGGAGTGATTCTATAAAATTATCGAACATTCTGGTCTTCCCAAATGGTCATCCATTTAGTACTGGGCAGGCTCAAGGTCACTTAATTTTGGTAATCTTACAGGAACTAGTGTAGTTCGTAAATGGAAAGTGGTTCATATGTAACTCTTGCTATTCAATAAAGTTGCTTGAAAATGACCCTTTCCTACAATTTACAAACCATTAAATGAAAATGGGATCCTATTTACGTTAATTAACATGAAGCTCCCTTCCTTTAAAGATTAAACAGATATGTTTTTCAGAGGAATTTTAACTGAAAGTTTAATGCTAAATCATTATTATTCGGAAAAATTATAAAAGGAAACTTAAAAAAAAAAAAAAAAAAAAAAAAAACATTAGAGGGTGGTGGAGTCTGCACTGTATCCAACCACCGCATTTTAAAGAAAACTTCAACCAGAAAGAAAGGAATGGACAGAGTGAAAAGTAAGTGTTTCAGATACCATAATTTACACATACATCAGAAAGAAAGACTTAAAAAGGAAAATAAATATTTAAATTTATTAAAAATCCCGAAATAAAATATTAGTCTCCTAAAAAAACGTATGCATAAGAAACACTTTAGTTTTCATTTTAACCAAAAAATTTGTTATGGAATTTTTTAGATGAGGACTGATAATTTGGATTATATGGATTTTAATAGTCTGAATATGACAAATAAAAACTCATGGTTTTAAATTTTTTTTTTTTTATAAGACCACCAATATATTCATTGTACTGATCAATATATATTGTACAATAATTTATTAAAAATTAAAGCAGAGGCATGTTTTATTTAACTTATTCGACAAGTTTCTACCAGCATAGCCAGTATTGAGAGAAAGAATTGTGTGTTGTTAGTAGCAATAGACTACAATGCTTATGAGGAAGATAAACATGGTTTGTATACATCATTTGTTTCATTTATTTATTTATTTTTTTAATATACAGGATGGGCCAAAAGTAAGTCTACAGTTATCACGTCGGCTATTTCTTTTAAAATTTAAGTATGTTTCAAGCATTAAACAGAAACTGTTCAATCTCTCAGATGCTTAAAATGTCTTCCTTCAACATTGCAACATTCTTCAAATCTCTCCAGGATACTCTGACACACCCTGTGACACAAATTCTGATCTTCATCAATTTTTCTGAATGCGTCATAAATATAATCTTTAAATTGATTTACTCTTTTGGATTTCTTCTCATAAACCTTGTTCTTTACAACACGCCCAAAAAGATGAAATCTGTTGGTGTTAGGTCAGATGAAAGTGGTGGCCGTTCGATGTTACCTCTTCTTCTGAACCAACAGTGTGGAAAAGCTTGGGTAAACTTTTTAATGTGTTTAGCAAGTAATTTCAAGCATATAAATGATACTTTACAAACTGCAAACCTACTTTTGGGACACCCTTTATTTGGTTTATATTTGGTTAGTTCTCAAACTGGTCAAAGATTTTTTTCAAAGTTGTTTTTTTTTTTTTAAGAAAGGATCAGGATGTGTGTGTTTCTGGTCGTGCTATCTTTTTTGTTTTATTTTACTTCAGTCAAAGTTCTCAGAAATCAAGGGGCCCTTCTCTGAGGCTAACACTTGATCTCTATATGAGATACATAGATATTCAAATATCCCATTAAAGTTCTCCTTTACCTGTCAAACGTTGAGTTAGTAAAGAAGTTAAGAACATTAATTTTCCTCTCCCTAACTGACCAGTTAATTATGTTATAGTATATCTTTCTTGCAGTCTCTTGGTCAAACCAGATTCCAGGACAAGCATTTACCTAGTCTGATGGAGTATTCAGCTAAATGCTTGGGATAACATTACTTGGAGAAGGTGCACTATTCCTCGTATGAGCCACTGTGTAGTCATGTCAAGGGGATCTTATTTGGGCTTCGAATACTATGCTATTTTGAATATTTGGTCAGGGTTTACTTGTAGGGGGAAGTATCCTCATGTAAGGTTTTCCTGGCAAACCCTGGTACAGAGAGACCGAAGACATCCGAGGATGATGTTTAGTGGGTGATTCAAACTCTCCTATCTTTAGAGTGTGTGTGTGAGAAACTGTGTATGGAAGACCTTATCACCTTTAAATGGGTGGAGAGAGATGAGTAAGTCAGTTTCTATATAGTAGTAGCGATAGTTATTTAGATTTTGATGTGTGAGAGAAGAGGGGAGGATCTATGGGATCTGTTTACTTTATAGTTTTCTAGTATTTTTCTAAAATTCTTTTTTTTTGTTAATTTCTATTCTTTCAATAATAGTAGATCTTGCATGTACATTAAAATGATGTTTTCCAGATGGAAATGTTCTGTAGATAATGTATCGTTGGGAGAAACTTAATCCGATTATGATAATTATTAATTCTGTAGTTAAAAGGATTACTCAGAATTTCCTACATGTTTCTGGCATAATGTGAATTTTAATAGGTAAATTATGTTATGACTTCTATTATTTTTGATTGAGCTACTGAATGAATGTTTAATGTAGTTGGAGCGGAAGCTCCTTTTTCTTTTCTGGATTCTTAGGGGAAATCCTATTGGTGTATCACATGTTACTTTGCCGTCTACATGTGATGAGGGACTGCTTGTGAATTTAATATTTTCGAGAAAATTATGATGAGAAATTCCCTTGAGAAAATTATGATGAGAAATTTCCTCCTTGAAGAAGGAAGCCAGCTTAACCCACCAAGAGTGAATGACACATCAAGATGGTTATCAATCAGAGTAAAATTCTATGAGAAAATTATAGGTGGTCATGGATGGTTAGGAATATTATTACGAGGGAGACAAATGTTGTGTTAAGGATATATAAAGCTCCAATAAGACCTCATATAGAATACTGCACCCAGGCCTGGGCTCCAGTGACTAGATATAAAAATTGGAATGTAATATTGAAACTGGAAGGCGTACAAAGAATGGTGACAAAACTAATAAGTAAAGTAAAGGAGTGCAGTTACAGCAAGAGATTGGACAAATTGGGATTGACTACTTTGCTGGAGCGAAGAATGAGAGGCGATATGATTGAGATTTTCAAGATAATAAATGGCTTTTCTAACTATCTTGGGCATTTTTTTAGTATTTCTCCTAGATCTGGAAGGTTATTGTCAAGGCAGTTTTCAAAAACTAAATCTGTTAACCAGTTAAGTTTTTTTGCTCACAGAGTAATATGTTTTTGGAATAAGTTGCCAGATAAGATTAAGAACAGCAATAGCGTGGATCAGTTTAAGATGAGGTTGGATGAATTCAGAGAACGTGGTAGGAGGGAGAAATTAAGGGGGCACTTTTGGGAGTTATCAAATGAAATATTTAACAGAATTTGATCTGGATATCGATAATTTTTTTTTTTTTTTTTTTAACAGTTGAATTGAGAAGATAGTTAAAGGGGAGATGCCCAAAGAGGCATAATAAACAAATAATAATAATTAATATTGACCTTTGGTGTCATTTTAGGTCCATTTATCAGATATCACAGCATAAGATGAAATAACTGAAAATGAATTCCAGAAAAATCCAAAACAAATTGAATTTTTGTAAGAATAACAAATTTCTTTTGTATTTTGGTGTAGTATAATAACGAATTCATGGTCTGCATTCTTGTAACTAAATATTCAGTCATAGTTGGCACCAGGGCAATGTCGGGTACCTCAACTACATTTAAATATACACACATGCGAACATATCATACATACATACATGTGTATATATATATATATATATATATATATATATATATATGAATTAAAGATTTTTTTCCCCTTCGATATAAGCGTTGTGTAAATTTGAATAGGAATCTGTAAGTTTAAGAAGCCAGAACGCAGAAATATTTTTTTTTTAAATAAATATTTATTTATTTAAAATCAGCTAAGTTTTGACGATATAACGTCATCTTCAGGCATAGAAGAAGTTTAGATTTTTTTTTTCTTTTCCCTTCCCGGTGGCACGATGTCACTAGAAAAGTAAAAGTCTGTATAATCTTAAACAGTGATTTTTTTCAAATGTTTTATCTAATCAGGAGAAGAGCGTGGTGGCATGCGTGAAATGAATTAGAGATGTTTTCTCCTCGATGTAAGCGGAAGAAAAAAGAAAAAACACAAACTGCTTCTATGCCTGAAGATGACGTTATATCGTCAAAACTTTCTGCGTTATTCTGGCTTCTTAAACTTACAGATTCCTATATAATTTGACAACTGAGCAAAACTGGGTACTCTAGTTACACATATGCACAAATACATACAAAAATCTATGTAAAAATAAATCTATATTCAACATATTTTATACCCAAGCAACTCAGCTAGTCAATAATAAAAAAAACATCCTCAGGGCACAAGTATTTCTATCTCTTTCTCATCACTGCTTTTTTCTTGCACTCACAGCGACATAAAAACGCTCTATTCAGATTAACACAACAGAAACAAACATTCCTTAAACTAAAATCATATTTCTTTTTCTGTATAAGATAAAAAATGGGCAAACAAACAAAAATTTCAAACTAAAATGACCTCACTACATACCGGGCAATAGCCAGTCAATATGGCTAAAATTAAAATATATATATATATACACTCACATACTAGAAGAATACCATTTTCAGGATGAGTAAAATTCTCCAAACAGAACAGTTTTGCACCACTTTTATGTCTACTTACGAAGATTAAAATCAAGATATAATGATGCTAAATTTATGTCTAGAATCCTCATTGCAAGTTTGATCAAAATCCATTACATGATTTTGATTCTAGAAAATGTCTTAATTTTAAGGGGTCTTAAGAAGAAATTGAAATTCAGGGAATTTTGCTTAATTGGCATCTAATAACTATGGATCAGATTTAATGCAAATCTAATATATTTGAATTTTCAAATAGAAGATTGTACCCATGTTATGCCCCCTAAAATCCCTTTTAAATACTCCAAATAAACTGAAATTCGGGAATATTTATTAATTATGCCAAATACTTATTGTTAAAACTTTTACAAAAATCAGAGGTATCTGAATTTTCCCCGAAAGGCTTCCACACGCTTTGTACCCCCCTTTGCATAAAATTACATATGGCGCACATTTGGTCCTCTTACTCCTAGAAGCTATGTTCCAAAATTCATAATGATTGGTTGATTAGTTTGGAAGTGAATCCTGTGCATACAAATCTCTAAACATAAATATACCTATCTTTATAAATTTATAGAAATAACGGAGCATGAAACCCAAACTGATTTTGGTGCTTATACAGCTGAAAGCACATATGAAAAACACATTTCCAAATAAAAACTCTTTGATATACTTACGTATCAGGCAAATATAAGTATCCTCACCAAAAATTAGGAAAAATTATCGAGTAGAATATTAATTAAAAATAAAAATCAGTTTTATCGTATTTTACTGATCCCCCATTCATTATTACCTGTTGAAAGGACAGACTGACTTATTTCCTTAAGAGCTCCTGTTTTATGGGTATTCCACTCGTATCAATGGCGGATTGGCAAAATATGATAAAACTGATTTTGATTTTTAATTAAAATTCTACTCCATAATTTTTTTAAATTTCTATTTTTGCCTGATACGTAAGTATATTAGAAGTTTACCTGTTAATTTATTTGGAACTGCGATTTCCACCTGTGCTTTCAGCTGTATAAACACCCTTATTTCTTTTATACTTTTGATCTAAATGGCAAAATTATACAAAATTTGAACAAATTTTTATTATTTTAAGACTTTTTAAATTTATATTAATATTTTGTTCATAGTTGGTGGTGAGGTGGAGGTGCTTTATAGATGTATAAAAAAATTTTTTAAATAAGGTGAAACAACAATCTAAAAATGTCATTAGGATAGTGAGTTTGTTTTTGTTTATTTAAATAATTGTTTAAACTTATAATTTTTTTTTAAAGGTACTTCAATTCAAAATAAAAATCAATTTGAATTGTATGCAAAAATATAAGTAAGACTAAAATCCTGAAATTGATTAAATAAAAGTAATTAAAATATCTTTTGCTTAGAGAGGAAATCTTCAGTAATTTATGAATCTGAACTTATGAAAACTTATCAAAAATATTTATATAGTGTTTAATCAAGAAAATGATTTAAATAAATTAGTATATACAGAAAGAAAACACATACCAAAAAATGTCTATACATATGCCGACACATTTAAAAAATGTACTGTTGAAAAACAAAGTTTATCTACTTCTTGTCTATCTCATAACAATAATTTTAAAACAGAATGATATTCAGACACAGCACCAAGATCCTCTCCACAAAGCTGACTTACCATCTATCTGATCATAGTGCTATTTTACAACACATTAAGCGAAAAAACGATGCTCCATCTAATATCTATTATGCGAGGAATTAAACAAAAATTTCTTTTAAATGCAATAGTTGCCTAGCCATCTTTTTTAAAATATATTTTGAATCCGCATTCTGATGTGTGTGACAAACACACCTAACAAGTTAGAACATTGATTTATAACAGAAGGATATTCTTAAAATGTGTCCAAATATAACATTATTCTAAACCAAGGCATGACAAACCAACTGGGCGAGCCTATCAGAGATGTATAGGGTGACAAAAAAATGCCACCTATGGAATCATTAATAAAATTCACAATCCTTTTTGAAATGTAACCCTATTTGGTCCAAATAAACTTCAGTCTATGCTTGACATGTCCAATTTTTAATCATGAATGTCCATATATATATATGGTATAATTATATTGACACATCGGTTCTTGTTAGATCACCAAATTTAAGCAACGTTAAGCCTAGTCAGTACCAGATGGGTGACCATTTGAGTATACCAGGCAATTTATGTGGGAGGACGGTGACACCTCCATGCAAAAATAATGTTATCTCCTCTGACCGGGATATACATACGACTGGGGACTGCTTGTGAATTTAATATTCCTTAGAAACTTCCTCTTTCACAGGAAGCCGACCTAACCTGCCCAGAATGAATACCACCTCAGGTACAGGTACATGAATGATGTTTTATTGGCATTCAATGATTTGCTCGATATGTGTGAACCCCATTCATGATCATATCTCCTACTGCTGAAACGATCACTAAAGTGTCCTTGCAGCCATTTGAACAAGTCATACTAAGTGCGAAGAGTTGCAATCACACCAGAAGATTGTCTGCAAAGGCCACTGCATTCCATCAAATGCACTTCATGACTGAAACTTGATGGACAAGTCAGGCATAGACTGAGGGGAGCAATCACCTTGTATCTAAAAGCTTGTTACAAATTAAAAATTGATATTCACCCCAGAGTTTTAACACATACACGATTCAAGAATTCTCTGATCATTTTGAAAAAAAATAAATAAATCCGATTACAAAGAAAATTGAATAACACAAGATTGATAAAATCATGATAAATAGAAAGAATTAGAAATACTTTCTTGAATGAAATTTAATCCTCTGCGATTCTTAAAAGGTTAGTATTATGTTTACGGACAATTACTAAAGAAAAAGATTTTTTCAATCACAATGTTATGCATGTATTTTTTATTATTTTAATAAGTCTTCAAAGAGTTACAACAAGAATATTTGATTTTTTCCCCTAAAAACAAACAATTCACTGATGCATACAAACCCTGCAACTGCAATATCTTTTACAAACATTTTAAAAAACGGTTGGATTTACTTCCCACACCAGCAAGGTCTGGTACAAAGCCAGGAAGTAGAGAATACCAGCCCCCTTGGAGAGGCATTCTGGTTAGGTACAAAAATAGCCAAGAACAACTCCATTGGTATTCTTTGGAACAGCATTAAACCAACCCCTCTCCAGAAGGAGGAGGTAATGCCTGAGAGGATGAACCGTCTAAGACCGAACTGAACCATACCTCATTCAGACAAAAGAAAGGTCTGCTCACCAACAAGGCAGTACCTCTTTGCTAGGATGATGCCAAAGATGTATTCTTGGCTGGTGTAAACACAGTCGGCAAAGCAGACATTAAGAATGCTGGTAAATCGGCCATGTTGAAAATGGTAAAAAAACGAATGCATATGATCTACAGTTCTAAGATAATCTTGACTAATTACTCATCTCAAAACTGAATTTTGATTAAGAAATTTACAAGAAGGTTTACCATTTTCAACACTGCATATTCCAACAAAATAATTGATATAGATATATATGGAATAGCAGATAAGCATGAGAACAGACTAGTAGGAATAATAATGCAGACATCTCAAAAGCCAACCGATATTTTGGTTGTGACAAATGATCTTAATTTTTGGTGTAGAATGGCTTCATTGAAAAGAAAAGAATGCCTTTATGCAGCAAACAGTCGAAGATGATCCGGAAGGAGGATGTAGTATTGCGTTCAGAGGAATGGGAAAAGAAAGGGAGAGAGTATAAGTGCAAGGAGAGGATATGAATTTGTGAGTTTGTTTCAGCCGTGAACAGGGGATGGGAAAATTGGGTTTAGTATGAAAAGAGACCCTGCACCTCTCATCGTCTTTGTCTCTCCTTTCATACTCAACCCACTACTCTCCCCCTCTGCTATTCCGTATTCTAAACATTCCATTTTGTGTGAAATTTTATTTCATGTTTTAAACTATATGCATACATGTAGCCACCTAAATCCTTAAATTAATCACCTGTGAAAGACATGTAGAAAGGTAACAAATACAAGAGCAAGAAGATCAGATTGTTAATGTGAAAGGAATCCAAAGTACGAAAAAGGAAGGGTAGGCCATTTCAAAAAGGGAAAAAAAAAGAAAAAAGGAAAATCGAATATGCAAGTTTTTGCAATCACAAGTCACCCTTTGAGTTCAATACATTTAGGTTACTGCTGTCTTATTACCTGCAATTCCCAGTTACCATGTTCAGGAATTACAACCTAGAACAGAATACACACATCAATGTAATGATGTTGAACGATGCCAAAAGAACAGAAGAGCAAAAGTGCAAACAGGCTGAAGGCGGCACACGCGCACAACACGAGTTACTCACACATTGCAAAAGAGGAACGGAAAATGCAGCTCAACAAGTGAGGTCACATGAATATCAAATTAAGAAAAATCAGGAATTAATGTTCTATAATGCAATGAGTTGTTTTTTTTTTTGTTCTTTTTAATTTAAGTGAAGACAAACAAACGTTGCTTTTTTTTTTTTTTTTTTTTTTACCAACTAATTTTTTTTTTTTACCTGTATTGCAGATGGAGATGAGAACTTACTGAAGTCTTTATGTAATCGCTGGGAAAAATATAAATGCCAGTTTGTAAGTTGGATTGTTTATATGATGAGAAAGCAGAGCTATGGGGTCCGAGTCAAAGCAAATTCATTCCTTTAAGAGTTAAAATTTGGGAGATTCATACTAAAAAATCAAAAGTATCGCATGATGAAAAATGACCTAAACAAAGATATAAAAATCTTTGTATTATGAAGTGGTGGTAGCTTTTTATTTTGTTGTTGTTAAAAACGGCGTTTAAGTGTTCAGCTTAAAATAATATGAAAGGCGGAGTTATCTCCCTTGCATCCCATGAAAAGGGCAAAATTATTTGCCCTTGGGCATGCATTGCATTTTGGGAAATGAGAGGTCGGTCATGACAGTTTGGATATAAGCAAACTAGCTTGAGAGAATACATTCATCTTGTATCCAGCAGCTTTTAAATCATTTTCCAAGTTATAAATTGTTTTAATAAATATTAAGTTTCATACTTCGTCCATTGATCTTTTCCAGTCTATTACAAAATCGATAGTAGCAGTTATTATCAGACATAACAAAGACTACCCCCATTTAATAATGACAAAGATTTTGATGTCTTTTTTTTTTATTGTGTGAGGGCATTTTTCATCATGTTGAGGGCATTTTTCATCATTGCTTTCCTTCTTTTTTTTTTTTAAATTGAATTTCTTAGATTTTGTACATTTACAAAAAGAAAAATGTTGAATCAGAAAGAAATGGCTTCTCTTTAAAATGAAAACATTTTGAAAATAATACATGGTATATATATAATTATTATAAATAATATGTAGCATATACATAATAATATATTCCGATTGGAAACAATTTAGTGATGAGGTCAGAAGGTGTGTTGGGTTAGATAATATTACTACAAGATAGTAAGGGAGATGACATTAGTTAAGTGGATAACGATACGGACTGACGACCTGATTGTGCCATGTTAGAGTTCAGTCGATTCCATAATACCACTTTCACTTAGGAATGTTGGCAACCATTAAGTGGCCCTTCCTGCAAGAATGCCGACAACAGAATCAAGCCAGTCAACAAAGTTGTACCAGTCTGATTCATACAAATTTACTATATACTTTTACTACAAAATTTCTTAAGTCAGAGCTGGAGCTATTAAAATTTCAGGAGTCAGAGTCAAGTGTTTGAGTTATAGATTCCACGGCATCACAAAGATGTTCAAGAAGATTTATCAAATTAAAAATATACACTCATTGTCTGAATATGTAATCTTCATAAACAGACTAAGGAATTAAGTTTGCTTCCTTCTCTCAAGTTACAAACTAAATTTTTGGATTGTCTTTAAGTGTTAAATAACAAAATTATTTTATTTTATATTATATATATATATATATATATATATAATGATTACAAATATTTTTTTTATTAAATATTTAAAAAACAAACAAAAATATTAAATATTTTAAAAGAAATTTATTAAAAAATATGTGATAAAATATTTTTTTAAATATTTTGAAATATAATTTTTTGTTAAATATTTAAAAAAAAAAAAAAACTTCATTAAATATATTCTTGGGAAGATTTAAATGTTTGTGTTTATTCAAAAACAAAAATTATTAAACATTTAAAAAAACATTTTAATATTTAATATATTCTTTAAAAAATTTTATTAAATATTTTCTTTAAATGTTTGTATTTACTCAAAATAAGAATAATTCATTAAGTGTGAAAATATAAAGACAAATATATTGTATTTCTTTTGAAAACAATGAGAAACTCACATGAATTTAATGTTAACATCAAAACAAAGGAGTGCATAGCTCATATAAAGTGTTTTTTGTTAAACTTACAGAATATTTGCAAACGAATTGAAATCAAAAGACATTTTTAGGACTATATAACTGTGCATCAAATAGGTTTCCTGTCAATCACGCACATCTTTACAGCAAAAAATATGATATTCGATAAATTTTTCATTTTGTTAATTTGCTGATCAAAAGAGCTTTCATTTTGTTTAAAGGTATACACCCCACCCCTATTTCTAACTAAAATAGTAATTTTTGATTAAAGCGAACTTTTCCTCACTCATATGATGATTTTAGTTTACCAGATTTGGACTTGTGTAAACTTATGACATTTATAGTGTTAAATAAAAGTATATATTATTAAAAGAAATACTATAACCTTTATATTAAAATTGTTGAAATAAATTAGGATAGAATAAAAAAAAAACTTTTAAACCAATCATAAAAAAAACGTCTATCTGTACACACATGTTGAAAACAAGAAACTGTTTCAGAATTTTTTAAATGAATATTGATAATTTGGATTATTCAAACTACTATTTTTATCTTGATTGTTAATTTCACAATATTTTGGTCGATATAACCTTCAACCATCTTCAGGGTTCAGTTTGAAATTCTGTATAGGTTCCAGAGTTCAACACAAAGATTCCCAAGTTTGAAAAATACACTTGAAGAAAGTCTGAGGGTATAGGAGAGAAAATGTGAAAATAACAACCAAAATACAAATAGTAGTCCGAATAATCCAATAATATAAAGATCTAATTCCTGTCCATCTCCAATAATTTGAAAACCATATTCTATATTATACACAGCACCAAGATCCTCTTCCCAAAATAGACTTGCCATCTATCTGATCAAAGCGCTATTCTACATTTAGCAAAACAATTGAAAAACATCTAACATTTATCTTCTTACAATGCAATAGTTGCGTTAAAAACAAGAACGGATCTTCACATTTAGCGATGAAAATGCTTTATCTAACTTAAGCATGACAGACAGATGGACAAACGGAGCTACTTATAGAGTTTCATGGGCAACAAAAGAATGCTATTTCAAACATAAGCATGAACAACGGTCAGACAGAGCCTGTCATAGAGATGCTTGGACACATCTCAAAAGCACTGAAAGTATTCACTCAAGCTGAACCTCAAACAAGCAGGTTTGCTTGCCTGTAAAAATATGTCTGCATATATGCCACCTCTTTTCTGTCCAGATACATAGGTCAGAAAAAGAAATATTATGTCAAATATTCATATTAAAACTATCAAACAAATCACTAGCAACAAAGACAAACTCATATAAAAAACAAATTTATAGCATCTTTATCAGAAAAAATAAATAGAAAAGGTGCATGCACTGCTAATGTCAACAAGCTCAAATATGAACAAAGCAACCCCAAAAATTTGTTTTTAAATTAAGAAAAAGAAAAATCACCATCAAAAGAAAAAAACAGGAATTCATACATTTTCCCTAATTCTCAGAACTTATTCATTAACAAGGGAAACGTGTCACATGATGAAAAAATCTTAGTGGAAATATATATTTAGCTATCTAAGATCTTTTGTCTGCCAATATAAGTTCATATTTATCTAAATAAATGAATTTATAAAATAAATTATCTACATAGTTTTTTTTATTGTTTTGACAAAAAATGATTCAATCAAATAAATGAAAGTTTGAAAGTTAAAACGAAAACTAAATCTACCTTTTGAGAGATTGGACTTTTGTTTTATGACACATCAGCCTTGCAGGTCAGTTCATACGAAGTATGGCATTTTGCGAGATATAATCATTGAAGAGATTTTGGAATTGTAATCATTTGTTTTTGTTTTTTTAGAAGAGTTCTAATGTTTTGACAATAGATTGTGGTTTTTAGTTAGTCAAGGATTATTTTTTGTACATTTAGGGGCTAATTTGAGGGGTTGATACATTTTTAAACAGGATGGTTTGTTTTTTCACATGGTAGTATTTGCTGCATGTCCTCATATTCCTTACAGTTTAACATAGGATGCGCTTTACTGTGAGCAGATGATCACAGAGGGTGCAGTCTCTTCTTTGAGTATGTATGTGTGCATGAGATGCTATGTCCGATTCAGACATGATGTCCTGTCTTCTGTCAAGTAACAGTTTTGATTTCTAGTCCAATTATCGTTTGACATTTTTTATTTATTTAACATATTGTAGAATTTTATTTTTTATAGTTTGTATATGAAAGTCTAATGTTTGAACAATAGATTCTGCTATGGCTACAATAAATAATCATGCCATGATTGCAAACAGAAAACACAATAAGTAGCAAACAACCTGAGATTGTAATACACTAGACGTACCTGTGACCCGGTGAGTCACAAACACTAACACTATTCTACTTTGATTTCATTCGAAATTTCATAAACTATAACATTTTTAAAGACATTCTTCTTGCAAGACTAAAAATAATAAGTCTCTTTATTTCTATATTATTAATGTAAAAATTTTAATGTAATATGAACAAACATTTTGCCATCCAACTCCTCATCCAGGTTGCCCCTCCCCCCTCTATAAATCCGGCTCCTATCATAGTAGCCCCTTACGCTTCAGTGGAAACATGCCTTTGGGGGGGGAATAAAAGTTCTTCATTATTCTTATATAGAAGTAAAAAGACTTATTTTGTCATCTAATTTACAGACATGATTATGGTGTGTACACACACACACGCACATATGTAAATTAGATGACAATGTTGAAAAAAGAGTCACTCTTTCTCACCAAAGAAATATTAAAGTGGTTGAATCAACAGTGAGAGACGGCCTAGAGAAATATATAGATAGCTAAGAGAGAGAGAGATATGAGTGACGTTCAGTTACTTATAAATTAAAGCTAATTAGAATAATTAAAACAGAATTCTTTTTCAAGTATAACTCAATCCCAGAACTAAAGTATACTTAAGCATGTATTTTGTGTTATTAAAGCATATAGGAAAAAAAGCCTTATGGAAAAAAAACGTTATGGAAAAAAAACGTTATGAAAAAAAACGTTAATTAACTCACATTTAGTATAATAATAGATTAATTGCTTATTTTTAGAGATTTCTTTTTGGCAAGTTTACCAGGTTTGGTTATTTCTTAACATTAATTGACTGAGGAACACAATAGTTTGCAGCAACAGAGATTCATGACAGAATCTTTAAAATCTTTATTCAAGAAAACTGCTCCAATTGCAGCTTAATGTAAAGCATTAAGATTATTCTTCAAAAGTTTTAATTGGCCAATTCGGACTCTTTTTTAGTTATCCAACCATATTCTTTGAATATTGTCAAGATAGAGATATTTTGAGAGTTCTATTCAATGTTGAAAAAGAATAAAATTCGATTCAATCTTGAAAAAGAATAAATTCGATTCAATGTTGAAAAAGAATAAAATTCGATTCAATCTTGAAAAAGAATAAAATTCGATTCAATCTTGAAAAAGAATAAAATTCGATTCAATCTTGAAAAAGAATAAAATTCGATTCAATCTTGAAAAAGAATAAAATTCGATTCAATCTTGAAAAAGAATAAAATTCGATTCAATCTTGAAAAAGAATAAAATTCGATTCAATCTTGAAAAAGAATAAAATTCGATTCAATCTTGAAAAAGAATAAAATTCGATTCAATCTTGAAAAAGAATAAAATTCGATTCAATCTTGAAAAAGAATAAAATTCGATTCAATCTTGAAAAAGAATAAAATTCGTGGTAAAGAAAAAAATACTTACTGTGCAGATGAGAACAGCGTTCTCAGCAGGATTGTAAGACATACTGAACACAACAGAACGAGAACCACTGCAAGAAAACAAGAAAGTGAAATCACTAAAAATTCCAGATAAATATATTTAAAGTTTGAAAATAAAATAACAGTTTAAGATATTGATAGAATGTATAATGACAACAGCACAATTTGTACATGTGTTCTTACACGTTAAGAATAATCCAAAGTCATCTGAGGTTTAGAAATTCCACGACTTCACCCGTCCCAACACCCCACCCTGCTTGATTGCAACACTATAGACAATATTAGTTGTGGGGCGCAGTTAAGAAAGACACCAACTGTTTCACCTGCAACATCAAGGATGAGCCGATTGCCAGGATCAAACCCGTGTTTCAAAGGATCAAACCCGTGTTTCAAAGGATCAAACCCGTGTTTCAAAGGATCAAACCTGTGTTTAGGTGTCTCTGGAAGGACACTGTGAAAGTCGCATGCTCCAGGTTCAGGGTCTACCTGGAGGCCATGGTGGAGGCTCAGGACGGTTTCTTCAAGTGAGCTGTATTCGGCAAAAAATCCCCTAAGAGATGCACTTTGAATTTTGAGACTACATCAATTATTGACCAAGATATCATTTTCTTTTCAAAAGTGTCAAATTTGTCTTAAACACCCTGTACATTTGTAGCAAGATCAGTTGTGTGTAAAAATAAACTTAAAAATGGAAAGTTCCACATACAGCTAGTTTAAGCAAATAGATGGAAATTTTCCATTAGAAGTTAAGTTAGTAATAGTGTACAGGGAATTGCGTCCGTTGAGAGAATATGGCAGAGAAGCTAGAGAGTTCCTACCTCTTGAGAGTTCAGTGTCAAACTTATCGGAGGCATTTTTTTTTTTTAGGCTTCCTCCACTCTATGGAGTTTGGTTGGAAGTACGCAGTCCATCTTGATGTACTTGCTGCAAATTAACGGTCAACCTGTAGGGATCGAAGAATTCTCACGCTACACTACACATTCTCCAAATAAAGTGTAATCCAATTTCTATCACGTAGAATAAACTTACCTTCTTAGTTGCATGACGGCAACATCCTTAGAATTGTTGAAATCCAGTTTCCTCAGATAACGGTCCTTAACGTAATACAAGGTATTGTTGTGCACCGAATACGCAGGACGTTCTCGTTCAAGTTTAAAGATGATCATGCCGCTGTCATGGCCTGAAAAAATAGATACTAACTGTTAAAAAACAAGACTCACAAATAATTACTGAAAAGGCAGTTCAATGTAGTATCATCAGTTATTCTTTCCCAACAAACTTAATGTATCCCAGGCAGCTGCAGGGCTCGCTTTTGCCTTTGCAGAGATGAAATTAACCATTAGATATTATTTATATGCCTCAAACTGATGATTTCTCATTGAGAGTCCATCAGTAGCCTCATTAGTGAATTTCACAGGGACATGAGCATCCTTGTGGCATTCAATAATAGAGGGAAGCTATCAATTTTCATCCCATCCTTTGTTTTTATCATTTATAAAAGCCTTCATCTAACAAAGTTATTGTGTCAGATTTTCAAAGTCGGACCCAAATTACAATACGTTTCACATATCGATACTTGATTCAGACTAGCCTATTTTTTCTTTCCACTATGAATATATTTTATTTAAGTTTTAATCAGAAAATACTTATTCCAGCTTAGAAAACTGTTAGAGTGGAGACATGTTCCCTTACTCGCCGAAACAAGGTAAAGTGAACTTATGTGCAATTATAATGAGTTCATATGTCATAGAAAAAATATGAAGGTAAAAACACCCCTGGGCGACGTCGGATAGGTACACCTTGTTATACTAAAAAATTATTCAATTTTTTTCTTTATACATATAAATTCTCAATCTATCAGACTCTAAAGATAGAAATAATATTCCTCTATGATCTCCCAATAGGAAATTAAACTTTCTGTTGGATATTCTGAAGTAATATCATTTTAAAAATACACCATAATCACCTTTTGTGAAATAAGAATAAAAATTATTAACTTTACAAAAATGTCACTGTTTTTTATCACAAGATGTACAAATATAGCAAAGTATCTCATTTTTCTGAATGGAAGAGACATAAAATAAACAAATACAAACAGGTAAACAAAAAACAGGAATAGATTAAAAGATTACCAGCAGCAAATAGGTTCAATGAAGGATGAGCTGCAATCACCCAAAATCTATCATGCTCTCTGCGGAAGGTCTGTACACTGGTCCTGGAAGAAAATAAAGTCACCATTTAAAAAAGTTTATAAACAAGAAATAATGAATGTTTAAGTGAATGAAAAAAAAAAAACTTGAATATATTTTAAAATCTACAGGATCGTTCAGATTCAATTGCAGAAAACTTTATATATTACTAGTGGTATTTGTGTCCATCTATTGCTTGAGAAAACTGAGAATTGCGCACACACACACACCTAAAAAAGTAAATTGAATGGAAAGAATCTTTTCACAAAAAATGTTAAACCTTTATCTATGATAAAAAAAAAATATTCAAAATAAAACTGTGTTACATTGAAATAAAAACAATCATTGAATTAGAAAATAATAAAAATCAATAGTGAATTAATGAGATGTCCTTTTGCAAAACAATATGGAAATTAGTTAACGGTACAATGTTGATCACATACACATAGTCAATATATTAGAAAGCTATTGTTCTTTTGTAAATGTGAATTTGGCATTTCAATCTCACTGTGGGTGCGATAAATAGTCCAACTTTATAAATATATAGATTTTACACTATTCATATGTAAAACAATCAAGTTTGGTTTCATTCTATATAATTTACCGGTGATTTGTGAAAGCTTTACCTATGTAAAGAAATCACATGGTGTCGTGGGTGGAAGGGTTAGTAGAAAAATTAGAGCGGGTAAAAGGGCAAGCTACCTCCTCTTTGTAAGTTATTTTTGTGCAAGTAAGTTTTCCCAGATTAAATGTAATAATTAGAGAATGGATTTGTAATAACTTTATATTTTGTAGGAACACACAGAGCGAACCGGGTAGTTTGCCAAGCAGATCAGTTTAGCCTGTGATGCATGTGGTTATTTTCTTACTCTCATCATAGTTACAGGAAAAAAAAGTCTACTTTATATAGAGGATGAAGAAATCAGATTACATTTAAGAACTCTTTCATTTCTTAGAATTGTTCAACAAACTGCGGAAACTATAAATATTACAAAAAGAATATAAAAAATCTGCATTATTCAGTTCAGTTTATTGCTATAAACATATTTTGAAAAACATGGATTTTTTTTTTTTCTTAGAATAGTAGCACAGTTGAGAAGTAGTTTTTCTTTAGTTTAGGAGCACAATCACACCACCATACTCAATTTTGGCCCATCAACTTATTTCTTTTTTTTTTTTTTTCTTTTTTAATGGAAATCGTTCCAGACAAGGCATAGAGCCACTTGATGTAAGGAGCTAAAAAAAATATCACTTCAAGGTCAAAAACTAGCCAACAATAAGTGGTGTATGGATAGATTCTGACCCAGAAAACAGCAATTCTTCCCCCTTTGTAAGAAACATCGCTCATGGAATGTGAGGACTAAAGGACAAAATAAGGGAAGTGATAAAGAACAACATAAGGGAGAGTTACAAGGCTATCCAACAACTTAAAGGTTTCAAAATCACTTTCAAATGTTGGAGTCTATGATATAAAACATTGTGAGACATAAAATCATCTTATGAGATTTTAAGTTGGATCTGAATAGCATTTAAGCTAAAATATCAAACTTTTATTCTGACTAACAAATTCTCATTTGTTATTGTTGTACCATGTTATTCGCACCATAATAATGTACTTCGCTACAGTTCATTTAAAAAATTATGTAGTCCAGCCTGGACAACTGGTAATATGGAAACATTTTCAATAATGACAAAAAAATTCAAACTTAGCAAGGGGAATAACTCATATTTTTAATTGAAGAATACAAAAACAGTTGTCTCCCCTACAATTAAAATTTTATTTTTTTTCTGTATAATTTTTAAAAAAATGTGCAAAAAAATAAAAATAAAAAACAATTTCACTGCATCCCAGGTAGGCATGGCTAGTTATATATATATATATATAAAATGGTTGTCAGTGACTTATTCGTTGTCATTCATCTGATGAATTGACACAAGCTTTTTTTTACCCCCCCCCCCCAAAAAAAAAAGTGCCAACAAAATATGGGTAAAGATTTTCTACAAACATTTAATATTTTAATTTAAGATTTGTCATTTTTGTTTGTTAACTTCATAACAAAATAATATGAGGATTCCCATTTCTAGCGTAAAGCCTTGTTCTCGTAGATAAGAAATGCTTTGTTCTTTTAAATATAAATTAAACTGTAATTTTGTTTTAATAAAAATATATTCTATTTTTTAATCAAATATTTTTTAGCAGCCATTCTGTATCCTATATGTTTTGGAGAGGACTGTTAAAAATTTTCCTTTCTACCTCTGTAACTTCCATGAGCAAAATTTTATTTTCAAGAACTGCTCGTCTCTGGAACAAAATACCATGAGGCTGCTTTTAAACTGACTACAACATG
Source organism: Sepiola atlantica (assembly GCA_963556195.1). Lineage (NCBI taxonomy): Eukaryota > Metazoa > Mollusca > Cephalopoda > Sepiida > Sepiolidae > Sepiola > Sepiola atlantica. The sequence continues at coordinate 74,480,124 of OY744530.1, forward strand.
GTTGTTTTTAAGTCCAATGTTAACAAATTCTTGCTGAATCGTCATCTTAAATAATCAAATTCTGCTCAGATCCAACCATCGCCTGCAATCCTCAAGGTGTTTGTCTCACCATTCATCTGACGCAAATTCATTAACCCTTATCCTTGTCTGAAGGTAATGTTGCATGTAAATATGTAACTTTGGTGTTGTCATGTTTTGCATATCTGTTTCTTTGTAAATGTTTTGTCTTTGCACCTCTATGTTTATATGCAAAAATTGTCTTGCTATTTTCACAGCTGCATATATTGTTTGGGTTGAGTAAAATATCTACGCAGTTTGTCAGTTCTCTTACACAAAACATGAAGACTAAAGAATCACGGAACCTTTGTTTAGTTTTCTAAAGGTGAAAAATGTCCTTAAAAAGCTGTTCATTCTTCTTTTTGTTTCGGTATTTAAGTTGCTGCGAGTGTCCCAGATTCTAGGGTAGGCAACACCAGGCAACATTTCACACCTGCTCTATATGCAGTTCGATCCAAAGGATTGACATCAATAAGATTGAATGTTGTCTTATCATATCATACTAGTAAATATATATATAGTTTATTTTTAAAAAGATATCTTTTAAGCATTTTTGTTCGTTTATATAGATTTCTTCATCGGAATCGTTAAAAATCAATACAATTTGATAAAGAAACAAAATAAGATCTTTTCCATTACCAAAGGAAAATTGTATAAATTTAGATTTTTATGACATTGGGGAGAGAACATGCACATAATGAATACAGGTTAAAAAATAAAATGTTAGTAAACTGGTTCCAATTTGTCATAAGCGCTTACCTTTTGCTCATGTCCCACACCCGAATAGTCTTGTCTTCAGAATTACTGAGGATAAGCTCTTGGCGTGGATGAAACAAGCAGCAGGAGACATTGTTATAATGTCCACGGCACGTATCAACCTCCCAGGCTTTAGATTCTAAAAATAAATTTTTTAAAAGAGTGAGGTTTTTTTAATATATATATATATATATATATATATATCTATATAAGTATGATGAAAAGATAAAAGATTCCTTCATTTAGTAATGCCACAGATCTTTCGAAAAACTGTCAACCCTTGAGATTCAATCAAAAATTCAATTTGTGTATAATCAAAAATAAAAATAAACTGATAAATCTAACATATAAAGTTATCTTATCAAAGTCAGATCCAAATAGCAAAAATTACAACAAAAAATAATCAGTATTTTCATTTGTTTAAAATTCATAAATCTCTGTATGTTTATTGAATTATCTAGGTTACATTATCAAAATAAAAATTGGTAAATTGCTATTTGTTTTTAACAATAGCAAAAAAAAAATATTCTCAAGATAGATAATCATTACTCCAACATTAAAAATATAAAAGGCAGTAGCGGGAAATTTATAAAAAATGCTGATAATTATTACATAGAAAACAATAGTAAAATATAGTCTGCTTTAGTGACATTCAGACTAAATATAATTTTCCAAATTCGAATGTTTATAGTTTAAAAAACTTTACTTGTTAATTTTCAAGTTTTGGGGGGATTTTTTTTTTTGTTTACTATCAAACAAACTTTTTAAAAACAAATATGCAAATAAAATTTCGATTTTTTAAGTTCGTTTATTATTTTTTCATTTCACAAAAATTAACTGATGATCATTTACAAATAATGTTGCTTTCACTCAGTTTTATTTCACTGATGTTTAAAACTATAAAAAAAAAATTTAATTTTCACACAAATCTGTGTTCTTTGATTAATCAGAACCTCAAGTGACAATCAAAAATATGATGTGGCCTCTATCAACAAAAATTAAAAAAATAATTTTTGTTGTATTCACTCTCACGCCCTGTTCAATTTAACTATCAAAATTTGCACACATGAAAAAGTTTGAAAAGATGTATTCACTTAATTTTGATCAAGAAACTTTTGCATTCAACAATTTAACTACAGGGCCAGCAACTTTTGTGCTTCTATGTGCAAGATTAAGATTATGTTATGTTAACAAGCATCTCGCTGCACAGCTCCCAATTTAGGACGACCCCCAAAACTTTCACCCTAATTCTCAGTAGCTTCTTACGTTTACAGTGGCAACTTGCCTTGTTTGCAGTGAACTGTTAAAAAAATAAATAAAATAAGTTTGAAGTGGGCTAAATAAATATTTAAATAAAAAATTTAATCCACATTCATAATTTACGCAAAATAAGAAAAAATGTTTTAATAATGAAATGATACAAAAATTTAACAATGCTATTTATTTTTAATCATAAAATAAAATGAAAACAAATAAATTTATGATGAACTACTTTTTTTATCGTAAAAACTACTGATAATAAAAATAAGAAATGTTCCTATTTCTGGACAACATGAAACTAGACACTTTACAACATTCTATGTCTATTTCATGCTAGCCACATATCCCATCGCCTAAAGAAAGGGTAAGTGAAAAAAAAAAAGAGAAAACTAATATCAAAGGAATGCAGTATTTATTATTTACAATTAAATAATATTGGCCTCCCTTCTCTATAGTCTGTATAACTACATACAGGAAAATGTATTTTGCTTTAAGACCTAGGAAAAACTTATTTTTTTAGACTTGTTCTATGTTAATTGAACTGTGGAGTGGATGTGGAAAAAATCACTTTTTGTGTGGATCAAAGAAAATCCATATCCAAAAAGATTTTTCACAGAATCGGATGAAATTTTTAAAATGGCCTAAACAAGTGAAAATTTACGAACTTACTCAGATTCGGTAAAAAATGATCATCTCTGTACTATTTAAATTAGAGCATGAATCTAAACAATTTTTTGTTTGAATCTAAATTCAAAATATAATTATTATAAACTTGTTAGTTAAGTAGAGCATTATGGAAGCATTCGAAAATCATTAGGAGAAAATATAAATGTTCAAAATTAAGTTTTAAAATCTATACAATTATAATTACAATTTAGAAATTTATGAAAGCAAAATAACCACAATTGTTTGTTTTGCATTAATTTCTAAATTGTAATTCAAATACCAACGATGTTTCTAAGTGTGAATATTTCATTATCTCATAAAACACGTAGCCATGTGTAACACACCGAGATCTGGAATTAATCGTTATCTACATTTCAACAGACTACTATCCATGAGACATTTTATATCTCCAACAAGAAAGATAATTAACTATTTGAGGACATATTTTATGTCGAAAGCTCATGTCTTTAAGATAAATAAATAATTTATTTTAAAGAAAAACACATTGTTATTTGGCTTTCATAAATTTCTAAATTGTAATTCAAATACCAAACAATGTTTTTAAGTGTGTGTTAGATGAAACAGATTTTAATCTACAGAATATATTAAAAGAGAAGTAACTCTTTGCCTTAGTGATCTATCTTGCCTCAAAGAGATTTGGAGAGTAGAGTTATGTCCCTTGTACATTTCAGATAGAGACAATCTTGGATTAACACGTGTGACAGACCTCTCTCTCCAAGTAAAACCTTTTGGACTAAGTAATTATTTTCTTCATTTGTAAATGGAGAAATAAATGTTAATTGTTGTTTTATAAAGGAATTTTATTCAATTCTTTTTTATATATTCATCCTATATCTCACAAATACAGCCACTACACATCAGTGTGAATATTTCATTATCATATATAATTAGGTTTACTTTTTAAATAAATCTTTGGTAATTCTTTTTGTCCAATAAATAATTTTTAAAAACTTTTTACTTAAATATTTTTAGTCCAATAAACTAAAAAAACAAAAAAACAAAAACAAATTGTTTGTTTAAAAAAAAAAAAAAGAAAAATTAAAATATTTAACTTCTTAGAAGGAAAGACAAAAACAATGTAATGGAAGAATCAACATGGATTGGAAAGTTTCAATATTACGATCATTGGATATCAAGGAAAAGCCGAAGTACCATGGATACTTGAAGGCAAAGAAGGAAAGCTGTCTTCAGGAAAAGAGAAGTTATCCACATTCATCAAAAGATAGGAAAACAAGACGAGTTGAAACAAAGATAGTTTTATTTTTAATATTCATATCATAAAGACAGGAGATGAGAAAATGTCATTTCCGGGTAAAATAAACTATCGAGCAAACTAGAAAAAAAAGCTAACATTAAAGCAAATCAATAATAACAAGTTACAAATAAAGAGAAACCTGAAAAACTAAAAGATATAAGTAAATTGAGATATCCTTAAAGATTGTATAAATTATCAACTATAAATGAATAAGGCATGAAAAAAACCCTTGAAAAAAAAAAAAATGGAACAGAATGCTAAAAATTTGCATGTTTGTATTTTTAGGATGATCAATTCTCATTCTCTCGATCTTTATAAAGTTAGGTATGTTTATATATTTGTATTTAGGCTTAAAGGGACCAAATGTTGGCTATATTTAGTTTAAGTTTTTATTAAAAGAGGATAAAAATGGAGTAGAAGACCTTCATGAAAATTCAAAAACCTCCGATTTGATAATTTAAGTATGAAAAATTTAATTACTCACATAATTCTATGATTTTATATGAATATTTTAGCAATATATCTAGATAAATCGCGAGTGTGGACACTGGTGAAGCATTTTTTTTTTCTGTCATTTTTGACAGAGGGTATGCACTAGTGTACATACATATATATATATATGTTTAGATATTTGTATGTACAGGATTCACTCTAAAACTAATTAATCGATTATTATGAATTTTGGAACAAAGTGCTAAGCATAAGGTGTCGTAATGTGGACTATATTTAGATTAATTTAGTTTTATGCACCGGGGGTGAAAAAGGAGTTGAGGATGCAGATACCTTCAATTTTTGTGAAATTTAAATAATAGTTATTCGACATCAATTAATAAATATTTCCTAAATTTCAGGGTTTTTTAAAATAGTATTTTAAAGGGTTTTAGGGGGAATAATAAAGGCACAACTTCCCATTTGATATTCTAATATATCAGATTTGCATTGAATTTGATCCAAAGTGATTAGATACCGATGAAGCAAGACTCCCTAAATTTCAATTTTTTCTTTAAACCACTTAAGCATAAGCCTTAAATTTGAGATATTTTCTGGATTTTGATCAAAATTAGAATAAGGATTCTAGACATAAGGTTGATTTTAATCTTCATAAGGTGACATAAAACTGGTGCAAAACTGTTTTGTTTGGGAATTTATTTTACCCGTCCTGGGACGGGTATTTTTCTAGTTATTTACAAATGTTGGATTGGTCTCACTTTGGCTGTTGTCATCACAATGTCTTGGCTATTTTGCCCTCTGGCCTTCTTCAGAACTGTGTACTCACAGGACTATAATAACGGTCCCAGAGTTCGGCACAAGGCACATAAAAAAGGGCGGAGAGCAAAACAGACGAATCATTGTGACAACAGAAATCAAGATGCAGAAACGAATCTGAAAATTATAAATAATAGAACCAAATGCACCAAACCGTCTTTTTATTTTTACACGATAATACTAATTTAGTAAAAGCCAGATGTGAACACTACGTGTGTTTTCATAATTCCTGACTTCAGCCTTTTCTCAATATATTACACCTACTATGGTTTATTAATATTACGTATTACTAGCTGTACCGAAACAGCGTTGCCCGGGATCTATTACGTTAAAATTTGTTTTGTAAATATTTGTTCTATAGCCATACTTTTTTTGTTAGGTTCAGTATCAAAGTTAAAAAAGTAAATAAGGAATGTTAATTCTTATTAAAAGAATAAGTATTATTCCTCATAACTGATTTTTCTTTTTAAGTGTTTATTTAAGAATGTCTCCATATTAGCAAACTGCCAAACCAGATTAAGTATTTATTTAAAATAAATTGTAGCAAAGTACCTGAGTTTATTGCTAATAACATGGTACAACAATAACAAATGAAAATTGGCTAGTCAAAACTCAAAGTTTGATCTGTCAGATTAAATGCTATTTAGGTCCAACTTCTAACATCCGGGCAACATAATTTTATATATTAGATTATACATTCAACTATTATACGCAAAATTCTTACCATTGCCAAAAGAAAGGAATGGAAGGAGATGAAGGAAAGGAATGGAAGGAGATGAAGTAAATGAGATGGAAGGAGATGAAGGAAAGGAGATGGAAGGGGATGAAGGAAAGGAGATGGAAGGGGATGAAGGAAAGGAGATAGAAGGGGATGAAGGAAAGGAGATGGAAGGGGATGAAGGAAAGGAGATGGAAGGAAAGGAGATGGAAGGAGATGAAGGAAAGGAGATGGAAGGAGATGAAGGAAAGGAGATGGAAGGAGATGAAGGAAAGGAGATGAATGGAAGGAGATGAAGGAAAGGAGATGGAAGGAGATGAAGGAAAGGAGATGAAGGAGATGAAGGAAAGGAGATGGAAGGAGATGAAGGAAAGGAGATGGAAGGAAAGGAGATGGAAGGAGATGAAGGAAAGGAGATGAAGGAAAGGAATGGAAGGAGATGAAGGAAAGGAGATGAAGGAAAGGAATGGAAGGAGATGAAGGAAAGGAATCGAAGGACATGAAGGAAAGGAATTGAAGGAGATAAAGGAGAGGAGATGGAAGGAGATGAAGGAAAGGAGATGGAAGGAGATGTGAAATCAAGAAATTTAAAACTGGATTCAGATGAAACACCAAACTAAAATATAATGATAATTGAAAAGAGAAAAGAAATGGAAAGATGAAATGGGGTTCATTTTTTAACGAACAAAGAAGGAAACCAGGGTAGGAAAATTTAGGGCCACAAATAGAAGACAAAAATCAAATACAATACCAGAACCGTGCGTAGAATAAAGATAGTTGACAACAAGGTTAGCATCACCTGAAAATGTGCCAGTAAGGATGAGGAGGGTCATTAGAGTTGTTCAGCATCAATTTCAAAAATTAATCTTAAAGGACTTGATTCTATAAATTCTATGGATTATGGATTCCAAATAAATTAAACTTTATGACCAAGTTTTAAAAAAAAAAAAAAGAAAAAAAAATGGTCATGAAGTTGTTATTTATTCCAATATTTTCATCAGCAATTGTCTGTACCATATTTCCTACCACATTAGACCTCACTTCCCTACTTATAAAATATGCTTGTGTGGGTTTGTCCGAGACAGCAGTCTGATAATTTGGATAAACTAGCAATACACATGAAAAAATTTAAATTGCTTAAAATATCTCAATAATATCATATATAAAAAGAGCTTGATTATTCAAGAAAGAATTTTTTAAAAATTTTTTAAATCTGACTAAAAATAAAAAAGTTATAACTATTTTTGTGCCTCACACGATTGGATATTTTCCCCTCTTTAAGACCATATGCGTTTCGTCACATATTTTACACTCATTTTTCAGTAAAAATGTTATATCTATTAAAACACAAGATTCAGCAATTAAATTTTTTGTGCAAGGAATCAGAATATGCCACTGAAAATCTCCAGAAATTAATGATCTCCAAGTAATCTGCACGAAGTGCACATAAATATGCTGCAATACCTTAAAAATACCATGTATCCATTAAAAGAAATAAGTTAGAAAACTCAAAGTTGAATTGTAATACATTTTATGTACAAGAAACTAAAATCTAATACTAGGACTGTTTAAAAATGAATATATTGCAAGATTTCTTTGCATTATTGTAGATTTAACACCTTCCACTAAATCACCCCTTGCCTCCTTAAAATATCAGATTCTACTTTTTTTTTATTTAGGCAATGACATGTTAACACCCTGAAAAACTTGTCCGCAATAAAAAAAACAAAAAAACAATTATTTTAGAATTTAGGGTGGGGATTAGTTTCACATATAATTTTAATGTAAAATAATCCCATTATTAGAGCATTTAATCATTTTTTTCTATGAGAGATAAATCCTGTGTGTTTTTCTTTTTTTTTTTAGGGGGGGGGGGGGGGAGTCTCCTATTTTCTTTTTTAGACGATTATGTGTGGTTTTAAGAGGGTCTTTGTGGCAGGATGGGGGCTTACCACTTGGACTTCAGGTTAATGGTAGGGCTAGGGGTAATTAAGTGTGAACACCCTGAAAACTTAGCAGAAAGAAAAAAAAAACAATTATTTTAGAATTTAGAGTGGGGATTAGTTTCACATAAATTTAATATAATTCACCATTTCCGAGCCATTCTAGCGTTTTAGGGCATTTAATCAATTTTCTTCTATGGGAAATAAATCCTGTGTGTTTTTCTTTATGGGCGTCTGCTTTTGTTTTCTTTTTCTTTTTTTTTTTAAGATTATGTGTGGTTTTAATGGGCTTTCTGTATGATTGGGGGCTTGCCATTCAGACTTAGGCTTAGTGATATGATTAAGGAAGGGCTTTTGTTTTCGATGGAAGTTGCCATTCGGATTTAGTGTTAGGGTTGAGGGAGTTTTTTTAGGGGGTGTCTTGCCACTCATATTTAAGGTACGACATGTTCAAGAGAAGGCATTGTCACTTGAACCTAGAGTTAGTGGTAGAGTAATTATTTATTTTATATCAAGTTTTCAGTTTCAAAAAATATTTTTTAAATTTCACTAAAAGGCAAGAATGGCCGGGAAATGGGAGATCATTTTACGTTAAATTTATATGCGAAACTGATCCCCCGCTCTAAATTCTAATGTCCTTTCTTTTTGCTGCCAAGACTTTTAGGGTGTTCACATGTAATCGCCTAAAAAAGTAGAATGTTATTTTTTTTAATTGGCGACTAGAAAGTCATTATTACTAGAAGTTCAAAAGTTGAGTAAAAACCAGTATTTATTTAAGTATTTTTTATAAAAGAACCACAAATAGCATTAACTTTTTTAAGCACAAAAAGTATGTCTTTTTTTTAAAATAAGTTTGTAAACGAATTTTAAAAAACTTTATAAGCTTTACAAAGTTAGTTTATAGTTAGCTGCTGCTGCTGATTGATTGTTATATGAGTAATACTAGCAGTTATTGCTGACTTTTGTTCGAAAAGGGACAATATTTTTTCAGATTAGGTAATTTAAAATTACTACTACCAAAAGACAAAACATACAATTATAATTTTAATGCAAAAAAGAGATAAAAGATTTATTTATTTACTAGTTGGGGTACTAAAAATGGTTTTAAAAAATGTTCCATACACGTCATGTTGAAGGTTTATTTTTAAGACTACAAAAAAAAAAATAATGGATCTATTAATTTTGTACCCCGACAATAATTGAAATTGATATTTTTCCCTATTGTTTTCCAAATTTCATGAAAAAATCTCCCAAAGATGAATGGTACGATATCTTTAAAAGAAGGGGGGGGGGGGAACAAAAAATGACGTAAATGGCCAAAAATGACGTTAACATTTTTATTACTTTATTTACTGAAAACTCAAAATATATAATATACATTATTATTTATTGATGCATGTGAAAGGATATTCATTTATGAACAAAATGGTGGTATTTTGACGACTTGAAGTGCTTTGGTTTTTAAAATAAGATAATTTTAGTGGAACTACCATTAAATCCGTAATCATCCAAACTGTTTTATGGTCGATGGGTATTGCTAGATTAACAGGTGCATAATATGCACCTAAACATCCCTTGGTGACAAACATCTGTCAATCTCAGCATCTCATTTGGCAGGAAATATGGTAATCAGATAATTAACATGAAAAATGATTATTTTTTTTAAGTAAGAGAACAAAGCTGTCAACAAGTGATTTGATAATCTGCTCTCCAGCCACCACCAGGTAAGTAGTTCATTGATATAAAAAGTTTGAAGACTTGTTTTCCCAGGAAAAAAAATGGCTGACAACAAAAAGATAAAGCCTTACCAAAAGTAATCACTAAATCAAAATTAGAGAAAAAAATTAACACATTAGTGTCCAAATTTCTTTTCTTTAATTTATTACCAAAAATCTTTTTAAAATACAATACTATATTTGAGCAAAATTACTTTCAAAGATTTACTTACTTTATAGAATAGTTAGAGCACTAATTTATATTATATGTAAATGTGGGTTGGTTGTAAGGACCACTTACCATAATAACATTTTGATAGAATAATAGATGAAACCGATTATATCCATATATAAGTAACCCATCTCCCCACCTCCTCAGGAGAGGATAGGTTATTTAGTAGCTCAGATGCTTCTTGCTTCCAGCTCTATCTGACTCTGACAATTATCGTCTCACGACACCGTTGGCGCACGGGTTGGTACAGGTTGCTGCTGCAAGTGCACAACACAGGTCCTCGCCCAATCTCCCTGGGGAACCTGACCTAAAGGTCAGTAGTAGTTGATGCAGTAATGTAGTTGTGTGCTCAGGAACCCCTTAAGGCCTAGGGTATGCATGACCCACCGACGTGTGGATACATTCTGGTACCAGGCAGTTTCCCAGGGAGCTATCCCTGATGATGATACTTCTCATGAGTTTCATGGGATGTCAGATGTCAGGCATGGCACTTAATCGTGCAGCACCGCTCGCTACTGCGGCAAAGGGTGTATGAAGTTGAAGATAACTACACACCGGCCACATCAAACAAACACAGAGATCTCGGACTGCTGGAAGTGTCAGAGTTGGCACTATAGGAAGGGAATCCAGCCGTATAAACCCTGTCTCCAGAATCACATGGCAGTCAGTAAAAAGTTTAACAGTGGGCATTGGTCGGAGACAACATCCCCACAATCATGATCACTGGAGACTTATAAAGACAGCCAGACAGCGTCGAACCTCTGTCGAAAGGAACAGACGATAAACCTGGATAGTGAGTGAGTGTGATACTCTAGATGTTCACTGTATGATGAAAACTGAGACATCACTGTTGCCAATATACATCAGACAATAGGTGAAATATTTGAAAGATACTCCGATCTTCATGATTAACTATAGATATCTCTGAAAAATACAGATGTTGCTGAAATATGGTTAATTATACTCCAGTCATAATTTTTTTTTTTTTTAATGGACCATGGGCACTAATGAGTTGAGCAATGTTTAAATCGAATATTAGTAAAACCTGTGGCTTTGAAATTATTAAGCAAATGCAGAGGTAAATAATTTACTAAATATGGTGAATGAGTCGTTCAGAGTTTGAATTTAAAAAGAAAAAAAAATGAAGATAAACAAATATATATATATATATATATATATATATATAATGTGCTCCGACAAACTTGCTGCACTTATGCCCCATTAACGTAAATACCCCCCCCCCCGACAAGCAGCAAAATCACACCCCTTCACTGTCGAGGTTCCCAGATGCTTTCTACTTTAATAGCTTCTTTCCTCGAACCGCTTACCTTTGGAATTCCCTGCCTGCTCCCCTGAATGCAGAAATTTAAATGTAATGTAAACAAGCATCTTGCTGCACAACTCCCCACTTAGAATGATCCTATGAATTTGGCCTCTAATTCACAATAGCCTCTTACGTCTCAGTGTGCCTTGTTTCGGGTGAATTAAAGTATAATTATTTATTTTTTTAGATAGATAAATATTATCAAGAAAAAAAAATTAAGTATTTCAATTAAATTTCTTCTGTGATGAGAAAATAAAATAAAAATTTTTTTTTTAATTATGCAATATATTAATATGCTAGTATGTTCATTATTTCCAGTCTTTTGTGACATGCTTTCATTGAGAGGGAATTTGGTATGAAGAGGAAAGAAGCACATTTTCGGTTAGGTAGTAAGTTGGTATAAAGAAGATGAAGAAGTGGGAGGAGATGGAACCAGGAAGGAGATAAAAAGATGAAGAAAGGAAGGAGATAAAAAGATGAAGAAAGGAAGGAGAGTAAAGGCAAAAAACTAAGGAACGCCAAGCTATGAATATTTTCACTGACAGACAAGCTCATTATTAACAATTTAAAAACTAACAAATATTTCCCTTTGTTGAAATCTTTAAACAAAAAAAATGCAACATCATCTCATGGATTTTTATTTATTCAAAATTATTTATAGGTAAAATTTATTTTACAGGAGCGGGATAAAATTAACATTAAATTAAATTTTCTGATTTCATAATATGTTTGCGGCATCTTTATAATTTAAGCATTTTTAGGTAAATAGCAATTTTGCCAAAGTTCAATTTAAGATAATTGTGTAATGGAGATGAAAATAATCTTTTTTTTTTACTTTTAGGAGTGGAATTTTAAAAGACAATAAATATTGTTATTCTTAATGTAAAAAAAATAAAAATATTTGAATTTCATTTCTAGTTATAAAAACTGCATTTCAGCAGATGCCTGTGGATGTTTTTCTTCTATTCATTTAACGTCACTTTCCCCTTGATTAGGGGTCAGACGTTTTCTGATATTACGCAAGCTCACTCTAGTTCTCACAAAAAAAAAAAAAAAAGAAGCTTTTTTTTTCAAAAAGGTTTAACCCAATTTAACCATGTCAGTTTTTTATGTATGAAGAAGGTAAACATTTTATATCCGTTATAAAAAAAAAATACACCGTTAAGCCACATCAGTGATGTGTAGCCTGAAATCATTAAGGGTTTCAGATCTTACAACATGAGAACCCTTTACACAGGTAACCAGCTGATACTGATCAAGTACCAGCTTGTGACTCAGATGCTAGCTACAAAAACATACATTCCAATAGCATTTTCTTTTGAAAATGGCGCTAAAAAGAAAATGACATTTTCAAGAAAGCAGTTTTTCCAACCAAATGCAGGTAAGATATGATCCATTATTATCATCATATTCAGTTAATGTTCGTTTTACATGCTGGCATGCATTAGACTGCTTTTAGAAATTGACTTCCAATCTAACTTATCTCTGGCCAGCTCTTTATCCTTCTTTCTCTCAATCCCATTCTTATTACATCCTCCCATGTTTTCCTTGGATTTCCTTTATAAACTGAACCTGTTACCTAAACTGTTCTATATCTACTAACCCAAGAACCCTCATCCATTCTTTCCACATGGCAATACTATGGAAGTCTTCTGCTCTACATACATCTCCCTATACTCTCCAGATTTAATCTTTCGTTTCATAAAATACGGTAGGCTCCACATTGGTTAGCTTTTCAGTTTCAATTTAGCAAATGTTCTTTCCCTATTCATTTTAATCATAATGGATAAAGTATTTTAGTATACTGATTTTCACAAGTCAATATAATAGAAATAATTCTGTCGTTAAAAATTCTATTTTTTTTTTAAATGTTACCCCTTTTAAGAAGTAAAGAGTGTTTACATTCCATATAAATAATTGTGTTGTATATTGCCGCTGTTCTTTAAAAAAAATGCCGACAAAATATGTATAAAAAATATAATGGTATATTTTTCATTATTTGGTTGCATGGGAGTTGATCTCTCAAATGTGTTAGCCAACCGCTTTCTCTTGATCTCAATTCGGGCGGATTAATTAAACATCATCCAATATTTGTTTGTTTTTTTAAATAAAATCACATTTTATCGGTGGAAGCTGTCGGTCGCCATCTTATGGAGAAATTTTAAAATCGTCACTGTTTAACTTTCCTTTACTTTAAATCTCATGTAACCATCGTAGTAACTCCGGCTAGAAAGCGATGAAACTTGAATTTATTTTTTAAAAACAAAAATACTGGATGGTACGTAGATAAAGTTTTTGAGTAATTTCTGTTTTTAGATACATGGTTAATCTAAAGATTCACCTACACCCTCAACTGCCAAAGGATTTTGCCTTAAAGAACGTGGCTTCTAGCCATATATTATTTATTTAGCGAACGGATATATTTTGTACGCTGCATCTGCAAGAGTCTCTGTGTGAAACAGCAAGATGCTATGCTTCTGGCCAAGTGAGTTTCTATGCGTCAATCAGTTGGATGTACTTTCTTCTGGTCAGGTGTTATCTGCAGTACTCCAGAGTCGATTTCCAACGACTGATGTCACACGAACATTTGAACAACTAAAAAAATTTTCTGTAATTTTGGTCTGAATTTTTGGTATTATTTGCACTGTTTTTATTCGTACTACTGGCTTCATCGTTGTTATTTATTTTTCAACTACCCCCCCTCACCCCCCCCCATTCAATGTTGTCGATTATTTGTGCATCATGAATTGGTTATCTTGATGTTAAATTTTTACATTCATGAACAGTCACGCATGTGATTTAAGCAATCATGTGAAACGTGACATGCAATCGAGCTACATTGGAAAATAAGATGTCTGAAAGAGTCTGTCCATGTTCGAGGTTGTTCAAACATTATCAGTCAAGTTAGTTTAGATATTAATTCAATATAGAAACTGCTGTTAAAAAAAAATAAATGATATCAAAGGATATATTTTTAAAATTTAATCAATTGTTTATATCATGTCATGCATGACAATTCATGAATTTAAAATTGAACATCAAAAGCAGTAGATTAGATTTAAGTATGCAAGAATCAACATTTAAAATGGAAAGAAAGAAAAAGAAAAATGTTTTCTTTAATTACTGAATGAACAATACACCTAAAGAAGATCAGAGAGCAGATCAGCAGAAATATATTCTAAAAATAAATGGCAATGGTGAGGACGAATAATCTGAATAAAAATTAATACAAATAATATTTCTGTAACAAATTTTGATAAAAAAGAAAAGAAAAACAGAAAAAAATTGAAAAGAAAATGAAAGATTTTAAATGAAAAAGCAAAGCCAATAAAAAGAAGGAAGGTAAATCAGGAAATAAGAGTCAAAGTTTAATGGCTGATCAAAATAGGTTAAAATAGATCTCGCACCGTCTACCAAGATCCAGCCCCTATCCCACTGCCACAGTGTTGCATCCCTGTGCTTGGTTTACAAGTACTTCCACGAAATGTGTTCCAATGAACTTACTGCACTTATGCCCCCCAACCGTAAATACCACCGATAAGCTGCCCTAGAAGCAAAATCCCACCCCTTCACTGTAGAGGTCCCCAGATGCCTGAAAACTTTCTACTTTAATAACTTCTTTCCTTGGACTGCTTGCATTTGGATTTCCTTCCCCGCTCCCTGTTTCTCCCGACTGTACCAACATGCAGAAATTTAAAATGTAATGTGAATAAACATCTTGCTATACAACTTCCCACTCGGATGCCACCTATAAATCTGGTCCCTAATCACAGTAGTCCCTTACATCTGAATAGCAATATGCCTTGTTTTGAGTGAAGAAGAAAAAAAAAAGAATTTTACTGTGGCAAAGAAGCTGAACAAAAGAGGATTTACATGTGGAAAAGAAGAAAAAAGATATTAACATTCACTCGACTCAATAATAGTTAAAGATTTATCATGCCTCTGAGCATATCTTATTTGAATCAATAATTCAATGTTATTTAAACTTTTCATATAAATAAATAAAAGTTTCATTTATCACTCCTATATTACAATCAAAAATACAACAGAAATTTAAAATACTCTATATATAGTAGAGACGAAGGATCGAAGAACAGTTATTAGATAGTCTAATTTGCATATCTATTTTTTTAAGCACGTCATAATTAATATTTGATGTCATTTATTTCAAAATTTATACTATCTTATCTACATATGTACAATAGTTTCGTCAATATTAATAGTAATTCATTAAAATGATCAAAAAATTGGAGAAGGGATTATTTATTGCTAATTGTCTGAGGCATCCCTACTAGAAAATGCTGACAGGGCTGCCCAAACAATTTTTGTTCGACCAGAGTGTTCTTCTTCTAGAGCGCTGGTTTTCAAATCCTACTTTCCCGACCTTGAGTCACATCTTCCCGCTGTGGGAGGGAGATAAATATACAGAGCAATATTCATAAAGAAGTATTTTGCTCATAATTAGAGTTGAGATTTGTGAATTCACATCTGTATAGAGTTATATTTATATCTAAAAAACAAGGGCATGACACTAAAAGATGTATCCAGTTAGAAAGTTGAATGAAACATGATTTTCAAAAATATATTGAAAATATTAAATTAAGATCATTAGTAGTATTGGTATTCATGGAGAAAATGAATTTAATTAAAGTGACAAAATGAATAACTAGCATTGTCCCTCCTAATTTTTTGATAAAATCCTGATTTTCTTTTTAGTTTCCAACATTAATATTTTATTTTAACCACATGATTGCTTTAAATCATTTTTCATGTTATAAAAAAAGGTTTATTACTTAATAGTTACTCTTTGTTTTTTTGTTACTTCTTTGTTTTTTTAAATATTAGATTAATTAAAAGAATCTTCTAAAAGTTATAAAATAACTACCTTTTCTAAAGTCAGTTGTATTTGCTTTTAAAATAAAAATAAGCATCAGAAACAGCTAAAATCTATCACTGGCCAGAATAAGGGTAAGATTAAATAGTGACCAGCTGACGGACAGCCAGTTATAGGATGTATAGCCTGCATCTAAAATTTAATTGCCTGGTAGATTTAGTTTTTTTTTATCTTTATTTACAATAAATTTCCAATACTAGGAGAAATATTTTTTTAAATTTTAGAAAATAAAAGTTAATTTATTGTAACCAAATCTTATATAAGGGTTTTGAAAGTATGAATAGCACCACAGAGTATTATTTTTCCAGATCAAGAAGAGTTTACATTTCATTGTTGAAAATAATAACAAATTTTTATAATTTATTATGACTGCATAATATATTGTTAAAATATTAGTAAGTAATTATTTTTAAGTATTAAATGAATTTATTCAATAAATAACAAATAATAGTTAATCAATAAAATGTTGTTTTTCAAAACCAATATCTAAATATTAGGAAGTTTCATCGGATGTCAAGCTGGTTTGGTAGGCAGAGAACCGGCTCAAGACGTTTCCACAAATAGTGGCAGTGGAGAGGCGCCCATAAAGCCAAGTCAATTATTTATTATGATTATATTAACTATTAGTAAAAAAAATAACCTCTATAGCCTGCACTAAAATTACAAAATTCAATTATTGAAACAATTAAGGAAACCTAAACATGATTATTTGAAATGTTTTGAAAAATAATAAAAAATAAACAAAATTTATTTTTTATTATTTTTTTTAAACCAATTTCTTTTATATACTAAATTATTGTTATATTCGAACATACTATAACTATCCAGACCAAAGTGCCTGGAAAGATCCACTATTTTGGCCACCTCAACATCCAGGGTCAACATGACTCCCCACTCCACCCCCAACTCCTGCAATATTTTTAAATGCAGGTTTTTTGAAGTGGGTACAGGCACTCCTGCCTGCTGAAGGGGTCAAAATATTAGATGCTCTAGTTATGATAGGATTAAAACACTAGGCAAAATCCTTAGTTTAGCTTCGGTTTATTCTTATTGTCTGTATATAAAAGGCAATGTGCAACATGTTTACGGTAAAAACAAGTTACGGAAAATATTACTATAAACTGTAGGGCAGACATAAAAGGCAGTTTTCAAATTTCTGTTGTTGAAACCAAATAATAGAAACAAAACTTTGCTTACCATTCATTCGCCACAATTTGACTTGTCTGTCATCAGCTCCAGAAATGATGAGGGGCATACTTGGGTGAAATGCAGCCCAATTGACTCCACGGTCATGTCCTTCCAAAACATGTTTCACAATAGCATCAGTGGTTCCAAACAAGTCTGTCTGCGCAGGGTTTCGCAATCTATCTTCCAGTCCACCTGGTCCAGGGGCAACATTCTTCTTTCTTAAGCCTACAAATTAGAAATTTTTAAACAGATTACTGATAAGCAAATCAAAATACATTTTTTCAAAAAAGATATATATTAAACTATTTGAAAATCGTTCAGTAAGGACTCCATATATGGACATTAACAGAAGTAAATCACTGATCATAATTATAACAGTCGAAAACCTTTATAGAAAATTTATTTCTATAAGATTGCATGAAGCATAAAAGTGAATAACAAGCAAATAAATAACAACTACGTATTTCTGGCATCAACATACGGTACTTATGCAGATTAGGACCCAAGCTAAAATCCACTTTGCATCGGTAGTTTCCGGATGTTTACGCAGACAGCCGGAAAATGCCAAAGTGCTTCTCCAGAAAAAAACATTTTATAACCCTAACCCCTTTTAACACTTGTTCAGTGATATTTTTCTTCAAAAAAAATTTAAAAAATTTGATTTTAGCTTGGGTCCTGATCTGCATAAGTACCCAACATACTTGGATAATTACACATTGAATTTTTTTAATTTATTTACTATTAATCGAATATTTATTGAAATCAAAAATGCAATAGTGTAGATAAAAAGGAAAATTTTAAATCCTATTTTTCAAAATAAATTACACAATTAAATCCACGAGAATGCATTTTGGTTTATGTGTAAACGAGTCAGTCATTTTAATCTTTTGATAATATTTGGAGAAAAATTAAAATGAATTACTTTCAAAATTTGACATTTAAATTGTTAAAATCCTTAAAACTTTTAAAGTTATTTACATGTAATAATTTTATAAACAAAGATTAAAACATTACCTAAATAATAAAATTAGTTATAGTTTCATAACAATTTGGTTCAATTAATAATTTAATGACAAAACGATATTGTAATAATTAAATTTAAGTTTCAGAATCCTATTTAAGCTAGTTTTAAACAAAAATGTTAAAGTAAAAATACCCCAGGGCAACGTTAGGTAGGTACAGCTAGTTATATATTTTCAACAAAATAAATGATCATATAATTGTAGGGGATGGGGGGGGGGGGGGTATCCTTATTTTTTGTGGGGGAGGGGGGTAATTTTAGAACAAATTTAAATTTAAATAAAAAAAGAGAAAAATAAATCAACTGTCTCAATTGTTTTTTTTTTATTTTAAGTTATGAAAATGTATATCACTCATATTTATATATGTATATATTAAATTCTTTTAAAATGTCTGATGTAGAAAAGTGTTTGATGCATTTTTTTGTTAACTTCAAAAAGTAACATAAAAATTATTTTAGAAAAAAAAACTATTCCGTAAAAGAGAAACAGTCTACTTGATGACGGCTTCTGGTTTTGAATTCGGAAATAGACAAGGAGTGTTTATCAGAAAACTGTTAACCATTATATTTTAGGTAGAATGTTTTTTTTGGGGGAGGGAGGGGGGGGGGGTACATTTGTTTTACCCATTTTTTTTATTATTAACACAAGAAAATCAAACTGCTTTTTATAATTGAAAATTTTGTATTTTTTAATTACAAATAATAAAATAAAACTTTCTTCTATAATTGGAATGTTTTTTTTTTAACAAATAATCAAATAAAACTTTTTTATAATTTTTTTTTGGGGGGGGGGGTGAAAATATTTTTTAAATAGTTTCACAATTTTTTATAATTGAAATGTTTTTGGTTTGAAAATACTTTTCAAATACTTTATTTTATTTTTTTATAGTTTGATAGTTTTTTATAGATAGAAATGTAACAAAATTTAAATATATTAACTATCATAGTAATAATGTATCCAATACAGAATATATTGATCTGTTGGCATTTTTGTTGATTGGCAATTAATCAATGCCATATCAACCATTTTATTGTCTGCATATTTTTTGCCATTTCGAGGGTTAACTCTCTTAACAAAATTTTTTAAAAACAACGGTCTAATGCTGGAATTACTTATTTGCAAATTTTCTCCATGACCGATTCCTACGTGTTAAAAATGGTGAAATTAAACATTCCGCCAAACTCTAAGCGGACATAAGGAACTTTTTTCTGGAAAATACTGTTTGTCTATTTCTCAATTCAAAACCGGAAGCCATCATCAAGTAAAGTGTTTCTCTCTTACCAACTATCCCATAAAGAAAGATGGGGAATGAATTGTAAAAAATTCACAATACATTAAACACAATTGAGATTTTTAATTTTATTAAATATTCCTTTAAATATATATATTTTTTTTAGAAATAATTTTTTTTTTTATGACGTTTTAAAATTGTATTCCCACAAACACTTAATTGCTGGATTTTTTATACCCAATCTTTAAAAGTTCTTTTTATTACAAAAATATTTTATTAATGACAGAACAGTTGTATGGCTTTCCATTCCAATCACAATAATAATGAAAGTATTATGATGCACCACTGCCAATGAAACATACAGCCACTCCAGTTCATATGTTATTAAGAAGAATGGGTAATACATGAGAAAAATTACTACACTTCTGATGATAAAATATTGGTTTTATTTTAAATGCGTAGAAACTGTTGCTTACCAGAAATGTCCCAAACTCTGACAGTTTGATCCAGAGAAGCAGATACAACAAGATCTTCATTCAGATGGAACTGTGCACACATCACATAATGGCTATGGCCTGTCAACACACTAAAATGGCAAAGAACACAATGGATGAAATAAAATTAAAAATTTTATTTTTTAAAAGAGAGAAAAGAAATAATAATCTAAGAAAAAGATCTTCATTTGATCACCGCATTCACACTATCTAAAAATTATTATTTCATTTTGTTGAATTCTACAGAAAACTGATGATTACAGAGTCATTTCTTTTTACATCGACAAGTTTTATTATTAGGTTGATGTTCAGTGTGCTATTTAAGTTTAACATAAAATGATCCCAAGATAATTTCTTTAGCAATTTGTTATTTCTTTTTAAATACTAAGATTACTATTTACCAATCTGACGTCCGATCGATCCTCCTTATGGCTGTGAGACATGGCCAATGAAATTGATTGATCGGTGGGAGCTGGAAGTTTTTGACAATGACTGCCTCTGTGCATTTTTGGCAGTGCCCCAACCACTGTTCTCTGCTATCTGTCTTGTTGAAACGACATCTCCGATAGTTTGAGCATGTAACTTGTCACCCGGAGAGAGAGCTAATTAACGATGTAATCCTCTTGGGTGGCGTAAGCATGTTGGTGGACAGCTGAGGACCTGAACACCAACCAACAAGGACGACTTAGCTGAGTTCTCAGATCCATAGGTGGTCAGTTTTCAACGGTGGAATTGCGATTGGTTAGCCATCTCATGCGTCCTAGCCCAGGGCCACAATAATTCAAGATGTAGTGCAGGTCAGGGAAGAAGTCGGCTCACCTTAACCATGTTGAACGCCGTTGCAACAACAGATTACGATATCAATTGAACACCAAATCCTGAAGTTATTATGATCATCATATTTGGTTTAACTTCTATTCTACATGATGGCAAATTGATTTCAAACTAACCCCTGGCCAGGTCTCTATTTTTCTCTCAAATCAATCCTATTATTTCCGCCCATGTTTTCCTCCACAAACCAAAGCACTCTAATCCATTCTTTCAATGTGACCAAACCAACCAAGTCTCCTTTAAATTTAAGTTTAGCATAAAATTATCCCCAGATCATTTCTTCAACAAGCTCTACAATTTGTTTTTGTTAAATCTTCATATTACAATATTAATTGAATACCAAAATATATTTTTTTTAAATTACTGTTCAATTTTTAGAGGGCAGGGGTACAGTTTGTTATTTAAATAACAAGAGCATTTCACATTAAAATTACAATGAAAAATGAATTTTAGGTTTTTTATTTTAAAATAAATAACAGTGATCAATTTTCTAAGATTTTTGCTAATCTATTTCAAAAGATTTTCTAAGAAACTGTAGCAAAGCAAACAAAGTTGGAGCATGGGGATCATTGCTAAAGTGGACATGGGTTTGGTTTGGTTGTTTTACGGCATATCAACCCTTTTTGGGTTATTCAATGTCGAATCCGGTCATTTTGGTAAAAGTTTTTATGCTTCAAGGACTTTATATGTTTAAGTACTTATTCATGGTGTTTGGTTGAATGAAAGAGGGTGGGGGGGGAGACATTGTTTTATGTTTTGGATTTTGCAGAACATGATTGAGTTTTGCAAATAGAAAAGAAAACAAAAGAAAATCAATGTTTGGTGCATTTTAGGTCAAGAAGCTAATATCTCCAGACAGCCTGATCTGGTAGCACCAGAAAGTGGGCATGGGAGGATAGACAAATAGTGTTGATGTACAAATTGGAACGGGGGGGTAGAGATAAAGATAAAAGCAATAAATTTAACACAATAAAATAGAATTAGAAAGTGTTTAGAATTTTAAAAGAACATTTTTTTTTCCAAAAGTGGCAACGAAATTAAAAATTTTAAATGGAAAATTGGTCAGCCTAAAAGTAGAAAGACAAACTCACCAAATGCAGTTTCTAGACTGCCAATTCCAAATTCTTATTGTCTGATCATCAGAAGCACTCACAATCCATGGATAGTCCTTTAAAAAAAAAATTTTTTTTATAAAAATCAAAAAATGCAAACCTAAAGAAAAACAGAAGATATCAGAAATTTCAACAGAAAAAAAAAAAAAAAAAAAAAAGTTTTTTTTGTTTTTTTTAAATAAAAAGCTGCTTTTTTTTTTTTTAAATAACTTCAATACTGTATAAAACATGATACTTAACTATAGAAAAAAGTCCTAACACCACCAATAGTAAAAAGCCTCAGATGTTTATCATACTCAATTTCACTCACAGGGCTTGGATTGGCCCATGGCATATCGTTTTCAGGTATTTGCCAAAGGTGTCACAAGAGTTAAATCTAATAACACAAGCAGCCTTTGAGCGAGCGATCTCTTGATTAATGTGTTACAACTTCTGATTAGAAATTGTTGCATTTTTAACAGCTCAGGAGAAAATACACACATACATAGAAACATTCACATCACATTTTTGCTGGCTGCCAGATAAGAAAGAAAAAAAAAAAAAGCGGTTAGATGTTTCTATTTACTTGCCTCCTCATGAGGGCAAAGTTAGACACAAGGTCGGTTTTTATGTGGGAGGTATATCCAGTTCCCTCAAAAGGAGGCACTTTAAATGGGACAAAAATAAAATTTGCCCTAATCAAAAAGGATTTCTACTCCTCCAGCCGAGGACAGAACAGATACTACACTTTGATCCCAGCCAGAGATGTCCACATGTAGTCATTTGACTAGCAATACACATGAAAAATGTGTAATTGCTTAAAATATCTCAATAATGGCATATATAAAAAAGGAGCTTGATGATCTAAGAAAGAATTTTTTTTAATTTTTTAAATCTGACTAAAAATAAGGAAGTTATGACTATTTTTGTGCCTCGCACGATTTGATATTTTCCCCTCTTTAAGACCATATGCGTTTTGTCACATTTTTTACACTAATTTTTCAGTAAAAATGTTATATCTTTGTTAAAACACAAGATTAAGCAATGAAATTTACCATTTTTTTTTCCAAAAGTGGCAACAAAATATTATAAGTGTATTTTTGTACAAGGAATCAGAACGTGCCACTAAAAATCTTCAGAAATTAATGGTTTCCAAGTAATCTGCACTAAGTGCACATAAATATGCTGCAATGCCTTAAAAATACCATGTACCCATTAAAAGAAAGAAGTTAGAAAACTCAAAGTTGAATTGTAATACATTTTATGTACAAGAAACTAAAATCTAATACTAGGATTGTTTAAAAATGAATACATTGCAAGATTTCTTTGGCATTATTGTAGATTAACACCTTCCGCTAACTTACCTCCCCAAAATATGAGATTCTACTTTTTTTATTTAGGCAATTACATGTTAACACCCTGAAAAACTTGGCAGAAAGAAAGAAACAAAAACAATTATTTTAGAATTTAGAGTAGAGATCATGTTCACATAAATTAAATATAAAATAATCCCCCATTTCAAGGCCATTCTAGCGTTTTAGGACAGTAATTATTTTTTCTATGGGAGATAAATCCTGTGCGTGTTTCTTGTTTTATTTTCTTGTTTTTTTTTAGACAATTATGAGGGTCTTTATGGGAGGAGGGGGGCTTACCACTTGAACTTCAGGTTAGTGGTAGGGCTAGGGGCAATTAAGTGTGAACACCCTGAAAACTTAGCAGAAAGAAAAAAACACAATTTAGAATTTAGAGTGGGGGATTAGTTTCACATATATTTAATGTGGAATAATTCACCATTTCCGGGCCATTCTAGCGTTTTAGGGCATTGATCAATTTTTTTCTATGGGAAATAAATCCTGTGCGTTTTCTTTTTATGGGCGTCTGCCTTTTTTTTTTTTTTTTTTTTTTTTTTTAGACGATTATGTGTGGTTTTAATGGACTTTGTTGTAGGATCACGGCTTGCCACTCAGACTTAGGGTTAGTGATAAGGTTAAGGAAGTGGTTTTGTTTTGGATGGAGGTTGCCATTCGGACTTAGTGTTAGGGTTAAGGGAGTTTTTTAGGGGGTGGCTTGCCACTCATATTTAAGGTTAATGGTACGATACGTTCAAGAAAGTATTTTTAGGAGATGGGCTTGTTAGTCGTACCTAGAGTTAATTGTAGAGTAATTATTTATTTTATAAATTTCACTAAAAGGCAAGAATGGCCGGGAAATCGGAGATCATTTTACATTAAATTTATATGCGAAACTGATCCCCCACTCTAAATTATTTTTTGTTGTTTTGTTCCGTTTTTTTTTTTTCGCGAAGACTTTAAGGGTGTTTACACATAATCGCCTAAAAAAGTAGAATCTTAATTTTTTTTTAAATTGGCGACTAGAAAGTCATTACTACTAGAAGTTCGAAAGTTGAGTGAAAACCAGTATTTCTTGAAGTATTTTTTATAAAAGAACCAAATAGGATTAACTTTTTTTAAGCACAAAAAGTATTTTTGTCTTATTTTCAAAAGTTCGTAAACGAATTTTACAAAGCTTTACAAGACTAGGTTGCTGCTGATTGATTGTTATATAAGCAATACTAGCAGCCATTGTTGACTTTCGCTCAAAAAAAGGACAATATTTTTTTCGGATAAGGTAATTTAAAATTACTACTACGGAAAGACAAAACAACGTACAATTATAATTTTAATGCATAAAACAATATTAATTTATTTACTAGTTGAGTACGAAAAATGTAAGAACATTTTCTATATTCATATTTTCAAATTTTAAAAATTCGTTCTAGAATAGAAAAACAAAAATCGCCTCGTGTTTATAGCTGCTAACTATTACTGGTACTACTACTACAGTCAGTTTTTCAAACTATAAATAGAAAACTTTTCTTTTTTTTCCGGATAGAGTAATGAAATATTATTACTACCAAAAGAGAACACATATATACAATTATAATTTTAATGCATAAAAAAGTAAAAAGATTCATTTACTTACTAATTGGGCAGCGAAAATTTATTTTTCAAAAATGGTCAACCCACGTCATAATAAAATTTTTAAAAAATGAATGAGCCGATTTACTTTGTACACTAACAAACATTAAAAGTGATGTTTCTCCTGATTGGTTTCCAAATTTCATGACGAAATTCCGCACAGGGGCATGGTACGAGATTTTTAAACGAAGGGGGGTAAAAAAATAAAGTGACGTAAATTGCTGAAAATAGCGTTAACATTTTTTGGCCTTTATTTGCTCAAAACTCTTAAAAATATATTATTTATATCATTATTCATGAATGCACGCGAAAAGAATATTCATTTCCTAACAAAATGATGGTATTTTGAGCACTTAAAGTGCTTTAGTTTTAAGATATGACTATTTTAATAGAACTACCCTGAAATCTGATTATCCAAACAGTTTTCTGGTCGATGTGTATTGCTAATTTGACTTTTCAAATCGGCTTGGTAGCATTCTACACTGAAGTCCATCCTGTCTTAAAAAATCAGTCTCATCTTGTTTAATGACAAGACAGTCGGCTCTGGATACTCACTTATTTTATAACTGGTGGTCTATTTGTAATCATTTTTTTTTTAAAGTTTTTTTTACTTCAATGCATCTTAAATAGTCTGTTTTTTTCTCTTGGTGTTCATAGTCAAATATTAAAAACAAAAATTACAATGATGAATTATCATGTAATACAAAAGGAAATCGTACAATGGATTTGATAAACTTACATGATGGAAATTGGTGGTTCGGATATAATCCAAATGTCCCAATAATGTGAACAGGCATCTACGCTGCTTGTAATTCCAAACCTAAAGTATGGTAGAAAAACAAGAGGAAAATGATATATTAGACATTGAACAAAAACAAATTTTGCATCCTCATTTTTTTAAAGCAATGTGAGAAATGATATTCAAAAATTTCCAGCTTAAAATCTCATTATTAAGAAAGAAAAGATGTTTTTTTTAACACTGGGTTAAACAAGAGCTTGTTTTTAAATACTGGACGACATTAAAATTTTGTATAAACAAGAAACTTGTTGGTGTTATTTAAACAATCTAAGAAAAGAGAAAAATCTCTAGCTTCTAACCTTTATTTTTTAACAATAAATGTTCTTTTGTTGTTTTAAAAAAAAAAAATCATTGCTTAAGGGCAGATGAGGTGCTCTTTAGCCTTGGTAGGCAATCACCTATAAAAGCACTCGGCTTCATCAATGACGTTGGGAAGGGCATCCATCCGGCTTCAACTAAGGAAATGACTTCCAAAGAAAACCTATTGCATTTCAGGTTATGTAGTTTGAATAAATACCTGGCCAATGATAGGTTAGTTTGGAAGTCAATTTCTAAAAGCTGTCCAACACATGCTAGCATGTAAAATGGACATTAAACCAAATATGATGATGATTCTGCTGCTGACTATCTGAGTCTGTATCATCAGGTGATACAAATAAAAAGATTAAAATCAACTCTTCATCTTTTTTGAGTTATCTAATGCTAATGAAGAATACCTATTGTAAACGATTCATTGAATACAAGTCGCTATTTTACCCATAGCTGAATTTAAGTTTGGTATTGTTATGTAGTGTGTTTGAGCAATATAACAAGTGAACTAGGAAATAGGTAATGACCTCAAGGTTAGGGTCACCTGATAACATTGGACAATTTTTGATATTGCGTGGGTGTTAATTGTATAAGCAAAATAAAATCAAACAAGCCAGTGTGATTTAATAGAGTTAAGTTGGAGAATCACTATAAAGAATCATCATATGTTGTGCTCTTGGCCAGCTCATTCTTGCAATCTTGATTGGCAGCACATAGACACTTCACTTCAGGGTCAATATATGACATAATTGATTGAGGAAGTTTTAGATATTTTACTCCTCGAAGTTCCTAAATTCTGGGCATGGGTCGAGATGGCCAGTGTAGACATCTTTACATACCCTAAGTGAATAAAGAAAGTGCTTTTCTCTCATTTACTATTATCGAGGCTTACGCACCAAAATAGAATGTCTTCTCTTTCTCACGTGTGACATCACAGGTGTCCTTGCTAAAGTTTCAGAATCAATTCATGAATGATGGTTACTCAATTTATTTGCAATATTGCAAAGCGAGAAATTACAATCACTGAATGGCAAAATGTTACCTTTTTTAAACTCAGACAACTACTCTCTAGCCATTTGCAAACGACCAATCACAAATTAAATTATCAAATCAAGAAAAAGAAAAAAAATTCTAAGATATTTCCTATTGTAACATTGTATGGGGAGTTGTTTGAACACCACCAGATGACCCATAATCTTGTCATTGAAAGAAAACCAGTAGAGTCTCGTCGACATGCTGTAAAGCAGACAGCTCTATAGATAGTGACATCTCTTAACAATAGTAAAAAGCTTGATCTTTTTTTTCTTTTTAGCAATAATGGAAGCTATTAAAAAGAACAACAAATGACTCCATGATTTGCTTTGGGTGTTGATTTACTTTTTACAGCAAGCACATCTAGATGAAGTGCAATTTCCCTTCCAATCACTTGAACACCAAACTCCCCAGAGGCAGAATCAATCTTGCTTTTCTGTCATGTCGATTTCTTGCTATGATGCAACTTCCTGTACATGTAGCTCTAACCTATAACTTATCAATAGGAAATTCCTTTCTTAACTTATTCTAACTTTATGTGAAATTTTCCGTTTCAAACACTATATTTCCATACCCTGGTTCAATATCGCTCAACTATTTATTTATAAGAATTTTCTTTAAAAAGTAACTTCTCGTTAAGCTCATGGAACTTTGACAACAATAATCAATGAAGATAATCACTTCCTAAGCTAAATCTAAATCATTGAAGTTTCATTTAAATATGGCAATTAAAACAAGGAGAGAAGGGTTATTTTTCTTCATATGTCTTTTATGCAATACTGTATGAAAAACTCGTCACCCCATACCCCACCCCACCCAAAAAAAAGACAATAACTAACCTTGATTTTATAGTCATCACCTCCTGACACAAACAAAGGTTGCTGAAAATGGAAGCATATTCCACGAACTGGACCTGTAATGATGTACAAATATAATATGCAAAGTAGAAAAGCCAAGTGAAATTTTCAGAAAAAATAAAATATAAATCAATCAAAATATAAACAAATAAAAAAAAAATGAATCAAACAAATTATTAAGATTTAATAAAGTTCTTCCTACCATCATGTTCATCAAATTTATCAATCAAGGTACACATGCGGTAATCCCATAGTTGAATTACGCCAGTGTGAAGACTGGCCAATACCCAAGGGCGCTTAGGGTGAAAAGATAAACCTGTAATGAAAAAAATAAATAAAATAAAAACAAATGTAACAACAATGTTATATTTTTTTTATAAAATGCGAAAGATTAAATTTCAAATTCCAATTATAAAAAAAACAAACCCACATATATCATTATTAAACCATCAACTTGGATGCTTTTATTCTTAAACAGTAAATCTGTATACACATGTACTCTCATTTGTACCTATGTTATCACCTTTCACACTAGTTTTTCAAAAATGATACTTTATAGCCGAAGATAAAATATAATAAAGTAATTACTAATTATTTTGTGACACTGGGTGCAAAAAAATGTACATTTTACCCATTTCAAATTCAATTGTTCTAAAATCGAATAAAACTTCATAAATATAATTGTCATTACTGCCGATTTTAAAATGATTCATTTTATTTAAAGGATATTTAGTTGTCAATTATTTCTATGTTAAGAGAGAGATTATTTTTAAAAGATTTAAAAAAATTAAATTATTGATTTTATTTATTTAAGAAATATGAAGTTGACAAGTATGACATGAAAACTAAAAGGTTGGCAAAAATGAAGTAGATACCGATGCGGACTGACGACTGTGTGTAGTGTGAGAGTCCTGTCAGATCTATAACACCACTTTCACCTAGGACGTTGCCAATCTTCATGTAATCACTTCTGTGAGTACCTCATTCACTGTCAACAAAACAATCAAGCAATTTGCTAATGCATACAAATTGCATTTTCATATGAAAACTATCAGATAAAAATCTTAAATTGTCAGCAGATGTATTTTCGATTCCCGAATGTTTTCATCATAGGAGTGGTTAAAATAGGGTGGTGGAATTGAAAGCAATTAAAGGATTACTGAAGTCGGGAAAACTATATAGTCGCAGACAACAGTTGAATTTACACTTTATATGATCCGATCCAAATTGCTCCCTTTTGTAGAACTGGATTTTCACCACAATAAAACCGACCTTGTTATAAATTTCCTGGATTATCTCCCTTTAACGGAACTCTTAAAAGAACTCCGACAACTCAAAGATGGTTGCTTTGCATATTACAATAACAATAAAATATTAGCGCTGTAAAATCTTTTTTTTATGTACTCACGAGTCACTGTTTATCAAGACTCAAAGACCACTCGAGGATAAGGGTCAATAGATTTCATCGGTGGACGGCAGAATTTGATTATTTAAGAGGACGGCTCAACGAGAATTGTGATAAATTAACAGCAAAGAATTACCACAGAATCACATGTGTCTAACTTTGTCCTCGTGAGGAGGGGGGGGGGCAGTAAATGATGGATACTCATCGCTCTTAAACTGTAAAAGTTGTGATTGTATTATCAACAGTCTCCAAAATAAGGGCATCCAGATAGATAGATAGATAGATAGATAGATAGATAGATAGATAGATATAAAAAATTTTTGTTGTCATTCTGAAATTTACTTGACTATGACGAGATGAGGACGAAAACATGACAGTCATTAATCCCAACACTAAACCTAGATGGATAAATAACTGTATTGACTTTTGAAAATATGCGTTTCAGACCCCCACCACACACACCCAACAAAAAAAAGCCATTTACAAAAATAAAATAAAAGCTTCAAAATAACTTTCGAATTTTGTAGGCCATTTTAGTTGAATTAAGTGGGCGATTTAGTCGTTTCATAGCCAAAATGGCGGACAATGAATCGGCTGCTTTTTTTCTGACCTCACAAATAAATTGTTTGGGACTAATTTTAAATTTACCTTAAATTATTTTAAAGAAAACACAACTAGAAAATTAGTCCCAAAACCAAACAATTTATTTGGGTCTACTTATTTATTTGTGAGGCCGGAAAAAAAAATCAACCGATTCATTGTCCGCCATTTTGGCTGCGAAACGACCAAATCGCCCGAAAGTGATTTTGGTATGCAGTTTACGAACCGGGCTGAAATAACGTTATTATTTAGAAAACCCTTCTTACCATGGGGGTGCTTTATTAACTATTCTGTACTTTCACTTAACAATTTAATAAAAAGATACCGTAAAAATTGAATTTAACTTGAAAATCCGATATAAAAAATAGCCCGGTCCGTAAACTGAATAAGCACTGTGATTTTGAAGCCTTTAAACTGGTGAATAGAAAGTAATTTCTGTCTTGAATCAAAACTAAAAGTTAACGACAAGTACGGTTGATTTTGTGTACTGTGTACAGAAATCAACGGCAAACGGGAATTTTTGGTGCTTATGCTGATTAGCGGCCATATGAAAAAATTATTTTTATATAAAAACAATAATATATACTTATTAAGCATTATATTCTTACTCACTGTACGAAAAAGTAGAAAAAATTATCCACTAGAACTTTAATTACAAGTATTTTTCCATTCTGCGTATCATAACAGTAAGCCTCCATCTTGTTTTTTAAGAAGATTTCAGTTATCTGCCCTTGAAATCTTAAAAAAACAAGATGACGCTTACTGAACTAATTGCTGTTATGATACGCAGAATGGAAAAATACTTGTAATTAAAGTTCTAGTGGATAATTTTTTCTACTTTTTCGTACAGTGAGTAAGAATGTAATGCTTAGTAAGTATATATTATTGTTTTTATATAAAAATAATTTTTTCATATGGCCGATAGAACGTAATTTCTGTCCAAAATGCTTATGGGTATTACGGTTATTAGACAAAGAAAGAAAG
The DNA here is from genome assembly GCA_963556195.1 of Sepiola atlantica. Lineage (NCBI taxonomy): Eukaryota > Metazoa > Mollusca > Cephalopoda > Sepiida > Sepiolidae > Sepiola > Sepiola atlantica. The sequence continues at coordinate 74,511,052 of OY744530.1, forward strand.
AAAAAAAACAGCATTTTTCTTCCACGTCACTATCGTAACGAATGATCGTCAATATATGACTAAGCAATGGTCAATTTATACGAAGAGATATATTTATTTAAAATTAGCTGTACTACCCGGGGTTGGAAATATATTTTCCAATCTCCGTAGAGAAAAATAATTTAAAATATAGTTATGTTTACAGATTTTTTTTTTTAATTCGATTTAGTTGGGTTTTTTTTTTCTAATTTTAAAAACGGTACCTATAAGTGCGAAAAAACATTTGATTAATAGTAAATAAAAAAAAATGAGTATTTATCAAAGTTACGTACAGGCGAGAAACACAGACAAACTCTTCACATAGATTAAAAATAAAATGTTACTTTATAATCTAAAGAATGAACACTGAACAGAAAATCATTTATTAAAAAAGTTTACAAATGAAAAAAATCGTCAAAGTGGGTGTTATCCATTGTTTTTGTTTTTTAGTTTGAAAAATACTTCTGGTCACGCTTCAGCCTAAAGAGACAATGGATACTCTATGCAAGGGTGCCTACGCGGGGAGTATAGTGAAGCAAAGGTTGCGCAAATCAACCGCACCTTTCCTGAACCGGCATTGCTAGAGTCAGAAACTCCACGACGGCCGGAAATAATACCGGGGTATATACAGAAAAGCTGTTAATTTTTTTTTTTTTTTTTTTTTTTTAAACTTTTATTTGTTTCAAAAAACTTATTTGAAATAAAGCATATTGCCACTGAAGTGTAACGGGCTACTGTGGCAGGGATCAGATTTACAAGGGAAAGAAAACCAAGATGTTTGTTCACATTACATTTAATTTTCTGCGTGTTGGTACTGTCAGGGAAACAGAGAGAAGGGATGGAATTCCAAAGTGGCGTGAGGAAAGAAGTTATGAAAGAAGAAAATCTTCCAGCATACAGTGAAGGGTTGGGGTTTAGCAGCTAGTCAGGGCCAGGGTATTTTGATTTAGGGAGTTCAGTACAAAAATCAAGTTTTAAGAGTCGCGTCTAGTTTAATCGATAGCTGGATAGGGGGGGGGGTATATACGGTTTCATAGCTTTCCCAAGAGTATTATTGAAACTGATACAGTCGTTCCAACAGAATTCGAACCAGGCATGCCGAGTCCATGTCAGTAACAACTACATCACGCCAGTTAAAAACACTGCACTCAGCATAAATACAATAGCGCTTCCTGTTTTAATGCCACATCATAATGTTGTTTTTTAATAGGTTAAAAACCATAAAAAATAAACATTTCAAAATTATAATTTCATTAAGGGAAACCGAAGTTCATTGCATATTTATAGGCAAAATAAAGTGTTTCACTTTTTTTTGGGGGGGGGGGGGTAATCTACTGAGCAAATGTACTAGTATTATTAGGATTATTCTCATTTAATTGTTATATTTACAACGTTTTGACCAATGTAACTTCCTACTTTCAGCACTTGTGCATCCCCGGTAAATTTAGAAAGCCATTCTTAACACGGGGTGGGGGTGGGGGTCTTTGTTAACTCTCCCCTTGCCGCGACGGAACTCCCCTAAAATGAAAACAATTAATTTGCCGGGGATGTTAAAATGCACAAATGCCCGACCCTCTTCAGGTGCATCTTTTCGAACTGAACAGCTTATTTAATCCACGAGGGTAGATTGTTCTCATTCTGTCAGCCATGGCCAAATAGAAGTGTTAGTTATTCTTATGCGTTAGGAAAGACTGAACCATCAATCTCCAAGAAAAGAAAACATTCACTTAGAACTATTAACCAACGCCTTTAACCGTTAGTCTATGGATCTATGTGGATAATTTCTAGTATGGATTTTGGTAACCTTAAACATAATCTTGTTTAGATCTGTAATATTACTATCGTTTACCGTTTGCAGAGTTCTGTTCGATATTCTATCCAGGTTCTCAAGTTCAAAAAAATTCAACTGAAGAAGGTCGGAGGTTAGATCGACCGAAATGTTGTGAACCAAGATGAAAATAGCAGTCCGAATTATCACTCCTCATTTCAAAATTTCCGAAATATAATAATTTATTAATATAAAAACTTATTTTATTTTAAGCAAAACAAATTTGAGTAATTATCTTTTAAAACCAAATCAAAAACGTTCTTCTCAAATTTTGACAAGAATATTATTATATGAATGGGTGGGAGCTATTTGTTTATTTTATTTTCTTCTTTAACTGTAATCGATCACCTAAAACCCCTTATTTCTACTTAACAAGAATTTCTAATAATCACTCTTTTTTTTATCAAAACTACTTTTATTATAATAGTATTAATCAACAACAAACAAATGAATTCTGGAAATTACTTCTTTAAATCCAAAACGAAACGTAGAAATAATAATAATGGTGATTGATAAAAAGAAACATTGAGCACGAATAATTAAAAAAAAACACTTGAAATGACGATCCTTAATTTATATCATCGATAAAATGTAGTGTTACCTTTAACCCTTGCGGATTTAGTCTCGAATTTAGTCAACATGGTTCGATTTGAAGAAGGGGGGTCAGTATCTTGTGTCTCTCGGCCGGAATGTCGTCCGCCCGACAAACTGTAGAAGACGTCAACGTGGATGTAACACGGCAGCACTTCCTGCTGGTGCATGTGTTGCAACGGGAAATCCGATTGGTTCATTTCGGCCAATCAGCTACGACTATACAAACGGCTTACGCTGGTTTCGTCAAACAATTCGAGTGTCAATTGCTTTCATGACGCAGTGCTTCCTCTGAAAGAAGAAACAAAGCAAAAAAAAAAAATTAATCATTTATTTTCTTTCTAGCCAAACATGATAAATAATTTTACACTGTTGTTTTTATAAAATTATAATAGAAAGACAAAGATGTAAGTGACCTATTTAGGGGAAAAAAAGCAAACCAAGAAAGACAACCCCCGAATATCATGTAGTTGTCTCCCTTTATTTATGAGATTTATAGTTACAGATGTCACGAAAAATAATCAATACTTCCTTGTACCTGCTGTGGCCCTCGGCCTCATATCAGAGTGGAGTATGGCTATCCTCCCAGACATTATCTCATTCCTTAGGAGAGAGATTAGTTTATTGTTGAGAATGCTATCCAGGCTATTTTTTAAATCATCCAGAGTGCCTCCCTTTTTTTTGGGGGGGGGGGGGGGGGGATTACTCACGTGGAACCAGCCTTATATCAAATCCCCTCTGTAGTAAAAAGGGTAAATAAACTCTCTTTGAATCTTTTAATAATACTAAACAGCAATAAATAATGAGGGTAAATATAGTTTCCGTCCATTTCCAATTTTCTAAAAAGGAAGAAATGGTGTTCTCAAAATGAGGACATTATCATAGGTTATCAATTTACCACACACACATATGCAAGAGCGGTGCTAGGGTATTGCGAGCTGCCCCGTTCTATTACATGTCAATTTAAAAATTTCCCAACATTGGGGCCACCAAGCCTCAAAGGATAATTGAATGGAAAGCTGTAGCATGACTCCAGTCGCATCTTAGGAAAGTGCCAAGAACCCCACTGACAATTAATATAATGTTATAAAATGGCGAAGGAAGAAAATGTATAGATACATGCATATTATGAAAATGGAAGAATATTTGAGAATAAAAAGGTCACAATTTAGCAAGAGCTAAATACACCAACAGGATGTTGTGAATAAAAGATTGAGAAAACAGAATTAAGGAACAAAATATTTATATATTCATAATTTTACAACAGTATGAAAGCGACTTTGAGTGATTAATTTTTCTTTTAGAAAAGTTTATGTGTTTGGTAGAGTAAATAGACACAAAGGGTTAAAAGTATGTATGTCTATATGTTTGCTAGTGTGAATACGTAGTGGCGAAGTTTACCCTTCAGTGTCCAAAATGAAAACACTTAAAATCGTTTCTGTGCATATAGTTCGATGCATACACTCGCCTGAATTAATAAACATAGTCAATTGGTCAGTTAGGGAGAGGAAAATTAATGTTCTTAACTTCCTTACTAACTCAACGTTTGACAGGTAAAGGAGAACTTTAATAGAATATTCGAATATCTATGTATGTATCTCATATAGAGATCAAATGTTAGCTCCAGGAAGGGGCCTCTTGATTTCTGAGAACTTTGACTCAAGTAAAATGAAACGAAAAAGAGATATGCACATACACATGTCATTACCCATACATACATAGATCCTCATGCACCCCTATATATTCATACATACCTTATATCCACCTAGGTGAATTGATAAATCAACACAAACAGTAAAGCAGCCTGGAAAGTATTTTATGGTAAACAGACAAAACCATAGAGTAGAAATAGAGGAACAGAACAGCATATGAGTAAGTTTAATGAATAAAGTATATGAGTAAGTTTAATGAATAAAGTATATGAGTAAGTTTAATGAATAAAGTATATGGGTAAGTTTAATGAATAAAGTATATGAGTAAGTTTAATGAATAAAGTATATGAGTAAGTTTAATGAATAAAGTATATGAGTAAGTTTAATGAATAAAGTATATGAGTAAGTTTAATGAATAAAGTATATGAGTAAGTTTAATGAATAAAGTATATGAGTAAGTTTAATGAATAAAGTATATGAGTAAGTTTAATGAATAAAGTATATGAGTAAGTTTAATGAATAAAGTATATGAGTAAGTTTAATGAATAAAGTATATGAGTAAGTTTAATGAATAAAGTATATGAGTAAGTTTAATGAATAAAGTATATGAGTAAGTTTAATGAATAAAGTATATGAGTAAGTTTAATGAATAAAGTATATGAGTAAGTTTAATGAATAAAGTATATGAGTAAGTTTAATGAATAAAGTATATGAGTAAGTTTAATGAATAAAGTATATGAGTAAGTTTAATGAATAAAGTATATGAGTAAGTTTAATGAATAAAGTATATGAGTAAGTTTAATGAATAAAGTATATGAGTAAGTTTAATGAATAAAGTATATGAGTAAGTTTAATGAATAAAGTATATGAGTAAGTTTAATGAATAAAGTATATGAGTAAGTTTAATGAATAAAGTATATGAGTAAGTTTAATGAATAAAGTATATGAGTAAGTTTAATGAATAAAGTATATGAGTAAGTTTAATGAATAAAGTATATGAGTAAGTTTAATGAATAAAGTATATGAGTAAGTTTAATGAATAAAGTATATGAGTAAGTTTAATGAATAAAGTATATGAGTAAGTTTAATGAATAAAGTATATGAGTAAGTTTAATGAATAAAGTATATGAGTAAGTTTAATGAATAAAGTATATGAGTAAGTTTAATGAATAAAGTATATGAGTAAGTTTAATGAATAAAGTATATGAGTAAGTTTAATGAATAAAGTATATGAGTAAGTTTAATGAATAAAGTATATGAGTAAGTTTAATGAATAAAGTATATGAGTAAGTTTAATGAATAAAGTATATGAGTAAGTTTAATGAATAAAGTATATGAGTAAGTTTAATGAATAAAGTATATGAGTAAGTTTAATGAATAAAGTATATGAGTAAGTTTAATGAATAAAGTATATGAGTAAGTTTAATGAATAAAGTATATGAGTAAGTTTAATGAATAAAGTATATGAGTAAGTTTAATGAATAAAGTATATGAGTAAGTTTAATGAATAAAGTATATGAGTAAGTTTAATGAATAAAGTATATGAGTAAGTTTAATGAATAAAGTATATGGGTAAGTTAAGGCCAGGAAGACCATTGATACAGTAAGTCAAGGGTGCAGGTGTGGAGGCAGTTGAGGAAGGGCATGGCAATTCGGTAGGAGGTAACTGAAGGTATAACCCTGAATTCCTATTATCCCCATTGTGTAATGGAAAATGTATTTCTATTTAACATTCAAGACGTAAGTTTGGGAAGAGAGAGGGGGGAGGAGAAGAGGTTCCATTCATATATAACTGAAATAAATAATGTTATAAATTCATTTGTCTCAACTTACTCTCTCTATATATATATAGATATCATCATCAAGGTCTTTTTTTTCTTCTTTTTATTTCACTCTTGGTGGAAGAACCCTTCCCTGGTTTCTTTCAACCTTGTTTTATCCCTAGCTAGACGTGGCCAAGTAGGACCTAGTTGACTATCAAGGTCGTTCCTCCACCGGGTTTTTGGTCTTCCTCTAGGTTTTTTCCATTGCCTCGGGGGTCTATTCTGTTGCTCTATATGTTCACCTGTTGTCTATACATCTTGAAAGATGACCTGCCCATCTATGTTTTGCCATTCGTATTGTAGTGATGATGATGTTTACTCCAGTTTGCTGTCTGATCCAGGTGTTTCTTTTTCTATCATGTAAACTGATGCCGAGCATAATGTGTTCCATTTTGTATTGTGCCACTTTCAGCTTTTCTATTGCTGCATTATTAAGTATATATAATTATTATTATTATTATTATTAGAGGTATTACTAGATAATCAGTTTGATACATATCCATTCCACTAGTTCTAGATACTAACATATTTATTGGTAGAGCTGTTACATATGTATGCGTTGTTTAGCTTACATAAACAAATTGAGCTTTCAGTCTATGCGATCTCTTCAGGGTCTAATAGTGGTTGTGGCTTTGAAGAGGTTGCATGGACCGAAAGCAAACAACCCATATTAGGTTGTTACAAAAATAATGGCTGCCTGAAGCGCTGGGTTTTAAAAAGTTATTTTAACACTGAATTTGTAGTTTATTTCTGGTAAATTGTAACATATATAATAATTAATGTGTTCTCAATAATAATTTATAACTTTTTTTCAGGTAGAAATTATTTTTGAATCATAGAAGACGCTCAATGATGGACATGCCAAAACATGACCATCGCCTTCTTATGTTGCATGAGTTCAAACTTGGGCACAATGCCTTCGAAACTTCCACCAGTATCAATAGAATATGAGGAGATGGATCCACAAGCGATCGGTGGTTCCAGAAATTCAATAGTAGAGATGAGAGCCTTGAAGATGAAGAAGGTAGAGGACGGCCGTGTAGTCTTGACAATGAACAATTGAAAGCACTTGTTGAGCAAAATCCATGTCAAAGTGTCAAAGAAATGTTTCGGACACTTTCTGTCAGCACTGCAACAGTTTCACGTCATTTACAGAGTATTGGAAAGGTGAAAAAGATTTCATGAATAAATGTATGTTTCTGAAATCGGCCATTATTTTTGTAACAACCCAATATATATAGTAGTTTAAAAATATACTTATGGCAAGTAAACTATATAGAAACATTTTTCTTTAATTCCACAAAGGAATTTGTTAGGCGTACTGCAGTTGACCTTGGAATGAAACATAAACGTTCCTGTGTAGCATACTTGACATAAGTATATTTTTATACTTTTACTGAGCTATTAAGCACTGTCCGACATGCAATGAAGTCATTTTATTCTTTAACTTTTATTTGTTTGCACAGTTTTAAACTTAAGGTAGACAAATCCTATTATATTCTTCAATTTAAAATGATGCTTTGTATTTTTAGGTTATTACTTAAAAATGTTTCATATTAGCAGTCGTCTGGGCTGGAATAAGTAATTTTAAAAATAAATTGTAGGTAAGTACGTTATTATATTGCCAATAACATGATATAACAATAACAAAAGAAAATTGGTTAGTCAGAAGCAAACTTTGATTTATCAGCTTAAATGCTATTTAGGTCTGACTTTGAATATCCAAAAAGATTACTTGATATGTTAGAAGAAAAAAATATATATTATTTTATATTATAAGTATATGTATGAAGCAGTAATAAAACAATAATGAGGAGGAAGAAAAGAAGAAAAAAAAAACTATAAGACAAAATTGTTCTACAATGAAAGCTTGAAAAAAAAATAAATAAATAAATGAATTTTTCATTTAAATTGCACGATTGTTGATTTTCAAAATATTTCACTTAAATACATTCTCATGCGAGCTTCAAAGATGTTGTCAATTTCCTTACTTAAAAAGCGCCAAACTGCGCATAACATCGACATGACTACACTTATCCTAACGTATCTTAGAACTTGACGTCTCTTTCTGCTCATATTATGATTTGACCCCTCGGGGTTAATACCATCAAAATGAGGAGGAAGAAAAGAAGAAAAAAAAACTATAAGACAGTCTCGCCTGACAAAGTTGTTCTACAACGAAAGCTTGCAAAACAAAACAAAAATTAAATAAATGAATTTTTCATTTAAATTGCACGATTGTTGATTTTCAAAATATTTCACTTAAATACATTCTCATGCGTGCTTCAAAGATGTTGTCAATTTCCTTATATATATATATATATATATATATATATATATATATATATATATATATATATATATATATATATATATTTATTTTGGTACAGAAAAATTAGTACAACATTCGTACCGTCGGTTTCAAGCACAGAAGGACTTAACCATTCGGCTCTCTTCAGCTTCTGTTGTCATTTGTTTCGGAAATGTGAAGTCACGTGTCACTCTCGTTTGGACGCGTTATTTGCTTAGAGTGTTATGTATGTTAGTTTAAATTTAGTGTAAGGAATACATGCTGGTGTTATATAAAAGCATCGTGTATGTTTGCATATAATATAAACAATAGACAGAGTAAAAGATTCCACAGACGGTGAGATTATAATAAAAAATTTGTTTATTCAATGAAAATTACAAAAGTTTCTGTTTGTAATAATACACATAAGTTGTTGTATTTTGATTGTATCTTAAAATGTCTTGGTTTGAAAGTGTGTTAGATATAAAGTTTTCAGTGTGTCAAAATCTATTTTTGAACATAAATAAAAAAAATAAATAAAAAAAGAATCATATTTTTACTCAATTAGTTTTTACTTAATCAGTTTTAAACAAATATTTTATCTGTTGACTGTAGAATTATCTGAGTTATCTACCTTGGACTTATTCTGGTCAATGTTAGGGAGTGCACTCTCTTGTCCAGAAGTTAAGAAAACTTGTTCCACACATGTGCAGGAGCTAGGATGTTATCGTGTCCTCTTTCTGGCTGATCTTTCAAAGCCATCGGACATTTGCAAACCATGATGCTGCATCCATTAATGTATTTACTGATGACACCATGCCCTCTTTCCACCATGTCACACATTCAAAGTGATGGCTGAGTCCTTAGAAAATTACCTCCAATTTGTAGTAGAATGGGACCAAAAATAAGTGGTCACATTTAATACTACCAAAACAAAGCTCCTTTCCTTTAACAACTATAAGAAATCTTTCGAACCATCGATTGTCATGGATCATAGCAACCTTCCGGAAAGTCCAACATCCAAACTCCTAGGCCTGACATTCTCAGGCAACATGCAATGGAATAATTACATAGAAGATACATGAATCTATTTTGGAATATCATGTCACACTAAGATTTAAATGATAACTGAAAAGTACAATCTAAAATATAAAATTATCTTGTCAGATTTTCAGAGTCAGACCTAAATAGCAATGCTTCGGCCAAATCGCTATTTAATTCTGACTACCAAGACAATTATCACTGTGTTATTTGCCAGTAAAAGTACTTTGTTTCACTTTCTCTCAAAAATGAATTATTCTGTTTCAGAATTTATGTATAATGGTGACATTATTCAGTCATGCCCTAAAAAGAAAAATCAGCTTAATAAAAAACACATTTCCTCATTTGTCAATCTATTTTTGTTATAAGATAAACAATTACATTTCTTTTACATACATATGAGTCATTTTATTTCTTAAAATTTTTTCATTATAGTACTTATAGGTAAACTATTTTATATTATTATAACTATTTACAATGTTGCATTACTCTAATGCTGTAGGCAGCCGTGATTACAAATAACTGTGCACTGAGTGAGTTATTTCTTCTTTCCAATTCTGCATAAAAACAAATTTCTTACATATAAACTATGTCTATATGACAAATTTTGAATTACTCCAATTATGAACCATCATCACAGTGCCTGTTGGACTCTATTGTAATTGCATATACATTTATTTTGTTTGCTTCGTTACAGCCATGTATTTCATTTTGTAAATATTACGACTACATTTCTTCTTTATAAATTTAAGAATAAAAAAGAACAGAGTTAGAACATACTTTTGTGCAGACGTCCATTAGATTTTAAAATATTATGTTGTATTTCTGCTGTGCTTAAAAGAATGATGACGCATTGATATATGAAAATATAATAATATATCTTTATTGTTGGTGGCAGTGAAGAAATGCAGGTTAATCAGAGGGCCTCGAATTGCCAACCAACTAACAATATGAATTTTGGGTTGTTATTATATAACAATTTGTGAACACCTACAATCACACACATGGAAGTTATTGTCAATTTAGCCACGCCTCAGGGGATTTTATTCAGCGACAGGTGTTTTCATTCTGCTGCAACCTTTATTCAGGTTGTTCCAATGAATAATTATTTTATTTTTGACAATCTAACACATTTGATTTTCTTCCAGCCAGGTGATCCGGCTTTAACAATGATTATTTTATTTTTGACAATCAATCATGTTATGTTGTTTTCTTCCAGCCAGGTGCATGTCCATGCCAAGTGAACCTATTTTTGTCAAATGACCTTTCAGTAAAGCCGGCCTGTGTATTTAATTATTAATATTTTTTTAAACTAATAAACAAAACCACATAATCCCAGTCAGCTAGTTATTACCTCTGCCAAGGAGATTATGTTTTCACTCAAATTTGTTTGTTTGTGTACAACCTAGCGTACACATCACTTGATCAATCGTCACCAAATTTGATGAAAAATATCGGTCATGATCTAACTTAGAACTGATTTAATTTTGGAATATCTAGGTCAAAGGTCAAGGAAAAAGTGAAAGTCATAATTTTGGCAATAACTTCTGTTCTCTTCATCGTAGACTCGCTACTTGACCTATATTGTAACCAATGAAGTCCCGCATCCTATATGACCTTGACCTTGAAAAGGTAAAAATTTTGACGGAATTTCAACTTCCGATTTTTTCAAATTTGATGCATAGATCTTATGCTCTTTTATAACAGTAACCACTATCAAAAGTTTCAGCCTGATCAGATAAATAGTTTTTGAGTTATTAATGTTTCCATGGGATAACTTCGAGAATACTTCATACAATATGGAGAAGGCCCAGATAAAACTTTGACACATCCTTACATTGTCAGAGTAATAAAGTAATGCTCTGCTGAGCTGAATCCTGTTCTCTCTAAACTCTACAACAAATGTCTTGCTGAATTTTTCTTCCTTGATTGCTGAAAAATTGCCTCGGTGGTACCAGTCTTCAAGAATTCTGGTGATAGAACCGACCCTCATAATTATTGCCCTATCAGTCGACTCCCACTCTTCGCTAAAATCTTTGAATCTTTAATCAATCAAGCAATAGTCTGATATCTCATTAATGCTAAACTCCTTTCTGACCATAAGTTTGGATTTATGCAAGGACATTCTAGAGCAGATATACTAATGGTCATCTTTAGAAGCATATACCATACACTGGACAAGGCAGAAGCTAGGGCGGTAGCCCTTGATATATCGAAAGCCTTTGACAAGATCTGGCATTAAGGTATAGTCATGAAAATTAATTTGTAAAGTATTTCTGGACGAATATTTAATATAATTAGATCCTTCCTATTCAAAAGAAAGACTCAGGTTGTCCTCGATCAGCAACATGACATAAATGCAACTGTACCACAGGGATCGATCCTTGAGCCTCTATTGTTCCTGATTTTCATAAACGACCTCCCTGATGAAATTGAGTCTGAGATGGGTATATTTGCTGATAACACCACGCCTTACTCTCGACTAGTGGGAAAATCAGACGCGTACATATCCAAGGCAATGGCTTAATTCTTAGAAAATGACTTCCAGTCTGTAGTTGAATAGGGACATAAATAGATGGTAATGTTTAATGCCACTAAGACAATATATTTTACCTTTAGGAGCACCACAGATGCAATTTTCATCATACGCCAAGTCATGGAGAAACATCTAGCAGCAAACAAACCACTGTACATGGCATTTGTAGATTTGGAGAAAGCTTTTGACCGTGTCCCCAGAAGGGTCATCTGGTGGGCCCTGCGAAAGCTGGGTGTTACTGAGTGGTTGGTTCAGGTGATAACGTCTATGTACACCAATGTACGTAGTCGGGTACGAGTCGGTAACAGCTACAGCGACGAATTTGAGGTTAGAGTAGGTGTCCATCAGGGATCTGTCTTAAGTCCCCTTCTATTCATCATTGTACTCGAGGCTCTATCACTGAAATTCCATACTGGCTGCCCGTGGGAGCTGCTATATGCCGATGACCTAGCGATCATTGATACTTCACTTCAGTCACTCAAGGAACGTCTGGATAGATGGAAGAGCAGCATGGAGGAGAAAGGTCTCAGAGTCAACATGGGTAAAACTAAGGTCATGATCGCAGTTCCAAACCTCAGCTTACTACAGAAAACAGGAAAATACCCGTGTGCTGTATGTCTGAAAGGAACTGGCAGCAACTCAATCATCTGCACTCACTGTTCAAGTTGGGTCCACAAAAGGTGCAGTGGCATAAAGGGCTCTCTCAAAGCAGATCCTCACTTTATGTGCTTTCGTTGCACCGGCACAGCAAGACCAATAGATGGCAGACCACTGACGGAGATGGATACTGGTGACAACAAGCTGGAAGTAGTGACAGACTTTTGTTATCTTGGAGATGTGCTGTCATCAGGTGGAGGCTGTGAACTCGCGGCAGCTACACGTTGCAAGTGTGCCTGGAAAAAATTTAGAGAGCTGCTACCAATCCTGACAAACAAACACCTGCCAACAACTACGAGAGGGCGTGTATACTCCTCATGTGTCAGAAGTGTGCTGTTGTATGGCTCAGAAACTTGGGCTGTCTCTGCTGGCATACTAAAGAAGCTGCACCGTAATGACAGGGCAATGGTCAGATGGATCTGTTTGGTGAGGCGTGAACAGTACGTTTCTTTTGAATCCCTGCTCTCACAGGTCGACTTGAAAAGCCTTACGGACATCATGCGGAAGAACAGACTGCGTTGGTTGGGTCACATTGAGCGTAGCGATGGCTGGATTGCTAAAGTCCGAAAGTTGAATGTGCCAGCAGAGAACATCACAACTGGCAGACCCAAGTTGACTTGGGAGGACGTAGTCAAACGTGATAGGAAGGCCATGGGTATGTATTCCATCAAACCTTGCCAAAGACAGGAGTGGAGAGGACGACTTAGATTTCGAGACTAGACAATCAGGCCCCACCCTCATCAGAGGATTAATTGTGGCCTGATTCAACAAATAAACCGGTTGATGATGATGATGATGATGATTTAACAACTACAAGAAATCCTTTCAACCACCAATTACCATGGCTAATAACACCATCCCTGAGAGTCCAATGTTTAAACTCGGCCTAACATTCACAGGTAACATCAATTTGAAAAAATACATTGAAGACATTGCCAAGGCTGCTGCAAGGAAAGTGGGCTCCCTCTACCATGCTAGAAAACGTCTCACACCTGCCAATATTCTATATCTCTACAAAGCCACCATCCACCCATGCATGGAGTATTGTTGTCACATCTGGGCTGGTGCACCATCCACTAGTCTCTCCTTCTGAAACAGTGTCCAAAAAAGAGTCGCTAATCAAATAGGTCCGTTACTATCCACCAAGCTTCAGCCCCTGTCCCATCGATGCAATATGCATCCCTGTGCTTGTTTTACAAGTACTTCAATGGAATGTGCTCCAATAAACTGGCTGCTCTGGTGCATCCTCGACGTAAATACACCCAACCAACTCGACAATCAGTTAAATCCCATCCATTCACTATCCATTCTACTCTAATATCTTCTTTCCTCGAGTTGCCGACCTTTGGAACTCTCTCTCTCTCTCTGCTCCCTGTTTTCCTGTCTCTACCGACATGCAGAAATGTAAGTGTAATGTGAACAGATATCTCGCTGCACAACTCCTCACTTAAGATGCCTCCTATAAATCTGGCCCCTAATCCACAGTGGCCCCTTACATCTCAATGGTTGGGGTGGTTCAAGTTAAAACAAAAAGAAGTATGCAGTCTCATGACTAACTTATGTTCTTGTCAATATTAGTATCATTGTTGTTGCATATGCAACCATATTCTTTTTTTAAATTATTTTTACAATTGTAGGATTATTATTGATAAGACCAGCTTAATAAAAGACTAATCCACAATTTTATTTTATGTGCTCACAATATTTTATATTTATAAACCTCTCTTGAAATCTGTCAGCTTAAATATTTTTTTAAAGTAGCTTTTTAAGGAATGGTTTATTTACAATGTAAATCCTTAAAGGTCCGCTCGAAATTAATACGCCCAAGAGTCTGATTGGTCATCATGTGACTAAACGACTTCGCTAAGGTTGCTCTCCGCTAAACGAAAGAAATGTCAATGTTTATGACTGCTACATACGAATGGGTTCGTTCCAGGTTACTTCTATAACATTCCAGAGTGCTTCCTCAAGGGAGCTTAATTACCCATGTTAAAGATCCGACCTTGTGTCGCATCCAGGCTTCTTTGTAGGAAAAGGGTAAATACTAACTACCATTATTTATTTATTTGTTATGCTTTTGGAGAATCTGTAGAGACAAAGTTCACCCTTCGGTGCCTCAAATTAAAATGCTTAAACACCTCTCTGCACAGATGGCTCGACGCATGCACTCGCCTGAATTAATAAAAAAACAAATTTAAGCCAATCAGATGTAGTTGTCTGAATTTATCAAATTTGCTGTTTCGATCCACCCCGAATGCATAAAAAGACAGATTTTTGCTTTAACAAAGATGTTTAGCCAAAATCCACGACAGAGCTAACATCGACATTTCTTCCCCACACCACCCCACTCGCCCCTCTGTTGGGCTTTGGGAAAGCTGAGAATGTATTTCTCCACTCACACACACATAGCCACTCTAACAATAACGTACACACACTGCTTGAATCCCTTTCAATGTTGACTGCTGATTTACGCTGATTGGAAACAAATGCATAAACTTAACCACTTTAATACTTCTAACGTTTTTCACTAAACTTTCTACAATGAAAACAAATGAATATTGACTCTTATTAATAACTTTCAATGAAATGTAATTTATGTAATTGAGTGAGAACGTTTTGATTGAGATTTTTTTAGACCCATGAATAATTCACGATCCTTAAATTATCGACTCAGGCTTCCTCGATATCTCAACTAATGAACCCTCCTTGTTCTGCATGAACTCTCAAACTATGAACAATTATTCTATGCTTTCCTATCTATGTAGACTTCCATTTTAAAAATATCTCTTTTGTGAACTTATGCTTTTGAATTCATTATTTCGTTTGTTTTTAAAAACTTTTTATCATACAACTTTTCTTTCGCTCTCTCACATATTTGAATATTACTTAAAACTGTTTTCTTTAAAATGTTTATCTCTATAACGGGTTCTCCCCAAAATCTTCTCCGAAAACGGAAACCCTAAAAAGAGTTCCTCCCCTTTTCAACTAGGTTCACAATTTAACCTTTTAAAAATTCTTCTTTTTTTCTGCATTGAATAACACTATTAATGCAATATGAATATACAGATCAAATACTGTTAAATATTTCATCTGAAAGTTCCCCCAAAAATGTTCCCATAATTGCTTTATGTATTTGAATCAGCTAAGAGTAGTCTCCCCTTTCCTTTTAAATTAGTTTCTTCTGTCGTGTGTAAGAAAGTGGATGGAAAAGCTGTACGTGTGTCACTTAAAACAGACAGTTTAAAATTAATAAATACTCGACCACCCGTGACCCGTTGGGTCAGTATTGGTTGTTTATATATATATATATATATATATATATATATATATATATATATATATATATATATATACATTAAAAACAGTAGGTTTAATTGTCTACACGAAACGTGGACAAAACAAAACAACCGGGAAAAGAAGAAACATGGCCGATGTATAAATAAATCAAGGAGGGAGATAACTCCAATTTTTACGGGTTTTTTTTTGTAAAAAAAGGGTAAAGTTACAATAACCCGTGGGTAATTAAAAGAGAAGAAAAACTACCATGTTTTTGTCATTTTTAAATTAAAAATGACAAAAAAATGGTAAAGTAGGGTTTTTCTTTTTAATGGTAAAATTGTTATTTTCCTTTCTTTATTTATATCGGCCATGTTTCTTTTCCTAGTCGGCATATTTTGCCCGTGTATCGCGTATACGATTAAACTTGCAATAGCTTACTGTTTTTTAACATTTAATGTTTTGAATTTGTTTTGTCATATTGTACAACATGTACTTAGTTTTAAGTAAAAAAAATAAAATAAAAAAAGGTTGTTTTGGGAGCCTGGAGCAATGAAACCCTACCGAAACAATTTCACTGTTAATTAATTTCCAACCAATCATTAAGATATTACCTATGTATTTTTTGTAATCATTTGATTAACAGCTGCTAGATTCAACTTATGTTCATCAGTAAAACATATGTCTATGTTAGGAAAAGGGAGAAAACCGAATTGTCAAAACTTAAACATAAATTTATAATCCTTAGTTGTAAATTCTCATTACGTCTCTTTATACAACTAAGGATTTAAGTTTTGACAAATCGGTTTTCTCCCTTATCCTAACATAGACATATGTTTTACAATTGAACTTAGTTTTTTTTTATTTTAACTATGTTGACAAAAAGACAAACACACATTCATTTCTTTAAACAATAAATTAATAAACCAATTTAAACATTTTTTTATTGTATTGGTAAAAAAAATGATTTATGTAAAAAAAAATTGATTTCATAAGCAAATTTAGATTTAATTCATTAATTTTCATTACATTTTTATAAGTCTTATTAAGTTTTAACTGCTCTGAGAAAATACTCTCTATATAAATAAAATTATGTGACGACCAATTGTCATGAGTATTTCTCGTGTCAACGTAACTTTGATAATTACGTACTGAATTGTTTATTTATTATTAATCGAATATTCATTGAAATCAATAGCGTACTAAAATAAAACAAAAGTTGTTTTTTTTTTATTTAATTATAAAATTTGAATCCATCACAATGCATTTCAGTTTCTTTGTAAACAAATCAGCCATTTTAATCTTTTGTTGCGAGTTTAATTTTTTTTATAATTATTACGGTATCGTTTTGGTCATTAAATTATTAATTGAATAAAAATTTTATAAAACCATAACTAATTGTTGTTAAGGTAATGTTGTTTATAATGTCTCTTTATAAAAGTATTGGATGTAAATGGCTTCCAAAACTTTCAATACATGAGGATTTTCTAAGAATTTTAAAGCCATAACTGATTTTCCATTCGACAGTTTAAATACTTTCAAATTCCTTTCAAAATTCGAAGGTTCGCGAATTAATTAATTCTTTTTTTTTTTCAACTATTAACAAAAGATTAAAATGGATGACTTGTTTACGAATAAACTGAAATGCATTATGGTAAATTTAATTTCGTAATTGAATGACATTTTTAAATAGGATTTTAAAAAATCGCTTTGCATCTTTGATTTCAATAAATATTCGATTAATATTAAATTTTTAAAAAATTAATGTGTAAGTCACGTATAGGTGAGAAATATACACAGACACACGAATGTATATCGATAAAGGGCAAAAGCGATTCTTAGGTATAAGTATCGCCGTGATAAATTAAACTTTTGTTGTTTACTGAAATCGTTTCAAATTTATTTATTTATTTGTTTATATATTTATTTATTTGTGTTGTTAAAATAGAGAAATAACGAAATTGTATTATTTAATAAATAAAAATTGGTATTTCTACAGAATTTGAACCAAACTGTTTTTTTGTTTGTTTTTGTTGTTTTTAACCTAACCTAACCATAATCTAACCCTAACGTAAGTTTTGGTTTAGTTCGGCAAAAGTCGGTTTGATTCGGTTCAAATTCTGTAGAAACACCTAAAAATAAAACAAAATATATAGCTTGTCAAAGTGACCCACGTTTTCTTTTCTAGTTTAAAAAAGAAAAGAGTAATAAGTTTGTTTTCTTGGGGGTTTTTTTAAGAAAAAAAGATTGAGCGAAACGATCGTATAATCAATCGAATATTAATTTCATATACATACATTGTGGATATAATGTATTAAATTAATATTTAATTATTCTCACACACATCGAATCTATTTATTATAAAACATTTGTATGACTCACCGATTTTGTAGATTTACCGAGTTTCACTTTCGTTTTCTCCTCGTGTTTCTAGATGAAGTGATGTTTTTCTTTCTTTAAAATATCCTGTTTTGTCGTAAAAAAGCGTTTCAAGTTGAATTGTTTTATTTATTTACATAGCCACTACTGTGTTATTTACGGTGTGTCTGTATAAATATGCGAAAAAACGATTCGTCTAGAAGAAGGCCAGCTAATCGAATGGTGTAGGTCAGGGTCTTTCCCCATGGAAGATCGAACGAGAGCGGACAACGTGAGAACGAAGGAAAAGAAATACGAACTGTTCTATTTCATTATCGGCGGAATAAAAATACTATCAATCACGCCCAGAACTAATAAACGGTGTCCAATGACCAAATGACACCTCAGAAAATATGTCCAACATACCCTACCACCCGTTTTCGTCCTCCAAGAGAATTTACTCAACTAAAAAAACAAACAGAAATAGCACATAGGTATTACTAGGCTCCTTTCGAGGAGTACGCATCTGTTCGATTTCAGGATGCCATCCTCACAGGCATTACCTCTTTCTTTGGAAATGGGGCGGGGTAAGAGGTGCCGTCGGCTGTGGCGCCCCTATCAGGGAATGCCGAAAGTCCGATCTTGACAACTTTTGATACCATCCAAAGTGCTCGGTCCTATCCTTCGCTCTGGGATCATATAAAAATGTTAAATTCTTTCTAAATAGGTTATCCTCCCAGGCTTTGCCTCCTCCTTTCGGGGAAAAAAGATAAGTTTATTGCATGAGACGGCTTCACCAGATAATGCCGACGGGTTTGAACCAGGCTATGTTTATACCTGAACATAATGCCCTCTTTTTGTAGGGGCTGGACTTCCCACTTTAAACTATACCTTATGCCTCCACGCATTAGTGGGGATGTGAGTAAATATTAGGCCCTCAGAGGGGAGTACGGTTCTGTTTCGTCTCAGGAAACCATCCTCCTAAGCATTACCTCCTCTTTTGGGAAGGGAGTTTAGTTTGTTGCAAGTCACCTGATGCACCCCTATGAGGGAATGTACCCCTATGAGTCTCATTTAGGCAACTTCTGCAATCACCCAATTTGCCCTCTTTTGGAGGTAGCTGGATTCCTCCACATTTAACCAACATCGTGTCACATTCACTCTCCACGGAAAGAAAATGGTAAATATTACCTCGGTATTAGAGTCCTTTAGGCTTATATCAGAGTAGAGTATGTCTCTTTTTGGTCTTAGGATGCTATCCTCCCAGGCATTACCTCCTCTTTTTAGGGAACAGGGATTGGTTTATTGCTGGTCACTTGAAGCGTCCCCACGAAGGAATGCAAACAGGGGCTATCATGGCAAATTTTGCAACCATCCAGCGATTGAAGGAGGATGACTGTATTCCATCAAGTAAAACCAACCTTGTGGCACATCCACTCTTGTTGGAAGAAGGGTGAATATAACCTCGGCATTGGAATATCAGCTCTTTGTTTTTTACATTTTTAACATTTTGTCGTTTACAATCGTCACAACCGTAGTAGCAAACCAGATACTGTTAATTGGCGTAACCTTCACCTTCCCTATCTAGTTGAGATCACCGAATGTAGTCAGCCTGGTTAAGTATAAATCCAACAGCGGGCAAACAGTAAATTGTCTCAGGCCAGCTACTTGGCACTGATTTAGTTTTCTGTCTGACAACAAGACACATGTTGTATTTTGACTAACTAAACTAGTCCATATGGTCAGCTGCTATGGTCATAGCTCCCATGATTTTGTCCGGCTGTTAACTAGTGGTGCTGATGTATCCATTGACTCAATCAGCTGCTTGTACTTCCTACTAATATTCCCGTGGCGTCATCCAGCTGTCGACTATCTCCACTTTTCCAACCATTTTTCAGCCCAGACACTATTTAACTCTGAAGTTAAATCCTGGTCATAACACTCGTCCAGTCCTGAATCGAGCTCATTAACCGATATCATCTTTTCCTAACCAGTTTCTTATGATCAATCTGTCTACATCAGGACAAACTCTATCCTTTTCAGTACAATCCTGTATCCCCACAAGGGCTGGATGTGACACGAGATTGTGCTTAATGTGGGGTGTTGCCATTATTGAACACCACAAGGTCAGAAAAAAATTACCTATAAAAATTGCCTGATCAGACCCACCAGCATCCTTAGTGACGGCACTTCAGGTAGCAGGCGATAAACTCACCCCCTTCTTTTCAAAGGAGGTAATGCCTGAAAGGATCGCCTTCTGAAAACCAAGCAGAACGGATACTACACTTTCATCCTAGTCCGGGGCAGAATAAATTTCATGTTAGCTTCTTTTTTAATACCCCATTCAATACAGCGCAAGAGTGAATGTGATGCCTAATTAACATATTCATTTCTATAAATGTGTGCAGAACAGGAGACTTTGTTGGTATGGTCACAGTGAAAGAATGGATGAGAGTTCTTGCGTTAGTAGATGTAGAACAGTTGAGGTAGAGGAGTTAGTTGGCAGGGGAAGTCCAAAGAAAACATGGGAGGAAGTGATAAGGGTGGATTTGAGAGAAAGGGTAATAAGTAAAGACCTGCTCAGATATAGGTTAGTTTGGAAGTCAATTTCTAAAAGCCATCCAACACATGCAAAACAGACCTGAAACCGATCATCGGGGAAGAGGGGGGGGGCTGAATTTAATTGCGTTCAATTATTTTAACTTTAAATTGTTCGGTTTTTGTTGTAGTTGTCGTGATTAAAAAATGATTACTCTTTTTACTATTTTACTTTATCTACTTTTTAAAATTTAATTTATATGAATATTAGTTTGACTAGGTGTCACTTCATATTTACTTGCATTTGGGAGCCAATATATTTCTTTGTTTCTTTTTGGGGACAGTTAAGCCGAAACGCTGATGCAAAAATTAACTTAGAGCTTTGTCTGTAAAAAAAAATGCTTTCAATTCCCTTTCATACATGAAAGCAAGTATACTAAAACCCATAAAAATCGTTTAATAGACATAAATATTCCTAACATAGAAAACAAATTTGAATAACAAATGTGACGATCTTGAGAAGAAATCCTATAAGTTGAAGATGCATGAATAATGAAATCTGTGAAACAGGTGAAAACACGATAAATTAAATATATATGTATGGGAACATTCATTTATTTAAAACTACTACTACTACTACTACTACTACAAAAATATACACAGTGGTGTGGTAATTAATCGTTAGTAATCCGAAGCCTCTCTGTCTTCAATACTTACCAGTCCTCTTCTCTCTTCTTTCTTTTGTACATAGAGTCAATCCATATCACCTTCATAAACAGTGCGTTGTGCATGATCATTAGTTTCCTGGTTCTGTGATCCAGGTATCTGATTTTTTTTTTGTACAGTTTATGAAGGGTCCAGGGTATTTTACTAGGGATACTGAACCAAGTATTTATTTATTTGCTTAGGTTTCTACTATATAATTTAGTTTTTAGGAGCTGTTTTGTTCTTCTCAGGTATTATCTTCTAATCAACTTTTTTATCTTTTTTGATTTAATAGTTTCCACTTTTAGAATGCACAGATATTTATAGTTACTACGTTCATTAAGTGCTCTTATTACCTTTTGATTGAGTAGTTCTAGGCTTTTCGTTGTTTTGAGCTTTCTCTTAGAGCCGGTCCATATCATCCTTCATATCATCCAATGCGTTGTGCATGGTTATTAGTTTCCCGATTCTTTGATCCAGGTACTATATCCTTTCTTTTGAAGAGTTCAGAGTATCTCACCAAGCTAACTGAACCAAGTATTTATTCATATTATTAGGTTTTTACTATATAATTAGTTTCAAGGTTTCTTGTTCGTCTCAAGTATTCTCTTCTAATAATCTCCTGGTGATACCAGATCAGGCTGCCCTGTAGCTCCCTGAGACGAAATTCACCTACATTGACGTTTTTTTTTTTTTTTTTTTTTTTTTTTTTTGTAAAACTTAATTATGTTCTACAAAACCAAAAACAAAAACAACAGCCCCTCTCCCTTTCTCCCTCCCCTTTTTTATTTTATTTTTCCTACCCTACTCCCGGTCCTGGATATGACCTTAAACTACATCCGATGGTGAGATCCGGCTTACGGACTTTGGGGAATGTGGAGCCTCCTCTTAATTACCATTGCTCCCAGGTCCACCCTGACCCGGAGTGGTAGTACCTGTTAGGGTCCCAACTATGGGTTAAATAGAAACAGATATTAAAAGAACTTGAAGCATAAAAACTTTCACCAAAATGACTGCATTCGGCATTAAATAACCTGAAAAGGGTTGATATGCCGTAAAACAAAACAACCAAACCAACCAAACTAATAATCTCCTTCATCTCTGTTGATTTGATGGTGCCCACTTCCAGAATTCCCAGTTGTTTATAGTTACCACGTTTACCAAGTGCTCTCATCACCTTTCGATTGGATAGTTCTATGCCTTCCATGTTTCTAGTTTTCCCTTTTTAATTTCCAGTGGTGCACATTTTTCTATTTCGAAAAATTCAATTCCTATATCCTGGCTAAAGTATTTAGTTGTATTTTTTAATTACTTTTGTTCCCCCCAAACAAGGCATATCGCCACTGGAGCATATGAGACTACTGTAATAGGGGCCAGATGTATAGGGGCCTAGGAGGGGGAGGCAGCAAGATGTTTGCTCAAATTACATTTAAATTTCTGCATATTGGTACAGTCGGGGAAAACAGGGAGCAGGAAGGGAATTCCAAAGACAAGCAATCCAAGGAAAAAAAGCTATTAGAGTAGAAAATCTTCCGGCATCTAGAGATCTCTACAGTGAAGGGGTGGGATTTTGCTGCTTGTCGGATGGATTACGGTATTTCTGTTGAGATGATATAAGTGCAATAGTTAGTGAACTAGCCCAGATGTGAGTGTTTCTAGTTCTTTTATTTTTTTGTTAATAGTTTGTAGCAGTTACATAATCGAAATCTATTCTGTCGTATCTACATGTAATCTCTTGTGCATGCACTGTTGTGCCCGGACCTGTGTAATGTCATGGGCGTTTTTGAACACTTCTGCGCATGCATGCTTTTCATAATTTCCGTTCAAACCAGTTCGCGCACAAATCGATTCAGTTCCAGCTCAAGATATAGACATCACAAATGTCCAATTCCTGGACGGGAGGTGAGCCTCAAAGGCGAGTTGCAAAACTTTGACCCAATTATATTTCTACTACTATACGTGCCTTTCAAACCAACTTTCATTACGTTCCTGTATTCCTATGTTCCTGTTAAATAAAGTTTGATTTAATTGTTGAGAAGACGTTTGTATTTTATTTGGAACTTGGTGACCCTATGAGATGGAATGATTATCAGTTGAGGGATGAATAACCTTATGAGAGGATTCTGAAAGATTGATGGGAAAGACTGATGGTATGGGCCAAGATTGATAGGATGGACAAACTTCAGGGTTAGGGTATTAGTGGTTAGGTTCTTCTTCTTTATTTCAAGCCATCTTAGTCAGATAAATACAGACACGGATGACTCAACAAAATGGCTATCTTCCATCTCCAACAAGCATCTCATCTCGACATTCAACTCACACCAACTTCTCACTCTACAAGTTTAAGGTCATCCATATACATAAGGTGCCTTATTTTAAAATTCAACAGATAACATTTTTGCTATGGCGTCTTCTCAAACAAGGACGTCAATAAAACAACCTGAGCACCACTTGTAAACGTTTTCTATTGAGCTTAAGAATAGGCTTTAGTCGGAGACCAATTTTAGGTTTGTGGTTTAAATCAAGAAGAAAATCAGAATGACGAGTTTACTTGGAAGAGTAATACGTCTGGCCGAATCTGACTGAAATAGAAATGTTACATAAGCAAAAATGAATCACCATTCTTCCTTGAAATAAATAACTAAATAGATATGAAGTTTTATTCATGAGAACACAGGAACAAAATGAAGATAGTACAATGCGTTGATTCATGTCGGTTAGATGAAATAATATCCTAGAGTTTCTCGACTCGTCTACCGTTGGCCTAGGTAGCGAGCGCAGGATATACGTCTTGTCTGTTTGAGAGATAAGCTGGAACTGAAGATCTGCGTCGTTTGGTTTTCACACCAAAACGATTCATCGCATATGAATTTAGTTACATGCAGAAGTGTCAGACGCCCAAGCGGTGAAGGGGCGATGATTACATAATCGCCAAGCCGAATTACAATCTCACTGCCAGTCACGTAAACCGATACAAAATAGTTCGCTCATGCAACTGCTACAAGGGCAATTAAAAAAATAAACAAAAACATAAGAAAGTCTTAAATCGAAGGGAAGAAGTAGGTAGAATAAAACGAACTGATAAACGCAGAGATGACATGAATGCAAAATCCAAATAAATATTTATTAAACGCAAAATTCAATAAAGAGAGTTAAAGTCTTAAAAGAATTGTACAAACTGCTAAAGAGAAAAACTTCTCGAATTATCGTTAAACAGAACAAAAAATGAGACTATTTTCTTGGCAACGTATACAACAATCTTTTTTTTAACAGTCCCTGTGCATGTGTGTCTTTGTTTTCTTTTTGAAAACTGGCAAAATATCCAACATGTCTGTGAAGACATTCCTCCTGTTTTTATCTCAACCTTACTCTCTTTACAATTGGTCTAACGAAATTCTTGGCCTTGGCCAAGATCAAAGTGTAGTATCTGCTTCGATGGATACTACACCTCATAGACCGGTGTCGTCTTTGCCTTCGGGTCTTGATTCCGCCGGTTTGTGGGTTTGTCCTGTGCAGTTCTAGGAGGTCCACCCTCCCAGGCTTTGCCTCCCCTCTTTGGGGAGGAGTAAGTTTATTGCTTACTGCCTGAGACGCCCTTACCGGGGAATGCTGACGGGGCTGCCCAGGCATTTTTTGTAGGCTAGAGTGCTCACCTTCTCGGGCGCTGGCTTTTCAAATCCCACTTTCCCGACCTTGTGTCACATCTTACCTTGTGGGAGGAAGATAAATAACTTGGTCTGACGAAATTACTTTTTGAAAGAGATTCAAATTCTCTTTTTTTCTGAGAAAGGGATTGTCTTCAACTTTACATTTCTAACTTTACTGTTTGGTTTCTGTTGCCGATTTCGGCAAAAAAAATTTTTTTTTTTTTTAAACTTTTATGCCATCTTTCCCTTCGGTAGGAAGATGAAAGCTTCATAAGCACTTTTGAAGACAACCTGATCTTTCTGCTCTCTACAATCGAACTGGAGATGTTTTCACCTAAACAGATATTTATACGAAATTAAGCCTGACCCTCAGTTTCAACAAGTTGACATGTCATTAACAAATTCTCAAAAGAGAGATGCAGAGGTGCAGATAGCTTGTTAGTTTGTATTTAAAAAAAAAAAATTTTTTAACATGATTCACCCCAAACAAGGCAGGCCACCACTGTAAACGTAACGGGCTACTGAGAAAAAGGAAAAGGGGAGAAGGATTGGTGGTTCAGCTTAAATTGGGATCTGAGCAGCGAGATGTCTGTTTACATTAGTTTTTAATTTCTGCATGTCAGTACTGTCGGGGAAACAGGGGGCAGGGAGGAAGTTCCAGAGGCCAGCAGCACGAGGAAAGAAGCTATTTGAGTAGAATGCTCTCCGGCATCTGGGGACCTCCACAGTGAATGAATGAGATTTAGTAGAATGTCGAGTTAGTCTAGTGAATTTACGTCGAGGGGGCACCAGAGTAGCCAACTCATCGGAGCATAATCCATTGAAGTATTTGTAAAACAAACACAAGGATTCCACATTGCGGCGATGGGACAGGGGCTGGAGCTTAGCTGACAGTGAGGGACCTATTAGGTTGACGACTCTTTTTTGGACTTTGTCAAGGAGGGAGAGACTAGTAGATGATGCACCAGCCCAGATGTGGCAACAATACTCCATGCATGGGTGGATGGTGGCTTTGTAGATATACAGGATAATGTCAGGTGTAAGGAGTCCACTAGCACGGTAGAGGGAACCAACCTTCTTTGCGGCAGCCTTGGCTATGTCTTCAATGTATGTGTTCCAATTCATGTTACCTGTGAAGGTTAGGCCAAGGAGTTTGAATGATGAACTCTCAGGTAGGGTGTTATTTGCTATGACAATCGGTGGTTGGAGAGGCTTCTTGTAGTTGTTGAAGGAAAGGAGCTTAGTCTTTGCGGCATTAAAAGTGACCAACCATTTATGGCCCCAATCCACTACAGCCTGGAGGTTATTTTCTAAGGATTCAGTCATTGCCTCAGATATGATCGCGTCTGTTTTGCCAACATGGCGAGAGTAAAGCGTGGTGTCGTCAGCAAATAAACCAATCTCAGACACTATGTCATCAGGGAGATCGTTTATATAGATCAGGAACAACAAAGGTCCAAGAATAGATCCCTGGGGCACACCAGCATTTATGTCATGTTGCTTAGATGAACGGCCATCGAGGACAACCTGGATTTTTCTTTTGTTTAGGAAGGATCTAATTATATTAAGTAGTTGCCCAGTAATACCGTATGCGCGTATTTTCAGGAGAAGCCCTTTATGCCATACCTTGTCGAAGGCCTTGGATATATCAAGGGCTACTGCCCTAGCTTCACCTGCCTTGTCGAGTGTATGATACATGCGTTCAGAGATGACCGTTAAGATGTCTGCAGTAGATCGTGCTTGTCTAAATCCATACTGGCGGTCAGATAGAAGTTTAGCATTAACTAAGTGACGTTCATTCCTTTATTTTTGGAGCATAGTGCTTACTGAAATGAATGATGCTCAATTATACCTCCAACTAAAAGTAAGTTGCATTTAATCAACATGCTAAAAGCATTGACTATTTTTTTTTTTCATGAAAAACGTGATTCTCTAGTCATCTAATATATAAAGTTAGACGATTTTTCCCCTGTACCTTTTTAAAGAATAGGAAAATAACCACATGCATCACAGACTACTAAACTCACCACTATATTATGCTTATTTACTCGAGCTAACACTACATATTACTTTTAGCTCACCATCTTCGATTCTCCTCAAAACATACTCCATATAGGTGGTAGCAAAAACTTTTTCCCCTAACACTTCAGTACTGACACTCTCCCCATTGACACCGGGAACTAATAAACAATGTCTATTTTTCTAAAAAAGTGTCCGTTAATATTTACGATTTGTCTGCTATTAATTTACTACATAATACAAAATATTACGCACACATTTAATGGAAGCTCCCGCTAATCTCGATGATTTTCGAGAATATCAGATTACGTTATTTCTACCTATTACGTATACATTTATACTCATTCCGGTTTTTTAGAGAATGCAATTAACGAACAGTTTCTTTGCAGTGTTTCATTATTTAACATGGCGGCTACAATTTCTTCAGCGACTCGACTTCCCAATTAAGTCAATATACGCCAAGCTACGAGACAGACTTGCATAAAGTTGATATTTCTTGAATCATACACCTTTCACACACATAATATCCCAAAATTGGAAAAATAAATCTATTTCTTCGTATAGAAATGACCCAAAACGTGTGACTGGTACACCCAACATTTGGTCGTCTTTCGGATCGTAATATAAAACGCATCCCAGGTACATGCTTAGTTTTACTGACCTATTTTTCAATAGATTTTTTAATCGCTTTTGTGGCTAAGTAGTTATCGCCGTAGATCCTAGACCGAGAGCTTTAGGGTTCGACCCCAGTCGACACACACATTTTTTTTTTTTTACATTGTTAAACTTTTGCCTTCGAGGGAGGAGAGGAAGGGAGGATTATGGGCCGGATTTTTTTTTAGAAAAGAAATCAATGTAATCAGTAGTACTTTAACTATTGTGAATATCACCATTTCTCTTCGAACACACATGGTTTATTAGTGCTCTGCAGATTTTTAAATTATATTTGTGTGTTTCAGTAGTGCTCAGGAGGCATACTCATTTTTCTTTTTTCTTTCCTCACAAAAAAATGGAATTTCTATACAAAGATAGCAGAAGGGGGATTGGATTTAATAGGGCTCTGTAGGCCTCTTTAGTTTTAAAAGTGCTCATTATCATAGATAGAGCGGGTGTTTGAGATATACCGATACCATGGGATGGCCAGGAAGACTCCTACAACCGCGTCTCCTTCCTTCCTTCATTCCTTTCTTCCTTCTTTCACACTTCAATAATTCTAAACCGACAATTATTCTAAACATTAGATTTGTACATTCTGTTAGATGTTGACAAATTTTAATTAATTCTTTTATATTTCTCCCGGGCAACGCCGGTGGACGGGTTCAGCTAGTAGATATATAAAACATATGACATTTCTAAAGAAAGAAGAATTGGAAATCAAAAGATGATGCCAGATGAAAAACCTAGTTATTTGGCTTAAGCTTAATCCAAGAATCACATTGGCAACACCTAGAGGTAATAAATACAGGAACCTATCATGACCTGGGGATTCACGCAGTGTTGTATTCTAAGTGAGTCGGCAGTAAATGTAGTCCAACGCCACGAGGATCACATGCATTCCAACTAGTTGCTCGAGAATCGTTTTATGCTCACACTGCGTCTAAAGATCGGCAAAATACTGGTATTGGTTCAGCTAGTCGGGAACTTTGGTAGGGTACCTGGTCGGAATTTCCTCACTGCTATAGTCCGAGAAAGCATTGTCTCAATCCAAGGATTGGCCTCTGCATTGTACTGTGTTCAACAGGCTCCGAATAAGCGAACTGAAATAAATGTTTACATGCAGAAATGACAAAGACATTTTTGTCTGAAACACATAATACTTTATTATACTTAACTAAAACAGTGAGTCCATTTCTAAACTAAGAGATAAAATTAGGCTAAGAACCTCAAATGTTTATACCCTCTTTCTGTGTTTGTGTCTCAGCTTGTACTAATTTTTCCACCTCGGAAAAATCTCTCATGCAACAAGCTAACCCTGCCCACACCACACAATCAACCCAATAAATTATAGACAAGTAGATCTTACTCAGGCTTAACTTTTTTGAAAGTTGAAACACTCAATCTTTTTTTCTACACGAGTTGACATCCTAAGGTATTACAAACAAGGCCCAATCATGATGTCAGATAAACTAACAGCTGAATTAAAAACATGTGCACTACTCGACACATTCAATTTTTATTTGTGGAATATTCTGTATTAAACGCTTCAAATGGCCATTTTATTCACATGCACGTTCAGAAGTGCCATACAATTTTTCCTGACTATGATTTAATAAGGTATGTTCATGAAAATTAGTCTTAAAATATATATAAAAATAAAATCTATATTGTTTTTGGTATTTTTACTAAAAGGATCGCCATGTATCAAGGATAAATGCCACTCGAGGATAAGGGTTAATGAGATGGAATGATTATCAGTTGAGAGATGAAGAACTGTATGAGAGGATTGGAAAAGATTAATAGGATGGACCAAGTTTGATGGGATGGGCCAAGATTGACAGGATGGACAAACTTCAAGGTTATGGTATTAATGTTAAGGTTCTTGATATTATTAGATCTTTTTTTTCTGATCAGAGCTTGCGAGTAACTCTGAATCATATCTTCTCATTCTCTTTTCCTATCAATGCTGGTGTTCCTAGGCCCAACACTGTTTCTTCTCTATATCAATAATCTTTCTGAGAATATTATTCAGAAAATTAACATCTATGCTGATGATACCACTCTCTATTCTGGTGTTGCTTCTCACCCATCTCCCTCGGATCAGTTGAAATATGCAACTGACCTAGAAGTTGACCTGAGTTCGGTTGTGGATTGCGCATGGAATGGCTTGTTTCGTTTAATCCAGTTAAGACTCAGCTCGTGTCTTTTAATCGTAGGCATGCTCCTTTTCTTCCTGAGGTTCTCATGGATGGCTCTGCTATTGGGGAGAAATCAACTCTGAAACTTTTTTGTCTTTCTTTCTCATCAAATCTTTCTTGGAGTTCATACATTAAATCCATTGTTCTTTCTGCTTCTCGTAAAGTCAGTTCTCTATCGCTCCAAACACTTTCTCACATCTCTACAAAACACTATCAGACCATGTATGGAGTACTATTGCCATATTTGGGCTGGTGAATCTCTGTCCCATTTGAGGGTTCTTGATGCGGTGCAGAAATGTATCTGTAATTTGATTGGCCCCACTCTTTCTTCTCCTCTGCACCCTCTCTCTTACAAACGTGATCTTGATAGTCTCAGTCTTTTCTATAAATACTATTATGGCATGTGTTCTATAGAATTGTCTGATCTATTCCCTGCTTCTTTTGTTCCAGCTTGTTTGACTCATTGGTCTAGTGGTCTCCATCAATTCACTGTTTTTATACCTCATTATAATACAGCTTCCTATTCCAGTAGCTTCTTTCCAAGAATTGCAGGCTTGTGAAACTCTCTTCCTGCTGACTGTTTTTCTTCCTATCTATAGCCTTGGTCTTTTCGAGACTAAGGCCATTAGGCATCTTCTGCCTTTGCGATAATCATCTTTCAGTCTTGTTAGCTCCTTATATCAAGTGGATTCATGCCTTGTCTGGAGCGAGTTCCATATTTTTTTTAAAGTACATTTTACAATAAAATAGAATTGAATGGAAGAGTCAGCATCTTTATTCCAATATTTGTTACTCACCCTCTGTTTTGAATGAGTTAACAAAAATATTTGTTTTTTATAATATTTACACATGAAGCAAAAGCAAAAATAAAGAAATAAGTCATTTATAAAAAAAAGAAATAAGTTTAATGTTTATATCTTCTTGGTGTGGGATCATACAAAGTTTTGCGATAATCATTTTTCGTTCTTATTAGCTCCTTACATCAAGTCGCTTCGTGTCTTGTCTGGAGCGATTTCCATTTTAAAAAAAGCTTCAATTACTAGTGGGGACGCTTAATAGACAGGGTGCGTAATATATTTGAGGACAGATTTGTTCATGCACAATACATGACATTTAGAAACAGATAATAATGTCTTTACTGAGAAAAAACCTTTCTGAGGATAAGAATAAATATATTGTTTTGTACATTTATTCATTTAAACGAAAGAGCAAGTGACTTTCAAAAATGGTTCTATTTTTAAATTGCTATATGCAACCTTTATAGTCACGGTAACAGTGTGCCGCTTTATTTGTTGTGAAATTATAAGAAATTCCATTGATACTTCTGAAATATAAAAAATATAAAGTCAAATAATATTCATATTCCTACGATAGTAAAAATAACATAATACCTTATGCACCCTGCCTATAAATTAATATATACAAAGAGAAATAAACTCTTTCTATCGAAAGAGTGTCGGGAGAGGAAGAAGAGCAATTACATTGTTTTCTTCTATCCTTCTCTTTCAAGCCAACGGTTATGATTAGTAGTAAAAAGAGAAAAATTACTGCAATTCCCTGAAAACGACCTCAATCAAAACAGAAACAACCAATACATGAAAATAAACAAAACTGATATTAATTTTGCATTGTTTGTTTATCATTGTCACTTGTGTTGAATGTGGCAATTATATTTATGCAATGCGCCAACTTTGGTGGATGCACTTGGCTTTAGCCATTCCTGCGCTACATCTGTGACTGCTGTAGTACATTCTCTTCGTATATGTATACATTGGCCAATACTGGGACAATGGTGATTCCATAGCCAGACCTTCCTGCCAATATATGTCAGATATTATCACAAAGTATATAGTTTCTCCATCAGATTATCTATAATTTCTCGAGTGCTTGTCTCACCTTCCATCTTAGCTCATTTCCTTACGCCTTGGGTTTATTCTAGGTTGTCTCTTTTATTAGAGCTATCATGTCTAGGTATGGTACTATCTACTTGGTGGTTGTAACGAAGTTAAGACCTTTGTTTAGCACTGATTCCTAAGTGGTAGTCAGCTGACGCTTACTTTTATTGACAATGGCTCTTATTGGTGAATGTTTGGTGAAGTCTTATATCCTTAGCTTTCAGTTTTTCCAATTCTGGTGGTGTCCTTTGATTTTGGATCTAGATTTCTAGAGCTGATGTTATGTTCTCTGAATATTTGTTTTGGTGGAGGGTTTCTCTTCGGCTATCCATCTCTCCTGGTATGTATTGGTGTTACTATTGCCTTTGTTCGATGTTGTAGGCAAC
This sequence comes from Sepiola atlantica, assembly GCA_963556195.1. Lineage (NCBI taxonomy): Eukaryota > Metazoa > Mollusca > Cephalopoda > Sepiida > Sepiolidae > Sepiola > Sepiola atlantica. The sequence goes on from OY744530.1 coordinate 74,543,167, forward strand.
AAATGATTTCTTTCTTGACATTTAGTGGCTTGTGGGTGACAATCCCCTCCTAAGTAGATTTAATATAGAATTTAATATAATATGGGAACTATTAATTATAATTAACTATAATTATAAGTATTTAATTGTATTTCATAGAAGCCTGTGAAAATTTGTAATTATTTTGCAAAAAAAATAGAAAAACCATAACGATATTTATTTTCTTCTTGTCTATTTTCTATTTCCAGTGGAAACAGATATTCCAAATGAGGATGGTCCATGAAGTTAAGTATCCAGAGCATTATGGATGATATCCCTTGAAGCAGCTTCATTTAACTAACATTTTAGTTTTATTTTGAAAATATTTTGTTTCGGAAATTTTGAGATGAGGATTGATAATTTGTATTATTTGAATTATTCCGACTACTGTTCTCATCTCAGATGTTATTCTCACAACGTTTCGGCCAATGTAACCTTCTAACTTCTTCAGGTACGTATTGTTGAACTCAAGAATAATGATGATGGGTGTATAGTAACAAATAATAATAGATAGTAAGACTACAATCTGAAACAAAATAGGTTTAAGGCTCCTAAAATTCATATTAGAATTGTCTGCAAGGACCTGTGGTGCAATAAATAAAAGTACTACGTAATGATCAGTTCTGATTGACAGTCTTCTGGAGTTGAAGGTTCAATCCTCAATACAGGTTATCCTAAGAATACAATATAGAATTACTTAAAACTTTTAACCGGTCATGGTTGACAAAACAAGAACAAGCTACCTCCGTAGATTAAATAAAGGGTTCCATTCGAAATTCTGTACAAATTCCCAAGTTCGACATAAAGATTCCCAAGTTAGATAAGACACACCGGAAGTAGGTCGGCGATTACATTGGCCGAAACGTTGTGAAAATAACATCCAAGATGAGAACACTAGTCTGAATAATCCAAATAATCCAAATTATCAATCATCTAAAAAATTCTGAAGCCCCATAAGTAATTAAACTTTCTTCATTTTATTCATCATTATCAATCTTCTTATAATATTCTTCACCATTTAACTGAGAATCTATCCATCTCGTTAACTCTTATCTTCGATTGACTTTTGGCCTTGATTATAGTGACTCATGAGTAAAAAAATCTCTTGAGCTAACCCCTAAGCTCAATCAGCCAGAGTTATCCGCCCCTGAATCTGAAGGACTTCCTGTATGTCTGGCAATCAATAAACAACTTTATGACGCAGCTTCTAGTTTTCTACTTATTCATTCGAGCGATCCTGTCGAATAAATCTCAAATACCATAACATTGTGTAAATTTAATGCATGTGTAATTATATTAATAAAATATGTACAAACCTAGAATTAATAACAGCTCATAGCTAAGGAGGATGTGCAATAGTTTAATTTACTTACTGAGTGGCTCCAAATGTGGTGCACAGTGATTTCGGTTTTCTAAGGTTCGGTAAGCTGCAGGAAAGTATAAGCCCTACATGTAGAAGGAGTGTGAGTAGCAGCAGCATGAACAGTGTGACATGGATGCTAGGATTCCTCTTCAGAACTTGTCTCATGAATTGACTTAGATTTAGATTTTTAATTTCCAAACTAAACTGGAACTAATGTGTGGAGTTATATGCATACAATGGAACTTTCTTCAGAATGTTTTTAGCCTGGCAGTTTCGATACTATTTTCACCGAACAACTTTTGAAAGTAATAATGTCAAAACTAAAGTAAATATTGTTCATCATGTCAAATAACATAAAAATGTTCTGCTCAAAAGAATACTAACACATTAGTTGAATAATTTAAATGCAAAAACAAATTTCTTTTGTTTGTACAAAATTGGTTTCAGTTTTTTTTATGGAAACAATTTATAAAACACTTTATGATGTATCCATGTTTTACAGCAATTTAAAAACAAACCTGTACACATAAACTTTTTTCTTTTTGTTTAGTTTTTTAAAATAATTTTTTTGCAAGCTTTTAAATATGTTCTTAATGGGTTGTGTTTCAAAACCAAATTTTAAATCTTCACTAAAACTGTTGTGTGACTTTTTTCTAGGATTGAGGACATATGTTAGATGGAGAGAAATGATAGGAGAATGATACAATGGATACGTAATGTGAGTCTTAAAGACTGATGAACTCGGAGGAAGAGTAAATCTAGACAGTATAGAGAGATGTGTGCAAAACAGGAGACTCTGTTGGTTTGGTCACATTGAAAGAATGTTATAAATTTTTGATCGGTCGATGTGGAGAACAGTTGAGGTAACAGGGTTAGTAGGGGGAGGCCAAGGAAAATACGGTTGAGGGAGGGAATGATAAGGATGGATTTGAGAATAAGACGAATAAACAAAAACCTGACCAGAGATAGGTGCGTTTGGAAGACAATTTCTAAAAGCCGTCCAACACATGCTAATTAATTTACTTATGGCCACGTGATGAAATGTTTGTCAATCATCATTAAAATGCATATTATATATTGTTAGTGGACCCATGAGAAACCGTGTTTGTTTCGAATACTTTTATACTTTAACTAGAAGCATACCCGTCCCAGGATAGGTAAAATGAATTCCCCATACAGAATAGTGTTGCACCACCTGCATGTTCCTTTACGAAAATATAATAATACTTATCCCTATGTCTAGAATCATTATTCCAATTTTGATAAAAATTGGTCAAAAGGATGAAAGTATAAATAATAAACTTTAATTACAGGATGGCAAGCCCTCAGTCTGGAAGGATCACGTGAAAGTGCATACAACCAAGGTATGATGATGGCGCAGAGAGACCAAAGGATAGGCGGCCATGACTAGCATGCACCCGCTGCAAGGAAACGGTGGCTGCACGTAGGAGCAAAACTTGTACTGTTTTATTTTTAGGTGACGGTCCTGATTATGCAAAATAAGCGCTTTTGGCAGTCCAAAAGGGCTGAATAAAAGGAGTGGTATTTGTGCTTGAGGCAGAAACCTTTTTTGGACGTTAATGTCGTCCGCGTGTGTCATCTGCAACATTATTTCCTTTTGGGCTGTCACTTAGTTGAATTCGGAGGAGTACTGTTGCTGCTACTAAGAACGAAGTCCTAACTTTTGTTGGGGAAAAGAAAGGAAAAAGAAAATAATTCGGACCAGAAAAAGGCAAATATATTGAAAGCTGGCATTGTATATGTTCTTTGAACTCTAAATAATTTACGTAACTGAAATAGGAATTAATTAACCAAATATATCTTTCACAAATACAGCACACTGTTGGTGGTAATCCTAGAAGATCCATGAGGTCGATTGCGAAACAACACTGTGTGTCAGAAGGAATAATTTGAAATGTTGTCTACAAAGACATTAGATACAAGTCTTATGTAATGAGTGAAGGTCATTTTATGTTAGAAAAAGTAAAAAAAATCACCACACAAGGCTCACAGAATACAGAAATGAATGGCTGAATATTTTAATGGTCCCATGACCCTTAACATTTTGCCTCCTAGCTCCTCAGATCTCGATCCTTTGGACTACTATGTATGGAGCGTAGTTGAGAAAAAGGTTAATGAGTACCCTCATAACACTAAATAATCCCTAAAAGTCTCCATAGGTAGAGTAATGGAATTAATTAACCAAATATATATTTCACAAGGTATGGATAACAATTTGCAAACTTTGATGTTTCTGTAATGATTACGGCAACTTGATTACTGCATGTATGACACAAGGTTGAGAACACAACATTTACATTTTGGGGAAAACATTAAAACATATTTTGCATTTTATTTTACTTTGCTTACTGATTACATCAAATTTAGATGATTGAGTTTGACTTGTTTGGTGTAAAAAAAAAACATTAATAGAGTAAAAATAATAGCAAGAAGAGATATGATTGTTCCAGAAACATAAAAGATAATAATAAAAATAATCATTTGGACAGTATACATGTGTCGGGTAGGGCAAAAAAATACTGGAACAAAGAGACTTCGGTCAACAGTATAAATATTGCTAGGAGCCTTTCGAGACCTAAAGGATTGCGAAGTATGCGTGTGTGTTCTATTTGGGAGGGGACAGGAAAGAGAAAGAAAGCTGTGTGTTTAGTTTTTATAGTACGCACTAGAATTCTGATTGGCTGAGAGAAACTATTGATTTGAGTTTTTGTCCAATCAAGAGTCGATATGTAAATAGAACATTGACTGTGCTGCTACTCCGAACAATTTTATTAGGCCAGTAAACATATGTGTCATCCAAAAGCATGCATTTAATATTTTATGAATGCATATACAAAAATGTTATGGCTTTTTCATAAAATGTATACACAAAGCTGTTACTTATATCTATGAAAGTAAAATGATGACATCGCAAATCCATAATACCAGGTAATTATTTAGTAAAATCTGATTTATTTTCTTTATGTAAATTAAATATCCCACTTACTCTCTCTATAAATAAACATTTTATGCTAATGTAGATTAATGCTTTCTGATATAAACGCCTGAACCAGCTGAGCGTTGCAACTGTCGGCCAATGAAAGAGTCTATCCGGCATGTGTACGCAGTGTGACGATGTATGGAAGTGAAAACTGGCCAGTGAGGGTTGAGGACATGCGTTGAATGGAGATAAATGCTGTGAGAATGATGGCTACGTTGAAAGAATGGATGAGAGCTCTTGAGGTAGCAGGGCCAGTTCACAGGGAAAGGCAAAGGAAAACATGGGAGGAAGTGATAAAGATGGATTTGAGAAAATAATTACCTGACCAGAAATAGATGAGTTTCGAAGTCAATTTCTAAAAGGCAGCATGTAAAACGGATGTTAAACCGATGATGATGATGAGGAGGAGGAGGTGGAGGAGGAGGAGGAGAATTTCTTCTCCTTCTTCTAAAAAACAGTCACAGGTGCCCTTCCATCCTGTGAAGGTTCTGGAAATTACCTTAAATTGCATCTATTGGTGAGGCTCAAATTTGGGAGATTTGGGGTGTATAGAGTCAGTCACTTTTTAATTGACACTACTCCCAAAGTCCACTGTGATCTAGAGTGATGGGACACGTGGCACAACGGATAAAGGCGCTGATTAACAATCAGTTCTAAGTGAGTCTTCTGGAAATTGAAACTTCAATCCTTGCTACAGGCAATAATAACTAAGAATAATATATAATTAATTAAAACTTCTAGCAGGTCATGGCTGAAAGAACGAGAACAATCCCCCACGGATCAAATAAAGGGTTTAGTGAGAAATTCTGTGTAGGTTTCCGAGTTCAAAAAGATGCACCTGAAAAAGGTAAGAGATTACATCGGCCGAAACGTTTTGAAAATAACAGCCGAGATGAGAATAGTAGTCTGAATAATCCAAATTATCAATCTTCATCTCAAAAATTCTGAAACATCCTATCTATGAGTTAAGTAGAATTTGTCCTGAGTATGACTTGAAATTGTATCTGAGGGAGATGAACGAATTTGGGAGCATGGGTGGGAGGGTGGTGTGCAGTCACCCCATGGTTGCCATTGCTTCTTGACCTGAACATCTGGGAGGTGGCCATGGTGAAGTGGATTCCGGCACAAACTGATGACTCTGCATGCTGTGTTCAAATCCTGCTGGATCCATCACACCACTTTCATTAGGGATGTTGACAACCTTCACATGTTCCTTCGTGTGAGTATCTGATAACAAAAAAAAGAATTGGGTGGAAACAAATGCCAACAAAGCAGAATCAAGCAAGTCGATAAACCGTTTATTGGTGACTCATACGAACGCCATTTTGCTGAACATGTCAGTTGAAACAGATGTGAGCTACAGCAGTTACAATGGCATTCCTTGTTTTCTAATACTCTGATAATTTTAATCAATATTAATTCAAATTCAGGTTTTGTTTTCTATGTAATTAACTATTGATTTTATTATTGTCAACTCATGGCAACGTGAATAGGTAGTAACGTTAGCATTGTTAACTTTGTTATTCATGAATTAAAACATTTTATAGTTGTGTCCTCGCCTCTCTACAACTGACTTGCAATATTTTGCTATATTGTTTTGAAACCTGGCCAGTAAGAGTTGAGGATATGCGTCGCATGTGTTGAATATCTGGGTCAGGTGTACTGGAAATGTAACCTGGCAGGAATAAAATGTAGTTGGCCCAGACACGCACCTGGCCGGAAGAAACAAAACACGATTGATTGTCAGAAATAAAATAATTGTTGATTGATTCAAAACCACCTGCTATGGTTATCCTATCCACAAAGTTTAGCTGCAGATGGGAATAGCTCATCATTAAATAAAAGCCCTAGGGGTGTGGCTACATTGACAGTGAAGTCGAAATCCCAGAATGGGCGTTTACAGGTGGGTGTGTGGGTGTCACAAATTATTATATAAACTAACCTAAAATTGAGATTAAGAGAAAACCACTCTGTCAATTTTTGTGCGTCCTTCTTCCTCACTTACCCCACTAATTCACTGACACCGACAATAAACATATACCAATGTTATTTATAAGTTTAAATGCCCTTTGGGAGAATGTAACTCCCATAATAATAACAAAGCTAATAGCTACATTGGTTTTACTATATCGCCGTCTCACCATGCATCTCGTAAACTCTAGCTCAATTTACCAACATTTACAAAAACATAACTGCCCTTCCTCTGATTTAAGACAAATTCTACTTAATAACACTAAAATTATACATTCCGAAACCAATTTAAAAAAATTCAAAATACTCGAAGCTATCTACATAAAAACACGACTAAAATTAACAACATCACATATGAAACCAGTGGTAACATTTTAAAATGCTTAATGCGATTTTGTTCTGTGATGCCAGTCAGCGTTGCTGAATTAAAATCGTCAACGACTTCCTGGAACAATGCGGAAAATGTTCTATGCGCGTTTCTTCGCCGTCTTTTTAAAATTCTCTTCTTTCTCCAGCTTTTTTGTTCATTTGCTTTTGACACCTGAGGAATATTCGACGAAGAATCGAAATCGTTCGTGAAATCTGTGAAACCTATGGAATATTTATTAATTTTTTTATTTTAATACTGTTTCTCATTTGCATCAAACGTCTCCACGTCAACACCCTTTCCCAGAATATAGAAAAGAATGTGATTTTTTGTTTTCCATTGAATCAATTTTGACCTCTTCGATCCATGGCCCTTCTGAACTTTGCTATTGTACTCTCTCAAGTATCGATCAAGTTTATCTTTCACTCCTTTTATTGTTGTTAGTTTAATGTCTCTTCCAAATGCTCTTTGCCAGTGATCCAGCAAACACAGAGAAAATTGATGGAGATGCTCTTTCTGTTTTGTAGATCCATAAGTTGGAGCATGATGAACTATGGCCAAAACGCACTCATGTACAGTTGGGAGGTTTTCAAGCAAAGTGCAATCCCAATCATCGTACTGGTACTTTGTTCCACTCATCCTATCTTCTCAATTAAACTGAACTGAACTGAAAACAAAAAGAAAATAATTGTTATTAAACTGCTTGTATATAATACAATGCAATGGTTTCGACACTACAATGGTTTCAACTATCTACACCCATTCATAACCATTGTAGAGGCTTGGGAACCAATTAGGTCGCTTAACGGAGGATTTTTGCTAATTTGGACTATTTTTTACTAGTTTTTGGCTATTTTACATTCATGAAAACCCTTTCACAGCCTGAAAATGGTCCTAAATTAAAGTACTATATCAGATTTAACCATCTATATCCATTCATAGCTTTTGAGGATGTTTTAGGACCTACAATGTCGCATGAAACCACTTTTTCACCGAAAAATGATGGATTTCAAGTCCCGTGGAGCCCTAACGGCTATTTTTGGCCTGCACCTTCTGAATTTTGCAAAATTTTGCAAATGTTTGATTGTTTAGTATTATTTATGTATAAATGAACACAAAAAAAATACTACTCGCATGAATCTGAAATTTTCACCCATTACGTCCCACCTCTAATTGTAGGGTGAAGTATCCTCATGTCAGGTTGTCTTGACAAAACCTTGTACAGAGAGATCGATGACACTCGAGGATAGTGTCTGGTAGGTAATTCAAACTCTCCAGTAGGTAATTCAAAAATCTCTACGTTTATATGTGTGTGTGGGTGTGTGTTTATATCAAGTTAGGTATGCATATATGTTTATATATTTCTATGAATAGGATTCACTCCTAAACTAATTACTAGATGATTATGAAGTTTGGAACACAGATGCTAGCCGTAAAAGTGAGTAATATGGGCTATATTTAATTTAGTTTCATGCAAAGGAGGTAAAAAGGAGTGAAAGCCTTTCATAAAAATTCAGATACCTTCTATTTTTTGTGAAATTTTAACAATTGGTATTAGACATAAAATAATAAATATTCCACAAATTTCAGTTTCTTTGGGGTATTTTAAAAGGATTTTAGGGGCCATAAGATCGGCACAACCTCCCATTTGAAAATTCAAATGTATCAGATTTACATTAAATTTTATCCATAGTCATTAAGCATCAATTAAGCAAGATTCCCTGAATTTCAATTTCTTCTTAAGACTCCTTAAGCTTAAACCTGAAATTTTAGACATTTTTTAGAATAAAAATCATCTACTGGATTTCGATCAAAATTGGAATAAGGATTATAGACATAAGATTGAGTAGCATTAGATCTTGATTTTAATCTTCATAAAGGAACATAAAAGTGGTGAAAAGCTTGTTTGATTTTGCTTGCCGAGGTTTGCCTCGGCAAGCAATCCGACAGATCAAGTGCTAACTTGTAGGGTGAGGTATGGTCCAATTCTGTCCTGGGAGGTGCACCCTCCCAGACATTACATTCTCTCTTTGAGGAGGGGTTGGTTTATTACCGATCGCCTGAGGTGTCCCTACTGGGGAATGCTGATGAATCTGTTCATGGCTATTTTTGAAGAGCTAGGGTGTGCCTTTCCGAATGGTAGCTTTTTTTCTATCAACCTCCAACCTTGTGTCACATCTTATTGCAATAGGAAGGAAGTAAATATCATTTGCTTGTCGCCATAAAATTATCAAGAAAGATATATATATATATATATATATATATATATATATATATATATATATATATATATATATATATATATATATATATATATTGTGTGTATTAAGGCAGCATTTTTTCATTAATGCATGTGTTATTGAAACATTAATTCATTCCATTTCAACGTCAAAAAGATCATTCGACGAATGGAAAAAATAAAAAAAGGAATCACTAAACAGAAGAGTTCTGTCGTTTTCAACAACACATGCATTAACATATATATATATATATATATATATGAAGTTAATCCAACAGAAGATATAAGAGGCAACTAATATCTTTTAATTAGTGAAACATCCGGATAAAGACTGAAGCTCAATATACTGGATAGCGCATTAATAGCATAATATAAAATGAAATAATAAAATAAGGTGCGAATCAAATTTTATTAGAATTCAAAATTCAGGCAAAGTATCTCAACGTCCTTAACTCATGAGTTTTCAAAGATAATTCTTCTCCTCAGAGGACCATTACCGCAGTGACGTTACTGCAGGTGATAAAATTACTTTGAAAATATATAAAAATATATACAAAAATACATAAGAGTACATAACACATCAAATATATCAAGCCAAAAACATACTTATTTGTTAAAGTTATAAAATCCATCCAAGTCATACAAATTAAAACATATTCAGGAAAGATATCTCTGAGGAGAAGAATTATCTTTGAAAACTCATGAGTTAAGAACGTTGAGATACTTTGCCTGAATTTTGAATTCTAATAAAATTTGATTTGCACCGTATTTTATTATTTCATTTTATATTATGCTATATATATATATATATATATATATATATATATATATATATATATACTTGAAAATGAATAATGTCATAAAGGATGAATTGTAGTTGCCAAAAGCTGTGGATGTGAATGTATATTTGAAAGCAGTAGCAGCCGTAACCGGTGGCTGCTGCTGCTTTATCGACCAATGCCAAAGTTAAGATATTATATATTTAATAATATATATGAAAAATATTGCCTCAATGGGTCATTTTTTTTTTGTACTGACGAGTCACCACTTATCAAAGCTCAAAGGCCACTCGAGGATAAGGGTTAATGAGATTGTCAGGTGAACAGTGAAACAACACCATGAGGATTGGTAACAATGGTTGAAACTGGGCAGAATTTGATTATTTAAGAAGACTTGAATACGACGATGTTGTAGTCAGCTGGGAAGCAGCCCCGTATTGTGTTCCACAGACGGATAGTTCTTGGAAAGAAACTTTGTTCATGAAAGTTCCATTTAATCTTACGGACACAGAGGGAGAAAAAAAATGGGTCATGGGTGTTTTAATTACCTACTAAATAATTTGATTATTTGGACTACTGTTAGATAGCGAAAGAGATGCCTGGATGAAGGGGTTTGAATGGCGTCCTAAAAGGGAGGGGGGACCTAAAAGCGGAAGTCCAGGAAACTATGTGACTTTTGCTGGAGCGGGTCTCAGCCTCTTTTCTGTCGACAACTAAAGTGAGTGGACACAGAACGTCGTCACTTCTGTAGGGGTCGGTTGCATACAATGTAGTTAAGTGTAACAAGGCAGGCGATTTATCTGTCTATCTATCTGTTTGCTTGTCGCTCTCTCTCTCTCTCTCTCTCTCTGTCTCTCTCTGTCTGTCTTTCTCTCTCTCTCTCTTTATCTCTCTCTTTCACACACGTACATAGTTTTCTGTTCTGTTTTAATTAAAAAATTAAAACTAAACAAGCGTCCACATGATGTTTATTAACAGCCGAGCAACATCAGAGTTTCACAGCATGTGCATTGTCATCACCCTGGGTTACAACGATAAGGACATGGGTGTATAATGATTTATATACACAACGATATACACTACTATTCTCATCTTGGTTGTGATATTCAGAACGTTCCGGTCAATGTAACCTCCCACCTTTGTCAGGTGCTTCTTTTCAAACTTGGGAATCTTTATGTCGGACTCTTGAACCTGGACAGATATTTGAACTAAACCCATTATTTAATCCAGATGGTTGGGAGGTGGGGTGCTCTTATCCGAACAGCCATGACCGGGAGGTTGATGATTGAATCCTTACTATTGGTGATAATAACTAAGAAAAAAATCAAAATTGACACTTCTACCCGGTCATGACTGGCAGAGTGAGAATAATCTACCGCTGTGGATTAAATAAAGGCTTCAGTTTGAAATCCCATCCATATTCCCGAGTTTGCATGAAGATTCGCAAATTCGACTAGTTTAAAAAAAATTAAGAGTAGTTTTTAGAGGAACATGTTAAAATCATAGGCCCATTGCTAAGGTAATTTAAACGTTTTTTCTCTTTCGAATTATGCTATGGAATGTATTTTTTCTTTTGTCTGCAAATTGTTTATTCTTTAGTGAGAAATGGCAGCGCTAATTATCTCTGTTCTCAAAGTAGTAAGAAAATAAGCAGCATAATTAATAGCACACACGTAGAATTGTATTATTCAGAATACTGTTTTCATTTAGGATGTTCTCACAACGTTATAACCGTTGTAACCTCTGACTTACTTCAGGTGTGTCTCATCAAACTCGGAAATCTGTACAGAATTTCAAATGGAACCCTTTATTTAATCCATAGGGGTAGCTTGCTCTCATTCAATCAGTCATAATCGAGTAGAAGTCTTAAGTAACTCGTAATTTTATTCTTAGTATCGCCCGTACTGAGAATTGAACCTTCAACCTCCAGAAGACTGTCGCTTAGAACTGATTATTACTTTGCACTTTTATCCGTTGCACCATGGGTCCTTGCAGACCCAATATGAGAACAGTAGTTCGAATAATCCAAATTATCAATCCTAATCTTAACAATTCTGAAACCACATGGGATTGTTAAATATTAACCTTGAAGGGTGAAAAAAATGGAATAATATCTTCTATTTAAGCTCCTGTTCCCCTCTTACTAACTTATTATGCCTTCCCAAAGTAACATAAATTCTCGTGGCCGGAAAAACGTCCTAGCAAAAAGATGGAAAAATATTCTCATGCATAAATGTCCATGACAAGTAGATACTTAATGTGTGCATTATTTTTTATAACCAAGTGCAGGCGTAGAAATACCTGGTATAGTACCCAGGTGCAGGATTACCCCATCTGACGAGATAGACCTGTAGATCTTGTCAGATCATCCACCTAGGAAAAAGAAACTCTGATGTAAGACCTGCACTCTAAATTGTGACTTCATAAATCTTATCCTTGAACCACTGGGAGAGGAAGGACTCCTTAGTCTTAGATGACAACCTTCCTACAGCTGGAGACTTGAACAAAAATATTAGGTTTGCAAACCTACAATTGCTAAAGGAGTATCCAGGCTCCACCTATTGTCCGGCTTGCACTTCTTATGTATTAGTCAGGTGCAGACGTAACATCACAGGGAAATTTCAAAGACTCCCAGTGCTTGGACTTGTTTCCTGACTAGGACAATGAACGCTGTCCACCGTCTCTCTTCCTATTTATCTAGACAACATAGAATACTTATTTGTCATTCAATTTCACATGACTAGCCTGGGTCGCTCTTGTTCTGATAGGTTAAGGGTACAGGTTTGACAGCTTGTCTGGCCGCTGTGTCTGATTGGTAGTACTGGAGCCCAAACTTTTAGGTAGAACTAAAACACTGTAGTGCCACGTTGTGCATTGAAAGGAACCCTACACTTATTTATGGTGCATTCCCGAGGTTACAACCCTATAGATACATATTCGGCTATTAGTCTACTTGTATACACTTTGTTTTTGACATCCAACAAACACCCACATTGTTCAAAACCATTCAATAAAAACTAAAACAAAAAATAACAGAAAATTGACTCCCTCCCCCATAAAAACAATAAACTCGCCTCCTCCCTTGAGACTCTCCTTCACAAATTAGAACTTAAAACTGACCTTGATGATATAGAAACGTTCATCCACATAAAATCCCCACATATCCTAGCACTATGTGAAACAAATCTAAACTCTAATTATTACCGATGTGCTCATTGTGAATCTCTCAGAGATCTCATCAGAGATGTACCGTTTTCTCCCCCTGCTTAACATTATGCAGCGGAGGTAACTGAATGGGTCAAAGAAAAGATAGAAGTATTTGTCTCCACTTGCAAATTCCCTAGAAAGCCTCACTCTCCCCAATAGTTAACTTTGACCTGTGCAGCTGCATAGGCACCAAGCATTCTACCGTTTCAACGGCGATAAGTCAGCTGAAAAAGGACAAGCATTTGTAGCATCAAGAAACAAGTAAGAGTATAATAGCTGCAACTAAGAAAAATTAGGAACTTGCGATTTCGGAAAAATAGTGCGGTGAATAATTGGCAATCAACAATTCCCTCACTATTCAATTACCATAGAAGTCGCTTTCATGGCAAATGATGAGGCTAAATTGCTTGCCCAGCAGTTTGCTTAAACTTCACTTTGGACTCCGCAAACAACTCCCTCCCTAATTTTTCACCACTGAATGAAACTGCACTAGATGATCTGATCATAACCCATTCTCATGTACTGGCTATGATAAAAACTTTGACACCTCCAAAACATGTGGACAAGATCTGATCTCTGCTATAGTAATAAATGCTCTAATGAGCTGGCCACTGCCCTCAACGAACTCTATAATAAATGCCTTACAGAATCTTGCTTCCCTGATAACTGGAAAATTGCCTCTGTGGTACCAGGTTTCAAGAACTCTCGAGAAAGAACTGACCCACATAATTATCATCTCATAAGTCTCCTCTTGCTCTTTGCTAAAATCTTTGAATCATTAATCAATCTAGCACCACCATGAAAATGCTAAACTTTTCTCTGACCAACAGTATAGATTTAGGCAATTTCATTCTACTGTGGATATACTAATGGTCATTTCTGAACGTATATACCGCACACTGGATAAGGTAGGTGAAACTAGGGTTGTAATGCTAGATATCTTCAAGGCCTTTGACGAAGTCAGGCATGAAGTTTTTTTCAGGAACTCATAGTGTATTACTGGACGAATATTTAATATAATCAGATCTTTCTTAGCTAAAAGAAAGATCCAAGTCATTCTCAATGGATGTACATCCAAAAAACATCACCTCATGTTTCTGGATGTTTGAGATGAGGATTGATAATTTGTGTTATTTGGACTACCATTTTCATCTTGAGAGTTATTCTCACAACGTTTCGCCGATGTAACCTCTGACCTTCTTCAGGTGTATCGTGTCGGACTCGAGAATCTGTACGCAAAGACCAGTGGCGTAACGGATAAAGTACTAAGTAAAATCAGTACTAAGTGCCACTCTTTTGGAAGTTGAAGGTTCAATCATCAGTGCTGGCAATACTAAGAATACAATTACGAATTACTTAAAACTTCTACCCGGTCGTGGCTGACGGAACGAGAGCATGTTATCCTCGTGGATTAAATAAAGGGTTCCATTCAAAATTCCGTACAGATTCCCGAGTTTCACAGAAAGATTCCCAAGTTTGACAAGATACACCTGAAGAAGGTCGGAGGTTTCATCGAAGAAAACGTTGTGAGAATAACATTCAAGATGAGAACAGTAGTCCCAATAATCCAAAACATCACATCAATACGGGTGTGTCCCAGTGGTCGATATTTGGACCTATATTATTCCTGATTTTCATAAACGACCTCCCCAATGTAATTATATCTGAGATGGGTGTATTTTCTGATGACACCACAGTCTATTTCTGACATAACGGCAAATCAAATGCCCACACATCCAAGGCAATGGCTGAATCTTTGGAAAATGACTCCCAGTCTGTTTAAAAAAAAGCAAAAAAACAGACTAGGGTCATTTTCCAAAGATTCAGCCATTGCCTTGGATATGTGGGCATTTAATGGAGCCAAAAATGGATGGGCAAATTTAATGCTTCTCCTTTCGTTTGACAACTATAAGAAACCTTTCCAATCACTGATTGTCATGGCTGATAGCATCCTTCCTGAGAGTCCAATGTTCAAATTCCTCGGCTTGACATGTATTGGAATAAGTACATAGAAGATGCTGCCAAGTCTGCTGCAAAGAAGATAGGCTCCCTCTGCTGGGCTAGAAAACTTCTCATATCTGCCAGTATCTTATATCTCCATAAGACCACCATTCGCCCACGCATGGAGTATTGTTGCCACATCTGGGCTATTGCACCAACCACTAGTCTCTTCCCCTCGGACAGAGTGCAAAAATGAGTTTTTAATCAAATATGTTCCACAGTTTGCCAAGCTCCAGCTCCATCACTTGCACTTGCTTTACAAGTACTTCCACGGAATGTACTCCGATTAATTTACTGCACTTATACCGCATGCCTAAAAGAAATACTCCCAACCCACCCAACTAGTAGCAAAATCCCACTCCTTCACTGTAGAGGTTCCTAAATTCCACCCGACTAGTAGCAAAATCCCACTCCTTCACTGTAGAGGTTTCTAAATTCCGGATGATTTTCTACTCTAATAGCTTCCTTCCTTGGACCGCTTGCCTTCCTCGGACCATACCAAAATGCAGAAATTTAAATGTAATGTGAACAAACATCTTGCCGTCCAACTCTTCACCCAAGTTGCCCTCCTATAAATCTGGTCCCTATAACAATAGCCCCTTACGCCTTAGTGGCTATATGCCTTATTTGGAGTGAACAAAATTTAAAAAAAAAAATGAAATAAATCCTAAAAAATTCTTAAACATAATAAATACTTGTTCTCACATTATAACTTCACTTTTTGATTTTTTTAAAAGTTTCGTTAAACTTTGCTTAGTCCTAGGAGGCCATCCTCCCTGGTATTACCTCTTCCTTCAAGAGGGGGGGAAAATGACGGTCACCTGAGACGCTCCTACCGGGGAGTGCTGACGGGTCCGATCGAGTCAGCTTTTGCAACCATTCAGAGTGTCTCAATATACTATAAACTGACCTGACCTCATGTCTAAACCTTGCCTCAATGAGAGGCAGATAAATATACTTATCTTCACATTAGAACTTTTTTTTTTCTTCAAGTTTCATTAAAATAAAAACGTATTACTCTTTTCGAGCTGAAACATCGCGACTTATATTACGTTAGTAGTCGTACTTTCAATAGCAGAATCATCACCATCATCATAAACAACAACAACAACAACAACAGAAACAGGCGAATACTACTTTGATCAGGAGTAGCTAAGCTGTTTTGTTTGCCAATGTAAAGGGACTTCATTCAAGGCCGACCGACCCTCTTTAAAACATATCACACAGTCAATAGACAACCACTCAGGCTGATAAAAATAACACCCAACAAAACACTTCTTATTTTTATTTCAGAAAACAAAAGCGCACCACCAACAACAACTTTAACTCTTAACGGAAAAATACGCGCTTTTTCATTGGACCAAGAAAACAAACTACGCATGTTTTTTGGTCAGTTTTAGTAATTTAAAACCAGTGCGTGAACGAGCCGCCTTTACTTCAGGACTTACGAGAAAAGAAAAAAAACAACAAAAAAAAACAAGCAGTATTTTTATACCAAAATCTTGTTTTAACTTTTAAATTAAGATTCCAGAAACTTATTCGATAAAAATATTTTTCTCCTAATTTTTAAATATCGAAATTAACTTTACTTGTTTATTTCTTATATTTTCTATTTCTTCAAAAACAAGTAATCCGAACCTTTCAACGAAAGGAATAATACAACTGAGCTACTATTGTGTTTGCCTTGTTTTCGGAAGTGTTTAAATAATAAATAAACATGGATAAGAGGACGATCGAATCGATGATTAAGAACAATAAGGTGATGATATTTTCGAAATCTTATTGTCCGTTTTGCACAAAAGCGAAGAATGCGTTTAAGGAGTACATTGTCGGCGACATCCCGACTTTTGGGAATAGCGATTATGAAGTCATGGAATTGGACGAACACCCCGATGCCGAGATGATCCTAGATTATTTGCATGCTCGTACTGGACACAGAACGGTAAGCTATCTATCTCTATATATATATATATATAATGTGTAAAACACAGCATAATTAATGGCGAGCTTTTTAATTTCACCGGTACGAAATATTTACGATTCGATTTTTCGGTTAACCACTAATATTTATTTATTCTAATTTTTTCCGAATTTTTATCGATAAAGGCCAATTTTTCATATTTTATTTCTATTTAATTTTTAGCCGAGGTAGGTCCGTTTCTATGCTTATATAGATCAGCCCCCATGGCTGCCCATATTGGCTCGGTAAATTTTCGACCACAGCCAAAATGAGCCCAGGTTCTTGAAACGGAAAACAAAACAAGTTACTGACTGATTTATATTGTTGCATGAAAAAAAAGGTATTACTGCAGATTAACACCCTTAGCTACCCCCCCTAATAAAATGAGATTAGACTTTTTTAGGAAATTGCCAGTCGGACTTAGGGTAGTAACAGCTCTAAGAAGTTAGAATAGTCCGAAAATAGAGAATTATTTTACGTTAAATTGATCCCCACTATAAATTCTAAAGTAGTTTTTTTTTTTCGTTTTTCAGTGTTCACACGTTGGCGCCTCCAAAAAGTAGAATCTCATTTTTAGGGGGGGGGGGGATCTATAACCCCCCCCCAAAAAAAAAATTTTTTTTGTAAATTGTTACTTTTTATATTTTGCATTTTATTGTTTATTCGTCTCCGTGCTATCCCAGATATCTACATCATGCAATTTTGCAAAAAAAAATTGAAAGTTGTTTTTGAATGTTGGAAGATGAATCATTCGTTGAATTTCGTAGACCAGACACCACGTCGAAATAAAAGAAAAGAATAATATAAAAAAACAAAAAACAATTACAAATTTAGATACTATTCCTACAGAATTTGAATCGAACTACGCCTAAAACTTAGTTTAGGATTAAAAAATAAAAATAAACAGTTCGATTCAAATTCTGTAGAAATATCCAAATTTGATACCTACTATTTCCAAAAGGAAAAAGAAAATGCAACAATAAATAAAATGTCCGTATGATTAAAAAAAAAAAATTAATAACAATAGAAACAATAAAATGCAAAAAATACAATTATAAAAGCAGTTTACAAAAACAAAACATGCAACAAAGTAAATAATTTTTTTTTCGTTTTCCGTTTAATTTCGTGTTACCTTTCAACTCTTGTAACTTTTTATATAGCTGATATTGGCAGCCATGGGGACTGATCTATACAAGCACCCTAAATTTTCCCGACTATTATCGATTGATTACATTTTCATGTTTTTATAATTATTGGTTCAATTTTTAGCAAGAGGATCAGTTTTGTATGTATTTTTGTTAACGTAAAATAGACTTCGTAAAGCCATCATACAGGCTTTTTAGATCGGTTTATCCCCCCCCTTCAATAAATCTTATAAAAGTCTATAATGCCGCCGTAAAACCGGATGTGGGATAACATAACACGCATGCGCAAACGAACAGAAAAGCGCTGAAAAAAGGGAGTTTAAAAAAAAAATAATTTTCGTTGGCAAAAAAAAAAAATTTTTTTTAACCAAACTACTTCGCCTAAGTGAAACTGGCTTATTGTCATTCTCGGCTTAGCGTTAGACTTTGTCTTAATGAAGGGCACCAAGTGTACCGATTCTACATCTATTTTATAAGCTTTTGCGGGTATATTGAAGCGATTTGCTCAAAAAATGGCAGCCAAATTATTTCGCTTAGTTTTCTGATTTTGCAAGCGATAACGGGACAAAATAATCCACTGTATTAATTTGTTGCTTGATTTTTTTTTTTTTTTTTTTTACGGATAATTCTTTTTATTTTTTTATTTTGAAAATGTTAATTTATTTTTTGATTTGTTGCGATTTTTTATTTATGGAAATCGCTCCAGACAAGGCATGAAGCCACTTGATGTAAGGAGCTAAAAAAATTACCACTTCAAGGTCAAAAACAAGCCAACGGTAAATGTTAGATGGATTGATTCTGACCCAGAAAACAGCAATTCTTCCCCCTTTGTCAGAAACATCGCTTATGAAATGTGAGGACTAAAGGACAAAATAAGGGGAGCGAGAGTTACGAAGCTGCCGAAAGTAAACTAAACGCTTACTTTCTACTCTCCTAATTGGTCCACCGTGCAAATTATTCGTTTTGTAAAAGACAGTTTCGTCGGCAATATTATATATTGGAGGTACTATTATGTTTAATTTGTAATATATTTCAGTTTCATTTTTAATAAACACTGATTTTATTATTAGTTTCTTATAAAAACAAAGCATACTCTCCCGTAACCCTGCCACTAACCCTAAGTCCGGGTGACAACGCCCACCCCCTAAAAAAATGAACAGAGAAAGTAGTTGATCCTGACTTAGAGTTTGTGGTAGGGTTAAAGAAGGTAAGTTGATAAAAAAATCACAATTCAGGATATTTGCAAAATAAAATTTAAAAAAAAAAAAAATCAGAAAACAAATTTGCAAAATAATCCTCAAAAATACAATTTGTTCTGCAAAAATAAGCAAACAAATTATTATTTATAGAATAAAAGTAAAAGAAATCCACAAAAATCAGACAAATTTACACAGTGGATTATTTTGCTCCGCCACTGCTTACAAAGACGGACAAAACTAATCGATAAAATTTGGCTGCCATTTTTGGAGCTAACCTCTTCAATATAAAAAATGCTATCACGTAAAATAAAACAAGTGTAAAAAAAAAGAATTACAAAATTAAGTCCACCAGAATGCATTTCGTTTTTTTTTTTTCGCAAACAAGTCAGCCATTCTAATCTTGTTAGCTTCTAAAATGTAGCGTCGAGAAAAAAACACGCCAGTCGTGGTCACGTAATTTTATTAATATAGAAACTTAGGTTTCCATTTTTTTTTTTTACGCTTCAATTTGCAAATATTTTATTTTCTCATTCCCACACAATTGTTCACTTGAATTTTGTCATTTCCTATAATGACAATCCATGAATATATCCCCTTGATAACAATTAATAATCAAACTGTTAGTCTGAAGTCATAATGTCCGTTTTTAACTGCAGCTCTAAGTAAGACTATAATTAAACAATTATGTGGTTTGAGAGACGAATGAAAATACTTTTTAGTCATACTCTACTTTATTTTTCATTCATTGCAATAAATGTTTTATTATTATTATTATTAGCTTGTTTTAAATTGGACTAGTGAATACTCGTTACAGGATGGGTATGGCATTAGTTTTAAATTTTAATCGTTTTTTGTTAATGGTTTTTCTTTCTTTGGGGGTATGTTACGGTTTCAGTGCCCCCCCCCCCTCTTCCAAATAGTAAAGTTTACAAAAAAAAAATAATGTGTCCACGTTACTCATCCTGTTGCCTAGAATACATATTTGTTACAGGGTGCGCGGTCACCTGGGTGACTGGTCTTACAACAAGTGGTGACCCCAACATGATCTTGGATACAGGCAACGGCCGGTAAAGAAGATGACATGTCATCCAAACCTGACCAACCACAATTTTGAACATCTCAACAAACTCTACCAAGATCGAACAACAATCCCGAGCCCTTGACTTAATACTGGTTGTAAAAAAAAAGTTGGGCTCAGCAAACATCAACATCACCCTTCAAGGCCTACCAACACCCTCCAGCAAAAGACAAAACAATTAAACTTTACTGGACATTCATCCGGTGCCCAAAATTCCCGGATCATAGTATGGAAAAAGTTGCACCAATTTTAAGACGAGTACAGCTGCATACGCACAATTTAAAAAAATACTCAATAACTAGACTTTCGTTGATCAACTCAGGAACAGGAGAACCCATCAACTTGAATGACGCACTCCAACACTAGTACAGCCCTACTTGTACTTGTTCTTCAAACTTGCAAACTCGCTTGTAAACCTTGCGCACCATCGATCTTGACAATTGAATTAGCTCCACAACAAGAGGACGTATCAACATGAACGACACAACCAACACGTGCAGACTCACTTGTGCTCATCTCTTTGAATTTGCAGACTAAGAGCACAAACAACCGTGCAGACCCACTTGCACTCACTAATAACTTTTGACAAACCGTGTAGATACACATGCACCACGGATTTCATCAACAGTACAGACACACTTGCACTAATCATTCTGACAATTCTTGCACATACATTTTTCACACATCTTCATATACACTTGATAAAACTCTTCACCACATTGTTTTTTTTTTTTTAATTGATTATGATCAATTATCCAGGGAGAGGGCCTTGTAGCTGTATCTGTTCAGCGCTCCCATATTTACAAACATTATGAAAAAACATGCCTCCAAAACACCCTCGAAAATTACTTTGCTCCTGCTGGTTAACGGAAAAATACAAGTTTGATCGGTTTTCTAACGGTCGCAAACGCCCAACGCATTTCGGTATTCTACACCCCTTTCTTACCAGCATCTAAGAAATGACCGAGATTTATATAAACACAATGAACTTACACTCCAGCTACTCTTGAGCAAAATAAATTCCTCCAGGCACCAGGAATTAATACCAATTGTCTGTTTAAGTCATAGGATCACCGGTTGTAATATTCCTTTACAGAGATATATTCAGCAGCTTTTGCTTAATTTGGTCAATCCAGCCGGGGGGGGGGGGGTCACTAGCGATGTCTATCCATATTCTATTTAATAGTGAAGAGTGCAATCTCCTACTATATCTAATTTTGACTTTAAGCTGATGCTTAAAGTTCAAAATCAGATCGTAATCAGGAGGTACACGCCCACTTCCTATTTCTAAGTATGTAATTTTATAGATTTTGTGATACTGTATATATAGTAGACTGCAAATACTCACAAACACTGTTCGGTTTTCTTAATTTGAATATTTATTTTATAAACAGCTTCTAACAAATTAACATTCTGTGATTCAAGATACTGCAATAATTTGCATATGTGGTGGGTTAAAGAATATAAAAACGGTACTTTTTTGACTGAAGAGCTGAGTTGATTTTGGAAGAGAAGAGAGTGAAGATTGGAGAGAGAAATGTGAATATTGGAGATTGCGATTGTCGGTGAATGTGAAGTAAAGCCTATTTTTGTTTTTTAGTTTGGATTACACATTCTGTAATATACAGTTGTAATTTTGCATTGTCATATTTTCGTCGATAGTAAAACGAACGTTTGATGCCGCTGAATGCTGAAAATAGATACTACACTTTGATGTTAGCCATAAGGTCAAGGAACCATATAAATAATATAGTTATGTATAGCCATTTTTAAATGAATAAAAAAAAGATTTTATCTTATTGTATTATCTTTTAATTGGGTTGGGTAGTAGAGTATCGGTTCTGTTCTCATAAGACCGTTCTCCTAGGAATTACCCCTCCCCATTTGGGGGAGGGGGTAATGTAGTATCTTAGGAAGTCGATCCGATGAAGAAATTTTAGCCGCCATGTTGAATCATAAATGTTGCAGGAACTGTGTTCGTTAATTTCATTCGCTTAATTCCGGAATGAATATAAATGTAGAAGGTAGAATTAGATAGAACGTAATCTGATATTCGCGAATAATCATTGGAGTGTAAGGGAGCGGTTGTTAAGTTTTTGCGTATTGCTTAATATTATGTAGTGAAATAATGCCAGACAAATACGAAATAACAGTGGGTGCTTTATGAAAATTATACTGTGTTTATTAGTTCCCGGTGTCGATGAGTGTAGTCACAGTACAGAATTGTTAGGGAGAAAAGTTTTTACTACCACCTATATGGAGTTGGTATTTCGGAGAGTCGTGGCGGCCGGGCCGAATGTAATATTCAGTGTAAGTTTGGAAAGAAGAATAACAGATATACTAAAACACGCTCGAGTGAATAAGTGCAATGTAATTGTGAGTTCAGTAGCCCGTGATGCATGTGGTTATTTTCCTATTCTCCGAGAAGGTACAGGGGAAAAAACGTCTCTACTTTATATATTAGATTAGATATATTAGATTAGATAGAAAGAAGATTAGATGACCTCAAGAGAATGAATATTTCATTATTATTATTATTTTATTTTTACTGTTACGAGGTCGGTGTCACACCAAAATCCAATGTTGTAAGTATCTTGTGTATTTCTGAGTTTAAGCCGGACACACAGTGACAGAATTACGATTTTACCTCTATATAAATAGAGGCAGTCTCGTTTTGGGGCTATTTGTTTTACTTTTTTTCTTCGCAAAATGTAGATTAGAGCACAATTATCTAAAAATAAAATTAAAAATAATTTTATGCACAGAGAGGTGGTATATTACATACCAAGCAGGTGTAAGTGAACTCGGTAAAACTTAACCCTTTGCTCCCACGCTGTCTCGGAAACTAATACTAAGATCTATTTTTTATGCGATTAACACGTCACCATGGAAATACCTTGTTTACAAAATGGCCAGCATATTCTAAAAAAAAGAAAGTTACTCGTTCTGTCTTATGCAATGTGGTCAAGAACCAGATGATCATTTTATACAATGAAGTGGAACCGCCACTCTAGAGTATTTATTTACTCCTCTCCAGGAGTTAGGCACAAGGCCAGTTTTATCTTACTCCCACAAGATGTGACCCAAGGTCGAGAAAGTGGGGTTTGAAAAGCCAGCGCCCGAGAGGTGAGCACTCTGGCCATTAAAAATTGCCTGGGCAGCCCCGTCAGCATTCCCCGGTAGGGGCGCCTCAGGCAGTAAGCAATAAACTTACTCCTCTCCAAAGAGGGGAGGCGAAGCCTGGATCTCCTAGAACTGCACAGGACCGACCCATAGACCGGCGTAAATCAAGCCCCGAAGGCCAAGACAATACCAGTTTATGGGGTGTAGTATCCATCGGAACAGATACTACACTTTGATCTTAGCCACTCTAAAGTATTATTTACTCCTCTCCAGGAGTTAGGCACAAGGCCAGTTTTATCCTACTCCCACAAGTAAGATGTGACCCAAGGTCGGGTCGGAAAGTGGGGGTTGAAAAGCCAGCGCCCGAGAGGTGAGCACTCTGACCATCAAAAATTGCCTGGGCAGCCCCGTCGGCATTCCCCGGTAGGGGCGCCTCAGGCAATAAGCAATAAACTTACTCCTCCCCAAAGAGGGGAGGCGAAGCCTGGGAGGGTGGACCTCCTAGAACTGCACAGGACAGACCCATAGACCGGCGTAAATCAAGCCCCGAAGGCCAAGACAATACCAGTCTATGGGGTGTAGTATCCATCGGAACAGATACTACACTTTGATAAAGTATTTTATATTATTTATTTAATTTTAAAAACTGGTGATACCAGATCAGGCTGCCCTGTGGCTCCCTGAGACGAAATTCACCTACATTGACGTTTTTTTTTTTTTTTTTTTTTTTTTTTGTAAAACTTAATTATGTTCTACAAAACCAAAAACAAAAACAACAGCCCCTCTCCCTTTCTCCCTCCTCTTTTTTATTTTTATTTTTCCTACCCTACTCCCGGTCCTGGATATGACCTTAAACTACATCCGATTGTGAGATCCGGCTTACGGACTTTGGGGAATGTGGAGCCTCCTCTTAATTACCATTGCTCCCAGGTCCACCCTGACCCGGAGTGGTAGTACCTGTTAGGGTCCCAACTATGGGTTAAATAGAAACAGATATTAAAAGGGGAAAGAAACAAAAAAGAGAAGAAAACAAGACCAGATTCGGCATTAAATAACCCAAAAAGGGTTGATATGCCGTAAAACAAAACTACCAAACCCTAATTTAAAAAAAATATTTCCAGGACGTTGACGTAAATCGCACGTAAACAAGTGAAATTTTTATTCCTCATTGTAAAAATGTAAGTCACGTACAGGCGAAGAGCACATACAGATACACAAGTGGTCAAAAAATTTTGTTAATGATTTATTAAACGAAATAATAAAAATAATAATGGCAGAAAAACTAAGCAAAACAAATAAATGTGTTTGACGTGACGTGTGGTCAGAGAGAGGGAGAGAGATGAAAAAAACAAAAAAACGGACACTTGTCCCTTTTTTTCCCCCCAATTTTATAAAATGAATAAGAGGCAGAAATCATACAATATATATATATATATATATATATATCATTGTTCAATGTAATAAGTTAGCTACCCCCTCCATCCATGGACGATTATTTCCGCACGTATGGGTTTTCGTAAAGAGTGGAAATTTCCATCGTTTAAATTTATCAAATAAACTTGTTACGTCTGTCTTGTTTATTTTGATTAAGTAAACATTGACTTTTCATCATTAAATTGCTTTTTTGTTTCTCATGCCACGATTCTGTTTAGGTGGTTTAACTTTTATAATTTTTTTTACTCTAAGCTGAACCATAATCTAAAAAAAAAAGGTTAGATCTCTACTACTACTACTAACCTAGAAAGTACTTCCCTTTTTTTTAATTTATTTATCTGACAGATAAATAAAAATTTAAAAAATGTGTGGAACGTAAATAAAAAACACGAAAGAATTCGATGCTTAAATGCATCGAATTTTAAATTTACGGTGCATTTACAGATCAGTCCGTATGGCTGTCGATATTGGCTCGGTAAAATCGTGGCCGTCGTACCGCCACTGTAATATCCGATTACGAGTTGCCATCACAGCTGATGAAGGAAACCATACAAAATGAAACCCCCCAAAAAACAACACTTCGTAATTTATTTACATTGTTTTTTTGTTGTTGTTTTTTTAATTGTTTTCTAATGTTATTTTTTTTAGTTATTTACACATGTGGACAGTTTATTTCCTTTTGTAAATTGTTGCAGTTTACGCGGATACTTAATTTGTGTATTATTTATTTACTGACTAGCAGTTTTCACATAAGTCATTATCAGTGATGGTTTTTTTTAACTAGTAATAAAAAGTGGTCTTCCCTGGAGTCCGAGTGACAAGTCTCCCCAGATTTCCAGCGCTCTCCACCTCTTTCAATAACCACTGCAAATGATTTTGCATTATTGTAACAGCCCATTACCATTGATTTCTCGCTGGCAAAGACCGTTGGTTTTCTCTGGAATTTGAGTGACAATAACCCTCCCCAAGGTTCCAGTATTCTCCGCACCCTTCCAGTTAATTGGTGTCCAGTGGACACTGTCCACTCTCCTAGGTCGGTCTTTCCGCCCTCCCTTCACGGTCTTTTCATTCTCCTTGACCTTCACGACAATTATATGTGGTGCCAACCGAGACTAGTTACACGTGAGTTTGAATTGGGGGGAGGCAGTTTATGGAATATTTGGCAGTTTCAGTTCTTTTGGGATTATGTGTGTTTTGTTCTATTTCTATTTCAACTTACCTGTAGTTGTTTAGCGTTTGTTGGTTATGTAGATTTGTTTCTTCATTCAAGGGGTTTCCTTAAAATTTTATGTTTTCTGTGCGTTGTATGATCTCAATCTTCCCTTTGATTTGAATTTTTCCTAGACTTTTTTCCATTTTCTTTTTTTTGGGGGGGGGGGACCATATTCCTTTCATTTTTCTAGCAAGTTCCCTGTATTTGGTTCGTTTTTCTGTCTTCTTGATCTGCACCCTGTGGCCGTTTTTCCCCCCTCCTTGTTTACTATTATCACATCTGGTCTCCTTGCTTGGATGAATTTGTTTATACTATCAAGTCCCAGAGGATTTTGTGCTTTTCATTTTCCAATACTGTCTCTAGTTTGTGTTTGAACATGCAGACAAATGGTATAGAGTGAAGACGTTTGCATAGTTCCCAGTGACTGCCTTTCCCACACAGTCGTATCTGTTTTTGTATTCTTTTTGAGCTAGTTTGCTGCATTCAGTTATGTAATTTACCGTTTTGTCTCTTTGTCTACATTTACAGTTTTCCAAGGTTTTGTCTATATGTGCATTAATAGAAGTCGTACTGTGCAACTGTCAGTATAGAATCTGTTTTTCTGTTCAAGTGTTCTCATTGTAACACTGTCAAAGTGTTTTCGTGAATCAGTCTTATAAATCATCCATGTAGCTGCTTCTTTTCCTATTTTTTTATTTTCTCACCTTTTTGTTTCCAGTTTCGCTGCTCCCTGTTTTGTTTATTTTGGTGGTACCTCTTGCTGCAATGATCGACCGTTATGTGTTCTGGTTTATGTAATTTTCTAGTTCTTTTTTCTTTTTTGTTTCATCCACACAGTCTTCCATACTTACCAAGTGGGTTTTTTTGTTGTCCCTTTCCCCATATTTTTTCCCAATGAAATTGTAAATATCTTCTGTAAATAAAATTGATTTTATATCATTGGGGATGATATTTTTTGTAAATAGAATGAAAGTGATGGACAAATGCTGGTGCAAAGAAAGTGGGCTCCCTTTACCGAGCTAAAAACATTCTTACACCTGACAGTATCCTATATCTCTACAAAGCCACCATCTGCCCATGCATAAAAGTGTTGTTGTCACCACTGGGCTGGTGCACTATTCACCAGTCTCTCCCTCTTAGACAAGGTCCAAAAAAGAGTCTCTAATCTAATAGGTCCCTCATTATCCACCAAGCTCCAGCTCCTGTCCCATCACCGCAATGTTACATCCTTATGCTTGTTTTACAAGTACTTCAATGGAATGTACTCCAATAAACTTGCTGCTTTGGTGCCCCCTCGACGTAAATACACTCGACTAACCCAACAATCAGCTAAATCCAATCCATTTACTGCCCCCAGATGCCAGAGAGCTTTCTACTCCAATAGCTTCTTTCTTTGAGCTACTGACCTTGGAAAATCCCTCCCTGCTCCCGGTTACTCGACTGTACCGACATACAGAAATTTAAATTTAATGTGAACAAGCATCTCGCTGTAGAGCTCCCAATTTAGGATGACCCCTCCCTAAACTTTCACCCTAATTCTCAGTAGCCCCTTACGTCTACAGTGGCAACTTGCCTTGTTTGAGATGAACTAAGTTAAACAAAAAAAATGAAAGAAACTTCTTGGACGAATGGGTTAAAATATGTCTAGTTAAGAGTAGGATAGCTAAGATAACCATCGACCACTCCGACTGTCCACACTTTTGTGCTTAATTTGTCAAATTTCTTCACCTCTTTTTGCAAATAAATAATTCAAAGTGTAGTATCTGTTCAGTCTCAGGCGACTATCCTTCCAGGCATTATGTACTTCTTTAAGAGTAGGTGAGTTTATTCCCTGTCGCATGAGTAGCCCTGATTTGTGAGAAAGTGGCGATTAAATTATGCAGGTTATTGTTTCCATCTAGAGTGACCCTTTCTGGGGAGCTGAATTTTCCTCGCATTTTAAAATACAGATTCAAAGAGGTTGACAATTGGAGTACCTGCATCAATAATTAAATTATAAATCGTTTTCTTTTTCTTTTTTTTTTTTTTTATTAAGTGAAGTTGAATTTAAGTAAAAATTTATTTTATGAATAGCCGTGTCAAAAGCAGGATCAATTGTAGGAATAAATTTGTTATCATTAGGGCAAAGGTTACCTGAGTATAAATAGTACCTACAAGTTACAACCGATAAGACTTAAAACTAAAATAATTCAAAGTTCAATTCAGAACTAATGGAGATTTTAACTCTACTTATATCCGAGATCACATACACTCCCGCCAACTCTGAATTATTTCATTTTCAGTTTTAGTCTTTGTATCTCATGATGTCCAACTTCTCTTGTCTTTTGCCATTTTGTTTGTACCGCTCGTAGGATCCAGTCGTCATCAGCTGTTCCTTTCTATGTCTTAACGAGCCTATCGTGCAGCCTTGGTCCATCAACATCGATGTGGGATACACTTTGGAGCTTTTTGGATGACTGCTCGTAGGATCCAGTCGTCATCAGCTGTTCCTTTCTATGTCTTAACGAGCCTATCGTGCAGCCGTGGTCCATCAACATCGATGTGGGATACACTTTGGAGCTTTTTGGATGACTGCTCGTAGGATCCAGTCGTCATCAGCTGTTCCTTTCTATGTCTTAACGAGCCTATCGTGCAGCCGTGGTCCATCAACATCGATGTGGGATACACTTTGGAGCTTTTTGGATGACTGCTCGTAGGATCCAGTCGTCATCAGCTGATCCTTTCTATGTCTTAACGAGCCTATCGTGCAGCCTTGGTCCATCAACATCGATGTGGGATACACTTTGGAGCTTTTTGGATGACTGCTCGTAGGATCCAGTCGTCATCAGCTGTTCCTTTCTATGTCTTAACGAGCCTATCGTGCAGCCGTGGTCCATCAACATCGATGTGGGATACACTTTGGAGCTTTTTGGATGACTGCTCGTAGGATCCAGTCGTCATCAGCTGATCCTTTCTATGTCTTAACGAGCCTATCGTGCAGCCGTGGTCCATCAACATCGATGTGGGATACACTTTGGAGCTTTTTGGATGACTGCTCGTAGGATCCAGTCGTCATCAGCTGATCCTTTCTATGTCTTAACGAGCCTATCGTGCAGCCTTGGTCCATCAACATCGATGTGGGATACACTTTGGAGCTTTTTGGATGACTGCTCGTAGGATCCAGTCGTCATCAGCTGTTCCTTTCTATGTCTTAACGAGCCTATCGTGCAGCCTTGGTCCATCAACATCGATGTGGGATACACTTTGGAGCTTTTTGGATGACTGCTCGTAGGATCCAGTCGTCATCAGCTGTTCCTTTCTATGTCTTAACGAGCCTATCGTGCAGCCTTGGTCCATCAACATCGATGTGGGATACACTTTGGAGCTTTTTGGATGACTGCTCGTAGGATCCAGTCGTCATCAGCTGTTCCTTTCTATGTCTTAACGAGCCTATCGTGCAGCCTTGGTCCATCAACATCGATGTGGGATACACTTTGGAGCTTTTTGGATGACTGCTCGTAGGATCCAGTCGTCATCAGCTGATCCTTTCTATGTCTTAACGAGCCTATCGTGCAGCCTTGGTCCATCAACATCGATGTGGGATACACTTTGGAGCTTTTTGGATGACTGCTCGTAGGATCCAGTCGTCATCAGCTGTTCCTTTCTATGTCTTAACGAGCCTATCGTGCAGCCTTGGTCCATCAACATCGATGTGGGATACACTTTGGAGCTTTTTGGATGACTGCTCGTAGGATCCAGTCGTCATCAGCTGATCCTTTCTATGTCTTAACGAGCCTATCGTGCAGCCTTGGTCCATCAACATCGATGTGGGATACACTTTGGAGCTTTTTGGATGACTGCTCGTAGGATCCAGTCGTCATCAGCTGTTCCTTTCTATGTCTTAACGAGCCTATCGTGCAGCCTTGGTCCATCAACATCGATGTGGGATACACTTTGGAGCTTTTTGGATGACTGCTCGTAGGATCCAGTCGTCATCAGCTGTTCCTTTCTATGTCTTAACGAGCCTATCGTGCAGCCTTGGTCCATCAACATCGATGTGGGATACACTTTGGAGCTTTTTGGATGACTGCTCGTAGGATCCAGTCGTCATCAGCTGTTCCTTTCTATGTCTTAACGAGCCTATCGTGCAGCCTTGGTCCATCAACATCGATGTGGGATACACTTTGGAGCTTTTTGGATGACTGCTGACGATGATGTAGCTGTACCAGTTGAGATGTCATTGTACAACGTTATTTTCCCCATCTGATGCGCTGCAGCTAAGATTGTCGTTTTGATGATGTGTCATCGACTACGTCTCACAGCCATACAGAGGTACATATTGGACATGTATGTTTTACACTGCCTCCCTCGCATATAATGAGATCCCTGCGTTTTGTAAAATTGTTGACAACTGCCTGAAGACTCTCCATGTGGCTATTTATGTTGTCTTATAGTTGTGTCAATTCGTCCACGAGAATCAGTTACCTTTAGAAATGACAAAGTGAGAGACTTTATGTGTCAAAAACAGTATCATCATATTCGGTTTAATATCCGTTTTACATGATGGCATGCGTTGGACGGCTTTAAGAAATTGACTTCCAAAGTAACCTATCTCTGAACAGGTTTTTATTTATCCCTCTTTCCCTAAGGTCTGTTTTTATCACTCCCTCCTATATTTTCCTTGGCCTTCTCCTATGAACTAAACCTGCTACCTCAACTGCTCTACATCTACAAACCCAAGAACTTTCATCCATTATTTCAATGTGGCCATACCAGAATTTTGCTTACTTAGCAAAGTATTTAAAAAAAATACTACTTGATTCGGCATTACATGACCTGGAAAAGGTTGATATGCCGTAAAACAAAACAAACAAGCAAAATAATCTTCCTCTGAGTTCATCAGAACTAAGCTAGTCGTTAAGACTTGCATTACACATCCATTGTATTATTCTCATGTAATTTCTCTCCATGCAACGGATGTCCTCAACCCTCAATAATCTTTGTCGGTTTAAAAGCTTTTATTGCTGCGTACAGTAATACATGTAAACTGCACACAGCTGATTGCTCAAATTTTGCCTAAAAAAATGGTCACCTTTTTCCATATTAGACTCGCTGAAAAAGAAAATTTTTTTAGAGAAACTTTTCCCATTCTATTCTAAATCAATAAATAAGCTTACATTTCAGGATTCGGGACTTTTCAAAGTAAATGGTATACGGCATAATCACGTTGACACCATGGTCCTTGTTAGAAAGAAGCCAGCTTTAATCGCCCAGGGTAAACAACTTACAAATTACTGGGCCCATAACCTGTCTGTTTAGTTACTGGGGTTTTATGTGAATAACCCACTGATCCATTAATTATAGAATATGGAAGGAAATGAAATGTAAGCTAAATCGAGTGAAGGAAAAATATGAAACACGTGAAGTGAATAATGGTTATGTGTTAATGCCGAGCTACGGCAGGATCTGCAATGATGGATTTTTATCTCCACTTAACACGATCACAGACTTGGCTCAGATGAACGCCGGTTTTACAGGGATCTTTGTGCAGGGTGTCTACCGATTTCATCATCGGCCTTCATCTTGGTCACTTTCGTGAGACTTATAATGCAAAGTCAATTTTCTCAACAGTGTCGTTGTTGGCCTTCAACACCTGTCCAAACCATCTGAGCCACCATTCCCTCATCTTGCCCTCAAGCGGTGCGATGCTGTAGCGCCTCTGGATGTCCTCATTGCAGACGTGGTCGAGCAGTGTAATCCCAGGCGGTTGAAAACCATGCAAAAGACAATTTAATTTTAATTAGTTGCTATTGTATTTCTTTATTGTTAACATTTCTTTGCTAAGTGCTATCTATTGTTATTCCGAAATTATTCGGAAAGCATTAATCATTGTTAGAATGTTGTAAAACTTTTTTAGCCGAGGTATAAGATAAGAACATTAATTGACCATAAATGTTTGTCTAATGCTAAGCATCACATGATCTACAAGAAAGGTTTGTTTTATTTATTACATTCTCCATTTTTTTTTTTTTTTTTTCTTATTAAAAATATCATGTTAGAAAGTTTGGGTTAGTTTTATAGACCAGTATCTTGTTACTTAACAGAAATCATGAAAACAGCTAAATGTTTACAGCACTTAGCCACTAATTTTCAATTTGTGAAAAAATTGTGTTAATATATATTGATGTGTACACGCGTTGATGCAAGCTGTCATTCACAGCTATAAAGAAGATAGTAGCAGCAGCTGTATGCTGAACTTGTTACTGCATTTACGCAAGAATGTTTTTTCTGTTAGTTGAAAATGTAAATCTGAAGGCTTCACATGTGTTTCATAGTTTTCCTTCACTTGATTTTTCCTTCTACATCATTCTACAATGAATGTATCAGTGGGTTATTCATACAAAACCCTAGTAACTTAACAGGTTATGGACCTAGTAACTTAACATGTTAAGTTACTGGGTCCATAACCTGTTACTCCGCAGTTTATGCAAGCCATTTCATTGCATAAGAGCATTTATTTTTTCATAAATCAATACATTTTTATAATGTTGACGTTTCTAAAATTCCATCTTGTCAATTGAAACCTAAAAGCTAATTTCCATACTAAGACCAGAGCAATAAACGTTGGGCTGTTTTTGTAATTCTTCAAAAAATACATGATTCTACCAAGTTTAATTTACTTAATTTAATGAAGGATAAAATTAATTTCTTCTTCCTCTTTTTTTTTATTTATTTATTTATTTTTAACCCAATTCGATGCCATAGAAGTGTAGAGTCAAAATCAGCAATTTTTGGAGGAGTAGGAAGTCAGTTTAAAAAAACAAAAACGGCCCCACCTCTGAAAATCTGTTTACTAAAAATTCTGCTTTCATATTTAAAGCACAATATATTTTATTGTTAGTGTTATTATTATCAAACATTCATACCACTATTGTATCTGTATCTAGTCTGGCTGAACTGGCTTCTACCCTGGCCTGGATTATGTCTTGAGCCATGGTGGTCCACACACGGCAGTCCTGAGCGAAGTCGCAAAAGATGGTTAACCAGTCACGATTCCACTGTCGAAGACCGACCAAGTCCTTAGCTGCCACCGATATGCATGCACCACTCAGGCATAGGGAGGATTATGTTGTGAATTAATCCTCTTTCTCAGCAACAAGCTGTATGCTCAAACCATTGAATACATCGCTATAACAAGATAGATGACAGAGGTTTCAAGTTGAGGCTTCGGTGGAGAAAAGAAGTCTGAACATACTTTTTAACTATTTTATTTTTTTGCAGTCATAATTGAAAAATGTTTCCATTTTCCTGTTGTCCGGACGGCACTGCATAATAATTTAAATAAACTGTAGTGAAAAATGTTATTATAGTGCCAATAGTATGGTACAACAATAAATCTAAGAGTTCAACATTCAAACTCCTCGGCCTAACCTTCACAGGTAACATGAATTGGAATAAATACATTCAAGACATTGCCAAGGCTGCAGCAAAGAAGGTGGGCTCCCTCTACCATGCTAGTAAACTCCTTACACCTGACGTTATCCTATATCTCTATAAAGCCACCATCTGCTTGGAGTATTGTTGCCACATCTGGGCTGGTGCATCATCTACTAGTCTCTCCCTCCTGGACAAGGTTAAAAAAAGAGTCGCGGACTTAATAGGTCCCTCACGATCAACCAAGCTCCAGCTCCTGTCCTATCGCCGCAATGTAGCATCCTTGTGCTTGTTTTACAAATACTTTAATGGATTATGCTCCGATGAACTGGCTACTCTGGTGCCCCCTCGACGTCACTAGACCAACTCGACAATCAGCTAAATCCCATCCATTCACTGTGAAGGTCCCCAGATGCTGAAGAGCCTTCTACTCCAATAGCTTCTTTCCTAATGCTGCTGACCTCTGGAACTCCCTCCCTGCCCACTGTTTCCCAGACAGTACCGACATGCAGAGGTTTAAAACTAATGTAAACAGACATTTCGCTGCACAGCTCCCAACTTAGAATGACACCCTAAACCTACTCCCTAATTCTCAGTAGCCCCTTACGTCTACAGTGGCGTCCTGCCTTGTTTGGGGTGAAATATCATAAAAAAAATTTTTTTTAAATCATGGACATTTTCTAGTCAGAATCAAAGTTTGATATATCAGCTTAAATGCTATTTAGGTCCAATGTTAAAATCTCACATCTTTCATCTTTTATGTATGTATTGTTTTTGTTTTGTGATATTTTAGACTGCATAGTATTAAGTCAGTTTATTTTATTATATCCAGCTTTTCTATACAATATTTAATTTCCATTATTGCAACACAAGATGTAGCGGAGACAGTCATCGTCCAGATGATAGATTGGTAGACACATCCCTTGGTTGATGTTGAAATTTTCTACCCATAAGAACTGTTGGAGGCACACAAAGGTGAATCTAGCAACCTCGACTTAGTGATTGATTTCCGTTGCACCTTACATTTGCCTTTTGTTTTGAAGATGACATGACTGACAAATTTTAAGATGGAAGTTAAGTTATGAGAGACTAGAAAGTGGACCTTGGGTTTACTTTCGGCAGCCTCGTAACTCTCGCTTCTCATATTTTGTCCTTTAGTCCTTACATTCTATGAGCGATGTTTCTGACAAAGGGGGAAGAATTGCTGTTTTCTGGATCGGAATCTATCCATATAACACTTATCGTTAGCTTTTTTTTTTATTACCTTGAAGTGGTATTTATTTTAACTCCTTACATCAAGTGGCTTTATACCTGGTCTGGAGCAATTTCCATGAATTTTTTTTTTAAAAAGCCTCAAAAGATTATGCTTCATAGATGTAGGGAACATGAACATGAAGAGGGCTTACTTACGAAACGTCCTCGGGTTTGCTTGTCCTGTGCGCTGCGAGTGAAAGAAAGAAAGAAGGAAAGAAATCCAACATGGCGTCCCTGAATGTTTATTACATACCGTTCACGCAAAATCTCGCAAAGTCTCGTTGCACGTATGGAAATTAGGTGTGACTGGATATTATAAAAAGCGAGTCTCGTACCGTCTCAGAGGAACGGAGTGTGCGAAGCGAGTGCACGTGTCGAGTAGTAAGTGCTGCTTTGGAGGTTAACAGTGATTTGCGACCTTCGTTATTACTACAAGCTATTTCAGCGATGGACAAATTCGACTTAAGATTAATACCCGAGTTCGACGGCTCCCCCTCCGGACCCTCTGTAGTCGAGTGGTGGGAGAAAGCCGAGCGCGTCTGCAGACTTTGCAATATAAAGGATCCTGCACTGGTCATCCCGCTGAGGCTGACCAAAGGAGCATATTCGGTGTATCAGCAGCTCGGAGACGAACCAGGCCTGGAGGAAATTAGGCAGGCGCTATACGCAGCCTTTGCTGTGGACCCTTTCGTCGCTTGGCGGCAGTTCACCGAACGGCGGCTTGGGCTAGATGAGACTGTGGACGTCTACCTGGCTGATTTGAGGAGGCTAGCCGCGCCGTTTGGTGGAACAAGCGAGCGAATACTGGGATGCGCTTTTCTGACTGGACTCTCAGACGGCGCCAGCAGACTGCTGCGAGCATCGTCCAGACTCAGTGAGATTGGGCTTGACGAGTTGTTGGCCAGAGCCCGAAACATTTTGAAAGAGGACACAGAGCCGGTTTCGGCAGCTGCGGAAGCGTCTTCACCACCAACAGAAGACGTGAGATGCTACAAATGTGGCGGGCCAAATCATTTTTCAAAAGACTGCCGAAGCCGAAGCGGTGCAAAGGACGCGCCCGATCGAGGAACGTTAAAACGCGTGCGTTGTTACCGGTGCAACAAGCTGGGTCACGTGGCAAGAGGTTGTCCGGGAAACGGGCAAGGGGAGTAAGCTATAGCGCCAGTCTTCTCCCCAGATTGTCGCCAAATAGGGCGCTACCCACAGTGAGCGTGCGCGTAAACGGGCGTGAGCGCTTTGCGCTCGTAGACACCGGGTGCACGCAGACCCTCGTGCGCAAAGCATGCTGTGACGCATGGGATAAGGAAAGGATCCCGGTATTGACGGTTGTCGGTGGCTCGATTGCCTCTTGTGGCGTTAGCATCATTCGCGCAGGTGTCGGCGATGGGCCCACAGTAACCGCACGAGCCTTGGTTATAAACGGTGACCTGCTCGGTTACGACCTGCTCCTGGGAATGGACGTCATCAAGGAATTGGGAGGTGTACGCATTGATGGTGAGGGTAGGGCACATTTTGCAAAAGCGGGCCTTGCTCTGAGTGCAGCTATGAAGCTGGAACAGCCTGATTTTTGTGCGGAATTCGACCAGCGCACAAAGTCCTGGACAGCCTCCTGGAAGTGGTCGGAGGAGCAGCCACCCGAGAAATTATGCAATAAGGTGCCAGAATACAAAATTCCCCCCGGAGCTCGTGCAGAATACGACAAGGAACTACAAACTTGGATTAGTAATGGATGGCTAGTTCCGTATTCAGAGAAGGAATTGGGTCCTCCAAAGTGCCTGATCCCGTTAATGGCGGTTATCCAACAGAATAAGCAGAAGGTGAGGCCGGTGCTCGACTATCGAGAATTGAATGAGCACGTGGACCCTTTTACAGCTCGCGCGGACGTATGCACTGAAAAGTTGAGGGAATGGCGGCAAGCGGGATCTAATGTATCTGTACTGGATCTTCACAAAGCATACCTTCAAGTGCATGTACACAAATCACTATGGCCCTATCAAACGGTGCTCATCAAGGGGAAAAGGTATTGCCTAACCCGCATGGGATTTGGACTTAATGTGGCGCCATCAATTATGCAAATGATTGTTGACACCATTCTGACTAAAGATGAGCGCATTCAGCGGGCAACGTCTGCATATATTGATGACGTGTACGTGGAAATTGTATCTGCGGCGCGCGTGAGGGAGCATCTCTACAACTTTGGCCTTCTCAGCAAGGAACCGGAAAGGCTACGGGATGGCGCACGGGTACTTGGTTTGCAGGTCTGGGAGGAAGATGACGTTCTCTATTGGAAACGAGGAAATGAAACCCCGGACATGCCTTGTATTGTTACACGACGAAACGTATTTTCCTTGTGCGGAAAGTTAGTTGGACACCTTCCTGTGGGCGGCTGGCTTCGTGTTGCGGTGCCTCCGACGTCACCACTGGATGGGATGACGAAACTCATGACGTCCCTCTCAATACAATGCTCAAAGAAATCCTCACCAGGCTGCACAAGGAAGACCCAACGCGAGGCAGATGGTGCGTCGACAGTCAGAACCTTAGTGTGTGGGTTGATGCAAGCTCTCTCGCCATTGGCGTATCGGTGGTCCATGATGGAATGGTGGTGGAAGACGCTTGCTGGTTACGCCCAGAAAAGGACTCCCAGCACATAAACCTGGCAGAACTTGATGCAGTTATCAAGGGGATAAACTTGGCAATCCTTTGGAAGACGACCACCCTGCAACTATTCACGGATTCTGCTTGCGTCCATAAGTGGATTTCAGATACTCTCACCGGGAGGGCCAGAATACGAACCAAAGCCACGAGCGAGATGCTCATCCGACGGCGGCTCGACACGATCATGAAGCTGGTGAACGAATATGCGCTGTCAATAGAGGTGTCTTTGGTCAAATCCAGCTTGAACAAAGCAGATTGTTTGACGAGAGTACCTCAAAGATGGCTTGATGCCATAAGAAAGACTATTGAACCCATGCAGCCCGCCTGCGCCGCTTCCATGAGCCCCGTTCGATCTAATCACATCAAAGAAGTCCACCAACAAACCGGGCACCCTGGGGTCAAGCGGACCCTATATTTCGCTAAGTTGGTTGAACCAGGAGTACAAAAGGCAGAGGTAAGGAAAGTGGTCAAAGATTGTGTAGCATGCCAATCCATTGATCCAGCACCCGTTCACTGGGAGAAAGGAAAGCTGGGAGTGGAAAGCCATTGGAACCGGCTGGCGATGGATATTACTCACCACAACGGTGAGGATTTCCTGACTCTCATTGATTGCGGTCCATCCAGGTTTGCGATATGGCGCATGCTGCGCCGGCAGGATGCAGCCAGCATCATCCGTCAGTTAAACAATATTTTTCTTGAACGTGGCCCCCCAACGGAGATATTAACTGACAATGGCGCTGCATTCACTAGTGAGCAGTTCAGAAAGTTTGCTGATGGCTGGGGAGTACACCTGAGGTTTCGATGCGCCCACGTACCGAGTGGAAATGGGGTCATCGAGCGGAATCACAGAACCGTCAAAACCATTGTGGCCAGGACGGGCTGCACGGTATTTGAGGCAGTCTACCTGTATAATGTAACCCCAAAGGATAATGTTTCACCCTCTATAGCGCCGGCTGACACCTTGCACAGGTATCACGTCAGGGTGAAAGGCATAGAGACTAACCCGCTG
Source organism: Sepiola atlantica (assembly GCA_963556195.1). Taxonomy (NCBI): domain Eukaryota; kingdom Metazoa; phylum Mollusca; class Cephalopoda; order Sepiida; family Sepiolidae; genus Sepiola; species Sepiola atlantica. The sequence goes on from OY744530.1 coordinate 74,581,596, forward strand.
CCCGAACTGGAAGTAACCAAAGAGCAACTGAAAAAAGGGGATGTCGTCTGGAATAAGAACCCGCACGGCAAGTGTACGACGAAATACGGAGTTGGACGCGTCACCGAGGTAATCAGCCCACAGGCAGTGCGAGTCGACGGTATGCCCCGTCACATTAGAGACCTACGGTTAGCAACGCAACCATCACTGGACGACAAGAGCGAGTCGGAGTCAGAGAGCAGTGAGGCATCGCTCTGGCTTGCAGCAGCCCCATCGGACAGTGACTCGGATATCAGCAGTATCCCAGCGGACGCGATGTTTCTCGACCCTCAGACCGCAGACGAGAGCACAAGCGAAGATGAGGCTTGCGTTGTCCCCCTCCGAAGAAGCAACCGGCGAAGGCGATCGAGGCCTCCCTGCCATTTCTGTGATCATGAGACTAGGGGCGAGTGTAGGGAACATGAACATGAAGAGGGCTTACTTACGAAACGTCCTCGGGTTTGCTTGTCCTGTGCGCTGCGAGTGAAAGAAAGAAAGAAGGAAAGAAATCCAACATGGCGTCCCTGAATGTTTATTACATACCGTTCACGCAAAATCTCGCAAAGTCTCGTTGCACGTATGGAAATTAGGTGTGACTGGATATTATAAAAAGCGAGTCTCGTACCGTCTCAGAGGAACGGAGTGTGCGAAGCGAGTGCACGTGTCGAGTAGTAAGTGCTGCTTTGGAGGTTAACAGTGATTTGCGACCTTCATTATTACTACAATAGATTTGGGAGAGATATATCTCTTAATTTGAAAATGATTTTAGAGCTGCATCTGGTTCTTAAATATATTAATAGGAAAACCTTAGGGAACCATATGTAGCTCTCAAAATAGTTCTGTTATATACCCAGTTAGTCTGTAATAGATAAACAGAATATGGCTTTATAAAAAAAACTAGATGCACTTATCCGGCGTTATCTAGTAGTGCTTTTACTTGCCTTTTTCTTTTTTTTTCTTTTTTCTTTTTTTTTCTTTCTTTTTTTCTTTTTTTTTCTTTCTTTTTTTTTTTTTTTTTCAAAACTAATATTTTTTTATTTCAAACAAAGGAAAGGAATTCTGTATCGACGAATACAGAATTACATCCCCTTTTTTAAGATGGCGTCATATGAAAATAATTCTGACCCGATTAAAGTATTTTCTGGAAGGAATCGAATCAAATTAGATTTTATTCTTAACATGCTGCAACGATCTACTAAAATATTGATGTACCAGCCAGTGAAGAACAAAAGAGTGTTTTATATTAACGGATGTTTTATTTTTTGCTTATCTATTTTCCATCTTCTTCAATACATAGACTATAACTCATTGTAAACTAAAATAAACATGATAAAGATGACACGATAAATAGAACAAAATGCATAAAAATACATAAAACAAATAGAAACACATACCAAACTTTTCATCTTTTCCTTGTGATAATTATTTCCATGTGTTAAACCCATGTTACTCAAACACTGTAAGCAAACTGTCACTTTTATAATACTAGAAGTTCATACAACGGAGATGATTACTTGAACTGTTATAATTGATTTTGTAGGAAGAAAGTTATCGATAACAAAAATCAAGAAATAGACTGACTTGACTTTATATATTAGATGTTTTCATTTTGGAAGTACAGAGTCAACTTTTGCAAAATTCTGAATTTTTTTTTAACAAAAGTCAGATTCCTAATCTGGATGCCTCCTGGTGTGTTACTCATCATTAGGCTAGTTTTTTTTAACCTTAAAGTGGTATTTATTTTAGCTCTTTACATCAAGTAGCTTCATACCTTGTCTGGAGTAATTTCCATAAAAAAAAATTTTGAAAAGCCTCCAAAGATTATACTTCATAGATTTGGTAGAGATATATCCCTTAATTTGAAAATGATTTTAGAGTTGCATCTAGTTCTCAAATGTCTTCTCACATAATACTCACCATTACAATCAGCAGTTTGTTTCTCAACTCACTAAAACATCCACCATTTTGATCAGCTTAGTCTGGTAGAAGGTCATTCAGTATTTTGAACTGTAATTAACTGATTTATCACTGACATGCACTTGTACACATAGGAAGGTTGAAAGATGTTGCCATTGGTGACAAAGTTTAAAGAAATATTCAACTTATGACCCATCTTCTAGGTTACACGTGTCTATTGGATCAAAGGGCAAAAGTTTGGTCAATCCTTGATGCCCGCAGATGTGCACCAAGTGAGCTGGTCTATTTTTATCAGTGTCCCTATTTACTTGCCCTTCCAAATTGATTAACATCTCTATATTAACATTTAATAGTTTTTATTTAGTGAGTTTGCATATTGCAGTTTGTTTTCGTAACTTGGATACCAGTGACAGCAGTTCAAAATGGAGCATTCCAAGGGATAACTCTAGTCCAGTAACTACTAATGCCACACAACTGCCTTCTTTTTATATATATACTAGCAGGGGTACCCGGCGTTGCCCGGGCTCTCCCTCCTCCTCCTCTCTTCTCCGCAAGCAAAATAAGATATTGAGCACTTTTTTCCCGGACAACGCCGAAGCCTCTGGGTCCTAAATTGACGACCCCCCCCCCCCCCCGGTGCTGGGTCCTATACTGTAGAAGCGCCCCGGTGGCTATACTGCAGAAGCATCCCCCCCCCCCGTGCCTGTACTGCAGAAGCCTCTGGATCCTATACTGTAGAAGCACCCCCGGTGCCTATACTGCATAAACACCCATGGTCCCTATTCTGTAGAAGCATTCGGGTCCTATATTGTAGAAGCACCCCCGGTGCTGGGTCCTATGCTGTAGAAGCACCCCTGGTTCCTATACTGCAGAAGCCCTTGGGTCCTATACTGTAGAAGTGCCTCTCCCCCTGGTACCTATACTGCAGAAGAACCCCCCCGCCCAGGAGAATGAAGATGTTGATAATTTCCATCACCCCACCACCCCCCAAATCCCCCCCCGCGTCCCAAACACTACCCCCCCCTCCCCCCAAAGAACTATTTTTATTTTGAAAGATATAAGTTTAGGTTGCTAGGTGCGGATGTGATTGAGCAACCCTTGTTTCACTGTTATCGATAGATCCGGACAGAAGTTATGGGACGACTTGATACAACCGGACAGTGCATTTTTATCAAGTTGTTACATGAATACATTGGCTGATTTCAAAATCACCAGTAAATAACGTTGACAAAGTTTCAAAAAACCAGACCCGCCCCCGAAAACTGGCCCCGTTGACCCCCGGGGACATTTTTTTTTTTCGTAATTTTGAGATATTATGCTCCCAGGTGTTGTCCGGTTCTAAAGATGTCGACTTGTCGACAGTTTGCCGAGTAGTATTTGAGGAGTATCTTGACATACAAACAGACAAACAAACAGACAAACATACAGACAACTGCCCTTTATATAGTAGAAGAAGAAGAAGAAGAAGAAGAAGTAGAAGAAGAAGATAATAATAATAACTTAGTTCACCACAAACAAGGCAAGTTGCTACTGTAGACGTAAGGGACTACTGAGAATGACGGTGAAAGTTTAGGGAGTCATCTTAAATTTGGAGCAGTACAGCGAGATGCTTGTTCACATTAGTTATAAATTTCTGCATGTCGGTACAGTCGGGGAAACAGGGAGATGGGAGGGAGTTCCAAAGGCTGGTCGCTCGAGGAAAGAAGCTATTGGAGTAGAAGGCTCTTCGGCATCTGTGGACCTCCACAGTGAATGGATGGGATTTGTCGGGTTAGTCAAGTGTATTTACATCGAGGGGACACTAGAGGAGCAAGTTCATTGGATCACATTCAATTGAAGTACTTTTAAAACAAGCACAAGGATGCTACATTGCGATGATGGGACAAGAGCTGGAGCTTGGTGGATAGCGAGGGACCTATTAGAGACTCTTTTTGGGACCTTGTCTAATAAAGAGAGACTGGTGGATAGTTCACAAGCCTAGATGTGACAACAATACTCCATGCATGGGTGGATGGTGGCTTTGTAGAGATATGGAATACTGTCAGGCGTGAGAAGTTTTCTACTTTCTTTGCAACAGCCTTGCAGCTTGGCAATGTCTTCTATGTATCTGTTCCAATTCATGTTACCTGTGAATGTTAGGCCAAGGAGTTTAAACATTGGACTCTCAGGTAGGGTGTTATTTGCCATGGCAATCGGTGGTTGAAGAGGTTTCTTGTAGTTGTCTTTGTTTTAACGGCATTAAATGTTATCATCCATTTATGACCCCATTCCACTACAGACTGGAGGTCACTTTCTAAGGATTCAGCCATTGCCTCAGATATGTGCGTGTCCGTTTTGCCCACATAGCGAGAGTAAAGCATGGTATTGTCAGCAAATATACCCATCTTAGATACAATGTCATTAGAGAGATCGTTTATGAAAATCAGGAACAATAAAGGTTCAAGGATCGATCCCTAGAGTACACCTGCATTTATGTCATGTTATTTGGATGAACAGCCATCGAGGACAACCTGGATCTTTCTTTTGGATAAGAAAGATCTAATTATATTCAATATTCGCCCAGTAATATCATATGAATTAATTTTTATGAGAAGCCCTTTATGCCAGATCTTGTCAAAGGCATTGGATATATCAAGCTCTACCACCCTAGCTTCACCTGCCTTGTCCAGTGTATGGTATGTGCGTTCAGATATGACCATTAAGATGTCCGCAGTAGACCGTGCTTGCCTAAATTCATACTGATGGTCAGAAAGAAGTTTAACATTAACAAGACTGTCGCTAGATTGATTAAGGATTCAAAGATTTTAGCGAAGTGCAGGAGTAGACTGATGGGTCAATAATTTTGAGAATCAGTTCTATCTCCAGATTTCTTCAAGACTGGTACCATAGAGGCAATTTTCCAGCTATTAGGGAAGCAAGATTCACATTTGTTGCAGTGACATTAAAATTCAACTACCCCGCTAGCCCTAGATGACCACCACTTTTACTTAGATCCAACTGACTTATATAGCCTTTTCTTTTATATGGCAAATTGTGTCAGTAGTCCAAATCTCAAGTGAACATTACTTTGTCTTGTCAGCTGGGAAACCAACTTCATGTTGGTCATTAATTTTTACAGGCCTAAGTGGAGGAAAGGTATTTGGGAATCCAAACCTAAGTAATTTGCACAAAGTTCTGTCAGAGCTTTTTGCAACCATAATAATGCACTTGAAATGCACTGCTACAGCCATATCAATCATCTGTACCCGCACCCCCCCTCCAGACACAAGAGTAAACAGTTAAAAATCACTCTCAAACAAAAAATAAGACACATTTTCTCTTTTTCAGTGGCATTTTTGTGTGCAGCTTTGACAGAAACTGATGTCTTTAAAATTAGTTTCAGAAAATTGACTCAATTATAATTCGAAACACCCTCCCCTTGACATAGGTTAGAATCAGATGACCAAGCCTACATGTGCTTTAGATTGATCCTACATCACAGCGTTAGTTACTTATATTTCTTATACCGTTCTCCTTCAACCCAGGACTGTACCCTGCTTGACTCTGTCTCTGAAAGCTTAGATAGAACCCTCTCACTCAACTCGAATGCCCAAATACATGTATTTGGGGATTTTAATGCACATCACCGTGACTGGTTGGGATTATCCAGTGTTACTGATGCACCTGGGAACTCTACGTTTAATTTCTCCTCAGCTCACGACCTCTCACAGACTCACTTTTCCGACCCGTCTTCCTGATCGTGCGGACCAGCAAGCCTCACTTCTCGACCTGTTCTTGACCTCACTACCCGATGCTTGTGTGGCGAATGCCTATAGCCCACTCGGAAACTCTGATCACGTTGTGGTAATGATACTTATCACTTTAAAAACTCGTCCAAAAGCTGAAGAGCCGTTGCTCAAAACGACGAGAAACTATGAGAAGGCTGATTTTGAATCCCTCAGGGATCACATCAGCGATGCACCATGGGATGAAACCTTTTCACTTCCTGCTGATCAGTGTGCAAATGAGCTAACCGAATGGGTCGAAGCAGGTATTGATGCTTATGTCCCTACGCGAAAATTCTTCAGCAAACTTCACTCTCCTCAATGGTTCACCTCAGAATGTGCAGCTGCTATTGCTGAGAGGCAGAAGGCATTCCGAAAATTCAGCCGCCATAAGTCAACTGCACACAGACAAAAATTTGCAGAGGCAAGAAATGATTGCAAAGTAGTGATAGATGAAGCAAAGAGAAGGTATACAGAGATAACAAAAAACGCATTCAGTCACAGAAACTAGGTACTCGTGATTTCTGGAAAATCTACAATAGTATGATGGACAATCGACAATTCCTCCGCTATCAAATCAAAACGATGTTGTTTGCACGGCAACTGATAAGGCTGAACTACTGGCCAAGCGTTTTGCCTTAAACTCCACTTTGGACTCGCCAAACCACCCCCTCCCAAAATTCCCATTGCGGACTGAAGCCACACTTAAGAACCTGGTCATCACCCCATCTCAGGTCAGGGACATCATAAAAAACCTTGACACCTCCAAAGCCTGTTGGCCTGATCTTATACCAGTAATAGTAATAAAGAAATCTCTGCTGAGCTGGCCCCTGTCCGCTCCAAACTCTACAACAAATACCTTGCTGAATCTTGTTTCCCTGATAGTTGGAAAATTGCCTCTGTGGTACCAGTCTTCAAGAATTCTGGAGATAGAACTGATCCTCTAAACTACCGTCCGATCAGTCTACTCCCGATCTTTGCTAAAATCTTTGAATCATTAATCAATCTTGAGTCCGGCACCGAGCTAATGCTAAACTTCTTTCTGATCATCAATACGGATTTAGACAAGCACGATCTACAGCAGATATCCTAACGGTCATCGCTGAACGCATATATCATACACTGGACAAGGCAGGTGAAGCTAGAGCGGTAGCACTTGATATATCCAAGGCCTTTGACAATGTCTGGCATGAAGGGCTTCTAAAACTGCACTCATATGGTATTACTGGACAAATATTTAATATAATTAAATCCTTCCTAACAAAAAGAAAGATCCAGGTTGTCCTCGATGGCCGTTCATCTAAGCAACATGACATAAATGCTGGTGTACCCCAAGGATGCATCCTAGAACCTCTACTGTTTCTGATTTTCATAAATGACCTCCCTGATGTAATTGAGACTGAGATAGTAATATTTGCTGACGACACCATGCACTACTCTCGTCATGTGGGCAAAACTGACGCGTACATATCTGAGGCAATGGCTGAATCCTTAGAAAATAACCTCCAGTCTGTAGTGGATTGGGGTAAAAAAATGGACGGTAACTTTTAATGCTGCAAAGACAAAGCTACTTTCCTTCAATAACTACAAGAAACTTCTCCAACCACCGATTGTCATGGCAAATAAAACCTTACCTGAGAGTTCATCATTCAAACTCCTCGGCCTAACTTTCACAGATAAAATGAATTGGAACAAATACATTGAAGACATTGCCAGGACTGCTGCAAAGAAGGTGGGCTCCTCTACCGTGCTAGTAAACTTCTCACACCCGACATTATCCTATATCTCTACAAAGCCACCATCCGCCCATGCATGGAGTATTGTTGCCACATATGGACTGGTGCATCATCCACTAGTCTCTCCCTCTTAGACAAGGTCCAAAAAAGAGTCGCCAACTATCCACCAAGCTCCAGTCCCTATCCCACTGCTGCAATGTTGCTTCCTTGTGCCTGTTTTACAAGTACTTCAATGGACTGTGCTCTGATGAACTTGCTGCTTTGGTGCTCCACAACGCAAATTCACTAGACCAACTCTACAATCTGTGAAATCCCATCTGTTCACTGTGGATGTCCCCAGATGCCGAAGAGCTTTCTACTCCAAAAGCTTATTTCCTTGTGCTGCTGGACTCGGGAACTCCCTCCCTGCTCCCTGTTTTCCTGACGGTACTGACATGCAGAAATTTAAAATTAATGTAAACAGACATCTTGCTGCACAGCTCCCAATTTAGGTTGAACCCCCCCCCCCCCCCCCAAAAAAAAAAAACTTTCACCCTTTTCTCAGTAGCCTCTTACATCTACAGTGGCGTACTGTCTTGTTTGGGGTGAACTATGTTATAAAAAAAAATTCAAGTGTTTTTTTAATCTATATATTAAACTCACGCTCACTACCTATATACCTACCTAACTATATACTTTAAACTGATATAAACCAATAAAAAATACTTAATTGTTGACTGTTATAGTATCTCAATGCATATTAAGGACAAGTCGAACACACAACATAGGATTTCAATGTTCCTCGGTGGGCACGCTTTATTGAAAAGGGGAGAACACTTTCTTAGTTCTCCTTAATTGAAGAGTTCTAGTAGGGGATGTTACTGAGGTCATAACATCACATTTTTTTAAGATTCTTATCAGCAACTTAGACTCTAGTTGCAAGACTACTCCAAAGTTTGAAAAGTGGAAATATATGAATAACAAAAATTTAATCTGCTTTAGTCATGGTCTTTTAAAAATATTTTTAGAACCATCTTTGCTCCATACAAAGGGATTCCAGAATGTTCTTTTATTATCTCTTCATAACAATAGTTCATCGAAGATAAATTTACTATAAAAAAAACAAAAAAACAAATGCTATATTAATTTTGCTATAGTAAATTGTTAAATTCTCGTTATAAAAATAAACTCCTTAACTAAATAAATATTTTGTAAAATAATAAAATAATTCGAAAACTTATCCTAATTTGGTAATTTAATCGATTTTTTATTTTATTTTTTTTTTTTTACAACTAATCAGATTAATCTTTTAGTTTTCATCGATTTACAGGGCGGACTCTGTCAGAGGGAGGGGGACAGATTAGGATTTTTTGCAGAGTATCTTCGTAAAGCTTTGTCCCTCATTTTCCCATAGAAATGTATTTGTAAAAAGTGTGAAGAAGAATGCCGAATCACCATTCTATAGTAGGGGTTTCTGCATAGATATCTGTCCTACTGACCTTGTTGTATACGAAGAAAGGGGTTACCAAGTTTTGGTTAGGACAAACTTCTACAATTTAAATCAATTTTATTCAAATAGTTGCATCAACACAAAGAATGGTCCGGAAAGAGTTATGAAAACATGGATGCAAAATAGGTTGAGTTCGTACTATAGAAATGTGATTGAGTTCAGGTCTTTTATCTCACTCAAGTACGGCGTCTTATCAAGACGACGCTCGAAGTCTTAATATTCATGAAAGGGTGAAAAACGGTTTGGGCGGAAGTGGCATCTCGCACAAAAGTGTTCCGGACGAACAATGCATCAATCGCTCTGTGAATGAGAACATGCAAGTGTGTTCTTACCGAACCATATATTAATCACTCCACAAGTGCCCAAAAAAAAAAGAAGGGATTGTAATCATGTATCAAACTTATTGAAGTAAAAGTATCTGTTGGATTGAATTTAGATTTTACTCATAAAAATTAACATTAATGAATTTAAAAAACATTTTAAGTTGAAAAATGTAAAAACTAAATTATTTTGATTGATAAACAAAAAGATTTTTAAATACTTTTGGGGGAATATGCTAATTTTATATTTAACAAATTATTTCTAGAAATATGCTTCTTAATTTGTGCTCATATAGTTTGCCACTTGCCTATTGACTAGCAAAAGTGTATCACTGCTTAAGAATGTAGCTGTATTTATATAGTAACAATGCTTAGAGAAATATACTGGTACAGCTCATGCGAATCGGATATTGTAAGGCTATGAAATTAATCATCATGTAGGATTGTCCATTTCATTGATGTGAACTCGGTAGCAGGGAAAACAGTGAAAATATAAATATTTATATTAAAAATTGAAAACAAAGTCCCTAGTAACATGTGTATCCTGCTCAGACAAGATAATTTTAACAAATTTAGTTTATTTTCTTTTTCTTTTTTTTTTTTACAGAGAGGTGTCACCATCTTTCAACATAGAGTGCCTACTATTCACAAATAGTCACAGTTGACCAGGCTTAAGATAGCTTAAAGTCAGTGATCTAACACGAACCACTCCTACAACTAGTCCTGATTCCCTATATTACTATATAAATAACTTTAAGACTATCAAGTTATTTCCTTTAATTTCTTGAGTGAAAGAACATTTTTATCTTTTTCTACATTTACTAATTTGATCCTTGCTGACTATGAATATTACAGTAGTTTTTTTTTTTTTTTTATACCATAACCTACTCAAGGTCATACTAAATGAGAATATGTAAAGTTTGTAAGTGTATCTTTAGTAGTTTGTGACTTTTAGCTTGGCAGACACATAAAATACAACTTTCCTTTATGTGATAAATAAGTCTTTTCTTTTTCTTTGCGTTAGTCCCGAGCACAGCGTGGTCAGCATACATCCGCCTCTCATTTCTATGAATAAAATTGTTTTTAAAAATGTTATGACTTTGAAAGAAGCTGGTGGAGACAGTGCTGAAACTAATGACATGAATGAGACAGTGTAAGTACATAGAGGCCAGCGGTGAACAAAAAACAAAACATTCTAGTTGATGCAGTGCTAAATAATCGTTGGTGCTTATATAGATGAGGGCACATATGAAAAACGCAGTTACACAGGTGTAAATCGCAGTTCCAAATAAATTAACCGGAAAACTCTTTGATATACTTATGTATCAAGCAAAAATAGGTATCTACACCAAAAATTATCAAGTAGAATTTTAATTAACAGATACGCCATTGATTTGAGCGAAATACATGTAAATCAAGGGGGCATAACTCAGTCTGTTATATAAACAAAAAAGAGTAGCAATACTATTTAACCCATAACTGGATATATATATATGTATGTATGTATAGCAAGCAGAAAGAGAATAATTTTGAGTTTTGTCTTTTATATATTTAAAATTTTACTGGCTTTGCAAACTCATTTTTTTTATTCAAACAATCAAACTTGAGCTCACTGAGTGGCATAATGGCTCACATTTTTTCTAGTAAATCATTAAATGTTCGCTTTTTTTTTACTTAATTTTGCAATTGCTGTTTATCAACCATTTGTAAGTTTGCAGTCAAAAATATTTCTTCCCACTTAATACTTGAAATTTTTATTTAATTCATTGTTAAAATTGTACTTTCTAGCATTCATTAAGTATTTAACTTTTTTTGAACATTGATATTTACTTTCTTTTAAATAATTGTTTTTCTTTACAAATAATATTTGTTTGAAAAAAGTTCAGCTTAAAATTTTCTGAAATTTTTGAAAGTCGGACTTCCTGAGACGGGCTGTCATAAAATCGAAGTTCCTCGACACGACACCTCATATCACCTCTACCACAGTCATCCAACTGATAAAATTGGTCTTCATGGAGTTTCCTTCACTCGTGATTAGTGATCATACCATGGCATCGCTCCTTGCCTAGAAACGAATCTCACCCCCACCCCCTGTTTGGGCCATATCTGTTTAAAAGGTTTGCTTCTCAATGTCGGTGTCGTCTATGCTCCCACCCTTAACGCTGACGATCAAGATAAAGACTATTTCTACAACAAACTTGCAGGCTTCTGTTGACTGTGTACCCTCGAGTGATCTACTAATTATTTCAGGTGATTGAACAAGTCATGTTCTCAGACAATTTGGGATTGGAGACCGATGTGCTAATGGTGAAAGACTTGTCAACTTTGCTGCAGCAAACCAAATGACAATACCCCGCACGCGTTTTCAACATCCCCAGCCACACCTTCTTACTTGGTATCCTAATGACGGTGCCACAGCTTACCAAATCGAGTACTTTCTTGTTAAACACCGCTGGTTGTCAAGCGTTCTTGATTGTCAAGTATTCCAGGATGCAGAAACTAGTAGCAAATTTGGTTCCGCATTCAGCAAGGATGTGTTCTTTCACCAACACTTTTAATTCTGTCATTGACTGGGCCACTTTGAATACCTAAAGAGTTTCCCGGTGTCATTGTTGGATGCAACTTTGCTGTGAAGGACTTAGATTATGCAGATTATATCGCGCTACTTGATGAAACATTTGCTGATGTCCAGTCCGCTATTAATGAGCTTCAGCATGTTGCATCACAGATTGGGATGAAAATAAATGCCTCGAAGACAAAAATACTTGCTGCCGGCTTCACCCCAACACACAAAACACCCATCATCCTCAATGGTGTTCTTAAAGAGGTTGAGAGTTTCAAATATCTTGGCACCATCATTGTAGCCATGGTGGAGCTGACATCAAAGCATTGACCCTGCACGTCATACCTTCTGCCAATTCAATTCCTGGCTCTAGTAAAGATCTGAGATAAGGCGCAGCACCAAAGTAAGAATCTACCAAGCGCTGATACGAACAATCCTCCTTTATGGCAGTAAGTCCTGACCAATGATAGTGGAAGACATTAGACAATTGGAAACTTTCGATCACCACTGTCTGCATTGCATCATCCGTGTCCAATGGCAGCACTTTCTCTCAAACAACACAGTATGTTTCTCCTGCAAAATTTACTCCCTTTGACAAGTCATGCTCGTGAGATCTCTACGCTGGCTGGGTCATACCCTTCGTCGTTAACCAGGAGAATGCATCTATCAAGCAATTGTACTATCTCCCTTACAGGGTTGGAAAAAGTGATGTGGTGGACAAAGAAAAATCTGGCTCATGACAGGTAAAGCTAACATGGAACCCAACCTGGGCCCCCGAATCTACTGAGTCTTTGTCAGACTTCATAGGGGATGCAGTGGCAAGGTTGGATGGAGCCAGCTCAACCCACTCCGAGTGATTGTTGTTTCAAGTACAAGTAATAAGTAGTACTATAGTTTAGTTTCATGCAGAGATGGCAAAAAGGTGTTGGAAGGCCTTCATGAAAATTCAGATAAATTCGATTTATATGAAATTTTTACTATAAGTATTAGACAACAATTAATAAATATTCTCCAGATTCCAGTTTCTGTAGAGTATTTTAAAGTGTTTTTGAAAATTCAAATATTTCAGATTTGCATTGAATTTGATCAATATTCATACGACACCAATTAAGCAAGATTTCCTGAATTTCAATTTCTTCTTAAGCCTCCTTAAGCTAAAGCCTTATTTTAGACATTTTCTAGAATCAAAATCATGTAATGGATTTTTGATAAAAATTTGAATAAGGATTCTAAACATAAGGTTTAGTATCATTATATCCTGATTTTAATCTTCGTAAGGGGACATAAAAGTGGTGCAAAACTGTTCCGTTCGAGGAATTAATTTTACCCGTCTTGTGACGGATATGCTTTTAGTATATATATTTTTGTTAATTGCAAAAAAATCATATGTAATTAACTGTATTAAGAATAAAATAGATACGTGTACATTGACAGTAACAAAAGAAGAGAAATTTCTTTTGTTGTTCAAATATACAATTTCATGTGGAGCCAATGCACACATTAAGACAAAGAAACGTTATATAAGAACAGTTGAAATGAATGTTGTACAAAGTTGAAAATGTCCGGTTTTTCATAAAAGTTGCATATTCAAGCAATTTTTATTTAAAAATATACATTTTTTAATAAAGGATAAAAGATTGTTTGAAATATAAAAAATTATACTGACATCTATAATTTACATGCTTTTATATTTTCCATGAGACTATTTTTTATTCAAAATTTTTGCGGTGATGATTGATACTTTGTATTATTTGGACCCGTGGCATAACGGATAAAGTGTTAAGTAATGATCAGTTTTAAATGACAGTCTTCTGAAGGTTGAAGGTTCAATCCTCAGTGTGGGCGATACTAAGAATACAATTATGAATTACTTAAGACTTCTACCCGTTCATGGCTGATGGAACGAGAGAGCCCCCCCCCCCCCCCCCCCCTTGTGGATTAAATAAAGAGTTCTGTTCGAAATTCGGTACAGGTTCCTGAGTTCTACAGAAAGATGCACCTGAAGATGATCGGAGGTTACATCGGCCGAAACGTTGAGAGAATAACATCCAAAATGAGAACAGTAGTCCAAATAATACATATTTTTATTCGTTGTCAAATGTGAAGAAATAGATAACTTTTAACGAAAATTATTTCTCTAAATTGAATTATTTTAAATATTGTACAAAGATATTAGCTTCTCAGTCACTTTATGTTTGTTTATATGAGGATAAAACGGATAGATTTTATGTAATATATCATCTGGTCAGTCCTTGATATGGAAGTACCATATCTAAATGTCACATTAACGCATTTGTTGACAAAACTCCCAGCTTCTATGTTAATGCTTTTATTTATTCTGTGTTAAACGCGATATTTATGTGGCTAGAGAGAGAAAAGGTTTCCCAAGAAATGTTCACAGGCTTATCACAAATATTTGTTCTATTTATGCTAGTCATCAGAGAAACTTTCAGAATGGCACGGCTAATTTTGCAAAGAAAATAACATTTATAAAAAAAAAAAATTTTTTTTCTTTTACATTGCCTTGACAGAGTACAAATCGACTTCGAAATCTAGTGGAGGAAGTCCTCTTCTCTTCTCTACAGTCTCTTTCTCACAGAAGAGAGGTTGCTCGTCTTTCTCTACTCTATCGTTATTTTCATGGTAGGTGCTCGACTGAGCTCCAATCTATGGTTCCTCTCAGTAAAACATTCATAACAAAAATCGTCTAGCTACAACTACTGTAAATAATTTTCCTTTCTTTCCTCTGTGCACTTAAAACTAAACGGAACTTCCATGAGCAAAGTTTCTTTCCAAGAACTACTTGTCTGTGGAACACAATACCACTGGGCTGCTTCCCAGCTAACTACAACATAGTCGTTTTCAAGTCCAATGTTAACAAATTCTGCTCAGTTCCAACCACTGTTACCATTCCTCATGGTGTTGTTTCACCGTCCATCTGACGAACTCATTAACCCTTATCCTTGAGTGGCCTTTGAGCCTTGATAAGGGGTGACACGTTAGTACATTACACAATCACACTATATTTATATAATATTTTTTATATTAATGTTATGTTTCAATTTAAGTGAGAAATGAAATTATTTGTTAAATATACATTTATAAGTTCAAGTAAATAGTTTTCATTCAAAAATTATGAAATTATTCTGGTTATTTTTCTACTCACGGATCATTTATATTAAATTTTTCATGCCGTTTCTAATTCATTTTTGTTAATCATTTTGTAATGTTTTATTGTAACATCGGAAATTAACCACATTAATATTAGTTGTTATAATCCTTGTTATATATAAAGAGTCACTGTTGACACCAGAGTTTGAACTTGAATCTCTAGATAATAAAATGGACGACGACCATTTATAGATACTGCGCTACTGACTGGATGTGTTCAATATGGCTTTGATGCTCATTAAAGTCAAGTGCCACATGTTCCAGGACGATTTAGTACAATTAGTACTTGTTAGTAACTTTACGCAGAATGTACAATGTATATTGACTAATAAGCAACCAGAAATTGTTTTGTCGCCTTTTTACTTTTTGATTGTATAATGTATCTTAATAGCATTTTGTAATTAAATACTAATTATTCTGCATTGGACTTCTACTTTTTGATTACTTGTACTATGTCTATGTGACTTTATAACAATATTTAGTAAGTTAGATACAACTAGGTTAGCGAATGGAAGCTACGTAACTGAGAAATAAGTAGTGAATAGGAAGTTGATTTTCAGAAATTATTTAGTGAGACACAGCGAAAAGGAAGACTAGTAACTCTTTCTCTTTGGTTTTGTCTGCGATGCTTGTTGGGGAAAGACTCTTAATGTGTAATTCTCTGCTGAGAAATTTAAAGAAAAAGAAAACTAAGAAAAATATTAAAGGATAATGTTATTACACATTGCTTGCTACTTCAGAGGGAGATGTTATGCTACAACTCTTACTGCTAACAACACCAGATGTCACAGACAATGCTAGACGGCATACATCAGCCATATCTGTTTACGTGGCGAAAATTCGTCCACTGTGTTCCTGATGATTTTTTGTAGCTGTGATCTCCCTTTAGAAAATGAAAAAGCTATGTTACAACTTCACAAAAATCCTCATATCCAACACTGTCTACCAAGCTCCTGTCCCATTGTTACAATGTTGCATCTCTGTGCTTGTTTTACAAGTTCTTCAATAGAATGAGCTTCGACAAACTTACTACACTTATGCCCCATCAACGTAAATACCCCCAATCAACCTGACAATCAGAAAAATCTCACCCCTTCACTGTAGAGGTCCCCAGATGCCGGAAAACTTTTAACTGTAATAGCTTCTTTCCTCGAACTGGTTGCCTTTGGAATTTGCTCCCTGTTTCCCCAACCATACCAACATGCAGAAATTTAAATGTAATGTGAACAAACATCTCACTGCACAACTCTCCATTTAGGATGTCACCATAAATCTGTTCTCTAAATCACAGTAGTGTCTTACATCTCAGTGAGGTGAATATAAGTAAATAAAATAAGAAAAATATGCCTTCATTTTTACAGAGAAACAGTCACATTTTCCTTATTTCTAACACAGATGTGTATGGTCATCCATAGTAAAAAAAATAGTTGATTTATGTTCAGCAACAAATTATGTTGAACTTTTTTCTTTTTTGCAATGCTGAAAACCTGATAAACCTTATCTCGTGTCGCTTGTTTCTTAAAAAAGATAGCCCATGCCAGCTTTATACAAGAGATGAGGCTAAGCTAAATATTTGTAAATCTATCTAAAAAAAAAGTTTGTTTATCTGTTCTTCTATAGAAATGTATATGGTTGCACCAAATAGTGTTCTTGGCAGAATTATCCGAATTATCTCCCTTGGATTTATTCTAACCAACGTTTGAGAATGCACTCTCCTGTATGGAATTTAAGAAAATTCATTCCATCTACATGTGGAATTTAGGTTAAGATCATACCTTTCTGGCTTGTTCTTCAAAGTGGATGGACGTTTCATCCAGCTTCTCCCAGGAGCATGCTTTCTCATACCCTAGCAGGCCTTATTTCTAGGTTAGATCTTCTGATAGCAGTTGCAGAGAATCTCAGAAATGTACAACACAAAGTAAATAACATTTAATTTCATTGATCGTGCATAGTTCTCTATGTCCGAGCCAGGTAACATGTGTTCTTTTCTCATTGTATTAATTTCTTAGCACTAATGTCTGTGGATTCTCTAACCTCTTTTTACCTTTATCTTTGAAAATAATTATATGTGCATATAAATCAAACTGTTTCTTCACTGTTGTCCTTTTTCCTCTTTCGACACCTTTGTGTGTTCTCAATGATAACCAAAACACAAAATGGTGACCTTGTGTGTGGAAAAGATAAACTAGAACACGTTACAAACAACGTAAAAGCTAAGATATAAGATATTCATCGTTTTTTTTTTTTTTAATGTTAAGTTAGTGAATGAGATCTAAATTTTGCACTTGGAATCTAATAAAGGTTTCAAAATCATAAAGGGGTCCGTGAAAAGGTATGATACCCTTCCACCAACCCGACTGAAATTTTTTACCTTTGACTTTAATGAAATTCAAACCGTAGTTAAATTATACTGTTAACGTGCATCTGTGTGTATTCACTGCACAGATTGTGATCGTCCGCTTGTCGCCTTCGTCTGTAGTTAGGTGCTCGATTCCGAGACCAATCACAGTGTCAATTGTGTGGTCTCAGTCAGTGCTGCAACAGAAAAATTCTCCCTCCAAGCAAAATTACAAATCAACTTAGCCCGACCGGATCAAAATACAAGTCAAACAGATCATTTGTGTCTGAGAACCACCGAAACCCAACTGGCCCCTCTGCTGGAATATATATGGATATTACTTGGACCACACTGAGAGATCACTCTAGATTATCAACTGTTAATCTATGAAAAACGAACTGACCACATAGCTCATCATCTGTTATGAACATTAATTTTGGAAAATCTCAACTGGGTTATAATCACACCATGGACCCTCATATCTGAAGGGGCATTAATTTTTCAAAGAACTTAAATTGGTTTGATTTCTCAACACTAACCCCCATTTAAAGAGCAATAACTTTTCCAAGTGAAAAAAATCAAATTATGGGTGATCAAACCCTGAGATAGATATATTTCCCATAAATGACCCATTGTAAACAGACTTTGAAACCCCACTAAGCATTGTGCATGTTTACAATGCAAGATTTACCTGATTCTGAAAATTTGAACGGATTTCAATCATTTTAAGACCTTTTGATGGGGTATTAACATCATCAAATCAACATTCTTCTTTCTCTTGCTCCAAAATACCATCATGTAATTTCTATTTGCGCTCAATTTTCCCCAAAGCAGTATTTAAGAAAAAAAAATGTGGTTAAACATTTGTGAGTGTTGTGTTATCATTCCTATTTAGATACACAATAGAATCTTCCGATAAGTATATAATACTTCGACTGTAATCCATTAAAAAAAATCAAGCAGCAAACTCTACTTGCTGACAGCTATATACCAGTCGGGAATCCATTCTCAACAATTAGTCCGACAGAGACGAGGCCATTTCGGTTGCCTTTTACCTGTCAGGTTGTGGTATTAGTCCTGTGTAGTCTTAGGAGGTTCACCCTCCCAGGTCTTGCCTTCCCTCTTTGGGAATGAGTTAGTTAATTGCTAACTGCCTGAGGCGCCCCTACCAGGGAATGCAGACGGGGCTGCCCAGACACTTTTTAAGAGGATAGATTGCCCTAATTCTGGGACGCTGCTTATTCTTCCCACCTTCTGGCCTTGTGCCACATCTTCCTGGGGTCGAAAGGAAATATATACTTAGTCGAGTAGCGGAAGCTACACTGGCGACATTGTATTACTGTAATATAACCTTATTCTTCTTTCAACATATGCGTTTGCCTTATTTATTTATTATGCTTACCTCCCTGGACTTACCTCTCTTGACTCAAGGAATCAATATATAAATATTGATTCTTCGAGTCCATATTAATGGAGGTGACGGGGGTTAAGTGGATAACAACACGGACTGAAGACCTGGGTGTGCCAAGTTCAAGTTCAGTCGGTTCCATAGTACCATTTTCACTTAGGGATGTTGGCAACCATGACCTGGTCCTTCTTGCAAGAATGCTAACAACAACAACAACAACAGAATCAAGCCAGTCAACAAAGTTGTACTGTGTTGATTCACACGAATTTACTTTACTAATATATAAACCCAAGGAATAATTTCTTTGTCATGTGGAGGATTTCAAATAATATTCAAGCGCCATCTAAACAATTGGCCCCTCGACAAGAAAATTTATGCCAGCTTGACAACTTAGCATGAAGGTTAGTGTTTATTCATGGGTTTAGAGATCGGGAGTTCAATCCTCGCTTAGTCCATACCAAAGACTCAAAAAAATTGTACTTGATGCTTCCTTGTAAAACACTCAGCATGATAAGGTGAGGATCAAAAGTAAGTGAAGCAATCTAGAGAAAGAAGTGGCGCCCTCCCCTACATCTCAGTGTAATGAAAATGGATCCACTTTTTATTTTCAAGTCTAAACTTGATATTTTGACTTGTTCTTTAACAATTGAAAGAAATTGTTTCATTAAATTATTACGATTCAATCATCTAAAACTTGGTATCAAACGAACAGCATAAAATTTGTCAATAGTTGCTTGAGAAGTGATCCTCAAATGATCTATTTTCTTCATCGTAAATTTCAATCATTAATTCTATTCTTATTCATTGAACCTCTTCGCTCTTTCCAAAACTGTCCTGGCAGAGCTAAATTAAGACATGCGCACATTCCTTAAACTCTTCCCCTTTTTTTTTTTTTTTTACCTTAAGATGATATGTACTTTAGTCATAGCATGTCTGCCTACTGACCATTTTTTTTCTATATTGGTAAAGGCAACTTCACTTTGTATTTCTCGCATAAACTTTGATAATCACACATTGAATTATTAATTTTTTTTAATTTATTTACTATGAATCGAATATTTATTGAAATCCAAAATGACATAACTTAAAAGATCCTATTAAAAAAAAAAAATAATTACAAAATCAAATCCACCAATATGTATTTTGGTTTCTCCGTAAACAAGTTCAACGAGTTGAATTATTTAATTATTGAAAAATTTTAAAAATTACTTTGATTTTTTTTAAATTTAAAAGGAATTTGGAAGCATTTAAACTGCTGAATAGAAAGTCGATAATTCTATTAATAGAGGTTAAAACATTATCTTAACAATTATTTATAGTTCGATAACAATTCCAAAATCCTATATAAAAAAAAATTAAAATTTGGTAAAAAAAAAAAAAAATATATATTTAAGGCAATGTTTAAAAAAAAAATAGACGAAACAAAATTAAAGAATCCTGGGCAACATCGGATAAGTACAGCTAGTGTCTATAAATTCCTGAAATAAAATTTAGAGGAGGGTGAGGCGAAAAAAGTTATCTTTCTTATGCCAATCATACCAGTCGAGGATTCATCCTTAACAATTAGTCCGACACAGACTGGGACATTGTGATAGTAGTGGTGGCCTTTTTTCTGTCGGACGGTTCAGCTCTAGGAGGTTCACCCTCCCAGGCCTTCCCTTCTCGCTATGGGAAGGAGTTAGTTTATAGCTAATTGCCTCAGGCACCTTTACCGGGGAATGCTGACGGGATTGCTCAGGCAATTTTTAAAGGGTTATTGTGCACCACCTCTTATACGCTGGCTTATTCTCCCTACCTTTAGGCCTTGTACCACATCTCTCTGCGGTAGGAGGGAGGTAAATACTGAGACATTATTTATTCTTTAAAACTACTTTGGTAGCCCCTCCCCTCCCCCTCTCCATCCTTGTTGATATCATGTCTATTCTTCACTTCGGAGACAAATTTTTTCTTCTTAGTGTTGTTTCAAACCCTGTGTCACACATACAGAAAACCAAGTTACTGTAATCATTACAGAAACAGCAAAGTTCACAAATTGTATTCATACCTTCCTACCTACATATTCTCTCTTTTTTTTTTTAAATTTTCTTATTTCTGTTTTCGTTAGCATAGGGACAGGGCATTCTTCCAATTGCCAGACTATCACCTACTATTTAGAGGCTCCAACCGAGTGCGCTTTTAAGGATTTTGGCTGTTCCCTTAAGTGCAATTATTTGGATTTCTTTTGCGCTTGGTTGTCCGGGAATACTTTCCAGATACTTTTTGAAATTTTTCTTCATGAGGCCTTTAGCTCCTATTATAACTGGGATAATGATGTTTTTTAGGTTCCAGTTCTCTTCATATCATATATTAGGCCTTGGTATTTTGTCACCTTCTCCCTCTCTGCTCTGTTTTCTCCTTGTATGTGCTCCTGTGTGATCCTTCCAGACTTTGACTTTGCCATCTTAGAATCAAAGCTCCTCATTTCTACTTTCAAAAGGACTAAGTTGAGACAAAGTAGCTGGAAGACAGAAGAGGTTTATTTGACTTGATCTTTGTTCCAAATCACTGACCAGCAGGGGGTGGACAGAGAAAGATCGATAATAACTGTTTAATCATATTTTGTCAGCCTATCTAATTTTTTATGTCCACTGGCTGCATGGTTCCAAATGAACTATCGTCTTCCCTCTCTTTGACACCACATCCATTTCCATTAATTTCCCCAGTCTAGCAATCAGTAAGTTGACCCCCACTGACCTTTCATTTTTTGGTTATTCTCAACTAACCATTTTAAATACTAGTGGGTTTACTCGACCAATATCTAACATCAGTAAGAGCTATGTATAGTAGCAAGGATACACTTTGCCGTGTGACAAAAATTAACTTCAAATATGAATCATGCTGTTGGTTTACAAAATTTGTAAAAAATAGGACAAAAATTGCTTCAAGAAAACGACTTTGAGTTGAGTTTAGTCGAAAAAGTGTGATAAATGTTATTTGGTAGGTTTGTCAACATTCTATGGTTTATTAATGGAAATTCATACAAATATAAGTTGCATCCGATATTAGCGATTTGCCGTTTGTAAAGGTAAACACTAGCAGGCTATTAGGCCATTTGCCATCACGTCTATCCAAGCTAACTATTATTAAAAGGCATTTGATCTCTTTTGCACACACACACATTAAAACACAGTAATGTTGTACACTTGTTTAAATTCATCAATAGGTTACATTCTTACTTATATATTGTTTTAATACTATACTTCATCCTCTCTGTCCTCTGAAAAATAAATCCTTTTAAAATGGGGCAATTTAAATTTTGTCTCAATCCAGAGTGCCCCGTTTTGGGTGAGCTGGATTTTTCCCCACATTAAAAATTTACCTCATATCTAATTCCGCCCTCGTGTGGAGGAAAGTAAATAGTGACAACTTTAGGGTAATCCTAAAAAAATGCTGCCCAAAACAAATTATTGGATAAAAAATAAAAAAACAATATTTATTTTTATTTTCATTTATTTCTGAAAATTAAATGTAATATAATTATCATCAGTGTTTCGAACCCAGTTCACCATTTTCAACACTTACTTACACTTTTACCGATACAAGATTTCTTACTGATACATTATGGTCGATTTATTTTTTCTCTGAAAATTAAAATTACTATTTTTGGAACACTGAAAAACGCACTACAAAAATAAAAATAAAATAGTCTCAAACATTTTAAAAAGTAAACATATTTTTGATGTAAGAAATCTTATATTAGTAAGATGCGTCTACCATGTTGGAAATGGTGAATTGGCTTCGAGAATCACCAAATTATTTCTATCTTTATAAAATTAGGTATGTATGTTTATATATTTATATGTACAGGGTTCATTCCCAAATCACTTAACCGATCATTATGAATTTTGGAACATATCTGCTAGGCATCAGGGGTCCAAATGTGGGCTATATTTAATTTAGTTTTATGAAAAGGGGGTGGAAGCCCTTAGTGAAAATTCAGATACTCTCGATTTGTGTGAAATTTTAACAATAGGTATTAGACATCAATTAATAAATTTTCCCCATATTTCATTTTTTGGGGGGGTATTCTACAGGTTTTTAGAGTGCATAATATGGGCACAACCTCCTATTTGAAGATTCAAATATTTCAGATTTGCATTAAATTTGATCCTTAGACATTAGACACCGATTAAGCAAGATTCTCTAAATTTCAATTTCTTAAGAACCCTTAAGCTTAAGTCTTAAATTTTACACATTTTCTAGAATCAATATGATGTAATGGATTTTGATCAAAATTAGAATAAAGATTCTAGACATATGGTTTAGTACCATTACATCTTGATTTTAATCTTCGTAAGGAGACATAACATGGTGCAAATCTGTTCTGTTTGGGGAATTAATTTTACCCGTACTAGGACGGGTATTCTTCTAGTTAATTATATTGCATATAATTTTTGTCAAAAAAAAAAAAAAATAGTGCCGTGCACCATTTTTTATGATACCCTTAAAGTTGGTATTAATTTTCATTTTATATCTTCAAATTTGTTACAATAGACCACACTTTTTAAAAATTATTATTGCAGCTCACATGCACGCACGTGTTCCAAGTGGTTAATTTTAACTTTAATAAAACCATATGAATATTTTTTTAATTTTCATCTTAAATAGACAAACAGGAGCAAAGTGTAGTATCTGTTTTGATACTACACTTCATCTTTTATCCTTGGTCAATAAAGGAAAAATCCCTCTAGACTAAGCCCTATTTTAGTTTTTGTCACAATCCAGAGTGCCCCTTTTGGGGGAGCTGAAGTTTCCCATGTTAAAAAATGACCTTGTCTCTAACCCTGCCATTGTGCGGAGACAATTAGAGACAAACAGGTGTTACTTTTGTTTCTGAAAGAATAGTATGTCAGCCATTGATAAAACAAAAAGTAAGAATGTAACCTATTGATGAATTTAGACAAGTGTACAACGTTACTGTGTTGTGTGTGTATGTGTGCAAAAGAGATGAAATACCTTTTAATAATAGTTAGTCTGGATAGAGGTGATGGCAAACAGCCCAATGGCCTGACAGTGTTTACCTTTACAAACGGCAAATCGCTAATATCGGATGTGTCGACACTTTTGCGCGCTCATCAGTAACAGAATTGGCATGTAGCAGTGTCAGCAGAGGACCGCAAGCGATTTTATTTAGACAAAATTTTTTACAATAATAACTATTTTTTTTTTTTTTTTTTTTTTTTTCACAAAAGCAATAATTACAAAGTCCATCTTTTGCCTTAGGCATGAAGTCCGAATAGTTTTTTTTTTTTTTTTTTTTTTTTTTTGGAGGGGTTAGTGGTCTTACAATTCGTCCAATACTTTTTGTGCTTACCCTACGTTAGACGCTCTCACCAAAATACCACATTCACTCTATGGGTTGATACTACTTATATGATGCCCAGTTTGGTTTTAGAATATTTTATTTACAAAGAAAATTAATTCTTCTGAAAGAAAAAATATAGGTTAGTAGTGACCTCCCAACTCTTTGCTAAGTGATAGACTGCACAGTTTTCTGGGTGATCCGAAAACAAGCAGGGCGACCTCTAAATGGGAGTGGGAGTTAAGTGGGATGTAAACTAGATCGGGATGGAATATGGGAATAGATGGTGCCCTCCAAGATATGAGACAACAGGAGTTACCAGAAGCAAAATAAGAGTGGGGAGTGAGCATCTTTAGAGGCTCTCTAGTACCAAAAAACAAAAAAGGGTCAAGACTCATTTACTCTACTAGCTAAGAGTCTTTTAAATTTGAAGGATGATTTCCGCAAAACTTAGTACCGTGTGTGCCATGCTTAAGTAGGAAACACATGCTCGTACCTGGCTCCTCGACAGATGCACAAACTAGTGTCGCGCACCCACTTTCTAGCGAACTTGATGCGATGTAATCTTTTCTAATCGCATCTGATCTCCACTTTAAGCTGATGTCTTAAGTAAACGACTAGATCCTAATCAGAAACAGATCCAACCCCATGGACCTCATTAGGCGTGAAACCCATGTCACCATTCCCGTTATGGCTATGATGGCTACAGAAAAAAACATTCTTTTTTCCCTAGGTCACAGTGGGGCTACATTATGGATGACATCGTCCAGGGCCATCGAATGCTCGACGTCAATGCAAGCCGAAATAGGGACATCATCGGCGAACGCAGAAACCCTTGCACGCCCTCTGCCATGTATAGCGATTTCATGCAGGAGTGGTGTCGCTGCCCCATTCTTTAATTTGCGAAGAAAGGGTTCCAACACCAGAACTCAAAGCAGGTACGACAGTGGACAACCATGACGTACCAACCAAGAACGACTCTGAAAGCTTACCATTGACTTGCACCACTACCGTCTGCAGACGATACAGGATGGAGATCCACTTGCAGAAGTCCTGATTAAAACCGGCGGCCTCCAAAACAGATCCCATGTTTGTGTACGTTCACTGCACAGGTTGTGATCGTCTGCTTGTTGTCTACATCAAAATTTGGTGCATGATAACCAGTACCATACCACTGAACAATTCTAGTATAAATTTTTCGGAGCCTTAAACCTAATATTGTCTAGATAGGTAATAATGTGAACTTATGTTTGTGTGCGTTCATTGCACAGGTTTTGATCATCACCTTGTTGTCTAATTTAGTACTTGATTTCGACACTGGCATTAGTGTCAATCATGTGGTCTCGGTCAGTGCTGTAACAAAGCGATCTTCCTTCCAAATAAGAGTTTGAAACTAGTAAGAATATTTTATTTTGTGAAGGTACAATGTGGCCCACTCGACGACCGTCAACCCCAACGTTGTGTGTTCGTGGCATTCTTGTCTCCATCGTCTAACCGAGTCGTCTATCCACTGACGAATCGTCGAGGGTACAGCACTGGTCCACAAGTTAAATAAAAGAAACACAACTCTCGAAAGAACACAAACACATATACGTTGTGTATAATTTAGTTTAAACTATGAGTGTGTGTGACACCGTCACGGACTGTCGAGACCCCCATTGTCGTTGCTCAAGTCATCAGCTCATCTCATCGTTTTCCAGTCCGATCCGCTCTCTGTGGAGGTTTGATCCCTAACTGCCCGGCTTCTCTCAAAAACCCAAACTCGTTAACTTTTTGCCATAAACCTTACTGTCGTCAAACTGTCATAAAACTAACTTACCTTACTGTCGTTAAACTGTCGTAAAACGTTGTCACTCCTAAATGTCGTATCCGTTATTCTTTTTTGAGTTACCTGTCCTGAACAATTGAAACTGACCACTCCCGCATTTACTTTTGTCTCTGTCAATGAGTCACTTCCTATCCTCGCTGCCTTCATTGTATCACAAATGATACTTGGTTTCTCTACAAAAGGACAGACTTGCAATAAGAATCATAGTCACTTCCAACTAAACATAAAACAATGGTCCAGTTCGCTTAAAACTCTGACTGTACCCAGAGCCGAAAATACACCCACCCATCTTGCTCACTTTTTTTTTAATATACATTGGTATGCTGTCATTCTAGTTAGGCCACACAGCAAAACCACTTGAGAATTATTGGCTGTTAATCACTGGGCATAAAAATTGGTTGACCAGGGTGTCTATTATCTGGGATGAATATAAATTTAGTAAGATTTCAAATCCCTTGATCGATTTATATATTTTTTTCCTTTTTTTTTTCTTTTCTAAAACTTTCTAGTTTGAGACGTTTCCTTATTTCTTTTTTTTAACTTCACTGATTTAGACAGAATTTTATATTCGTGCCAACAGTGGCGAAGGATATTTTGTTCACATCATTTTTGCCGGGTGTACATTTGTGTTGTATAAAACACTGTCAAAAATAGCGACCCAAGTCAACTTTTCTTTTTTTAAAGTGAGTCAAAAAATCGACCAGTATTTTCCCAACAACGTAATATGGACCAAATCATGCCTTTTTGTTTTTGCTTTTTAATATTATCTTTTTGTTCGGGGAACAAGCAGCAGGCAACATAGAAGTTCAACCACTTAACATATTTGTTTGTGCTAAATTGGTATTTCACTTCAGAACTTTCCTTGCATATTATATTTCTAAAAACTAAACTTTGCTGAAATAAGTGGATTAGTAGATGTTTTGGCATAATGAAAAAGGAATCGGTATCTTTACTCAAATTGAAAAAAAAAGAAATATATAAATTATTTAATTATGGTACAACTTTGTGTTTCATGCTTTAATGTAGCTTTGATAATTACACCTTGAATTATTTTTTTTATTTGCTATTTATCAAATATTTATCGGAATAAAAATTGCAATAACTTAACAGATCAGGATCTGTTAAGTTATTGCAATTTTTATTCCGATAATTCCAGCAGCCCCTGTCGCATTGCCACAGTGTTGCATCCCTGTTTTACCTTTGGAATTCCCTTCCTGCTCACTGTTTCCCCGTATGTACCAACGTGTAGAATTTTAAATGCAATGTAAATAAACATCTTGCTGCCCAACCCCCTAATTCAGGTTACCCCCTCTATAAATCTGACCCCTATCATAGTAGTCCCTTACGCATCAGTGGTAATATGTCTTATTTGGGGTGAATTAAAGTAAAAAAAACAAAAAACGTAAAACTTTTTTTTTTTAAAGTACTTACACAGAATTTGCTCCGATGAACTTACTGCACTTAACAACGTTAATACCCTCGACCCACCTGACTAGCAGCAACATCCCACCCCTTCAATGTCACAAGATTTTCTGCTGTGATAGCTTCTTTCCTCGGAATGCTTGTGTTTGGAATTCCCTCCCTGTTTCCTTGACTATACCAACATGCAGAAATTTTAATGTAATGTCAACATTTTGTTGCCCAACTCCCCACCCA
The DNA here is from genome assembly GCA_963556195.1 of Sepiola atlantica. Taxonomy (NCBI): domain Eukaryota; kingdom Metazoa; phylum Mollusca; class Cephalopoda; order Sepiida; family Sepiolidae; genus Sepiola; species Sepiola atlantica. Next base: position 74,609,145 of record OY744530.1, read on the forward strand.
TACATTTTTTTGCCATTAAGAATCTGGACCAATGTTCTTCGAAAAAAAAAAAATGACATATCAGAATCAAATATTGATTTTGTAGGAAGAAAACTATTGACCAAAAAGATTTAGGGAACAGACTAGCTTAACTTTATATATTAGAAAAATAGATAAACATTTTGCCTTTTTTGTATGCATGTTTTATTTTTTTGAAAAAGTCTAACATCTCTCTTCATCATTTTTGACAGTCTTTTAATAAAAATTGATGACATTATTTTTTCTTTTTTTGATAATTTCAGGTTCCTAGAGTGTTCATTAATGGTATTTGTGTGGGTGGCGGAGATGAAACAGTGAGACTCAATGCCAGTGGGGAATTGAAAAAAATGTTGTCAACTCCTTCTCCATCATCTGCTAAAGACCTACAGGCTTTGTAGATTCCTCGGTGCATGTGTGTGCGCATATATTTCTGTCTGTTAGTCGTTTTGACGGAGGCTTTTTGTTGCCAGTGATGGCCATTTTTGCCTATCAAATTTTTTATATTTTGATAATTTTTTAAAATCCCTTTCCTTGTTTCTTATTGGCTAACAGACTGAAAAAATGGCAAGAGGAAAAAGAAAAAAAAAAGAAAATGTTATAAAATTGTCTCGAAAATCTAACTATATATCTGTCCTTTTTCTGTGAGGAAGTTTTGTATAAATATATAGCATATTGCTACTATTTCATGAGTTGATTACTATATCATACTAATAATACTAAATTATTACTATATCATACTAACAAAAAATCGATTTTTCTAAGGTTTTCATCGGCCATATTTTGTACTCATAATTTTGATGTTAAATAATTAAATTGTATTAATTAAATTCTAAAAATTCAAAGCAAAGGAATATTTCTCTTCATGGCTTGAAGATAAAAGCAGTTCCTTGTTACTTGTACAGTGCAGAGCCAAGATAGGAAGAAAAGACACTTCTGTTGCTATTATTACTGTTTGTAAACAGCTTTGAAAGCGCTTAGAGATTTGCAGTTCCTATATTTTAAAATGGTGTCCAGAGTTCATTTCTTTATATTCATGTTTAAATTGCTGTATCCTTAGGATATCTTAACGTGTCTGAAATTGGAACACTCATGAAAACAAAAACTGGGATTCGTATTTAATCAATGTAGAAAGATTTCCCGTTCCCAGAGTGTCACCAATTTTGAAAGGCCCCTGAAGACAAGCCAGGGGAAGAACGGTTAAAATGTTGCAAACATACAATAAAAATGAAATAAGGACACTTGTATGAATATAAATAATGCAAATAAGTTTCTTTTTCTCTAGAAATTTCCAACCAATTATTTAATATTTTTTTAATATTTGTATAAATATTTGATTTCAGTGGAGTGTTGGTTATGAAAATGATATTTATCTTAACAATAACTAAAATTCATTATAAATTCTGTTTAAATTTTTATAAATTTGGAATTTTAAATGATGGTAAAAAAAACTTAAACTTTAATTAAAATCTTTAAAAAAAAAAAAGCTGAAAAAATAAGATTTTAAAAATTTAGTTTAAATACTAATAAAAATGAACACTCTGGAAAAACTAACTATGCTTAAGTATCTCTGGTTTAATACATCAAAACAGTTATTTCTATGGATTCATGATCTGCCCTATGTTAAAATATTCTCAACCTGGTATTTTTATTTTAATAAAAAAAAAAAAAATAGTAATAAGTAAATACTTATTAAATATTTGTTTATATAATTAATCCATATGTATCCGGAGTAGTTTCATCAATTGGTTAAGCTTCAAAATAGGGGTCATCTTAGTTTTTGTTAATTTCTTAATAAATAAGAATAAGATTGCAGATTGTTGATTGACACATTTAAAGCACGATTCTCAAATAATATCAACAAAATTATTATTTTCATTAAGATTGAGCGGGTTCGCTTCACAATTAGTATTATACCTACATTGTAAAATGGGCACTTACTTTACAGCTGGTGTAACCGAAATCTCTCTCAAATGTAGAACGTATTTTTTCTGCTATCTAGATAAGGGGTTGAAGTTATGTAACAAGATTACCTCGTGATGATTGGAAATAGCAAGATAGTGAATAGAAATGATAGAGGGTAACTTGGTGTAGATCAGGGGTGTGGGTAGACGTTGCATTTGGAATGTGTCTGCAATTGTTTTGATTATCACAAGGTTGAGGCTAAAATCTAAATTGTAAATATTTTTCATTTTGAATTATGCTGATTCAGGAATGTATCAAAAATAATTGCAGGTGTACTTCCTCCAATCGAGAAAAGATAGGGGGGGGGGACAGACTTAATGATCGAAGAGAGTGAACATCTCGCCTTTTGCTTCAACGGGGAGTTAATTGTAACATTAAGCGGAGTGTGCTGAAAAGAATGTCAACATTCTACATACAATAAATTGTAAGCTATATAAAAAAATCCGGGTATTTTTTTACTGTAACTAACAGAACAAATAAGAAGTGAAAAAAACAAATATGCTACAAATAAATGTTACCAAAAGCAAGATAAGTTACTCTTTTACCTACCTGATTAAGTTCATTTGTGTTTTAACTTATTTTAAAGCATTTTCTTTTGTTGTTTAAAACAAACCTAGTGCCCACTCTGTTAAGTTAGAACGAAAAAAAAATGACTGCCTATAAGCCTTGCACAAGAACCTTTGATAATCTCTCAAAAACCGAAAATTAAACAAAATACTGGTAGAACATTACATTTTCGCACGATTGGTGACATTTATTGGATATTTTTCTACCAGTATTTTGTTTAATTTTCGTTTTTTTAGCGATTATTAAGGGTTTATGGGAAGTTATTTTTCTTCATTCTAACTTAACAGAGTAGACACTAGGTTTGTTTTGAACAAAAAAAAAACGCTTTAAAATAAGTTAAAACACAAACCTATCCAGGTAAGTAGAGTAACTTATCTTGCCTTTAATATTTGTTGCATATTTTTTGTTCTGTTAGTTACAGTAAAAAATACTCAAAAATACTTTCTTGTTTTCGATATCTTTATTTCTGCTATAACTGCTTTTGATTGGGGGACCAGCAAAGAAGGAGACCATGTCGCAGTTACACTACCTATGAAGTAAGTGTTCATTTTACGATGATGGTAGAATAGTGAAGTGGATATTTGTTTATTTCAATAATCGTGCTGTAATAAATGGAGTAATTGAAAATGATCTGCATTTATTTTATTTTTATTAAATTGCTAAAAAAAAAAAAAAAAAATAGGTAACCTCTATTCCGAAGCTCTGATCATCAATCTTTTATGGAAACTATACTACTAGTGATTTATAACTTAAACTTAGAATATGAAAATAGTATGATGACGCAATTCAATTTTTAACAAATTAGAACATTGTTTTAAGAAATAATGTCTACCTTGAACTTGTTAAAATAAGATGTTGATAACTTGAAATCATAATGTCCCCTGAATTATATCACACTCTTTGCTAGTTCACAGGAACTACCATCCAATTTTAGAATTACTGGTTTAGAAAGAATATGCCAATGTTTATCGTACTCCAAATTATGATTGATACTATATTCTATACTATATTCTAATGTTTTAACTTTATGTCCCATGCTCGTATGATAACTTAAAAAATATTATTTATCTAATCATTTGGTAAAGCTAATTTTTCATTGTGTTGCTGGTATTATTTTTATCAGTGTGATTATGAAAGTATTTGTGTTTATATCCTTCTATAGAACATTTCGCTATTAATAATTATGACACTTGTAAGGTAAACTTTTATACAATATTGTTGTAATTTTCATAAATCTTGTTATAATAGAAATTTGGTGTCTAATGAAAATTACACCAAAAATGAATTTTATTCTCAAAGTTTATTAATTTGTATAGATTTTTAATCTTAAGGCAATATAAATTTATGCAGGATTTGCAATAGAACAGAGTTTCTCCTTTTTTTTTTTCTTTTTTTTCTCTGGAATTTTTTTCTGTCCTTTTTTGTTTTCTGTCTTTTTTTCTCTGTCCCTGTTTCTGTTTCTTCTGTTTTTTTTCTGTCTTTTTTTCGCTTTCCTTTTTTCTGTTTTCTTTCTTTTTAAATTTCATCTGTTCTTTGTTAAATTTTGAAACTAAATTTATCATGAAAATAAGATAAACAAAAATATTGCAAAGAGTTAAATGATTTTTCTTTTGAAAGTTTAGATACAAAACAAAATCTCATCTCTTTAGCTCCAGATCTTGGAATCATCGCAATCTCTTCTCAAGATACAAAAGTACTCAAAATTGAGCGACAGATTTCTCTTTTCAACCAGTAGCTGTGGAGGCAACTTGGGTAGTGGGTCCTTTGACTGGTGTCATTCTTCCGAGATGGTGGTCTTAAGTTGTCTCGTTTGGCAGGTGATACCAGTGGTGCAGCGTGGCTATTTCAAAGAGGCACACACCATTGTGCATTATAATTGTGTTGCAGTATAGCTACTTGTAATGTGATTTGCGTTTGAATGAACTTGTCCAAAGACAAAAAACAAACTATTAAATTTAATACTTGATGAGATTTATTAAAATTTAGAGAGAAAAAAATCTATATTTTAAATATTTTTATCTGTTAAAATTTCAGTAAAAATTTGTACAGGAAATCTTAAAATGAAACAAGCATTTAAATATTAATCAGGCATCATAATTATTTTTTACATGTTTTTTTTTAGTTAATTAATTTATTAACTATTTGCATCCGTAGAGTGCATAATTTGCTATTATAGGTATACTTATTGTCACACCATCCTTTCTCAGTTTAAGCTATTTCTGCAAATTCAAAGATTATCTACCAGTTGTTTTGGCTTGCCCTGTTCAATTTAATATAATTGTCAATTTTTTGCTGGTACGGTATTTCCTGTAACAGTTGTTTGCTGTGATGTCTTCTATTTCCACATTATGATATTATATTAAATATTAAGCAAATAATAAAAATAATTTAACTATGTTATTCTCAAAGACGTTCGGAACTTACAAAAAAAATCTATTGTCATAAAATCCCATTGTCAGTCATAGTTTTATATCTCACATCTCTTTGCCTTCCCCTCCTACTCTTCCATGTCTGTTTTTCATTTTCATTAAAAATTCATTGTTAATCTTCTTTGCCATCAAACAGAAGTATTTTCTTTCTCTCTTTTTTTTAACATTGATCATTCAGTCATATGAAAATTTATTCAATACAAAATATATAAATACTCAGTATTGATCTTTTTTTACTCTAATTTTATTAATATGTACATTTTTTTCAACCTTCTGACTGTTTTATGATACTCTGAATACATCTGTGTGTTATTCATTTGTTCTAGCATTTTCTCATTGATAATACTTTGAAATGGGGTTTGCTCGGAAACAGATCAACAACTGATAAACTTCAAAACCTATTTATTTTGTTTGTTAAATTGATCCTGGAAATATATCTGTATAATTATGTTGTGACAATTTTATTTTTGACATTTAACCAAACTGATATAAAATAAAATTGGGTTCTAATATAATTTGGATGAATATTCAGATAGCAACACTTAGCAGACTATTTTATTTTAAATATAAAAGTTGTTTACCATTCAAAAAAAAATCCATCTTTTCTGTAGATTAGAAAATTTGTTAAAAACAGTCTAACTTTTACTTTTTCAATGATTTAAATATTTAAAAAAATCAGTTTTATTATATTGTCTACCAAAATATTATTTTAAAAAGTTTTTCTTTTTCATGTCACAGAATTGACTTTTTTCTAAATAAAAAAAAAAAAAATTAAAAAAATTAAAAATTAAAAAAATAATTAAAAATTTTCAACACTATTTTTTTATAATATACTAGCAGGGATACCCTGCATTGTTTGAGGAAAGTTGACTTCAAATATAACAGCACAGTATGAACTTTTATTTTAAATGTTTCTTTCTACACAGCACAACATAAATAAGCAATTATTACTCATACACGAAAAATGACCTCTTTCGATATTTAGATCTACATTTGTTATAAAATTCTTGTAATTATTTGAGATAAATATCTAAACTTCTTTAACCTCTGATCTTGAATGGCTTCTAATGTCTGTTTAGTCAATTATAAACCTCATTATTAATATACCCCTTTTTTTAAGTGAAAGAGCCTCACATCAACACTAATAGAGGAGTATATATAATAGCATTTCTTAGAAATTTCTTTAATTCTATCTTCAATTTATTTTCACTAAAAATAAGCAATGGTTACTTTTAAAACATTTGAATTCTATTCTTAGTATCTGAATGTTTATTCTATGAAGAGAACTCAAAAGATGCTGACTTTGAATTGTCTAACCTTCTTGCCAAACCATCTTGAATCAAAATTCTTATTGAAATTAACCATAAAATAAAAATGAACTCTTTGAAAGAAGTCTTATGCAATAAAAATTAAGTATAGTATTTTAGCAGATATAAAACAAATCCTCAATAATAGTTTTTTAAAAAAAATTGATCTCTGAGAAAAATGATAAAATAATAAATTAAGAGTGATTAGTGTCAGTAACAATTTATGCTTAGGATTTATCTTTTTTAATTATACATGAGAAAAAAATATTTGCAAAAATTTCATGTGATTTAATGATACTCTAAATAACTTATATATAAATTATTAAAAGATTATCTTTTGACTTTTTTATGGACATATTTAAAATGATTAAAAACAGTCTTAAATTTTATACAAATAAAACAGATTCTCCCATGACAGTGTAAAAAATTGATTAACCTTATTTTTTTTAATTAATTTTTTTTTTTTTAATTTTCTTTGAACTTGAGAGTTAAAAATTGACTAAAATATTTTTTTACAAAAAAAATGTGCAGCATTACAGTGAAAATAAAGTTAAAATAAGGCTTGATAAACTTTAGAATAGTTTGAGGTTTTATCACCTAGCAATATGCTATTGTTTCAAAGGTACGATGGTAATATAGAGATATACACAAACATTATTCTGATATTTAATTGATTAACTATAGATTTCTATCTTTTTCTTCTACTAAAAAGTGCCAATGAAATTATATATCGAAAAAAATATATTCAAAAATTCTAAAGATTTTGTAAGAAAAAGACTCCTCCCCCTCCAATTTCTGATATTTTACTATTTCTTATTAGACATTATCTAACTCCAAATATATCATCAAACTTTAACATTTATAAGAATTACAACTGACTTATGTTTACACACTTTTTTTGTGTGTGAATGTGTGTTTTGTTTTTTACTTAAGTGTAAAATCTTCTTTTTTTTAACTAATGAAATAGCTGAAAATGACAATAAATCTCTCAAATATATTTATTTGTTGGTTTTATTTATTTATGTGTCATGTTCATTTTGTTTGAACTGTTGTGCTTTTTTTGTTATCTGTGATCCACTAAATGAAAGTTCTCGTCTAGGATGCCATTTGCTATGATACATTCTCCTCTACGAGTATTGCATCATCATTAATGGAGTCAAGAACAGTTTTTTGGAGGACTGAAAAACAGAAATCCTCAAATGTGCAGCCCTAGAAGATCTGATTTTCAACCAGTTTCTGTTTTAAACTTAAGGATTTCTCTGTGACCTTGGTCAAAGGGCTGCTATTCGGAAGAGATAAATCAGAGAATTTGAGTGTGTAAAATCCATCAGATGGTATACTTGCTTCCACTTCACCATCTGAGTCCTACTGCAGTCTCTCTCTCTCTTTCTCTTTCTTTCTCTCTCTCTCTCACCAACTTTCTCACTCCTTCGTTTTCCTACTTATTCTTTTTACTTTTGAGTCTGTTATTGCTTTGACCTGGGTCCTAGTCATACTGCCGTCATAGAGAAATCTGTAGCCTTATCTACCTAAACAAATATTTGTAAAGTATATAATCTGAATCTTTTCTAGACTTAACATGGTGAACAAAAGGAAGGCAGTGTGGCACTTGAGTTATGAGTAAGTTGGTAACATTTGTCACAGAATGGCTGCCCCAGAGGATTTTCTTTTGCTTTTGTCCAGGGAGACTCCAGCACTATCCTTACTGTAGAGGAATACCCATTGTAAAAAAAGGAAATAAACAATTGAGGGGGAAAGAGTAAAAAAAAAAAAAAAATATCCTTTTCATCAAGCAAAAGATTTGTAGGGATATCCTGCTTGTAGGAAAAATGAAGAAGAGTTGTGAATGGTATGTGGAATAGGTTGTTGCATAGATATCCATCTCTATGCTCTATGGCTTGTTGGGTAGAAAGAAAAACGTGTTACCATAGTTTGGATATAAGTACAAACTACAGTTTAAATCAATTTTATTCATACAGTTTCATTAACACAACAGACATGATCGGGAAAGAGTTACGTAGACAAGAATACAAAAATATGTTGAGTCGGTCTATGCATGTACTAGCAACGTGTGGATGAATAGGTCTCCCAGCTCACCGAGCTAAAGTTGTGGCTAGGGGCAAGACAGGAAGATGTCGTCTTGACACTTAAATGCCAACTGTCCTATTTTAGAGAGCAGGGAAAAATAGCAATTAATAAGTTCAGCGAAAGTGTCTTCTACACAAGTGTTCTGACCGGACAACGTATCAATCACTTCACGAGTAAGAACAAGCTAGCACCAAAAAAAATAGACCGTAATTATATAACTTGCAGATTTGTAGCGGTTGCAAGACAGATTTTTTTTTTTTTTGTATGTATGTATATGCAATATCTTGTGTTATGTTGAGTTGTGATTCGGCTTGGCACATACGCGATTATGCACACTTATGTAACAGCATAGGCAAGAGAACACTTCTGCGCAGACTCGACTGTCAATTTCCACCCAGAGAGTTTACCGCCAAAGATGATTAAGTTCCAAGATGAGATTTGATGACAAGACATCCTATCCTGTTCTCGTCCTTCGCCAGTAGCGGCAAAACTAGATGGAACCCCAGAATGCCACATTATGTTTTTAGCAAAAGCCAGCTTGCCAAACAACTCTTTTTATATTCTGGTGTTCCCTTTGAATAAAGTTGTGTTATACTTTAGTAGAGATGTTGGTATTTTTCTTAGAAGATGGTGATCCCTTTCTTATTCAATTACAATCATATACATCCAGAATGGCCGACCGAATAAATGGCTATCTTTATTTCGACATTCTTCCAAATAACCATATCAAAAAACTAAAGATTCTATTTATATAATTAAAAAATATATATTTTCTTGTTTTTATTTTTAGATGATAAATAATTTTAAAATAACTTTGCTCTAAATTTGGTTAAATACCACACAACATAACTTTATCAGGAAGCCACCAACATAAGCTTCTTTTTTTTTTAAATCCAAATTCAGACTTGAGTACTCTTCATGGGACATGTCCAGTTTTCTACATGCCAGCATCCAAGTTACAGTGCCAAATGTTTCTTGATCCTTTTCTTTCTTTCTTTTTTTTTTTTTTTTTTTTTTTTTTTTTGTAGAAATGAAGCCATTTGTCGTCCATGGTTAACACATTTCGGAGAAATACAATAAAATATAAAAAGTGCTGTAGTCGCTGAGTATTAATGCATGAACACATATCAATGTGTATTTAAGAGAATGACCCTAATGTATGCTGAAGCATACATTCAATCCATTGCTCTTTCTGCTTCTTGTAGAGTTGGTTCTCTTTATCATGCCAAACACTTTTTCACATTTCAGGCTATTCTCTATCTCTACAAATCTACTATCAGACTTTGTATGGAGTACTGTTGTCATATTTGGGCTGGTGAATCTCTCCCATTTGAGGGTTCTTGATAGGGTTCAAGAGTGTATCTGTAATTTGGTTGGTCCCACCCTTTCTTCTTCTCTGCACCTTCTTTGTCACAGACGTGATGTTGCTAGTCTCAGTCTTTTCTATAAAATACTATTATGGTATGTGTTCTTCGCAATTGTCTGATTTATTCCCTGCTTCCTTTGTTCCAGCTTGTTTGTCTAGTGGTCTTCATCAATTCGCTGTTCAGGTACCTCGTTGTAATACATCTTCCTATTCCAGTAACATCTTTCCAAAAACTGCAGCCTTGTACAACTCTCTTCCTGCTGATTGTTTTCTTCCTAGACTCAAGACTACGGTAAATAGGCATCTCCTGTCTTTGCATTAATCATCTTTTGTTCTTATTAGCTCCTTACCTCAAGTGGCTTCATGCCTTGTCTGGAGCGACTTCCATTTAAAAAAAAAAAAATTTTTTTTATGTGAACCACTATAGCACAAACTTTTTTTCGGTCCAGCTCCTTTTTGGCATAGTGATATAGTAATAGTCGTTTTAATCTGAGTTAGTGGTAATACTATTTACAAGTAAAGTAAGCCTGCCATAAATATTAACATATTTTCAATACAATATTTTTTTTATTTTTCTTAACTAAAGACTACACTGTAACTACACAAAAAAAATTCTTCACACAAAAAGTAAACATTTTAAAATTTGAGTGGAATTTGTTCCCGTAAGAAATTAAAGAAGGCTAAAGAATCATCAGTGGAAATATATACGAAAATAATTTTGGATGAGAAAAATAGTACTATTAAAATAAGAAAATATATCATTTTTAAAAATCCTATCAAAATATTGACAAGACTACTTTTAATGTTTTTCAAAAGAAAAACATTAAACTATGATTGAGAATATTGTAATTGAGCCATGACAGAGTGAACTCCCTTGGCATTCAGAAATCTCATTTTATAAATGTTAAATGCAAAGCTTAGAACACTATTGTTTAAGTTTACTTAGAGCAACTTTTTTTTTTCTATGTATAATTAATGCTGTATCCAATAGTTTTATATTCTTTAACGAACTTGGTTAAGCTAACAGTAACACACTAATAAGTCTCCAATATAAAACAATATTGCATCTTTCCAATCAAAATAAAATAAAAAGGCCATAAAAATGAAAAAATAAATTGAAATTGTATATTATAATAAAATACTGAACAAAGAGCAAAATTGTACCCTTTAAGCTCACATTGTTAATGGAAAAATAAAAAATACATACTTAAAAATTTTTTTTTTAAATTTATTAACAGGCCATAGCTTATCAAGGCCCAAAGGCCATACGAGGATAAAGGTTTATGAGTTCATCAAGTGGACGGTGAAACAACACTGAAGATTGGTAGTGAGTGTCAAAACTGGAGAGAATTTGATTATTTAAGAGGATGGCTCAACAAGAATTTGTTTACATTAGAATAATAAAATAAAAAAAAAATGAATTACGACCCAGAGCAAAATAATGTGTGTGTGTGGTTGTTTTTAATTATGACTAGACACAACTATTTCTGCTGCTGCTACAATCTATATACGACTGAGAAAGAAACATCAGCTTTTATAATGGCTGCTATTATAACAAAGATAGACGCCCCCTTTGTTTGGAGTGGGATTTCCCACATTAAAAGCAGACCTTGTGCCTAACTTGCCCTCGGGGAGAGGCAAGTAATCAAGATATGTTGTTGCACTAACAAAAGGACGTCAATCAACCTTCCACTTGTTTCGAGATGACAGCTTTGTTTCAACAAAGCAAGGGTTGACGGGCGCAGAGTTAAAGGTAAAAAGTCGAAACCTCTAAGAATAACAAGTTGACTCTTGTCTACTCCTTCTTTCTCTCTTTCTTCTGATTGCGTATTCTTGTTTTTGGCACTACAGCTCAGCGAAAGTGGCTATCCCACGAGCAATCCAAAAATAGCCACCCGAACACGTGAGAATATGATAAATCTACAGCGAGAGAGGAGAGAAAGTCAAGTATCACCTAGAGATATCCTTCAACTGGAGAGATATGCTACTCTTGGTTGACTCCGATCAGGACACCACCCAGAGATCAAATACTGGCTCTTCCTAATCAATAGGAAAGCTGACGCAAGGAGTGTGGACTCAGTACATGGTCGGCCATTTCATCACCAAAAGATTGTTCAAGAGTTCACACCCATTTACTACCTGCCTCCACCCCTCACCTCTGGCCTAAGGTGTGCATTACGGATCTGGGAGAGATAGAAAGGTCTACTTGACCTCCACAATATGTCTCAGCTGGCTAACCGAAACCCCTGCAATTGGGTGTCTAATAAGCAAAAAAAACAGCAACCACAATAAGATGCTTTTTGAATCAACAGCAAACTGTACACAAGCACTCTGACTGAGAACCAAATTTCATCAGCAGGAGCCAGCCGAAATATACTCATCAACTGAATACCATCAGAAACAGCGACTAACCAATCATATCCTACAAAGCACTGAACACTTAGTTCTTCTCAATTACATAAGAAGATCTCTGAAATACATCCGTTTTCTTTCGCAGTCCAAATCCAAGAGTATGACTTTACTAGCTTTTTTTGCCACATCCTCTATCTCTTACGTCGTTACCTGTTTTTCTATGTCATTTCTTTGCACATGTTTAATTTCTAACCTTAATTTCGAAGTGGAACTTTTCTATCTTTGTCAACAAACATACCCCACATACCATCTTACTACATGGGCAACGTACGTGTTTACATATTTTCTACAAAAGTTAGCTTTTCTTATAAGATACTAAATACTAAGTAATTCTCATAACTACAAATGTATGCGAAACACACCATGTATGAATTTCTTTGAGATCAATAAATTTGGAAATTTAACATTCATCAAATCTGTACTTTTCTGTCTTGTGTTTATTCTCACTATTTCTGTTGATAGACTACTCCACTACACTAGCAATTTCAATTTGTGACCCTTATGAACTGTTAGATAGAAGCAGACTTTTGCCTACCTAAGAATAATGATTAAACGTTTTGTATTTGAAAGGGAAGAAACTCTTTGCTCTTTGTTGTCTGTCTTGATCAAAACAGAATTTTTTGGAAAGCGGAGTTATGTCCCTTACATTTTGCCCGCCGACATTGGGAGAACAGCATTCAATGGACGTTTCGATCAGCGACTACTATTAAATACGTCCTCATTACAAAGTAATTCTTTTTCAGTTGTAATTATATAATAAATAAATTAAAATTTTAACTACTCGTAAATTATCTAAAATTGTACAGACCCATTGACTGAATGCCACCAAATCTAACCCTTCCTCGTCATGGTAGAGGCAGTAGTAACATGGTAGTGTTAGAGGTAAACGGAATCTGGTGAAAATCCACTAGTCAACACCAGCATCCATCGTCCTCTGATAGTCTCTGTGTATGGCAACAAGGACGTGTCACGTGTGGAACAGCAGATCCATGAGATGAGGATAACAATATTGCTTCTGCACATGTGCAAATCGCCATTTCTTTTGATTTTGTATACAACCACTGGATCTTGCTGCTCTTAGTGTCTAAGATAAAAACCTGCAATCTTGCAGATATAACAAATATCTATAACCAACGAGGAGGACTTCATGACGACCAGGCAATCCTGAACCACGATTTTTGTGGGCTCTATGCAGAAGTTTGATTCGCTCCTCCTTCATAACAAGAAGCAGCAGCAAAGATTAACCAATTATAAGGCTTTTTTCTATATACGTTCATAGCATAAAATACATGCTAAAATATACTTTAGTTCTGGGATTGAGCTATGTTTGAAAAAAGAAATTCTGTTTTAATTGTTCTAATTAGCTGTAATTTATAATTAACCAAACAAGTAACTCATCTCTCTCTTAGCTATCTGTTTATTTTTCTCGCCTCTCTCACTCTGTATTGATTAAACCACCTAATATTTATTAATGTCTCTGTTAGCATTTAGAGTGTAGAAAGAAAAGACAATATTAAAAGAAAGAATGACAAAGTCGATCCATACAAAAATAATTAATTTTTATTGACAATTTGTTAAGACAACGAAATATAAAGAGTTTATAAGGAATGAGAGTTCAGAACACCCCAAGAGCGTTCTAGATCAAGAAAGAGGTTGTTTAGTGCATAAGTTATATAGCACTGTCTAAGTTTGCATGTGTGTAAATTAGGCAGGCATTGTAGATGAGTATATAAATATATAAACTTGCCTCTGTTTTGTTGATGAGAATGTATGTGTGTGAACTTGTGTGCGAGAGAGTTCGGTGAGCGGTTTGTATATACTATCACTGTGATAAATGCTTCATGAAAGTTTCATGTTTCGTCTGCCGAGGCCGTCGGTTTCAAAGGCCTAGGCTGGATTGTGATGTACGCACATGTGTTGAGTCTGAATGGAAAATACCGGAAAAGAAGAAGAAAGCAGTGTGTCTGAGTTTTTATATGACACACAAAAATTTGCCAGCAAATATTCTCGTACCTGTGATTGGCTGAAAAAACCCTGCTGATTGAAGACTTTGTCCAATCGATACTTGCTACATAAAAACAACATTCGCTATTGCTGCTTTCTATAAGAGAACGAGTATCTCTCTCTTGTCGTCATTCTCATATGTGTCTGTACACACCACAAACACGTATGTAAATTAAAAGGCAAAACAAGTCTCTTGAATTTTATATGAACCTAATAAAGAATAGTAAGGATAATATAGAAGTAAAGAGATTTATTTTTTGTTATACAAGAAAAATTTCTTAACAGATATGTTACATTTAGTTTCGAAAATTTTAGGTGAGGATTGATAATTTGTACTATTTGAATTATTCGGACTACTGTTCTCATCTTGGATATTATTCACACAACGTTTTGACCGATGTAACCTCCGACCTTCTTCAGGTGCATCGTGTCAAATTCGGGAATTTTTATGTTGAACTCGGGAATCTGTACAGAATTTCAAACAAAACAATTTTCTCTTACTCCGTCAGCCATGACCGGATACAAATCTTAAGTAATTCATAATTGTATTCTTAGTATCGCCTGTACTGTGTATTGAACCTTCAACCTCCAGAAAACTGTCACTTTGAACTGATTATTACTTAGCACTTATATCCGTTGCGCTACGGGTCTTTGTGGACATAAAGATTCCCTAGCTTGAAATGTCGCGCCTGAAGAAGGTCGCAGGTTGTATTGGGCGAAGCGTTGTAAGAATAACATCTAAGATGAGAACAGTAATCAAAATTACTCTTTCTTTTTTTTTCCATTTTACTTCAGTGTAAGTTCTCAAAAATCAAGGGGTCCCTTCCTGGGGCTAACACTTGATCTCTATATGAGATACATAGGTATCTGAGTGTTCAGTTAAAGTTCTCCTTTACCTCTCAAACATTAAGTTAGTAAAAAAGTGAAGAACATTAATTTTTCTCTCCTCAATCGACCACTTAACTATGTTATATATCTTTCTTGTGATCTCTTGGTCTTACCGGATTCCAGGACAAGAATTCATTTAATCTGGTGGAGTATCCAGCTAAGTGCTGTTACTAGAGGCAACATCACTAGGAGAAGTTGCACTATTCCTCGTATAAGCCAATGTGGGATAGCCATACTGAGGGATCTTATTTAGGCATGGAATACTATGTTATTTTAAATAAATGACAAACCTCTGTACAAAGAGGCCCGAGACACTCGAATACAGATGTTCAATTTACAAATGAAATCAAAGTAATTAAATAGTGGTAGTGGCCGAACGGGTCACGGGTATTTTAGTAAACTACTATTGTCAACAATTACATAAGTTGGATATTTTAATTTTATATTTTAACTACACAAAATTATTTTTTTTTAGTTTTAACTAAAGCATAATGTTTGGCCCTTTTTTACTTTAAATTGACAAATTTGTCTTATCAAGGGAGGTAACTTTTTTGCCTTAAATTTCTCTATTTTTCAACGATTGATTTTAACAAAGATGTTTTACAACAATTGGCTTTTTTTTACAAAAACAACAAAGATTGGCCTTTTTGCTGGTAGCAAAATGTTGTATCTGTTCTGATACTACATCATCATCATCATCATCATTAGAGTTTTTGATCACTCCTGGAGAAGGAACCCCTTCCCTGGTTTTCTTCCACTGTGTTTTGTCCCTAGCTATGTGTGGCCATGTAAGACCCAGTTGGCTGTCGAGGTCATCTCTCCAACAAGCTTTTGACCTTCTCTTGGTCTTTTCCATTGCCTCAGGGTCCATGCTGTCACTCTAAGTGTCTACCTGTTGTCTATATATCTTGAAAGGTGACCTGCCCATCTATGTTTAGCCGTTTGTATGGTGGTGATGATATCGTTTACGCCAGTTTGCTGTCTGATCCAAGTGTTTCTTTCTATTTCTCGTAGACTGATGCCGAGCACAATGCGTTCCATTTTGCATCGTGCCACTCTTAGCCTTTCTTTTGCTGCATTATTAAGTGCTGAAGTTTCGTTTCCATAGGGCATAACAGGCATGATGGATTCATTGAACATTTTCCATTTAATATTCATAGTGGACTTGCTATTTTTCATGATGTTATCGACTTTGGAAAAGGCTGTCATCCAAGTGTAATTCACCATTTGATTTCAGGCATGATATCAGCATTGCTTCCACCATCTTCTCTTCCCTAAGTAGATATAGTTGTCAATTATTTCGACATTTTCACCATTCACTATGACTGGTGCTTTTGTGGTATATTTGTTGAACATAACCTTGAGTTTCCAGTGTGCATTTCAAGGCCAACTATATGGCTAGAATTGTGAATGTCATTAAGAATCTCTTCTAATTATTGGGGTGTGTAGCTTATGACAATGACATCGTCGACAAATTTTAGATGAACAAAGGATTCTTCGTTTATATTGATACCTCTTCCTTCCCAGTCAATTTTATTGATCACTGATACTACACTTCATCTTTTTTTGTCCTCGGTCAGTGAAGGAGAAACCTTCTAGACTGAGGCAATTTAAATTTTTGTTCCAATTCAGAGTGCCCCGTTTTTGGGGAGCTGGATTTTCCCCACATTAAAAACCGACCTTGTGTCTAACTCTGCCCTCGTGGAGAGGCAAGTAAATAGGAACAAAGATTTGTTTGTTGTTTTGAAATGGAATGAAGAAAACATTTTTTTATTGGCTAGTGAAAGGAAGACAACTTTTCCATACAAAGAAACAAAAAACAACAACACAACGACATGTCACATTTAGAACGTCTTCATACCAATAAGGAATATATTGTGGACCATGTATTGAATCCAGTCGAAACTAAAGATTTTGACTATAATTTTTCTTTTCGCTGTTACCAAAACTAATGGAAAATTAAGTGCATATCGCAGTTTCCCTAGGTTTACTAGATAATTCTAGCAAGTGTGAGAATGCAAAATACCCAGGATTTTGACCCAAAGAACAAATAATCTAGATGAATATCTATAATAATGCCGTACGGTACTTAAAATATTAAAATTAGTAGATGTTTTCGATTGCTGTTAGATATTTCGGTTTCTGATCCCCTTGCACTTAACGGCTCCAAGTGTTTTATGGATCCGTTTTATGAACCTCTCCTGGATCATGAACACTTTCTAGTATGGCAAACGTGACACAAGGTCAAATTTATAGTTTCACTTTGCATACATCGGAGAATGACTCTGACCCTCATCCTCTGCTTGCCTCAACAAAAAGAGCTGACTCAAGGCTGAACATGACAGCTCTTCGTTACAAGAAAGACACTCTTACAAATTTAGCCAAAGAGTTCAAAACCGGAGAGGGTAAGTCTCTTCCTCGAAGAGCAATAGTCAGGAGATTGAAAGAAAACAATATATCATCAAGATGATCACAAAAGAATATTATGGATAGAATGACCTTTGTTACTGAATATGGCACCTTCTCCTCGGAATGGTTTCAGAGAGTTATTTGGTCAGATGAGTTTGGGTTTTCTCTTGTGAATGATAGTCCCGAACAGTGTTTTCGAAGATCAGGTGAGGGATTCAGGGTTGATTGTCTTCAAACTACAACTAAGCATGGAAATGGAGGAATTATGGTTTGGAGTTCATTTTCAGCACTTCGTCTTGGAGAGTTAATTCTGTGTGATAAGAGCATCAACACCAAAGAATACATCTGTATTTTAGAAAAAAAGCTTACTTCTGACAGTTCAAAAGTTGTCTCCTTCCTGTTTCCGGGAAAATATCTTGTTTTAGAACGATGATGCCATAGCTTGTCAGGTCGTTTTGTTTGTGTTATTTGCATTAAATGGAAGGATGGACAAGACGATTGTTGATGTTTTACAGACAACTATAGAAACGTTTTTATTTCAAGGGCGTGCAAGCACAGATTTACACAAAAGTGTAATGAGTTACAAACGAAACGATAACATCGTTACATCCCCCTTTTACCAATATAAAGATTATAGTATTGACGATATGAACAAACAAAAAAACTTAAGGGATAATTCAGGATCAACTGCTTGAATATCTATAGTAAAGCAGGGTATTATTCTAACCCATAAGTTGCTTGCTATAAGTATTAAGTTCAGTTTTGATGGTGGTCATACCATCCTGCCACTACGAGTGTATTGTTGGAGTCCCTTTGTGTAGTTAGTCTCTTTGCATAGCTGACATTGCACCTGCAGGTGATTCCGCAAATGTTACATGCAATGGTGTTGAAGTTGACATTACTGGTATGTTGTCGGTTTCTTCTCAGTGGGTCTGTCTGGCATGGCACATTAGGGTTGACGATGGGTTTATGAATTTTCTTTGGATTAGCTAATGCGATCAAATCTGTCAGGATATAGACGCATCAGATCATCTATGTTGTTGATGGGTTGTTGCTGAATGGATATGGCACAGTCCATCATCACAATGTTAAATACTAACAATGTCGGTAGGTTCAGTATGGCTGATCCTGGGGTGAGAATGTCCAGCCATAAAGAATTCTTATATCTACATCGGATGCTTGTGGTGTCATGGCAGTTTATTTTAGTGTTATATGCTGTTAGTATGCATTTCGTTGGGTTAAGTGATCAAAGTATTGGATTTCCATGTTTGTTCAGCTTTTTGTGAAATATACGTAAAAGCAATTTATTAGCTTGTGCACCCGTGTCTACCTTCAGATTGAGGCTGTGAATACTTGGGTAATGATACTGACAAATGCTGTTGATTTTTCTGCCTGCTTCATATTGTCTGTGTTTCGAATGTCTACAGCTTTATGACAGGGTTTTCCTCGCTGTTTCTTGGGTCTGAGTTTTGTTGAGCGGCATAGCCTTGCCAAGTGACCTGTTTTGCCACATGTGTTGCATGTGGCATTCGTGGCAGGGCAATATTCTTTTGCCGAAACGGTGGTCACGTCCACAATTCTTACACAAGTGTCTGGAGTTTTTTTTGCCTCTCTGATGTTATCATGATTTATGTGTCTACCTATGAAGATGATGTTATCATGATTGAAATTTTGTGAGGGTCTTTCTGCCATAGACCAACTATTAAATCTGTGTATTCCTTCTTAGCCAGTTGCGAGTAAAATAATAGACACTTTTTCTTCGTTTTTTGTGTTCTTAACTGTAAAATATAGTTTAAAACGTTGTTGAAATAATTTAAACGATTCTGTGATGTTAGGTGAATCCGAGTCAAAAGTGGGATCTGGTATCTAAATGTTAGCCATTTAATAGCGTTTGTGATTTTGCAGACGACAATTTCATTGCAATCTTGACTTAAATTTACATGTGTAAATTGTACACAAACGATAAGGGGAGAAAAATAATGTTTTACTTTTAGTGTTCGTTTTTTTTTAAAATTATTTTTATTCATCCCACTACTGTCACCATATCAGGTCGTATTGTTTGTGATGGAAGGATGGACAAGACGCTTGTTGATGATTTACAGACAACTATAGAAACATTTTTATTTGAAGGATGCGAATGCACAGCTTTACATAAAAGTGGACTGGGCTACAAACGAAACCAAAAAATAATCAAAAAGTTGTTAAATGATAATTCTTTTCAGACAGTGTTCTAGCCCGGACAAAGTCTTGATCATAACCCAAGCAAGAATTTGGGGAACACAGGTAAAAAAAAAAAAATTGCTGGTCGAAAATTTGCAATTTGGAGAAGCTATCAGATATTAGTTAAATGCCAATTTGCTAACGTGTGTTTTTGTAAAATATTTTCAAAATAAGTATTCAAAATTAGCCAAGCTCAGTTTTACTAATCTTTTTTTTCAAAATATATATGCAAAATTAGTAATGCTCAATTTTTTGCCCAATTGTGTATGTATATAATATATACATATATATATATATATATATATATATATATATATATAAAGGTCTCCTGTTTTTGTTTCACTCTTAGATAATTACCCCCCCCCCCTTTTTATTTTTATTTTTTATTTTTATTTTTTATTTTTATTTTACTTATATATTTTCATTTATTAATTTTCCAACGAATGTTAAGTCTGCAATATCTTGGATTTAGTTAGTTTGTCTGGGAATTTAAACTGCATTTTACATTTTTTTTTTTTTTTAATGACTCAAAGCTTCTTTAGACTATATATATATATATATATATATATATATATATATATATATATATATATATATATATATATTAAACGAATATCAAATTAAATTTATTTTAATCGCGTACCGCCAATTCCCTGGCACATCCCCCCCGTGCTCTTTATTTTCGTCAATAATATTTCTCATTCATTTAAAACTATCGATTTTCTTCTGACGATATGATAGTTGAAAGGGCCCTTGAGACTATACCGTCAATTTTGTTTGAATGTATCTATAAATTTTGTACCGCTAAGCACACACACACACACACACATATATATATATATATATATATATATATATATATATATATATATATATATATATATATATATATATATTGTGCTTCTCGCATTGAACATTTTAACCTCTATTTCGTTGTTGTCAACTGCAATTCGATTTTAACGACGGTAGTTTTTTTTTCAGGGTAGTGTCGCCGTCCTCCCACATACAGCGCCTGATATTCCCAAATGGGCACCCATCTGGTTCTGACCATGCTTAACGTCTCTTAACTTCGGTGATCTAACGCGAACGGGCGTGATTAAGCCGTAATTTCTGATATTACTTTCACTATGAAGTCATACAAGGGAGGATATTCTTTGTTGAATGATACAAGGGAGACTACTCATTCTATTCACATCGCAAAAAATACTGTTTACGATTTTTTAAAATGAACATTTCGCTGAAATTGTATTATTTCATGCAAAAGTAAATAACATTGAACTCAGGCTAGATTGTTTGAATCAGGAAAATGTGAGTGTGCAAAGCCAGTTAAATTTTTAAAAATAAAGAAAGACAAAGCTAAAATTAGTCTCTCTGTTCGCTATTTCTCACTCTAGCTATTGGTTGAATAGTATTAATACACTGGTGATATTGCCTATTATTTCTAATAGACTGTAGGAGCGTGGACCCTATCTTGTTAAGAGGGTGTGTCTTAAAGAAAATGCTAAGATCCACGTTTACATTAAAATTGTTATAAAAATGTTTAAAACAGAGAAACATGCATGAAGGTTGGAATGAAGGAAGAATGGAAAAAAAGAACACAATATTTATATATATACAAATTTCAAGACATTCATTGTTCATTTGAAATGTTCAATTAGAAGAGTAATAAAATGCTTATGCCTGTAAGTTATGAGTGTGTGTGTATGCATGCGACGGTGTAGGCATTTGTGTGATGCTTTGCGTTAAAACGCGCAAGTGTATGAATGTGTGTATCGCCTTTTATCAGGGTGCATAGTGTATGACTGTGTATGTGTGCGCATGACTTGAGAATTGATAGGGCGTGTAGGCACTTGTGACTTGTGTGTGTGCAGCTTTTTGTCAGCAGTGTGAGTAAGTATGTGTATGTGAGTTGAATATGAATAGTAGTCGCCCGAGCCCTAAAGGGGGCAAATGAGGTTGAAACGTTGTCCTCTGGTTCCATGTGCTGATTTTTCCAACTCTCTCTCTCTCTACGAAAATCGAAAACCTCACCATATTTAAAGGTTTCTATCGAGTTTGGGCGTGAAAATGAAATTTTAATCACATGGTGTAGAGGACGTAGTAGGACGCATACCATGTGATAGCAATTTTGGATTTTTCTGCTGAGGGAACCGGGTTTTGAACCAAAATCTGATTTTATTTTAGATGGAATTTTTGGGTGTGGCTTATGTGTTTTCGTCCACGCTGTCATGTTTCGTACCCGGCCCTTTTTTCCATCAGGGACAGATTCATCCCTTCACCGCTTTTTCTTTAATTCGCATTTCATGCGCTCGCTACGACATGTTTCTTTTCGTCTTTCTTTTTCTTCATTCCTTTTTATTCTGCGTTCTCCTATGAGGATTTTAACTAGTTTTTATCCTGCTTTAATTCTTCATTTTCGATTTATTTATTCTAATAATAATTATCACCCACTCTCGTTAGCGTGACTTGCTAGAGACTTGTTTCTTTTTCTTCATTCCTTTTTATTCTGCGTTCTCCTATGAGGATTTTAACTAGTTTTTATCCTGATTTAATTCTTCATTTTCGATTTATTTATTCTAATAATAATTATCACCCACTCTCGTTAGCGTGACTTGCTAGAGACTTGTTTCTTTGGCGGTTTTTTCAACCGTCGCCATTTTTCCTGCAGTTTGTAAACAAAATTCAAGGGCGCTTCGCGTCGCAGATTCTGACCCCCGCTAACATAACTTGGTATGTAAATTAATTCTCTCCTTTCCTTGCTAAGCTAATCCTCCTTATTATGCCTCCCATGTTTTCATTAACAATGTCTCCCCGTCGTAACAATGTTACAACTCATTCCCGGCGTCGCTCAGGTTTCCTACGACGGCGTTCCGAGATTTCTACCTCCCTAGTATGGCGACCCCATCTTCGCCTCGCTCCCCCTAATAGTTAAATTAAGTCATCTATCTTATTGTACTGATTTGCTTCATCTTTTTTCCTTTCGTTTATCTATGAATACTTGTTTCTTCTTCTTCGTCGTAGTGAGTTACCTTTTGTTTATTTTTTATTTTCACATTTTTTACCTGTTTTACAGGGAATAAAGGATTTTTATTTTAAATGGAATTCGTTTGTTTTTCATTGCTTCCTTTGTCTCCGTGTGATTCCGAGTTATCTGGCTGTCTAGACAAGATGATAAATATCATTTTGACGATGGCAGCACAGTAAAAAATCAAGTTTGGTCTCCACTTGGGGTGAAGGAATGCAATAGCATCGTTTTTCCTTCCCGTGACTCCTGTGGTTCCAGTCCTGAGGCTTCCCTGTTCGACAACACCCCGCATTTAATTTCATTTGACGCTTTCTCACGCTCACCCTGTAGATTCGTCTCGCATCTCCCCGCTTTCCCCTTCGTCGACGCTTGTTTCAAACCACATCCACGACGCCATTGCAGGAAAATCTACCTCTGCGAGCAGGACTTACTCCAAGACGTCATCTGCCTCAACTAAAGCCATAACCGCCCGCGCAGAGCTTGAGATGGCTAAGGCGAGCCTACTGTTCGTGGAAAAAGAAAACCAACTACGGGAGGTAAGGGCTAAAATGGAGTCCGAGGAGAAAACCCTAAAGGCTGCGAGAGAGATAGCCATTAGAGAAGCTGCAGTCAGGGCCTTCGAGGCGTGTGCTAGCAGCAGTGAACGAGGATCTGCGATCGATGTTGACCAGACCCCTGCCGACCCCATGCAGCGCACAAATGAGTACGTGGCTGGGCTGGCTGCTCAGGGCCACTCGCAACCCTCTGCCTTACAACCCGGACCTCCCCAGCCAACACCACATCCCGTTTTACAACCCGCAGCTCCCCAACCAACACAACCCCCTGCCGTACCATCCGATCCGGCTGTTAAGACAGAGGCTTCCTTTCGCCTCGGGCAAGGTCCCAAACCCGATTCATCGGATGACTATCAGAGGAGTCACCTCACAGAAAATCACCCCGACTACTCAAGGGACTTGATGCGCTACTTCGCCAGACGGGAACTGCTCCGAGCCAGTATGCTGAGGTTCTCTGACAAACCCAAGGACTACAGAGCATGGAGACGCTCGTTTGTCAACTCCACTGTTGACATGCGGTTGACTCCTGGCAAAGAGATGGACCTGCTAGTCCACTGGCTCGGACCCGCCTCGGCCGCACATGCAAACCGCCTAAGGACAGCCTACCTCAACTACCCTGAGAAGGGACTGCGAGAAATCTGGAGTCGCCTTGAGAGAGTTTACGGATCGCCCGAAGTTATCGAAGATTCACTCTTCGAGAGAATAAGCAGATTCCCAAGAGTGAGCCGGGACTATTACCGGCTGCGGGAGTTAAGCGATCTCCTCACCGAACTCCAGGCGGCAAAGGATGATGGTGATCTCCCCGGGCTTGCCCTCCTGGATACCGCTCGGGGCATCAGACCAATAGTGGAAAAGCTTCCACCCGCACTTCAGGATCAATGGACCTCCCATGGAACCGCCTACAAGCGAAAACACCAGGTACCTTTCCCTCCATTCTTCGTGTTTGCCGAATTCATCGAGCGACAAGCAGAAGACAGGAACGACCCAGGTTTTCGTTTCGCAACCCAAGCGTGGCCCTCTGACGGTACGAATCGAGTCGGAAGCACAGCTCGGAACGAGGTTTCCATTCATAAGACGCTAGTGGTCTCCAGGGACATAAAGGAAATGTGTCCCATCCACAATCTGCCTCACCCTCTCCGCAGCTGTCGCACATTTAGAGGGAAACCCCTTCTCGAGAGACAAGCCTATTTAAGGCTAAGGCACATTTGCTTCCGGTGCTGTTCGTCCACTCATGCTGACGATGACTGCAGATTCGAACCGAGATGCGCGGAATGTGGAAGTGAGAACCATAACTCTGCCCTTCATCCTGAACCTATACCACAGGCTCCCCCTGTCAGAGTCATGCCAAATCATGGCGGGGAGAGGGACAGTGTTGCAGCACACTGCACACAGGTTTGTCATAGCAATCTGCTCGACAAGTCTTGTTCGAAGATTTGTTTGGTGAGAGTACATCCTGAAGGGAAAAGAGATCAAGCATTTAGGATGTACGTAATCATCGACGAACACAGCAACAGGTCACTTGCCCGTCCCGAGTTCTTTGACTTGTTCAATGTCCGTGGCCCCGCATCTTCTTATTCACTCAAGACATGTGCGGGCATCATGGAAACGACTGGAAGAAGAGCCTGCGGATACCGGATTGAATCCATGGACGGACATGTCAGCCTTCACCTTCCTACACTCGTCGAGTGCGCCGAAGTGCCAGACAATCGCTGGGAAATCCCGACGCCAGAGGCAGCCCGTCACCACGTACACTTGGCTGGCATAGCCGAGGAGATTCCCGAGTTGGACCCGGAAGCTCCCATCTTACTATTACTGGGTCGTGACATCATTGATGTACACAAAGTTCACGTCCAGCTGAATGGCCCTCGCAACACACCATACGCCCAAAAACTATCTATGGGCTGGGTGACAGTGGGAAATGTATGCCTTGAGAAGGTGCATAAACCGGACGTCTTGAACACTTTCGTCACACACACTCAAGAACAGGGTTGGCCAACAACCTTCAAAACCATTACAACTCCAACCATTGAGACGACAACTGTTACACCTCGACAAAGACCCAAAGGACAAGCCATGCCACAAAGCGGTACCCTTGGTCTACCTGTCCACACGTCAATCACATCTAGGAAACGTCCAGAGTTGCCGCAGATATCACCAGCTTCGAATGTTGTGTCTCCAATGCAACCATTTCCTCAACAAGGGGCTGCACCTCCAACACCATCTTCCATAGCAACCTCGCAAACCATGCCGGTTGTGCATCCGTTTGTTCCTCAGCTCCATGCAGCTGGACAGACGACTTCCTCGTCTTATAACCAAAGCCAAGGACCACCGCAGCAACAGCAGCCACCGCAGCAACAGCAGCCACCGCAACAACAGCAGCCACCGCAACAACAGCAGCCACCGCAACAACAGCAGCCACCGCAACCCCAATCCTTATCACAGCCCACATTGACACCCCAACTCCCAAGTTCTGCTAATACGGCTGGTATAAACCCTTTACAAAACCAACCGATATACATGGAACAACAGATGCACACCGTGTACAAATTACAACAGCCGCAAATGACGCCCGTCACTCAGGTATTGCCTCACCCACAGCAAATAATTCCCGCGGTTGGACCCCCTGGGGGACAGGCCCAGTTTGCTGCCCCGGCATCTCTTCCGCACCAACCACCACCACCACAACTACAAAAAAATAACCAACAACTATCAAGCAAGCGACAAGTGACCCCTCCAACCTCAATGCAAAATCAATTCTGTGCCTCTGGCCTTCCCCCGGTGACAACGACTAGGGGCCAGTCTCAGTCTAGTATGGTGAACACTGATGGTGGTGCTTACACCTCGCTCCCTACTGATCTGCTTCTTTCTGATAAATCTCCTGTGATTAACCGTCCAGTGACACATCTGCTGCCATTGGATGCAGGTAGGGGAGGTTCTAGCAAACCTAAGGCTGTGGAACTCCCTCTTAATTTGACACACCAGGCCAAGGATCCCCATCTGGCAGCTCAGCATCCTGTGAGGAATGCTGGAAAACCACAAACTGCTTTGCGCTAAGGCTCTCAGCTGAACTTATTGAGATTACACAATCTCAGACAGGGAGTGTCATGTTTCGTACCCGGCCCTTTTTTCCATCAGGGACAGATTCATCCCTTCACCGCTTTTTCTTTAATTCGCATTTCATGCGCTCGCTACGACATGTTTCTTTTCGTCTTTCTTTTTCTTCATTCCTTTTTATTCTGCGTTCTCCTATGAGGATTTTAACTAGTTTTTATCCTGCTTTAATTCTTCATTTTCGATTTATTTATTCTAATAATAATTATCACCCACTCTCGTTAGCGTGACTTGCTAGAGACTTGTTTCTTTGGCGGTTTTTTCAACCGTCGCCATTTTTCCTGCAGTTTGTAAACAAAATTCAAGGGCGCTTCGCGTCGCAGATTCTGACCCCCGCTAACATAACTTGGTATGTAAATTAATTCTCTCCTTTCCTTGCTAAGCTAATCCTCCTTATTATGCCTCCCATGTTTTCATTAACAATGTCTCCCCGTCGTAACAATGTTACAACTCATTCCCGGCGTCGCTCAGGTTTCCTACGACGGCGTTCCGAGATTTCTACCTCCCTAGTATGGCGACCCCATCTTCGCCTCGCTCCCCCTAATAGTTAAATTAAGTCATCTATCTTATTGTACTGATTTGCTTCATCTTTTTTCCTTTCGTTTATCTATGAATACTTGTTTCTTCTTCTTCGTCGTAGTGAGTTACCTTTTGTTTATTTTTTATTTTCACATTTTTTACCTGTTTTACAGGGAATAAAGGATTTTTATTTTAAATGGAATTCGTTTGTTTTTCATTGCTTCCTTTGTCTCCGTGTGATTCCGAGTTATCTGGCTGTCTAGACAAGATGATAAATATCATTTTGACGATGGCAGCACACACGCTGTCGGTCAGTTAACACTAAAAAGTTGGGATACATGTCATAAAACTATTCCAATCTTCTGTTTTATAGTTAGTTTTATTATCTTCGACTAGGTATGCGTAATAGTGGGCTGGATATCACGTTACGAAGTTCCCACAACTATTACCACCCACAGTTGTGCACAGTTCGAATCTCATCTCTTCCAGGAACTTTCTCGGATTCTAGGCATTAAACTTATCTGTACGGCTAGCTATAACAAAGCTTCTAGTGGAATGATAAAATGCTTCCATCACCAATTGAAAGCTGCGTTATATGCTTATCCCAATCAACAGCGATGGAGTAAGTTCATACATATTGTCCTTCTTGCCTGTCGTGCAGCAATCAAAGAGTGTCTCGGATACGCTCCAACCGAACTTGTTTATGGAGTACTTCTATCTTTGCCGGGTCAGATACTGACCCTGATAGATTTAATAGCAACAAATCCAGCTCTGTACATAACCAGACTTCAAGCTTATTTCAATAAGCTCCTACCTATGAACCTTCTGCAACAGACTATAAAATCTTCGATCCCGAAAGACATTTCATTATAGACTCATGTTTTTCTTTGAAAGGACACTGTGAAAGCCCCTCTCACTCCACTTTATATCGATCTTTATCACGTACTTTCATGCACAGCAAGACAATGGTGGGAACAAAAGAGACTGTGTCTATAGATAGGGTAAAACAGACAGTATAACACAAGCGCCCCATATTCCCCATAGGCACACTTCAGTCATCCAGCTTTGCTTGTTTTCCTGGAGTATTCTGACTTAATGCACCTGCTGTGACAGATTGAGTCTAACCATAGATGTTCCTTACAGTTTTTAATCATGTGGGACCTTCTATATCTCAAGCATGGGCCACTAAATTTCCAAGTTAGTCTCATTGGTTATTCGAAGGATGATTTAATAGTAAAAATCCTTAATAGAAGATTATTAGTGGTTGACACTCTTCATAGTCGGCGTCTAGGGAGTTGGAAAGTGACCAATACAAATCGTTCTACATTGATGGCTAGGGATTAAGATTTAGTGGTAAGATTGGTTGGCTGTATGTCAAGATGAAGACAGCCATTTGGTCTAGTCGGCCGTGTCTGGATACATCTGACTGGAATTGAATATTGAATAAGAAAAGGGTCACCATCTTCCAAGGAAAATACCAACATCTCTACTAAAGTATAACTCAACTGTATTCAAAGAGGACACCAGAATATAAAGAGAGTTGTTCGGCAGGCTGGCTTTTGTTATAAACAGAATGTGGCATTCGGAGTTCCATCTTGCTTTGCCGAAGGACGAGAACAGGACAGGACGTCTTGTGGTCATAACATCTCATCTTGGAACTGAATTATCTTTGGCACTAAACTCTCTGAGCGGGAATTGAAAGTCGAATCCATGCAGTTGTGTTCTCTCGCCTATACCGTTACATAAATCTGAGCATCACCGCGCATGCGCCAAGCCAAAGCACAACTCAACATAATGCAAGATATAAAGGTTCTTTCTTCAAATCGATGATTCTTTATTCTTCGTGATTGTGAAACAATTAATTGCAGATGTCCTCAGTCATTGGCAGGAGAACCGACGAGCAGCAGGATTGCATGAGGTACTCGATAAAATAGTACGTTATGAACCTGTATATTAAATTGATTGTGAACTGTAAGGCGTTGGGGCTCCCCTAAGAGGGGAGATATGCTACAATATGTTATAGATTGAAAGTTCAATCAAAGGGAGATAAATTAGTAATACAATTGAGAAATCTATTATCCACTTTGGTAGGAATTATGTTACATGTCCTCTGCACGAGTTTATAAGAAAGTATAGCAGTCCTGATTAGGTGGTGTTAGCATGTTGGTGCTGCCTTGTAGTTGCTAGTGATGATGATGATGATGATGATGATGATGATGATGATGATGATAATCGATTTTGTGTTCAGTATAGTATAACATAGCCATAATGTTGTTGTTAGAGAAGGAAGAATAGTGAAGTTGGTTGCTTTTAGCGTTTGAAGTTGATAGTGCATTCTTTGGTCGAATGGATGAAAAATTGGTTAAGACTTCAGCGTTTTTATTGGCAGGAAAGTGCCAGTCAAGGGTGTCATAGTTTTGTGTGACATTGTCGATATCTTGGCTCAATCTGTTTCTTGCTTTCTTCAAACTACTGCTTTAATAGACAACTTTGTAGAAAGTTCTAGATTCAAATGTTTCTTGGCACATGCGGATTTGATTAGTCAATCTGTACTTAGGCAGTTAAGTCACGCATACACACTTCATTCGAATTGTCATCCTTTAGGTGTAAACATCACAAAATAGATTGTTATATAATTTAGAAAATAAGTCAATACTGACCCAACTCACAATTGCTCTCTTGTTTTCTGGCAATAGTGACTAACAGTACCTAGTTAATCCTCTCTAAATACTTTCCACATTGTTTTGCTACTTGACTCAAGTAAGTGTTAGATATTGAAAGGTGCTAGATCGACGAGACGTCCCAAAAGTGGAGAAAACGGTAGTCGGAAGTTACGTCACTTCCGTTCAGAACTGACTTCACCTTTTTTGTTCCAGTCTTTCGGCCGACACAGATATAAGAAACGACCACTGCTGCCAACAAGGCACAGAATAACTCAAGTAAATCTCTCCCAATAATTCCTGTCTCTCTCTCTAACTCTCTACTACTAACTACACACGTGTTCAGTTTTTCTCTCTTGTCTGTTAAAAATAAAACTATTGAAATAACTTAACAGCATTCTGCATGGTTTTTCTATCAATGCCGAGTTAACAGCACGAGCATAAACAACAAGACGAAACCCAGGTGCACCCATTCCAACGCGGTAATATAAGAAGGTTGTTAATTCTCCAAATAATATCAGAAATTCCAAAAACTGATTAATTAATTCCAAAAAATTGATTAATTAATAAATGATTAAAATTTATATTAATTTTTGATTATGTATAGAGGTTATCCTTAGGACGAATCAGTTATGCTGGTATGGTCATGTGGAGTGTTCATCCTACTGGACAAATCACTGTAGAAGCATGGATACCTTAAATTGCAGGAAGGTTGGCCGGCCAAGGGAAACTTTGAAGTAAGTGATTAGTCAACACCGCACAGAGTGGAATCTAGAGACATTTAACGCACTGAACCGTGAGAACTAGAGAGTGATCTTGCATAATATCAAAAAATGGCTGAACCCTAAATAAGGGAAAAGTGACGTTAAATGAATAGAAGAAAAAAGGGAAGTTATTGTAGAAACATAAAAAATGTTTGTTATTTAATAAAAAAAATGTGTTTCTGATTATTATCAATTAAACACAACATTTTCAGATTATAAATCAGAAAATGGCTGACTCCTAAATAAGGGAAAAGTGACGTTAAATGAATAGAAGAAAAAAAGGAAGTTTTGTAGAAACATAAAAAATGTTTGTTATTTAATAAAAAAAATGTGTTTCTGATTATTATCAATTAAACACAACATTTTCAGATTATAAATCAGAAAATGGCTGACCCCTAAATAAGGGAAAAGTGACGTTAAATGAATAGAAGAAGAAAAGGAAGTTATTGTAGAAACATAAAAAATGTTTGTTATTTAATAAAAAAAATGTGTTTCTGATTATTATCAATTAAACACAACATTTTCAGATTATAAATCAGAAAATGGCTGACCCCTAAATAAGGGAAAAGTGACGTTAAATGAATAGAAGAAGAAAAGGAAGTTATTGTAGAAACATAAAAAATGTTTGTTATTTAATAAAAAAAATGTGTTTCTGATTATTATCAATTAAACACAACATTTTCAGATTATAAATCAGAAAATGGCTGACCCCTAAATAAGGGAAAAGTGACGTTAAATAAATAGAAGTAAAAAAGGGAGTTTTGTAGAAACATAAAAAATGTTTGTTATTTAATAAAAAAAATGTGTTTCTGATTATTATCAATTAAACACAACATTTTCAGATTATAAATCAGAAAATGGCTGACCCCTAAATAAGGGAAAAGTGACGTTAAATGAATAGAAGAAGAAAAGGAAGTTATTGTAGAAACATAAAAAATGTTTGTTATTTAATAAAAAAAATGTGTTTCTGATTATTATCAATTAAACACAACATTTTCAGATTATAAATCAGAAAATGGCTGACCCCTAAATAAGGGAAAAGTGACGTTAAATGAATAGAAGAAAAAAAGGAAGTTTTGTAGAAACATAAAAAATGTTTGTTATTTAATAAAAAAAATGTGTTTCTGATTATTATCAATTAAACACAACATTTTCAGATTATAAATCAGAAAATGGCTGACCCCTAAATAAGGGAAAAGTGACGTTAAATGAATAGAAGAAGAAAAGGAAGTTATTGTAGAAACATGAAAAATGTTTGTTATTTAATAAAAAAAATGTGTTTCTGATTATTATCAATTAAACACAACATTTTCAGATTATAAATCAGAAAATGGCTGACCCCTAAATAAGGGAAAAGTGACGTTAAATGAATAGAAGAAAAAAAGGAAGTTTTGTAGAAACATAAAAAATGTTTGTTATTTAATAAAAAAAATGTGTTTCTGATTATTATCAATTAAACACAACATTTTCAGATTATAAATCAGAAAATGGCTGACCCCTAAATAAGGGAAAAGTGACGTTAAATGAATAGAAGAAGAAAAGGAAGTTATTGTAGAAACATAAAAAATGTTTGTTATTTAATAAAAATAATGTGTTTCTGATTATTATCAATTAAACACAACATTTTCAGATTATAAATCAGAAACGTGAAAATAATTGTTGAATTTTTAGGAGGGTTCAGTTTAATGTAAAACGATCCACCGACTTGTGAAAAGCCACAAATATTCTAACTTTTACATTTTTAGCGACCATCTGTTTGGGTATATTCTTACCGCACAAGTGTTCACCATTTTGTGCGTTGTGTCATCGTGGAGTTGGAAGAAAGAGAAAAGGACAATCGTAAAGAAAGAGTTGAATTTACATACATACCCATTAATCATAACAGGAACTACAGAATGTGTAACGAGGTACATAATACGATGTATTAAAGTAAGAACAACAAACATAAGTGTAAGATCATGTGCCGCTCCCCTCGATGATCGTCGATCTCAACGTTTGAGTGCTGTGGTTTTCTTAATCTTCTTCTTGTTCTCATTCTGGTTCAGTTTTTTTTTCTCTCGCTTTCATTCTTTCTTGATTACTTTCTTTTTCTTCGCTTCTTTTGGCTGTTAAGGGTCAAATCTTTGGTCACGTTGTGAAACCATGTGCCGCCCCTCTCGACAATCGCCACTCCAATGCTGTGTGCTGTGGTTTTCTGTTCATCTTCTAACTTCTGTTCTAGTCATGTCGTCTATTCTATTGACTATCGCCGAGGGCACAAGCACTGGTGTACAAGTATACAAAAACAAAACAACGCAGACTCAAAAGAAAAAATACAAACTCCGATACATTGTGTATAAATCAGTTGTTCTCTGGATGTGTGTGTGTGTTATACTCTCAGCACGGCAAAGGACCCACAAACGTCGTTCACGTCTTAGTTAAGTTCCAGTATATCAGCTAAGACCCAACTGAGATAATTTGTCTGTCGAGGCCACTATTGTCGTTACTCAAAGTTGTCAGCTCATCTCATAATCTGCTATCTCCCTCGCCTCACTCAGGTTAACTCTCATCTGCCCGAAGTGAAACACTCTCAGGGACCTCAAACTCCTCAATATCTTAACTTATGATCGGAAATCCTAAACATCTGGTCTTTGTCTCGGAGTGATTGACAAGTGGAAAATGACTCGCCCTCTCAGCCACTCCCAGCTGACTATTGACCACCAACTGTGAGGCTCCATCATGTCTCAAGAGTTCAAAAGATTTTGGCGGTCCCCCCATCGTCTTTTTACTCATCTCACTTCCAATAACTTTTGCTTTTCTGGTGAATCATTTCCTTACATTCTCCGCGGTCTTGGCCCTCAGGGAAGGACAGTCCATAGTATCACATAAGTACTAAAGAAGACATACATAAAGGTCCCAAATATAACAAGAAAGAACACATGTTGTTGGGGGTCAAAGATAGAGAACTATGTATGAGCAATGTAAGTAAATGTTACTTTATGCTGTGTGTTTCTGATGGTCTATGTGATTGTTATCAACGACATAATCTAGAGGCAAAGCCTACTAGGGTTTTAGAAGGCATGCTACAAGCTGAACGAAACGTTTGTCCACTTTGAAGGACGTACTAGAAAGAGGATATAATCTCATCTTAAATTCCACACATGGGTGGAATGAGATAACAGATTCTTGCATAGGAAAACTTCTCTTCTAACGTTGCTAAGAAATAAATACGAGGGGAGATAACTCAGATAATTCTTGATCAATACAAAATGACTCCATTTACAAAAACATCTTTCCGTAATTTTGAATAGGAGGATAATTTTATGCTAAACTTATATAGTAAACTGAACTCCTCTTTAAAAATTGAACCAAAAATTTTTCAAAGATACGTTTTTATAATCTAAGAATTTGGTGATGAATCGACATAGAAATCGGAAGAATTTAAAAAAATTAAATAAAAACAATTTTAGAGAGTGGTAAAGAATTCCTTGCAAAATAGCAACGCTAGATTAACATTAAACTGGGGATCCTAAAAAAGTATGACTCGGAAATAACCCACATTCCCAAATTAAATTTTTGTAAAAACCAAGGGGCATGGGTTAGCTTCTTTGTGGCATAATACAAGCAAATTTATTTCCCTTCCTCCTTGCACAATTTATTTACATCAGCCATATTAAAATAATCCAATGTGACAAAATGTTTGTTTTTTCACTGTTTCATGTGTCTAATTCAAATTACTATAACCTTGTCGGGACTAGCCAAAAGTTGATTTTATTAGCCCGACTAGTACAAAAAAGTGATAATGTGCAGGCACGAACCTAACACCTACACAATAACTGGTGAACAGCTTTTCCAGTTATTTTTTTTTACCTTTTCGATATAATAAAAACGATTTCTATTTTTACACTATTCACCTGCATTTGTCATTTCTTCTTTGCCATTGCCGTATTTCTGCCTGTGTACCTTTCTTAGTTGTAAGACCGATCATCAGTGACATATATATATATATATGTGTGTGTGTGTGTGTAGCAATCAATATTTTTTTTCTAGCGCGAAGAGCAGCCCCTGTGAAATGGTTGGATCACATGATAACCAATCAGCCTCCAGTGTGCATTTAAACCGACCCTTGAAGGACTACTTCCAGACCCTGTGCAATTTGGAAAGTAGCCCCAGTAAGTTTCTCGACACCAATGAAGAAAGACATCCTGTCTCCGTCACGGACGCCGAGCAAAAGTATCTTCACCTGAAGATATATTGCTCCCAGAAGACTTTCGGCAGTCAACCAAACCTTTTTACTTTTTTACTTTAATTACTTTTCTACATCATCTGAACTTTTGAGTGACCTACATCATTGGGTGTAAGTCACTCAAATAAATATATATCGTTGTTGTTAATAGAAAGGCTTTTTTTTTCTGTAGTTTGATGTTTGTTTTGTATAAGAGTTAAATTATATGTTCTCTCCGGCTGCAAATTTTTGATAGACTGGGAGGATAATATCATGGTGAACGAACAAAGGAGGGAATAATGACTGGGAGGATTATATCGTGACAACAGAATAGATAATCCACTACCCCCCTTCCCCAAAATAGAGGAAATAATACCTGGGAGAATCCCCCATAAAAGAAGCAGATAATGCATGGGAGTGTGGTGTCATGACAACAGAACAGATATTACATTATCTCCTCTCCCCAAAGGAGGATGTAATACCTGGAAGGATTACTCCCCCATAAAAACTGAAGAGGTAATTCTTGGGAGGATGATCTTATAACAACAGAACTGATACTACATTATCAAACCCTATAATAGACATATTTTTTCATTCATTTAAATATGCTTTGTCTTAAAAACATTATTTTTCTGGTGCCTTGGCCTTTTGGCTAAGATCATCAAAGTGTAGCATCTTGCACTAGATAAAGCCAAGACGGAGAAGTATTTAAAAGAGAAACTAACCCGGGTGGTGATTGGGGGATACTGTAAGCATAGAACTAGCTAAGCAGGACCTATGACACAAGGCTAGAGAGAATTACGAGGCCCAAGTAGTTTGAGCTAGATGAAGGAAGGTTTTCAATGAAGCAGTGAACTACGACACGGATGGCTGAGATAAGTACATTGGAAAAGTCAAGCATCCGAATGGACATACCTTGGGATCAACTTGGGAGATCTGCGAGCGATTTCAGGAGCATTTCAAGGAGCACTTCATCCAACTGCTCAACTTCCCGGTCCAGGAGTTTGGCAACTATTTGGCTGATTCTCCTTGCCTCGATGTAGCTAGAGCAGCTACTTGCAAAGGCAGGGTTATGGAACGCGAAGTCATGGCTGCGTTGAAGTAGGTTGGCTGCAACAAATCACTGGG
Organism: Sepiola atlantica; assembly: GCA_963556195.1. NCBI lineage: Eukaryota > Metazoa > Mollusca > Cephalopoda > Sepiida > Sepiolidae > Sepiola > Sepiola atlantica. Next base: position 74,644,780 of record OY744530.1, read on the forward strand.
ACTTGATGATCTGCCTTACGAATTGTATTTGAGGCTGCCATACATGTTTATACCGATTCTGATGGATGTATTCAACCATTGGTTTGACTAAGGTTCTATCCCGGGTCAAGTCACAAAGGGAGTGATCACATTGCTGAAGAAGCGGATAGGTATGTGTAACGATGTTATCGTTTCGTTTTGTGACCAACTCTAGTTTTGTAACAACCGCGCATGCGCACTTGAATAAAGGTCTTCCATGTATATTTTTAAAACCAACAACACGCGTCTCTCGTTTGTCTCTACTAATAAACCACTCAATACGAGCAAACACAGTGTGACATGGTGGCAGCAGTGAGATATAAAGAAAAATAAGAGAAAACAACGATAAAAGTAAGACATTATATTTTTTCTTTTCGAACCAAAACTTCATAAAACTTCACACACACACGCTCGTCGAAGCTCGGAACAGAACTCTCGCACACACATAACAACACTACTACTACTATGGCTAATATATCTATACCAGTTCTCATTCTTGACTGGGACTCTTCGCCTAACATTGCAGAGTCATTCAAGATATTACAACAACGTTTGGAACTTTATTTCACAGCGAAGGGAACTAAAGAAGAAGAGAAAGTGCCTATCGTTCTACTCGCAACTGGCGAGGAAGGAATTCGTAGATACAACAGTTGGTCTATGTCAAGCGAAGACCGGAGAGACGCTGACAAAATTTTCAACAAAATTTTCAACGCATTTATGGAGCAGCTGGAACCGGCAACCAACCACCGTATATGTAGGCTCGAACTCGGTGGATACCAACAAAAGCCTACCGAGACGACATATTTCTAAACAGGTGTCGCTTACAGGCGAAGAAATGCGACTTCACAGCCCATGAAATGAACGAACGTTTAGTAGAAATACTGATAGCCAACACGCCTATACCGGACTTACAAAAAGAACTGTTAAACAAACCGAAGGGCTTCACAATAGAAGAGGCTGTGAAATTAGCACGCACATATGAGGCTTCAGCCGTGTATATAACGTCAGGAAGGCGACAGAAATACCAGCAACTTATGTAAAAATTGTGGACGGGACCATCGTTTTGGCAAGGAGCATTGCCCTGCCAAGAAGGACATATGCAGTTCCTGTGGAAAAATGGGCCATTGGGCCAAATTGTGCTTCTCAGTGAGACTCAGACCCAGGAAACAAGGAAAATCCTGGTACAAAAGCCATAGCCAGTCAAGGCACAGACAACATGAAACAGGCCGAAAAGTCGACAGCGTTGCTGAACATGACGACCGAGCCACAACAAACCTACATGCGGCGATGGAGCACCTCACATTCAGCACCATTGTGAACATCCACTGCATAAACAAAAAACAACACAAAATGAAGCATTTGTCAATATCAACGTTATATTGACAGACCACCCAGGTACGCACAGCCTCAAACTGAAGGTAGACACAGGTGCACAAGCAAACACACTACCTTTACGCATATTCCGCAGTATGTGCCCCTCCGCCATAAACGAAGATGGAAACCCAATACCTGGATCACTAAACCCAACGAAATGCATACTGACAGCATACAACAACACTGAAATAAAATGCCATGGCACCACAAACATCAGGTGCAAATACAAGGACTCCTCATGGCTCAACACTCAATTTTATGTGGTCAACACTCCAGGACCAGCTATACTGGGCCTGCCAGCATCTGTAGCATTTAACGTTGTGACAATGAACTGTGCCATATCCGTTCAGCAACAACCTATCAACAGCATAGATGATCTGATGCGTTTACACCCCGACAGATTCGACCGCATTGGCGAGTTCAAGAAAACACACAAGCTCACTGTCAACCCTAACATCCCATGCCACATAGACGCACCGAGAAGAACGCCAATAGCCATGCGTGAAAAAATCAAGGCTGAACTAGACAAGATGGAGTCACAGAATGTCATTCGTCGTATTGAGGAGCCAACAGACCGGGTAAGCTCCCTTACATATGTAACCAAACGCGACAACACAATAAGGGTCTGCTTAGACCCAAGGGCACTAAACAAAGCCCTAATGCGGCCATATCATCAAATTCCAACAGTTGAGGAACTCAATCACCGGTTTGCAGGTGCAAAATACTTCTCAAAACTGGATGCTAAGGCAGGATACTGGTCTATAAAGCTTGACCAGGAAAGCCAGATCCTGACCACTTTTCAAACACCATTTGGAAGGTACTGCTTCCAAAGACTTCCATTTGGTTTAAACGTGAGCCAAGACATCTACCAGCTTGAGATGGACAGAATACTTGAGAAGTGCACAGGAGCATGCGGTATAGCAGATGATATTGTTGTGTATGGCTCAACAGAACGCGAACATGACAACAACCTAAGGCACCTCATGGAAGTCGCCACACAAGAGGGCCTCACAATGAATTCCAAGAAATGCGAGATAAAACGCCAGGAAATCTCCTTCTTCGGAAATATATACACCCATACTGGGATGAAACCTGACCCAGTAAAGGTACGAGACCTACAGGAAATGCCAGAACCACGCAATAAAACAGAACTGCAACAGTTCTTAGGTGTAATGACATACCTATCCCGTTTTATTAAGGATTTTAGCTCAAAAACCACTCATTACGTGACTTACTTCACAAAGAGTCAGAATTCCAATGGGAGCCACACCACCAGACGGTTTTCAAAAACCTGAAGAGTGAAGTATCTGAAACATCCCTACTTCACTACTTTGACCCCAAGCGCCCAATCTACATGCACTGTGACGCAAGTCTTCATGGAATAGGCGCAGCACTTCTACAACCAGACGCAGCTGGCAATTTAATGCCTGTCTTATATGCAAGCAAGAGTCTGACACAAACAGAACAAACATACGCATGTATCGAGTGGGAACTACTAGCAATCGTGTTTGGCACACATAGATTCCACACATATTTATACGGTCATGGTTTCCAAATTATCACTGACCATAAACCTCTTGTCATGATCATTGACAAACCCCTCACCTCAGCTCCAGCTCGCCTACAACGAATGCTTATCCAGCTACAGGGATATAATTTCAGATTATCCTACAACAAGGGATCCGAAAACATATTGGCTGATGGGTTATCACGCCTGCCATCACCTGGTAATTCGGACCCTATCGATCTGGATGTTCGAGTTGACACCATTCGTTTCTCTGCTGACCGCATTGAAAAACTGAGAGACTGCACAACAGCCGACCCTCTGCGTAACCAGCTAAGAGATACTATTGTCATGGGATGGCCTGAGACAATCAAGCAACTGCCTACCGATATCAGAGTATTCTGGAGCCTAAGAGATCAGCTATCAATTGATGACGGCCTTATCCTTAGAGGACAACAAATTGTCACTCCTCAGACCCTCCAAGAAGATATCCTAAAGCAACTCCACACTGCTCACTTAGGACAGGAGAAAACCAAACTCCTAGCCAAAGACACTGTCTATTGGAAAAATATAAACAGAGACATCGAGCAATTCACAAGCTCATGTAGCATCTGTCAACAACATCAGCCATCACAAATGTCAGAGCCTCTTCTGCAGCACGACATTCCAACAAAGCCATGGGACGTAGTTGGAACAGACTTGTTCGAGCTCCATGGACATCAATGACTGATCATAGCAGACTACTACTCCAAGTACCCTGTCATCAAACAGTTACCTGCCCAATCACCAAGCAGTGTTATCGTAAAAATAACGCAACAAACCTTCGCAGAGTTTGGCATACCGTCAAAAGTGGTTAGTGACAACGGGCCGCACTTCACAAGTGCCCTCTACCACGAATTTGCCACAGAATGGGGTTTCAACCATCAGACCACCTCACCTCGAAGACCACAGGGAAACGGTTTCATAGAGTGCCAGATAAGGACCATCAAGACCATCCTCAAAAAGGCCAAGCAATCTGGGACAACACCCGAAATTGCATTGTTGCACTGGCGCTGCACACCTATCTCAAACGCCATATCCAGCCCTGCACAGCTACTCATGGGTAGACGAATCCAATCCCCAATTGCAACAAAAATATAAAACAACCACCAAGATCAGGATCAAATATATGATGCTTTTAAACAAAGGCAACATAAGCAAAAGAAATATTTTGACCAGCATGCACTCAAGGAAGACCTACCACCTTTATATCCTGGCCAGAGGGTAAGAGCACAAAACCCTACACACGGAAACTGGGACCTAGTATCTCAAGCAGACGGTCCCCGATCATATCTCCTAAAAACTGCAAACGGATATGTGCTACGGAGAAACCGGCAGCATATTAGGAGTGCTCCAATAAGGCCAACCCCACCACAAACGCCAAAGCATGTAACATTTGCAGAACCACCTGTATGTACAACTCAGTCTTCACAAAGAGACTCCCAACAATACACTCGCAGTGGTACGACCACCATCAAAAATGAACTTGTGAACATTTTCTAGAGAATTATAGCAAGCAATTCACGGGGCAGAATAATCCCCTGCTTCGCTGTAGCTATTCAGGCAGTCTACCCTGAATTAGCCCTTACCTTTTTATTATATATTGAATATGCTCAATATCATAATCTTCATATTGGTAAAGGGGGGATGTAACGATGTTATCGTTTCGTTTTGTGACCAACTCTAGTTTTGTAACAACCGCGCATGCGCACTTGAATAACGGTCTTCCATGTATATTTTTAAAACCAACAACACGCGTCTCTTGTTTGTCTCTATTAATAAACCACTCAATACGAGCAAACACAGTGTGACAGTATGGAACTAGACGATTACAAGTCCATAACTCTGCTAAACACAGAGTTAAAGATTTTGGCCAAGGTTGCAGGGTGTTATCAGAGAATTAGCATAACTATGCTGTGAAGGAGAGATCGATACAGAACAATTTGCTTCTGCTTCGTACGATCCTAGAGAGGATAGCAGACGACACCGACACCACGCTGATCAACTTGGATCAGTCCAAAGCTTTCAACAGGTTGGACTATCGCTTCTTGTCATCTGTTTTAGAGATTGTTCTGTATCGCTCGTTGATGGCAGTTGTGCAGGTAAAAAGAAAGCATTCACAAGTTTTCACTATCTCTTGGTTGGTGTGTCAGGGCTGTCCACTGTTGATCTACATCCTAAGCTAAGGAGCGGGGATGCAAGGTTTGTCCTACATGGAATTGCTTTGCCTGGTGGGGCGCGAGCCAGGGTATCTGCGTTCGCTGATGACATCACCATCCTTGTGTCATGTTTGGTGACAGAGGTGCTCATACATTACGAAACGATCACAGGGGCCAAAATCAACTGCAGTAAGTCAATCGGCCTACGGTTGGGAGCCTGGAACGGTGACACTACAATTTTGGCTCATGTCTGCTGGACAGATAGCCTGGTTCAAATCCTTGGCGTGTGGTTTGGATCGGGCCTCAAGCTTGAGAGGAATTGATCGAAGGTACATTCAAAGTTCAAAGCGTTGGTTAACACTTGGCTTTGAAGGAAACTCTCCTTGCGGCACTTACATTTTTCCTTTCATTCTTTACCGACTGGCCGTACTTCCCCTGCCTGTGAACTGCCTAAAGGTCCTCCGGCATTTTCTGTCCTTGCTTCTCTGGGATCAGGGGAAGGCATTGAGTTCACAGACAGGTCTGTATTCAACGTCTGTATTCAACGTCTGTATAAGGGAGTCTTGGGGAAGCTCGACGTGTCATCGACATGCCGAGAGACTGACTTTCCTGAGTTGAACTTTGACAGAGGAATCTGTGTGGAACCCCGCGGCCGAGAGCGCTTTTCCCAACCTCATTCTCGATTATTTGGTCAAGGGCCGTCATAGGCCAAGTGGTGAATCGCAGTTCTTCAGAGAGTGTCTAGCCGTAATCAAAAAGCTTCCTCAGTCGAGTAACCTTTCTCGCTTTTCTAGAAAGGAACTCTATGGGGGATCAGTGAGGGAGGCAGCTGATGATCTGTTTGTCAAGCGATTCGGGTGGTCAGAGAAGAAGATCCACTCCGAATGGAGTTGGGCACCAGGGACAAATTATGTCAACAACTCTGAGTTCTCTCTGACTTGACTGCCTGGAATGCATTACCCCTTACCACTATGCCATACAACACAGTTCCGGAATGAAGGACTCGACCGAGTGAACCTGCTGCAACATGCTCGAAGGAGAAACATCCAATCATGCTTTCTTCCAATGCTGCAAATTCAGACGGTTCTGGTGGTATGTTAACGAGGTGATAGCTTGTATAGATCCCGAGCATCCTTTGCCGCTAAATGTATCCTACATAATCGAAAACGTCGGGCTGATGTGGGACAGAGAGAGATGAATGGCGTTTCTCGTGATCCTTGCCATAGCGTGAATGGTGGTGTAGACGTCGCGTCCGAGAGATGACCAAGAAGTTGAATTTTTTGCTGATCAGGGTCTGATCTCTTTCTTCAAGCACAAGCTGAAGGTCAATATTAGATGTGATAGAAAAATATTACGTTCTTCGTTTTTTGCAAAAAAGCTGGATACAAATAGCGAGCTTGTGTGTATGAAAATGAGTCACGTATGAGTACGTGTTCCCTGTTTGAGCATGGCACATGCGGTTCCTGGTCCTGTCAGACTCCAACCCTTTAGGTAAGTTAAACCTCTTAGCTAGTTGAGTGAATGAGTTACCCTGGTAATAGAATTCCTCTAAGATGCCCACTCTTCACTTTCAATTGTTTGTCCTCGGCCCTCCCCCAAATTTCATTTATCTTAGAAAAACACCACTCATTCTCCAAACTCCATCTCCCATTTTCTTTTTTTTTCCTACTTAGATCCTGCTTCCATTTAGAGATTGACTTGCTTATTTTCAGTTCTGAACAAACTGGAAAACAGTGGGCAGTCTATTATTTAGAAAGGTTTGGGAATGTCTTGCTAACTGTTTTTTTCTTTTTTTTCTTCTACTCCCCATTATACTCCAATGAATTTTTGTATATATAACCATATTTATGAAAAATAAAAATTTCAAATAAATTTGGGGATATTTTAAGTAGGATGGCCCCTAGAGTAAATGTGGTATTGTGGTGACTGAAATGATTGACATTTTTAATTATTTTTGACCAAGGATGACAAACGACCCCCATTTTCTCCACACTTTTTATGGCCTTATGCCTTAAGTTGTTCCAAATGTAAATTGTATTTTGGGTAAATAAATATTTCAAAGTATAATATCTATTCTCAGCATCTCCGTGACATCAGACGTTTTACTATTGACAAAATTATTGCGTATAATATAAGAAAATATGACAATGCACATTTGTAAGGGGGGGGGGGGTGATGAGAGGATGAAAGGGGTTATCCTTTTATCTTCTCGTAAAGAAACGGAACAACGAAAAGTATTTCTGTAACTATAACAAAAAGGGGTTTTATTAACTCAAGGTTACCTATACCGTTTGGTATAGGTAGATGAGAGTGGGACGGTGTCCGTCTGAGGAAGAGTAAGAATATAAGAGTTCTTAGGGCTGCCCGTGGATTTCTTCAGGTGAAGATGGTAGTAGTCGTCGACTGGGTGGCGGAGAGAGAGCATTTCCTCGTTCTTCGCTGGTGATCTCTGCGATGTGTCCAAGCTGGTGCCAGGAGGTCGTCTGATCTTTTTCCTCAAACCCTAACGGAACATAAGTAGTCCCTTAGGGAACTAACGATATTACTGCGCCCTGTGATTTGATTGGACAAGCCAGCTCACAGGGACAGTGATTACGCATTCAAAAGTAGTCCCTATTGGTGACTGCTACAAATTAAAGCTGTATAATAAAGAATATTAATTTATTTATGAAATAAAAATGCAAATTAAGAAAACAAAAGCTAATTGTTGGTGTTTGCGGATTACCATATATGGTATTTCAACATCTTATATTGAATTAAATTAGCTTAATCTTTTTTGGTTTTAATATAGTTAGCAGAGGTGGAAAAGAACTTTCGCATTTATTCATTTAGATATGATCGGAAAATTTTGTTTTTTTAAATGAGTAATAATCCGAAAATTTTATTGAATTAAGATTAACTTTTAGAGGGTGGAAACGTTTGCCTAAAATATTAATGTAATCTTTAGGTTAAGGGCAAACGTTAAAAACACCTTTTTAATGAGAAAATAGACCGGCTGGAATAGTTTAAACCGGTGTGTTATTATATCTTACACCGGCGAGGCTTTGGGGAAAATAATTGGCGTCACCGTCGTATTTCCCGGGCGCAATTCTCGTCGAGTCTCGCCGATTCGCGCGACAACAACACATGAGTTTTATGGAAACAAATATGTCGCACGACGCTTGTTTAAGGGATTTAATGCCGCTACCCACCGTCTGCCATTTAAACACCGAAACAAATTGCCACATGAGCTAGCCGATATGGAGTGGCAACTTTGACATGATTCGCTTTGTGCGCAAATCTCGAAGGGATGAAGAAAACCGTGCAGAAAAGAGATGAGCTGAAACCTGAAGTCGACAAAGCTAGGAGAGTTTACAGGTAAAGTTTACACTTAAAAAAAAAAAGAACAAAAGTGGCATAAAAAAGGGTTTTGTTCGATAATTATTCAAAAATAATGAGTTGTTAATTCATTTAATTAGGTACTTTCCATGTCATGAATTATTTTTAAAGAAAAAAAAATGGTATAATATAAGTTGGGAATTAGTTTAAAACAACTTATTAAATTTTTTTAAGAAATAATTCGTCATGTTTATGTTGTTAAACAAAAGGTGCTTATATAAATTGCCCCCCCCCCCCCATGGCTACCAATATTGACTCTGTAATATCCGGTAACTGGTCACAACAGCCGAAAGGTGACCACACAATGAAACTCGGGTTCCTAAAACGGAAGACAAAAAAAATCACTTTCTGATATACATTGCATTTTTTTTTTTTTTACTGGGGCATTGTTAACCACCGCTAAAAGAACGAAAAGGAGTAAAAAAAAACAAAAAAACAAGCCAAATAGGCAACAAATAAATGTCACGAAATGCAAGATAAATTACTCTTCTACTAACCTGGGTAAGTTTATTTGTGTTTTAACTTATTTTAAAGCGTTTTTTTTGTTGTTCAAAACAAACCTGGTGTCCACCTGTTCAGTTAGAATGAAAAACGAAAATGGATGTTCATGAATCCTGTACAGGGCCTCTTGATAATCGGTGAAAAATCGAAAAATAAACAAAATAATGTCCAATAAATGTCACCAATCGTGGGAAAATGTAATCTTCTACCAGTATTTTGCTTAATTTTCGTTTTTTGAGCGATTATCGAAACTCTGTGTAATTTCAGCCATTTTCCCCCCGTTCTTACTGAACAGGTGGACACCAGGTTTGTTTTGAAAAACAAAACAAAACTCTTTAAAATAAGTTAAAACACAAATAAACTTATCCAGGTTAGTAGAAGAGTAACTTATCTTGCTTTTGGTAACATTTATTTGTTGACCCCTTTTTTGTTCTGTTAGCTGTTATTAAAAATGCCCTTTTACTGATATATTTACGTTGTTGCATTGAATTTTTATTTTGTTAGTTGTAATTATTTTTGGTACTGATGCCGTTTACGGACCGAGGTGAAATAATAACGTTATTATTTAGAAAGCCATTCTGAACATGGGGAGGGGGGGGGGTATTGACTATTCTGTGCATACACCTAATAATTTAATAAAAAAAAAATACCGTAAAAATTTAATTTAACTTGAAAATCCTATCTAAAAAATAGCCTGGTCCGTAAACTGCATAAGCACATTATTTTTTTTTTTGTAGTGTTATTTATATATATTTTTTTCTAGCCACAGTTTGTTTTCGTAAATTGCTCCATTTCATGCTGATAGAAAATTAGGATCGAACACTTAATCTCCATGCTATCCCAAATATCTACATTATACCCTTAAAATAAAAACACAACAATATCGAAAATAAAAATACAAGGCCACAATGTAGATATGTCAGTAAAAAGACAACACAAATGCAATGTAAATCAGTGTTTTTCTGGTTCGGGAACCGGTGTTGTATTTTGTGTGGTTGCCTTTCAACTGTTCTTTAACTCCTTAGATTTTATAAAGCCAATATTGGTAGCCATGGGGGCTGATCTGCATAAGCACCAACTAATGATTTGTTGATAAATTTCACTTTTGTTCGACGTCGGAAATTATTTAAAATACGAAAAATGAAAGGTATAAGTTGAGAATTTATTTTTATACAAAAAAGTATGAAATTTATTTATTTCATAACAGCATTTGGTAAATTAAAAATAAAGATCAATAATTTGAGAATAAAAATATCTAAAAGAAAATAGCCACAATATTTTAACAAAAATTGGCATGAAAGTTCAGTTTGTAACCCCCCCCCCCCGTCCTCCAGCTTTCGTGACGTCACCAGTTGCCGTTCTGATGAAGGCTGCCGATGTTGAAACGCCTGGTCCAGCGACTACTCACTCCCACGTTGTGTTTGTTTGGATCAGTGAGCAATCAACTGGGTATGGTCAACAACCTTGTCTCTCTGTGCAGAACAGGTGAATGGAAAGAATTAAGTCCGTAACGACTTTGTCTGTTTGGTTTTCTTAGAATAATAATTATTTTAAAAAAAAATAATTAAAAATTATGTACATTGGTTTGTTTACAAAGCCAGGCCATTCGATAATCTCAAAGTTTAACTGCGTGTGTTAGTCGGAGCGACGGGCGCTAATAATTCTGGGCGTCTTGATCGTTGTCAGTGAAAATCTGTTCTAAGTTCAGGACGAGAAAAGAACACACACGAACTGATATGTCGGGTTCGGTGGGGAAAGTACAGAGCGAGTCCTTTCGTCACTGACCCTTGTGACTGACTGACGTCTCTGACTGTAGCTGTTCTTCACTTGGCTTTTATAGGGACATACCCCGTCCCTACCTATTATAATTTGGTACTCCGAAAAAAGATTTGTATCTACGTTCTCCACGGGTCCCTAAAAGCAATTTTATCAACAGTAGCCAATCTCTTTTATGACCGTTTATTTATGCCGCGCGTCACTCAAATATAACTCAATTTGTACTAGTATTTTTGGTGGTGGTGGGGGGGGGGCAATAACTTTATCCCTCTGTAGGGAGTCTGATTTCGACAACAGCTGAGAGATATCAGGACTGTCCTGCAGGGTAATTAGCCAGCGTCTATTTTTCTAAGACGATCACTTAAAACCAATTGACATGATTCAAGATTTAACACTCGATCGTGACTATAAGTCCCTCAGAGTTCAGCTGTCAAGAACCCTCCCTCTGTGGCCATTTTCATATAGACTTTGAGAAGTTAATTCGTTTTTATCCTATTTTTTGTAAGTCATAAAAAAAATAATTCGATTTTCTTTTTCTCGTCCCCAGCTGTTCAATTCTGTTCAGAGATTTTTAAGGTTTTCTTTCTATTCGTACTAGCACGGTAATTGTACCATCGATCTTTGTAGGCTCACGGTCAACTCATACTGCCCGACACTGTCACAAGTTTTAGACACATTAAAAAGTTAATGTAAACATTTACTTTGTTGCCGTCCTATTCTAAATAATTTGTTTCAACTATCAAATAAAATAACCAACCTTTTTGGATATATCAGGAAGTTTGATTAGATGTTCTGCTGATTTGGCAGGTTCGAAGCTTTCCTTCGAATAATGACGATGGAGAAGCACTCTTAGTCAAGTCAACTTACGATGTGGCACAATATTGATAGACTCAGATTGTTAAGAAAATCGTGTGGCGGGACCAATTGTTCCACTTGTTTCTACAGTGATCGGTTGAAATACGAATCTACTGAAGACCGGCTCATTTTGATAGCTTGCGATCCTCTGTTCACACTGCGACAGGGCAGCTGATTCTGTTATTGACAATGGCACAAATGTATTTATGCAGATCGCGTCCCATATTAACGACTTGCCATATAAAAAAAAAAAACATCATTGGGTCGTTTGCCATTCTCTCTGTCGAGGCCAATCACTTCAAAGATTGATGGAAAGCCAGCAATGTCTAGGGCCCATCTGATGACATCGTTCAGAGTGCTGTGCCTAAGGAATCTGCTGGTGCTCCTCCTATATGATAGGGTATGTAATCCATACATATCAACCAACTGATCACAATGGCACCTGTGGACATTGTACAGTCTTGAACTCATGTGCTGAGCGATAGCGAATCTGAGACAATCGTCGTCAACGAGTTTCCAAGCGGACAATGCTGGTAGGGCTGTGTGGCGAGCTTGCAGCTTAAAGGACGGCCAGATGGTGTTGGTTGCAGAACGTTTTTAGAGATTCAAACCAAAGCTTTTCATGTGTACAATAACTCCGTCACTCCCTTTTATAAGTAGTAGCCATTCTGTTCGATTTATATCTAAGTCACATGAGCAGGCTAGCAGCTAGACTAAGTTGTCAGATATTGTTGAAGTGTGCCATGAGGGGCATTTTATAGACAATATGAGCTTGTCCTCTTCTATGACAACCTTCAAACGACAAGGCTTCCAAAATAAGCTCCTACAATTTTCTTTTTTTCCCCTGGATCCGAAGAAAAGTAAGTTGAAATTGATACTAAATTATTTAGTAATGAAATATCGAATATATCCCTCTATAATAAAGGCCAATTTTTATTTGTATATATATATATATATATATATAAACATTAATATGAATATAGTTCGGATAAATAAAAAACAAACTTTTGTTTATTCATTCATATATATGTATGCACTTCCATCACATCATGCAAAAGTTAATAAAACATGTGCCTTTTTCCAGCCCCTGGACGGAACCATTTCAAATGGTGAAGGGAAGAGACACAGTAAATAGCAAGTCAGACAACCACCTCAGATTTACCCTACCACCTAAAATAAATTTAGAAAGAAATTCTTCACTCTATAATAAAGCCAATGGTGGATTTATCTTTAGGTCATCAGAAATGATAATTTATATATGAGAAATTAAATTACTGATGTAATTCTATGATTTTTTTTAATATAAATATTTTAGCAATATATCAAGATAAATAGTGAGTGTGAATACATTAAAGCATGTTATCTTTTTTCGTCATTTTTGTACACTAGTTTTGTACACTAGTAGAGAAGAAACCTTGATCCTGTCATTTCACTTTTCATGAATTAATAAAGAAAATTGTCAAAAATTGAAGCTAAATTTGTTTCTAATATCTAGACCGTCAATTCGTTCAGCTATTTCTTTTTTAATATTATCAGAGAGAAAATATCGCCCACTGACTATAGAACATGTTGAATAGGGGTTGGTCGGATCGAGTTTGTGACTTGTGAAAACAGTGCATGTTTTTGCGATTCTGACTCCATCTGAGCTCTGCAAACAATGTGGACGCATGCAATAGGTCTGACGGCAATGCTGTGGTTCAACTAGTCACTCTAGCCGACCTAACCACGCAAAAGCTATGTAGGTAACTTTTTATACACCAATCACTTGTTCCGGGCAGCGAAAGTAGTCCAGAAATGACTGGAAGCAAAGTACAGCTCAAGCAGCCCTAGTCAACATAAAAAAAAACTTGAAATGGTGTGTAATTAATAATGTAACACTGAGATAATTTTAGTTAACTGTATAAGTTTCCCCAACTTGACTCGACAATGAAAGGCCCATAAATGAATAGGCATAAAAGATAAAATAAGCCATTTCTTAACCACACAAACCGAAAAGTCCACTTGAATGGTAAAATGGTAGATCTTATAACAATACAAGACCTGCCATCCTCCTTATTCGGACCACATCCACTTTAATTTCTAGGATGACAGTGATCTCATTTCATACAGCAACCTGGCTGCTGTTAAACCAACCCAAATAACATCCTGTTTCTTCCACAAAAAAAGCACAAGAAAATAGACAAACGTGGAAAATGCAAGAACTTCTATTTTAATTAAAAAAATTTAGTTGACAGCTTATTGTTGCCTATAACTTCATGACCTTTATTTGAACCTATGTTGTCTTATCAGTTAGGTAAGATAGGAAAGAGGGTGCTTTTTATTTTCTTCTCTAGAAATAAGTAAAAAAAGAAAAAAACAACTTATAAAAATTAGAATCCATCGAGTAATGGTATATAAAAAGTATGATTATAACTAATTTTTAGAGGAATAAAAACATTATGTAATCATGCCAAAACAGGTCTCATCTATTGTATAAAAGAAAGACGTGTTTGTCTCCAAATAAAAGTTAAATACTACACAAGATTGTTTACTATTAAAAGAAAAATATGGATTCATCTCTAATGTGCCATGAATCATGTTAAGATTCAATGTGTTAGCTATTTAAATAAATTTTTTACTGGTGATACCAGATCAGGCTGCCCTGTGGCTCCCTGAGACGAAATTCACCTACATTGACGTTTTTTTTTTTTTTTTTTTTTTTGTAAAACTTAATTATGTTCTACAAAACCAAAAACAAAAACAACAGCCCCTCTCCCTTTCTCCCTCCCCTTTTTTATTTTATTTTTAGAACTTGAAGCATAAATCTTTTACTATAATGACCAGATTCGGCATTAAATAACCCAAAAAGGGTTGATATGCCGTAAAACAAAACTACCAAACCATAAATAAATTTTATATGAACAAGGTTGTACGTTTTTTTTTTTTTTTTTTTTTTTTTCGAGGGGTAATGGGATTTTGGCCAATGTTTAGGCTGATTCCATCTAATAATTATTGCTTCCGTTATGATTAATTTTCATTTACCACAAGATGACATTACATTCGTAAGAATTTTTCATTTGTTCTAAGCCTTCATTTTTAGTTATACACTGTGCAAATTCGCTTCTGGACCAATAGCACACAAGACGGCAGATTCTTTAATTTCCAATGACCTTTGAATGATCATTATTTGGTGGTTAATGTTTATCGTCAACAGAAAACTTTAGTCTTTTTTCAGGGAACACCGTTTGACGCTTAATGTGACCACAGGATACATACCTTAATGTATTGTGAAAGGAAGAGGGTACAACAAATGACTAACTTTTGTCACCTCAGAGGTGAAATAAGACAAGTTGGTTAAGACAAGAAATGATCCCCCCCCTCCGAGCTTTGCCTAATTGTATGTATTTACAATAAATATAATTTGTGATATCATCCAGTGTGCACTGTGACAAAATATAAAACATGCATATATGCAAGATTCACAGAATTTTAGTAGTATATAACAAATACTGACTCAACAGGTCACAGGTGGTCGAGTAAACAATATTTAAACTAATCTTCAGCTGATTTAATAAATAAATTAAATTAGTTTTGGTGGAAAGGATTAAAAAATGATAAATATAGCCTAATTTTTAAAAAAAGATGTTTTTATTTATTTAGGCTTATCAAGGCTCGGGAATGCACCAAATATTGATGTTATTGTTTTTTTCCTTTCCCTTTGCAAAACTCATGTTCTGCAAAGCTAAAAACACAAACATTTTTCCTCTACAAAACAACCAAACCAAACACCATGAATAAATATTTGAAGTATAGAAACTTTTACCAAAAATGACCTGATTTGGCATTAAATAACCCGAAAAGGGTTGATATGCCGTTAAAAGAGACAACCAAACTGAAATGAAGAATCCTATGTACTTTAGTGTCAAGCTGATAATACCATATTACTGTTTTTTTTTATTTTTAATTTTTAACATTTTATAAAATTCAATTTTTGGAGTGGGGCCGAAGGATGTCCTCATTGATTGGGTGAGAGAAGGTGTAAGTAAAGTGACATTAATTGAAATAAAATTGAGTAAATTTATAGTCTTTAAACACCGCATGAGGTAGACCCGGTATTTCCCGGGAATCAATGAGGACCACTTTTTTCTTTTTACTGATGGGTCACCACTTACCAAGTCCTGCGAGAGAGTCTATTCGTGGATAAGGATTAAAGAGATTGTCAGTTGGATGATGATCGCTGCTACGAGAGGACCAGAAACGATGGATGTTAAGAGAAGAAGATTACAAAGGGGAATTGATTATCCAAGAAGACAGCTTGACAAGTATTTGTTTACATTAGACTTGAAGACGACCATGCTGTAGTCGGTTGGGAAGCAGACTCGTGATATTTTGTTTCACAGATGGGATGTTCTAGGAAAGAAACTTTGTTCATGGAAGTTCCTTTTGGTTTTTAGTAAAGAAAGAGAGAAAAGAAAGATCTTTATTGTGGTTGTAGCTAGATGGGTTCTTGCTGTAAATGTTTTACAGAGGGGGGGTAGGGATTGGAGCTCAGTCGAGAACCTACCATGGACATAACTATACAGTAAAGAGAAGCTAACAACTCTTCTGTGTAAAAGAGGCTGTAGGGACGAAAAGAGATCATTCCCCCATTAGATTGTGAAGTCGATTTTGTACTTTGTCAAGACAAAAAAAGAGTGCTCCGAGCGGCACCTCTCCACATATGACAGCAGTACCCCACTGTGCACTCCTGCTTCAAGCCCTGAACCCCTTAAGATTTCTATTATTTTTTAATTTCTATAATTTTCGCGTCATAAATAAAATGAACTGAAATCTTGTTTGCTTTTTATGGATGCTAAGCATGAACGCATGTAGTATAGTTAACAGCCGAGAAAGCGAAAATATGCAAAATATACAATAACTTTTTCTATCGACCTGCATAGTTTTAAACTTTTGAAACTAAGTTTTTTTAAAAAATTTATTTTGTTTCTTTTCCCTAGCCAAATTCGTCAAAGATGCCGGTCGATTTAAAAAAAATTTTTTTTTTTTTTTGTCGCTAATTGCAGTCTTTAAAAATATTTTTAAAAAAGGCTTACGGTGCCACTGACCCTAAGTTCGGGGTGGTTTCCAGAAGGTTAGGCTAAGCTTTTTCTTTTTTTTAAAAAAATCTATTAAGTCTGAAATTAGCGATCACCTTAAAAAATCGACCGCCATCTTTGATTGATGAATTCGGCTAGGTGTAAATTACATTTTCTATCGTTTGGTAAAAGTTATTTGTTGTGTATTTTGCTTATTTTCGATTTCTCGGCTGTTACCTATACTACACTTTTGCCCAAAACTGCAGTAAACTGAATCCATCTGATGACAATTCTTTTGCTTTTAAAGATGATGCACCCCACATGTTTTTCTTCTTGGAAATTACAAGTTTAATTGATAAAAAATCACATTTTAATTAAATAACAATCAATATATTTCATGGTAGTGGACAGATTTATTTTTTTTAAAAGTTACATGAACTTAACATAAAAAATAAATAAAAACATCAAATATTGTCTTTTTTCTTTGCTATGATTGTTTTGTTTAAAATTAACTAATTAATACCATTTTGTTTGCATATTAATTATCGGCAATCATGCAGTACAATTAACAACTGAGAAATTGAAGAAACATATATATATATATATATATATATATATATATACAACAAATAACTTTTACCAAACACATTAAAATTTAATTTTCATTGTTTTATATATATATATATATATATATTTTCTCTGTTTTTAACTATACTGCATGATTGTCTTATGCATCTTTTGTGGTAATCGACAATAATCTGTATTTAAATATACATATTTTTTATTGGAAAGAAAATATTAAAACATAGACCAAACTAATCCAAGTGGCCTCTATTCTGAAAATTGAACTTGGTTTAGTTCCCCCAGGGTTTAGAATTGTTTTAATGTAAAGTTATATAATGAAATCAACAAAATAAAAAATCTTCATAACTTCCTGTGTGTGTATATGAAAAAAAAACTCCCTTAGTGGAACAATTGGTACAAATTGTTTTATTTCATATCAAGTATAGGAAAAGCTGATAAACTTTGATAAGATTATTAGTGTTAACAACCAACCACCACCACTAAATTCAGTTTAGTAGTCTTTTTAAAAAAAATTTATTTATTTTTTTTTTTAAGTGAAATGAGTGGTGTCAATTGTTCTAGTTTTAATTGCTCAATGTTATTTCTACTGAAATAAATACATATCCCATGACCATTTTGGATCAAATGGATTTGCACCCCCCAAAAAAAGCAAATACGAAAAGGACAGATTTGGGTTGACACCGGTTGCTTTCACTTCCTGTTACTCATGCACACACACTGAACTTGTAAGCTGACAGATAATACTCAAAACTTTTTATTTTTTAAATGAAAACTATTGTTCTTTGGTTTTTCGTATTTTTTTAAAGAAAAAGGAAGTTATATTAAAAAAAAATATTGCAGAGATTTTTTTTCTTCGGTAATCTGAGAAAATGATAAGGCCAACAACACAGCCTTTAAGATTCCATACACAGATAAATATCCACACATATATATGAAGGAAATGGCAGTTTTGCTGGAGCAATAACTAGCAATAGACATGAAAAAATTTAAATTGCTTAAAATATCTCAATGGCATATATAGAAAGAGCTTGATGATCTAAGAAAGAATCTTTTTTAATTTTTAAAATCTGACTAAAAATAAGGAAGTTATGACTATTTTTGTGTCTCACACGATTGGATATTTTCCCCTCTTTAAGACCATATGCGTTTCGTCACATTTTTTACACTAATTTTTCAGTAAAAATGTTATATCTTTGTTAAAATACAAGATTAAGCAATGAAATTTACCATATAAATGTATTTTTGTATAAGGAATCAGAATGTGCCACTGAAAATCTCCAGGAATTAATGGTTTCCAAGTAATCTGCACTAAGTGCACATAAATATGCTGCAATACCTTAAAAATACCATGTATCCATTAAAAGAAAGAAGTTAGAAAACTCAAAGTTGAATTGTAATACATTTTATGTACAAGAAACTAAAATCTAATACTAGGATTGTTTAAAAATGAATACATTGCAAGATTTCTTTGGCATTATTGTAGATTAACACCTTCTGCTAACTCACCCTCTTACCTCCCCAAAATATCAGATTCTACTTTTTTTATTTAGGCAATTACATGTTAACACCCTGAAAAACTTGGCAGAAAGAAAGAAACAAAAACAATTACTTTAGAATTTAGAGTGGGGATCAGTTTCACATAAAATAATCCCCCATTTCAAGGCCATTCCAGCGTTTTAGGACAGTTAATTATTTCTTCTATATGAGATAAATCCTGTGCGTTTTTCTTGTTTTTTTTCTTTTTTTTTTTTTTAGACGATTATGAGGGTCTTTGTGGGAGGAGGGGGGCTTACCACTTGAACTTCAGGTTAGTGGTAGGGCTAGGGGCAATTAAGTGTTAGCACCCTGAAAACTTAGCAGAAAGAAAAAAAACCCAATTCATTTAGAATTTCGAGTGGGGGATTAGTTTCACATATTTAATGTAGAATAATTCACCATTTCCGGGCCATTCTAGCGTTTTAGGGCATTAATCAATTTTTTTCTATGGCAAATAAATCCTGTGCGTTTTTATTTTTATGGGGGTCTGCTTCTTTTTAAAAAAAATTTTTTTTAGACGATTATGTGTGGTTTTAATGGGCTTTTTTGTAGGATTAGGGCTTCCTACTCGGACTTAGGGTAAGTGATAAGGTTAAAGAAGGGGTTTTGTTTTGGATGGAGGTTGCCATTCGGACTTAGTGTTAGGGTTAAGGGAGTTTTTTAGGGGGTGGCTTGCCACTCATATTTAAGGTTAATGGTACGATACGTTCAAGAAGGCATTTTTAGGAAGTGGGCTTGTTAGTCGTACCTAGAGTTAATGGTAGAACAATTATTTATTTTATAAATTTCACTAAAAGGCAAGAATGGCCGGGAAATCGGAGATCATTTTACATTAAATTTATATGCGAAACTAATCCCCCACTCTAAATTCTAAATTATTTTTTGTTTTGTTTTTTCTTATTTTCGCCAAGACTTTAAGGGTGTTCACATGTAATCGCCTAAAAAAGTAGAATCTTATTTTTTTTTTTAAATTGGCGACTAGAAAGTCATTACTACTAGAAGTTCGAAAGTTGTGAAAACCAGTATTTTTTAAAGTATTTTTTATAAAAGAACCAAATAGGATTAACTTTTTTAAGCACACATATTTTTGTCTTATTTTTACAAAGCTTTACAAGACTGGTTAGCTGCTGCCGATTGATTGTTATATCAGCAATACTAGCAGCCATTGTTGACTTTCGCTCAAAAAAAGGACTTTTTTCGGATAAGGTAATTTAAAATTACTACTACGGAAAGACAAAACAACATACAATTATAATTTTAATGCATAAAAAAGATAAAAGATTAATTTATTTACTAGTTGGGTACGAAAAATGTAACAACATTTTCTATATTCATATTTTCAAATTTTTAAAATTCGTTCTAAAATGAAAATAAACAAAAATCGCCTCGTGTTTATAGCTGCTATTACTGCTGCTACTACAATGTTTTTCAAACTATAAATAGAAAACGCTTTTTTTTTTCCGGATAGGGTCATGAAATATCATGACTACCAAAAGAGAACACATATATACAATTATAATTTAGATGCATAAAACAGTAAAATGATTGATTTACTTACTAATTGGACGACGGAAATGTATTTTTCAAAAATGTTCAACCGACGTCGAGTTGAAGTCTTATGTTTAAAATTTTAAAAAATAAATAAGCCGAATTACTTCGTACACCGACAAACATTAAAAGTGATACTCTCCCTGATTAGTTTCCAAATTTCAGGACGAAATTCCACATACAGCAATGGTACGAGACTTAAACGAAGGGGGGGTTAAAAAAAAAGTGACCTAAATTGCTGAAAATAGTGTTAACATTTTTTTGCCTTTATTTGCTCAAAACTCTTAAAAATATATAATGTATATTATTATTCATGAATGCACCTGAAAGGATATTCATTTCCTAACAAAATGATGGTATTTTGAGCACTTAAAGTGCTTTAGTTTTTAAGATATGACTATTTTAATAGAACTACTCTCAGATCTGTTATTATCCAAACAGTTTTCTGGTCGATGTGTATTGCTACAATAACACATCCAATAAATTACTGACAAAATAACCTGATCTGCGATAATGGAAACAGGGCTGTAAGAAGTCACAAAGGGTGGAGGTAGTCTTTTTCTGACTCCATATTGGGCACACAAAAGCCGCTCATTCATTTCTGCTTATGCAGAAAGACTATCATGGTGCACGATTTGTCATGTCCCATATACGGTGAGACGCTTTATGATAGAATGTGTCGAATTTACCCTCATGTGACAAAGATACGATGTTGGCACCATAAAGGAATTGTTTGATGATGTCAGTGTAGAACTTAGTCTCCTTTTTGAAGACAGTGCGCTTATACCCACAAATTTAATATCTATAAGCCAAATAAACCAAACCAAATCCTCTATTTTATCGACTGTGAACTGTTTATTTACAATATATACGTATGCAAAAGAAATTAATCTGCAAATGATTTATATGCAAAATAGAATCTATTAAATATTTAAAAGAAAATAACCCTCAAATACAAAAACCTTTTACCAAAATAAATGGAGTCTACATTAAATAAACCAAAATGTTGATATGCTATAAAACAAATCAATCAATAGTTGTAGAAGTTGTTAGTTCTGTTTTTGTTTTCTGGGTATTCGCCATTACGTAGTATAGAGAGATGGGTGTGTCCGCCTGAACTGCCGCCTTATTTGGTCGGTGATCTGGTGTTTACATGGGGATCAAACGGTTTGCAGAGGATCTCAGATCAATCTATCAAATCACGCAAGAACTCTCTTAATTGCTCAAGAAACCGTGATTTAGCTTATTTTGTGAAAACAATGTTTTTATGTCTTTTTGGCACCGCCTTGATTGTGCAGACATCCTAACCATCATCCTCCTATTTCGTTTAACATCCATTTCACATGCTTCGGACAGCTTTAAGAAATTGACTTCCAAAGTAACCTATCTCTGACCAGGTCTTTATTTATCCCTCTTTCTCTCAAGTCTATTTTTATCACTTCCTCCCATATTTTCCTTGGCCTTCTCCTGTGAACTGAATCTACGACCATAACTGTTCTACATCTACTAACCCAAGAATTCTCATCCATTCTTTCAACGTGACCATACCATTAAAGTCTTTTATTCTGCACACATTTCCTTATATTATCCAGATTTCATCTTCCTCTTAGGCCATCACATCTAAGTCTGTCTTTAACACTCACATTACACATTCATCGTATCATTCTCATATCATTTCTCTTCATACAATGGATATCCTCAACCCTCACTGGCCAAGTTCCACTTCCGTACATCATCACACTGCATACACATCTCTTCTCTTAGTGGACAGTGGTAATGCATGGCAGAAGTTCACTGAATTTACTCCATCCACTCATAATTCTTGCAATCGCAGTAGCACCTGCTCCACCTTGTGCTCCAATAGTATCGCCAAAGTAACAAAACTTTTTAACAACCTCAGTAGCTTCTCCATCCATATATACTTTGTCCACATCTGAGTTCTCATCCACCTCCATTGTCTTCTTGCACACAAATTGGTTATCTTCTCTCTACCTACCAGTAATTTTACTGCACTTTTTGTGTACCCAATGCTTACAGGGACCACACAAAATTGAATTGCACCCGGCTCCCTTTCTACAAACTGAGCAGGGGAACTTTAGTTTTATCTATCTCCCATTTCCATCAGTCTGTGAGTGCTACCTCGTCAAAGGAGAGGAAAAGTGAAGCAGTGTGAAAGAGACTTATTGATCAGTATCTATTTTGCAGCCATATTCTGTGCTTATCTGAGCAAACATATACTTCAGAACAAGTGGTTGTTTGTCTCCATCCAAAGTGCCCCCTTTTTGGGGGAGCTGGATTAACCAAAAACAAAAAAAAACTATCTTGTGTCTTATTTTTCCCTCGTAGGGAGGCAAATAAATAGGGACAACTGTGTGGATATGTACAACTAAAAACACCTTCTCTGTAATATTATTGAATTTTATTTGAAACTAGCTTGTCATTACTCAGGAATCTTTATTTTCACTTCTGTTTCACTCATTGAACATGACCCCCCCCCTTTTAATTAATATTTATTTTTTAAGAAAATATTTACATTTTTGGTAAAATAATTCAATAAGGGATGTCTTTAAAGAAAGAATTGGTTTTGCAATAAAACAAGTCTGCTTATGAAATGTTGAAATTTAAATCCCATAAATACTTTTTTTTTGTCAACCTATATCTTTTGTAAGAAAAGTCTTGTATATTAGCTAGTATTCAAAAAGTTTTTGAGTCTTGTCATGTAGAGTTGATGAGGAGAATTTAAGTTTTTCTTTGTGCGATGAACTATTTCAATGGGATCAAATTTTTCAGAGATGTTGACTGAATACTTCACATCATTTCCTTGTGTGTATTTCATTCTGCTCTCAACTATGTTTATCTAGATGTTTTATATCTATAAGTAGGTTTCAAAATTAAAGAAAGAGTGAAGGCTAATAATTTAGTTATCAAAGTCAAATTTTACAGGGTCTGCGGATTGTATGCTTTTCGACAACTTGTTTTTTTAAAACTCGTTATTTTACTTTAAGTCGAAAATAATTTTAAACAAAATTTATACTGTGTAGTGTGGTTTTACAAAAATTGTCAATTTTGAGCTTCTTACATATTTTGGCTCAAGTTAGTAAGCTGCTTTTCATTTGACAGGAAGTCACCACAAAATCAAATTGATCAAATGAGAAAAAAAATCACACAAAAAGAAAACGTTTTCATATAAAAAACAAAAAAACAACTGTTTTTATTGTTTAGTTAAAGTACAATGTATATTTTAAAAAAAAAAACTTACAATGTATTCATTTTAAATAAACAAAAGCAATGAAACAAATGATATAAAGCTGTCGCAACTGTTTACAATTGAGATGATATATATAAAAAAAAAAGAATGTTTCATTTAAAACTATTGTTAAGAGCAATGTCTTTCTTATAAAGTGAACATTTTTACTTGTATTAAAAAATTTATTTTCTTCATGAAGATAAATAATTTGAGGGATTTTCTCTCATTCTTTAAATTGGCGATGTATTGTGATATTTTTGCATGGATCATGCATTACATCTAATTGCTAAAATTTTCATCAGTAGTTATTGTGCTGAGGCGACATGGATATGGGGACATTATCATACGACTTCCTACCCAGCTTAAACCAGAGATGAAAATCTACTGCGGAATTCTACAAAATTTGATTTACTTTAGGCTATATTTACAATTCGTCCAGATTTGTGAGGACATTTTTGTTGAGCTGATGGGTATGTATAGCAACTCTAATGAGCCACACAGATTAAAAAAAATTGATCACCATAGTTTTTCAAGGCATAACTTCTTTGAGAATATCAGAATATGAAGAAGGAACATGTTCGGAGAGAAAATGTGATCATCTACCTTCTTTTTTCAGTAAAAAAAAATAATAATTCCTATTCACTCTCTTCTCCCCTTCTGGTACACCGGACAATAAATATGTAGCCATTTCCCACTCCCTGCATTCGTCACTGAATCAGCAATCCTGCTCTCTTTATCAACCTGCTTGCTGATTTATCTTATTTAGAGTTGGGCGGTTTTGAAATTTTGGTTTCGGTATCGGTTTCGTTTTTTTTCCCTTAAAACCTCGGTTTACGGTTCGGTTTTTTTGAAAAAATTTTTTTTACTATGGAAGCTATTCATTCTCTTGTGTGATGATTAGTTATTATTCAACGTTTAGTTGAATTATGCCACTGTTTTGATAATTTTGTGACTGAATCATTCTCCATGATATGAATCATAAGTTTTAAGGTGTTGACTGTTGTAATCAAAGTTCTGATACCTTTTCAACAGTTTACTCGTTAAAACAGTGATCAAAGATTCATGAAAGATTTCTGAAGGATAAAACTGAGTTTGAATATACATTCTATCTAATTCTTTAACCAATCAGAAAGCTAATATTTGTTTTTAAGACAGGGTAATAAAACTTTATAGACATGCGTAAAAGACTAGTAGTACACCCGAAAACCGCGCCAAGGGAAAAGGAAGGATGGTTAAAAAAAGTAGAGATTATTAATTCACCTAAAGTCATTTTTTAAGCTTTACGGTAATTTTAGTCATAGAATTCATGACTTGGATTGAAGTTTAATAATTAAACTTTCGAATAAATTGTCAACTCTAAATAAATACGATATTAACAATTTAGTAAAATATAAATCGTTGCATAGTCTACTTTTTGAATAACCCATTTTTGGGAGAGAAAACGGTATAGTTGAGAGATAGTTCTCTAGAAATGACAATTTATGTATGAAGTGGCTTTTCAAAAGTAAACAATGAAATGCCTAATGTTTAAAATAATTTTAAAAATCCGAATAAAGTGATACTAGCATTGGCAACTACTTTTTTTTTTTTTTAAATGTTTATACTCGCTCGCTACTTTTCGTTTATTTACTTTTACAAGTATTTTTTTAAAATTTCATTTTAATAACTTAATTTTTTAGATAACTCTGAAACAAACATAAATAATTATTTTACAATTTTGAGTTGAATCAAATAGATTTTCGACATCATACGGAACGCGTTTGATTTTTTCTTTTTCATTTGAAAATAGTTTATGCTAAAAATACGATGTCATGTTGTCTGTCGTATTTCTCTTTTTTTTCATTTGAAAATTCAAAATGTTAATGATAAACAAACTGTAAACAAAGATTTCTTCCTACAAGTCAATTAAATGTTTTTATCATATATTTGTTCAATCTGTCCTCTTACTAATATAACATTTTTTGGTAATATTCAATTTTATTCAAATCAGAAAATCTTTTCAACCGTGTTTCTTGTATATGGTGGCTTACTGTAGTAAAAACACAATACCGAACGGTTACGGTTTAAAAAAAACAAAAAAACGATTCGGTATCTGGTATGGAGACGAAACCGAAAAACCGCGTTTTTTCGGTAAAACCGCCCATCTCTAATCTTATTATTTATAAATTTAAGGATGCTTCTCCAGATTAGGACCCAAGCTAACATTGACGCCATCATCAAGGTTGAGGTGTCAAAGTTAGCTCAGGTCCTAATCTGAAGAAGTACCAATTTAAGTATTAAGAAAACAAAACACTCTAAAGTATTTGCGACTTATAAAGAAAAGCGAAACAAAAATGAAAGCAAAACGATTCCCAGGTAACACCGTGTAGGGACAGCTAGCGAATACTATTTATTAAACGAAGTTGGTCATTTTTATATCTTATTTAATTTTTAATGATTATTCGTACATTATGGATATGTATACAGCTGTGCTGCATTAATCTTTTTGTTTTATTTGTCGAATAAACTCTCTTGAATTATTAATAAGGATATCCTTTTTTTCTCTCCTAAACATATTCGGTTTTGTTAAAAATTTCTGAACAGTATTCGAATTGTTACCTTCTGAAGTTTGTTGACGTCACAAAATGGTTTATGGGTTAAATAATATTACTACCTCTAGTGATATCTCCTTTTGTTTATAATGGACTATTCCAATTTTTTTATACTTTGTATTCTTTATAATGTTTCTGAATTTTTGAGATGAGGCTTGATAAGTTGTATAATTTGGATTATTTGGACTACTGTTCTCATCTTGAGTGTTATTCTCACGTTTCGGCCGCTAACCTCCAACCTTCTTCAAGTGTATCTTTTCAAACTCGTAGTAGTAATAAAAGTAGTGATATATAGTGATAAGTAGTATGACTGTACATTAAAACAAGAATATGTTTATGGCTTCCAAAATTCATACTAGTATTATCCGCAAGGACCTGTGGCACAGTGGATATAGTACTAAGTAAAATTCAGTTCTAACTGATAGTCATCTGAAGGTTGCGAATTGAAGAATTGCAAATTACTGAAGACGGAAGAAGCGCATGCTACCCCCGTTGATTAAATAAATAAAAGTGTTCCGTTTGAAATTCTGAGTTTGAGAGAAATATTCCCGAGTTTGAAAAGATAAACCTGAAGAAGACTGCAGCGGGCGAAACGTTGTGAGAATAACACTCGAGATGAGAACAGTAGTCTGAATAATCCAAATTATATGTGCAGGGATGGGATCATCCAACAGAGACAGTGAGAGTGATATAGAAAGTTCGTAAGAGATGGGTCACGTGGTGAGTTAATTGCAAATTACGGCTAATTAGAACAATAAAAATGTATTTTCAAACATATACTAAATCATGATGAATATTTTAGCCTGTATTTTGTGTGATTAAAATATGTTCGAAACAAGTCTTAATGTTGATTAAGTCAACTTCGCTATAATAATAGATAACATTTCTTTGATAATAGATGTTCAAATTTGAGAATTGTTTCTTCCCGCTAAAGTTTTAAGTAGCATTTTTAGATGCATCTCTGTAAAAGGCTCGGTCTGTCATGTTTTAGTGTGAAATGTTATTTTAATCGCTACATGTGCAGATTGAATGCTTGCATCTTGTTTTATTATTCCAAGACAGAATTTTATGTAGACTTTTCAAGATCTCGAAATAACCATAAAGTAATTGTCTTACAGAGTGATCCATCCATTTTTTTTATATATCATCCATGTGTGGCAATCATTTCGACAACCTAGGGACTGACTTGAACCACCAGACCCTTTGTCTGAGTAAGGTTTGGCTCAGCTCGGTCCTGGGAGATGCACCCTCCCAAGCATTACCTCCTTTGGAGAAAGGATTAGTTTATTGAAGATTGCACCTCTACCAGTTTTGAAATAAACATTGTTTTCATCCGAGTATTTTCAATCGATTCTATTGATTTTAATATTTAATCCTATCAATATTTTATTTTGAATTACTATAATTATTAAACTACTCATACTCATTAAAAATCGGATTTCATTTAACAAGAGACTATTTTGTATGCATTGCTGTCAGACGCGTTTTGATTGGCTAATCATTTTTCATATGGCTGCCATCTTGGTTATCCACAGAAAATCGTATTGATTCTAAGATGGTTAAAAAAATGAATACATTATCATGTATTGTGATTTAAAAACAACTTTTTTTATTTATATAAATATAATATAGTTTTAATAAAGGTTGCCGAGAAAAGGAGTTGTTGATATCGGTACACATTTTTCAGTTTTGGTTTCTACCGCTATTTTCTAACAAACTTCACACTTTTACTTTGTGCTCTTAAATGTTGTTGGAGTCAACGTAATTTTATTTTCGATATAATTAATTTGGCATAAGTCATTGTAATTTTCATTTGATTGATTTAAAATCTTAATAATGTAACATGAAATTCTTAGTTTTTACAATTTAAAGCACTAAATTGTTGTAGCAAAATGTGAGTAAATGCATGCATCAAATTTTTTCCATCTTTTCCGAAGGAAAACATTCTCTCCTCCTCTAATCTAACTAATACTAAAAGATATCTATGAATTTGTTATCCTTTTTAAACATTTTCTTAAAAAAAACAAAAAACTATAATACTTTCAAGTTTTTTTTATCAGTTGCTTTCAAAAATCTTATTAAGAACAAAATTAATTTAGTAAAAGGAACAAAAAGAAAAAAGTGAAAATAAAAACTTCTGGGTAACGCTGGATTGGGAAAGCTAGTAACTTACAAATCTTGCTTGTCCGTCTCTCCTGAACATCTATTACTAATGGAGATTTTATATCTGTCTGTCTGTGGCCAAACTATATTACTATCTTTTAATGCCCAATTTCGTTTGCTATTTCATACTAATGTACTATCCTTCAATGCTCAATTCAGGCAGAGTAGTGTAGTATTTGTTTTCACGATACCATCCTCTCAGGCATTACCGCCTCCTATTTTAGGTGTGGGGAGGGGTAGTGTAGTATTTGTTCTGTTGTCATATCATCCTTCCACGCATCATCTCCTTTTCTTTGGGAGGGGAGAGTAATAGACATGAGACAAACCTCCCAGGCATCACCTCCTCTTTTTGGGAGTAGTGTATCTGTTCTGTTGTAATCATTGCAATCCTCTAAGGCATTACCTACTGCTGGGGGGGGGGGGCAGTGTAGAATATTTTCGTTCGTCGTGTATATAAGTAAAAATATGCAACTTCTTAAACGTTTATGCATGCTGATGCTATATAATATGATGACATGCATACTTACCTAAAAGTATTAGGCATACAAAATTCAAATTCGCTAGGACTGATATCGTACTTATGCAGATTTTCCTAGGGGTGGGTGTTATTTATCTAGTTTCTAAAGTGGTTCCCGAGGGAGCATGAAACCCCTTCCTTATTAAAAAAAAAATACTTTATCTTTGATTTTAATAAGATTTAAACTATAGTTAAACTATTTGCAACTAGCTGTATTTACTTGGCGTTGTCCACATGACTGTCCGAAAAAAAAAAAAAAAAAAATATAGTCATTTTTACAATTTTTTTATTTTAATAGGATTTTTAAAATTTCATTTTAGTTTACCTTTTATTTTCGATTTCAATAAATATTCAATTAATAGGAAATCAAAAAACAATTCTGTGTATATTTATCAAAGTTACATATAGGTGTGACAATGTTGAGCGGACCTACGGAAGATAGAAAGCCAACATGCACATTAGTATGAATTAGAAGTGGACCTACGAAGGTTGGCGATCAAAGTATTGCGCTAGTGTGAATTAACAGAGAAAGACATAAGTGATTCATTAAACTAAAAACCGATAAAAGTAGATAAGGGCAATGCCCGGTCTAAAACGACAGCTTAGATTGTCACTGCTGTATCGAGGTAGCGACCACTGCATAAGACAGATGTTGGCCAGTCACCGCAATGTCTGAGTTTGGTTGAAAAGAATGTCACTTTCCCACCCAGGTTGTGGCTTGGACATGAGGCAGGTGTGATTTGAACCGATAAAGGTCCCCCCAAGCACTCGTCAACGAGTTGGGTTTGGTGGACGTAAGTTAGAACTTACGGCCATTGGTGAAATTACATTTTCTTGGTTATCTGTGAACAAGTAAGTGAGATAGACCCTCCTCACCTCCTCTTACCAGTGAGAGATGGGGGGGGGGGCGATTGAGAATCCGAATTATCCAAGGGAAAAGGATAATAAAGAAAAAAAAAGGAAACTTTTCATTTCTTGTGTTTGCTGACTGAATTCTGGGTGGGGATACGTGCAACTGATTTCAATATAAGACGACGCATAACAGGCTTGTTGGGGCTTTGCCGGTCTGAGAGACAGAGTTAGAAGAGATTCGAGTTTGTTCGCCCACGGAATCCACGTCGCTCTGAGACAGACATCTCTGGACCTAGATAATCTCGTCCATTAACAATTAGAGTGCCGCGTCAAAAACAGTCTTGACTTGAAATTATACAAGTTTTCTTTTACTTTCTGTTTTACTTTACCAAATAATTATTCTTTTTTTTAAAAAAAAATCTAATCATATCGAGTTGTTGAAGACTTTATTTTTTTTTTCTCTATTATTTCACTTGTTCTGCTTGAAGTGACCCTTTTCTTCGCAGCGGCATTAAGTTGCTGACCCAATCTGGATAATTACCCACTGATCTATCAGATCTATCAATCACAACGTGGGAGTGCAGTAATCGCTGGACCAGGCTTTTCGACATCTGCAGCCTTAATCAGAGCGGCAACTTTTCCGGAACAGTACCAGGTGATAAACCGAACTCAGGAAAAGCCAAATTGGTGACGTCACCGATGCAGCGAGCGATAGGGCTTCATAGGCAAGAAACAGACACATACGATCTTGTCTGATAGTTTTATTCATACAGAGATTAGATTTTAAAAATATCGGTAAATTTTTATTATTGTAAGACCAATAAGGACTTACATTCACAAAATGAAAACATTGTAAGCTTTATTTTTGCATAGTTTTAGCCATATCCGTATGTTTGTGATAGCATTTTTGTTTTTCGGGACCTGGTCTCTTTTACTTTTTAAAGGTGTACTTGAGTTGGCATGAATTCTACACTGAATGTTTCTTACTTTATTTATTTTTGTAATTTACTTATGAGTCACCATTAATCAAGGCTAAAAGTCACTAGAGGATAAGGGTTAATGGGATAGATTGTCAGTTGAATGATAAAGAATATTATGAGAGGATTGAAAATTATGAATGGAATAAACAAAATTTGATTTCTTATGAAGACTGTTCATGACAAGTATTTGTTTATATTAGATTTAAGTATGACTTGTAGCTTTCGGGAAGCAGTCTCATGGTAATGTGTTCCACAGATGAAAGTCTTGGAAAGAAACCATATTCATGGAAATTCTGTTTGATGTTAGGCACACGGATCAAGAAAAGAAAATTTCTTTGCAGTTATGGTAGAAAAAACGAGTTCATGCCGTGAATGTCTTACAAGAAGGAACCAAAAGTCGAAGCGGAGCACCTTCCTCTGATCTTAATGAGATTTACACTTCAAGTAATAGACACAAAACTTTATTGATTCTAAAAATTTGAGGAAATTTCACTCATTAAAGACCTCCATAAAATTCATTTTTTTCTAACTTCAGATTGATAATTTGGATTATTCTGACTATTATTCTCATCGAATGTTATTCTCACAATGTTTTGGTCGATATAACCTCTGGCTTTCTTTAGGTGCGTCTTGTTGAACTCAAGAATCTGTACGGAATTTTAAACGGAACCCTTTATTTAATCCACAGGGGTAGCTTGCTCTAATTCCGTCAGCCATGGAGATGTCTAAAGTGATTCGTAATTGTATTCTTAGTATCACTCATACCGAGGATTGAACCCTCAACCTCCAGAAGACTGTCACTCGAAACTAACTATTACTTAGCACTTATACCTGTTGTGCCACGGGTCCTTGCGATTTATGTAATCTCTCTTTTTAAGTGCTTTTTTTTAAAAATTTTGATTGCTTGGGACTATTTTTGGGTCTGGTCTTTTACACTTGATAAAGGTTCCAAGTGTGTCCGATTATTCCAGCTTGTTCTAAATATATTATAGAACTTGTTTCTTACTAAACTGTTACAAGTGATTATAGGCAACAGACTAGCATCCTATCACAGGGGATGATTAGGGCCATCTGTTTCACTTAATGCTACAAGATTGGGATAAGCACCAACTTTAAAGAGCCTAAGTTACTACTACTACTACTACAAGTGATCTCATTCCATTTATCCAAGCACTGCTCAGTAACCCTTCTACTGATTTGATATTTATGATTTATTCTTCAAAGATGCCAACCACAAATATCCAAAGTTCTATGATTTGTCGTAATAATAATTTTTGCTGCAAAATTACAAGAAAAAAACTTTAATTTCAAATTAAGAAACATATGCTAACCAATTTTGGTGTTGATTTCAGAAATTATTTGATTATCATATTCAGTTTAACGTCTGTTTTACATGCTGGCATGTGTTGAACGGCTTTAAGAAATTGACTACTAAACTAGCCTATCTCTGACCAGCTTCTTATTTATCCCGTTTTCTCTCAAATTCTTCCTTATCACTCTCTCCTGTGTTTTCATTAGTCTTTTTCTGCCAGCTGACCCTTCTACCTCAACTGTTCTACATCTACTAACCAAAGAACTTTCATCCATTCTTTCAATGTGACCAAACCAATGAAGTCTCCTGTTCTGCACACATCTCCTTATACTGTCTAGATTTAAGCTTTCTCTGAGGTCATCAAATCTAAGCTTGTCCTTAAGACTCGCATTACATATCCATCGTATCTTTGTCATTTATTTTTTCTCCATGCAACACATATCCTCAACCCTCACTGGCCAGGTTTCATTTTTATAGATCATCACACTGCATACACATGCCCTATTCTTCAAAGATAATGACCCTAATTATCCAAAGTTCTATGGCCTGGCATAATAAGAATTTTTATTGCACAATTACAAGAAAGAACTTAAATTTCAAAATAAGAGTCATATTCTAGCCAGTTTTGTAGTTGATTTTAGGAATTATTCCATTTAGTTTTTCAGTAAAATCCACCTAATAATGAAAATCATATATAGAATAGAGCTAGTTTTTTTTTCTGTATCCTTATGATTAATCATCATCATCATCATCAACCGGTTTATTTGTTGAATCAGGCCACAATTAATCCTCTGATGAGGGTGGGGCCTGATTG
Organism: Sepiola atlantica; assembly: GCA_963556195.1. Taxonomy (NCBI): domain Eukaryota; kingdom Metazoa; phylum Mollusca; class Cephalopoda; order Sepiida; family Sepiolidae; genus Sepiola; species Sepiola atlantica. The sequence goes on from OY744530.1 coordinate 74,677,583, forward strand.
TCTAGTCTCGAAATCTAAGTCTTCCTCTCCACTCCTGTCTTTGGCAAGGCTTGATGGAATCCATACCCATGACCTTCCTATCACGTTTGACTACGTCCTCCCAAGTCAACTTGGGTCTGCCAGTGGTGATGTTCTCTGCTGGCACATTCAACTTTCGGACTTTATCAATCCAGCCATCGCTACGCTCAATGTGACCCAACCAATGCAGTCTGTTCTTCCGCATGATGTCCGCAAGGCTTTTCAAGTCGACCTGTGAGAGCAGGGATTCAAAAGAAACGTACTAAACTTTCTAATACAAGGTACATAGTTAAATCTTTTTCATCAGTCATATAAGGTATTTATGTGTTCTAAAAAAAAAATAACTGTATTTCTGGTCGGGTTTTAATATTTAATCCTAATCGATATTTTATTTTTTATTGGTCATAAAAAGAGGGAGGAGATTTTACTTTACATTCAAAAGTAATCCCACTGTCACCCATAACATCGGGAACACATTTAATAACAATTTTTCGATATTCACCGGTAGTAAATCATATTTCAAACGTTTTCATTCGCTATTATTCTCCCATCTCTTCCCTTTTTGATAAGCAACTGATCCACATTCAACTGTAAAGAGGGAGAAAGACAAACTGAGAGGGAGGAAGTGAGAAAGAATTCTAGTCAAAACACGACGGTCACCTGTTCTGATTTATGTAGTTAATAGCGTCGCCATTTCCTAATTGCCCGAGTGGCTCAATCACTTGGTGCATCATATTTACAGAGGTTGTAAGTTCGAACCTCATTCAGAACATGAATTGTTTTTACTTTGATTTTGTTCCCAAATAAATTAAAACATTTTATGCTGTCTCTGGGATGCGCATGTCTTGTAGAAACGTGTATAAACCCTCAGACAGCTAGCATAAACTCTTATTGACAATCAAGACTCTGAGGCATGGTATATTTTAGACAAAGGTTTATTGTTCATCGACAAAGGTCAAACTGAAAAGGAATAAAATCATTGCTTCAGAAACACATAAATACAAAATGGAGACAAAGTAGAGACAGGAGTTTACTAAGATATAAAGTAAGCTGTAACCTTAATGATATTGTAGAAAAGAAAATACTTTGGGCATAAAAGATAATACGAGAAAGGAAAAAATATAAATTATGCTAGGTAATAGCTGAGTTACCAGCGACGAGAAAAATAGGCTAACACATGGGTAAAAGGTAAACAAAGTTCGTTTAGATAGAAGAAATATAAAAAAGAAAGATAATGCTACAACTATTTAATTCTATTTTTACAGAGAAGAAAGGCAATAATTCTTACTTGTGATGCTTAAAATGTCGGGATATTTAAAGAGATAAAAAAAGAACTCTACATGCTGCTTCGTGAAGAAAGCAGCTAAATAGATGGAAGACAATGCACCAGAAGATTCGTCGATGACATATTTGAATGAATCCCCCTTAGAAAAAAGGGCCGGCAAGGGGAGATAAATGCTAGGATATCTATTCTACATTAGACAGAAAACATTTCAAATTACAATATGAAGCAGATTTTTTATTTTTACTTATCTTTTTTTTTTTTTCTGTAATTTATGGAAATTAAGACTCTGGGCGATGCTGGGTAGCCCAGCTAGTATCCTATATTATAATTGAGCATTTAGTGCATACTTGCTGCTTCAGTAATTTTCTACAGAATTTCACTAAATTTAGCACAAATAACCCTCAAGATTCCAGGTGTAATTTGAAAAGAATCAAAATTATAATGCTACAACTAATAATAAATGTATAGGCTCCAAAACCATTGATTAGAATTGCACCAAATTTTGCATGATGGACCGTTGGGATTTCAACGTGATATGAAGGTCTAAATTTCTAACACTTCTGCTACTACTACTACCATTAAGAGAGATAATGCTAAACACATATAGGCTCCAAAAATATTGGGTCAGAATTGCAACATTTTGGCATGAATTACCAAGTGTGTCACAGAGGGGGTAAAAATTATATTATAGCTACGATCTTAAAACGGCTGTCTTGAGTGCAGTTTTTACACTCTCAATTTAATGGATGTTAAATTGAATAGAAGCATTTAAATTTAAGTTGTCTTTAATCAGAACTTTATTAGACGATTTAGCAGTTAATAGTATTTACAATAAATTGGATCTGTGTAAATTGCACGGTATTATTAGTTCCCTTTCATTTGTGGCTGAGTTGTCTTCTATATGTTTATTGTCAAATTAATATCATCTTTGCATGCCAGTGACATAACTATTAGAAAAAGAAAAGTATTTTAAACATAGACAATTCCATACTTTAGCGCCATCAGATGCTTCCAAGTATTGAATAACAAGGTGATAACAGTTCTACTAATGTTAGCATAAAACCATTATATCGATATTCTCGTCTTCATTATCATAAAGCATTTTTGCTGTTGTAACTTGCGGTTTTCTTCAGCTATTTATCCTCCTGTTTGATAAACTTGTAGAAATTGACTTCCAAAGTAATATCTCCCTGGCCAGTTTTATCCCTTTCCCTCGGGTCCATTTTTATCACTTTTTCCCATCTTTTCTTTTTCGCCCTTCCCTATGAACTGAACCTGCTACCTCAACTGCTCTACATCTATTAACCCAAGAAATTTCATCAATTCTTTCAATGTGGCCATACTATCAAAGTCTACTCTGTTTAGATGTAATCTTCCTCTGAGGTAATCAGTTAAGCCTGTCTTTAAGACTGACATTACACATCCATCGTATCATTCTCATATCATTTCTCTCCGTGCAACGCATGTCCTCAATCCTCACTTGCCAAGTTTCACTTCAATACACCATCACACTGCATACAAGTAACAAGACCATTTGTATTTTAAAATCCCATAAGAGAAATATAGGTCTAGTCATACTAATGCAGTTTCTGTAGCAAATCGTCTAACATTTTAGTAACTACAGTATGTTTTATTTTGACAAAAAATAACAATCTCCAAAACAAAAAACAAAAAAGCACTCAAGTAAAAAATAAATTATGCATCAAATTTTTTTTTAAAGTAAATCACCACCTTCCTTAATGACTGCTTTACAAATTCTTGCCATTTTTTCCAATCATGTTTTGAAAAACTAGATGGTAGATCTTCCAAATCATTATTCAAGTATTGAAAAACTGAAAAAGTTCGCTCATTCTTTGGGCATTCTCTTCGAACTCTTTTTTGTAAAGAAATGCTGGATGGACCCAAAGCTTTTGGTCCATGGTGTAAATGATACAACAGCCTTGATAAAACTTGAACATGTTATGCCAAGCAATTGCAGGAATTTTTAACTGATCCTTTTATTTAATCTATGAATTAGGCCATTCTCTTTCTAGTAAATATTATTCTAGGGAATAACCAACTATGAGAGATTCCTGAAGAATAAGGATAATCTATCCCAAAGAGACCTGTAGATTAAATTCTTAAAGGTTTATCAAGTATAACACCTGAATATGACTTGCAGGCATAGTGGTTGAAACTGTATGATGATAATAATGAAGACACTGCTCTTTTCTTATAAGAATTAAATACAAATATAAATGTTCTCCAGATGCAAAAGCTTTATTAATGCATACGAAGAGATCAGTTATTTCCCCCTTTTTTTAATGACTTTCTCATAAATTTATACATCGTTATACTTAGCTTGCATTATGCTATTGGTAAGAACTAAAGGTGTTATGGGGGTTGTTCAATTTTTGTGGGACAGGCTGGTTGACCTAAGTAATATAAAAAGAAAAACACTACCAAAGTTATCCATGCTCCAGTGTCGGTGCTAGTGGTTCATTCCTCTATTCCATCTATGAGATTTCTTTTTTTTTTCTTAAATATACCAATGTTTTTTTTTCTTTTTTTTTTCAATCACCGAAAATCAGAATTATCTCATTTTAATGGAATTTTAAGCATTTATTCAATAAACTTTTATCAGAAATACAAGTTTTCAACTTTAACTTTTAAATCTTATTTCATTTGTTGCTTAGAGAAAAAAAAAAAGGACAAAAACTTCATAAACTTTAAATTGCTTCCGTTTAGAAACTGATTTTTGAAGTCTAACTCCGTCCTCGTGGGGAGGCAAAACGAAAGATTACAAGTCAGCCGATTTTTAAAAAAGCGTATATATTTCGTTTATTTATTAAAATAACTTGCGTAATGTTCCGTTTTGCCTCCTCGGGCTAGGAGCAAAGTGTAGTATGGAAAAATCCTTCTAAACTGAGGTAAGATCCAGAGTGCCCCTTTTTGGGAAGCTTGATTTACCCTACAAAACGAAAGATTACTTAAGTACGATGATAAATATTTCATACCCCCCCCCCCCCCATTTCTGCCCTCGTGGGGAGGCAAGTAAATAGTGACACAAAAACATGTTTTAAAAGAAAACATGTTAATATTTTATTTGTTTTATTTATGGACTATCTGCCTTAAAATAAATATTAACATGTTAAAAGAAAAAAAAATTCCGAAATATACTGCATTTATTAAAATAATAAAAGATTTATTTACAAGTGTTTTGTAAATAGAGACCACGTGTATTGCGAGGTCAACCGGTGATTCCAAAACATGTCCTACGTCTTGTGTTAATGATCTGGGGTCCTTATTCTAGTCTTGATCCGATAATAGTAGTTGAATAATACAAAGTATAAATCCTCATCTCAAAAATTCCCGAAAATGTGCATTAATATTAAAAAAAAAAAAAATGCGTTCTGTTAAAAGTGGCTCTATATGATTTTTCTGACATTTTAATTAAGAGGACGGTAATAAAACTAAGTCCTCTAGTGCACTGCTCCCTCCCCACCAGTATTGACAGGGGAATGGTAAGCAGCAGCAGATGTATCATTTATAGATCTATAAAAGTAGTTGTTGATGGGCAGAAGTACATAGTATCATGATCCATTCTGTGCCCAACTCTCTTCCTGATCAATGTAATATGATTTGGAAGATCAATGATCTCCCTAATCATATTCTAAGATCATTTGTTGACATTTACGCAGACGACACAACAATCTATGACAGCACTTCAAAAAGCATAGATGATGAAAATCTCTGATTCTCCCTCTTTCAACATAGAGCACGTAGTGGCTTGTTACTTTTAATACCCCTAAAACCAAACCTCTCTCGTTTCACCACTAACGCTTGGGACTCTGACTTTGGCCTAGTTGAAATGAATGGCTCTATCTTTCATAAGCTCCTAGGACTGACCTTCACTCTAGACCTGAAATGGAAGACTTGCATCAAATCCATTGCAAAGGTTACTGGAAAAATGGTTGGATCATTCTACTGCTCCAAAACATACCTCACTTCAGAGGCAATCCTTAGCCTGTATAAGAGTTAAATACGTCCTAAAATATAGTCCTGTTGACACATCTGGGGAGGTGCCGCTCAGAGCACTCTTTCCTGTCTTGACTAAGTACAAAATCGACTTCGAAATCTAGTGAGTGATTGTCTCTCTTCTCAGCAGCAACTTTCTCACTGAAGACATGTTACTAGTTTTTCTCTACTCTATCATTATTTTCATGGTAGGTGCTCGACTGAGCTCTAATGTCTTGTTTCCCCCCTGTGGGAAAGTCACAGCAAAATCTTGTCTACTTATAACCACTGTAAAAGATTTTTCTTTCTTCCTCTGTGTACCTAAAACTAAACAGAACTTCCATGAACAAAGTTTCTTTCCAAGAACTTCTCATCTGTAGAATATATTGCCACAGGGCTGCTTCCCAGCTAACTACAACATGGTCGTTTTCGAATCCAATGTTAACAAATTCTTGTCAAGACGTCCACTTAAGTAATCAAATTCTGACTATTTGATCCATCATTTCCAAATGTTGTTGTTCATCACCAAATAAAAATCTCATTAACTCTTCAAGTGGCTTTTGGGCTTTGATGACTCATTAATATAAAAAAATACCCAGGAGATTGAGTCTAAGTGTCAAAAAGTAATTTGAACACAAACGTTTTGTATTTGTTAATGTCATTTATTTTATTTTACCTTCTAAAAAACGTAAATGCTATAGTTGTTGAAATGGTTTAAATTTTAAGTCTCATTTTTGAGTTCTTAAGTGGAATATTCTTTTCTGTTCTCGGATATAAAATTTATGTACAAAAAACAAAACAAATGATGTTGCTAGGAAAAGCAATAATTTGACAGTTTAAGGGAAATGTTTTATTATTTGTTTCTTTCAAGGCTTTTATTTATTTGTTTAATTACTAACAGAAAGTCGTTTCTATCATCAAGCGTTTGCTTACATGCTGAAGAAAGAGTTTCTTTATACTACTTGTACTTACCCAGCATTGCCCGGGAGTCTTTACTTTCATATTTGTTTCCCTTTAAAAAAGTTTTTTTTCTTTCTAAATATGATTTTGAAAGTTAAGTTTATTAATTACGTTATTGTTTGGTCCTGAAATTAATTGAACCAGTTGTCCGGTGAATTTTTGTTCTACAATTGTATCCTATTCACCTGCCAAAAAAACGTTATTCTTCGGAAAACAAAAAAATCTCATTAATGTTTTTAAATATATAAAATCAGATTCTTTTCTAGAATTCTGACACAATCGAGAAATACAGATGTTTTTTTTTTTGTTTAGGAACACAGACGAACAGACCTTTGCCTATAACTTTAATTACAGCCAGAAATTAATTACTAATTGACCATTTAAAGGCTTCAAAATCACTTTAAAACATGTTTAGTCCTGAAATTATTACTTAAACCAAGTTATTATAAAATTATAACTAATGATGTTAAAGTAATGTTGTGAATAATTATTGAAGATAAAGGGCATTTTTTATGACAAAATGTAAAAAATATTTAGTTGTCCTTTGATGGGAATAAAACCCATAATCGCAGTCTGAGGAGGCTGGTCTGTTATCCATTGTGTCACTGCTGCAGTTTTATTAAGATAGAGACTATAAAAAAAAATAGATGTAAAACTATCCAACTTTTGGCTGGTGAGCTTTTGTTCTACAGTCGTATCATATCCGCTTTCCAATCAACAGTTTAAATACTTTTAAATTCCTTCAAAATAAATAATTAAAAAAAAAAAAAAATTATATCTTATTTTATATGATTTTAAAATAATTCAATGTGTAATTAGGTCCAATAAGGTTAAAATTCTGTAATTTGGATGAAACAGTGATTGGTCAAGCCTGTTCATTAGCCAATTAAAATGAATTTGACAGAAAACATAAGCAAGAATCTGTGCATACAAAAAATATGCCTTTTATTAAATAATTTGTTTTAATGAGTGACAGTGAGAAACACCTTTGAGTGTGAGAGAAGAGCTTCTTCCTCTGAAATATGATGAAGCAAAATAAAAATATCGATAAGATTAAATATGTAATCGATGAAATCGATTGGAAATACAATTTTTTTCCATAAGATGGCCAGATATTTGCCATAAACAACTGGTAAAACAGAATTAAGTGTATACCTTGTATTAAAATAAGTGATTAAGCATTTATATCTGACCATTTGCTGTCTCTACTTTATATATAAGATATAAAGATTGATATAAGGATAAAATCTGACAGTATGTTTAGAAAAAATACAAAATAAATATATGTATACTCACATAGCATATACACAGACATCCTATTACTTAATGTTTTAGTCTATCAGACCTAGGAATGTGAAATTTAGTAGGAATGATATCTTGTACAGATCATCCTACATCTAACAATTTATGAATATTATTAAATAAAAAAACAAAATATTCAAATTGTTAAAGCTTTTTTTATGAAAACTTCTTCACGGTATATAGTATAAGTGGTATGAGCCAATTTATGAAAAAAATAAATAAAATAAAAAAAAACTTTGAAAAACTTGCGTTTCCATGTTTTTACATTTAAGGATCATGTTTACAATTATTTATTTATTAAAAAATAACACTTAAATTTGTTTTTTTAGATGAGTCATAATTATATAAAATCAATAAGATAAAATAAAATAATCTTGTTTCTGTTTAAGTGTTGTAATTATTAAATGCAAGTTTTTAGAAATGTTCTCTTCTGTTATTGTCTATTTTAATTAAAACTCATCCATTTTTAGGGTCCTTCAACATTTTATTATTTCATGATTTTTTGTTGTTGACGAGCCACTTTTATGAGAAATGGTGCTTTTGGCTTAATTTTTGATTCTCCATGATATTCAGGGTTGACTTATGACACTTCCTTGTACTTATCCCCATGTCATGTTTAATTGAAATTCAACCACTAGTTTTTCATCTAAAGCAGACACACAGAAAATCTCATTCTCAGTTTATATATATAATTCTAGTTTACTGATATTAAATATCATAGTAAGAGAAAATTATATTTTATCTAAATTTAGACTGATAGGTCTACTGATAATAAAGTTAGAAATATAATTTGAGTCACTGGAAAAAGCACAAAATTATTTTAAGAAAATGGTGCAAATTCCTTTGTTTGATAGACTGATGTATCCAATTGGCCATTAAACTGAGTTCTGAATAAAGAAACATTTGTGAAAAACCTTAATAGTAGCCTATGTTTATTTACTCCTCGCGGAGTTAGGCACAAGGCCAGTTTTATCTTACTCCCACAAGTAAGATGTGACCCAAGATCGGGTCGAGCAAGTGGGGTTAAAAGCCAGCGCTCGAGAGGTGAGCACTCTGGCCATTTAAAAATTGCCTGGGCAGCCCCGTCGGCATTCCCAGGTAGGGGCGCCACAGACAGTAAGCAATAAACTTACTCCTCCCCAAAGAGGGGAGGCGAAGCCTGGGAGGGTGGACCTCCTAGAACTGCACAGGACAGGCGTGCAGTATCCATCGGAACAGATACTACACTTTGATCTTAGCCAAAAGACCAAGCCAAGTGGAGTTTATTTACTCCTCGCGGAGTTAGGCACAAGGCCAGTTTTATCTTACTCCCACAAGTAAGATGTGACCCAAGATCGGGTCGAGCAAGTGGGGTTAAAAGCCAGCGCTCGAGGGGTGAGCACTCTGGCCATTTAAAAATTGCCTGGGCAGCCCCGTCGGCATTCCCCGGTGGGGGCGCCTCAGACAGTAAGCAATAAACTTACTCCTCCCCAAAGAGGGGAGGCGAAGCCTGGGAGGGTGGACCTCCTAGAACTGCACAGGACAGGCGTGCAGTATCCATCGGAACAGATACTACACTTTGATCTTAGCCAAAAGGCCGTGGAGTATTATTTACTCCTCTCCAGGAGTTAGGCACAAGGCCAGTTTTATCCTACTCCCACAAGTAAGATGTGACCCAAGGTCGGGTCGGAAAGTGGGGGTTGAAAAGCCAGCGCCCTAGAGGTGAGCACTCTGACCATCAAAAATTGCCTGGACAGCCCCGTCGGCATTCCCCGGTAGGGGCGCCTCAAGCAGTAAGCAATTAACTTACTCCTCCCCAAAGAGGGGAGGCAAAGCCTGGGAGGGTGGACCTCCTAGAACTGCACAGGACAATCCCATAGACCGGCGTAAATCAAGTCCCGAAGGACAAGACAATACCAGTCTATGGGGTGCAGTATCCATCGGAACAGATACTACACTTTGATCTTAGCCAAAACGCCAACTGACAAATTAAATAAGATTTTAGTTTGACTAGACAACAGCATGGTCGGTTAAAAGAAATCTACCTTTGTGAAAGAGATGCATAACATTTTAGGGAAGTTCTTTTTCATTGAGTTTTATTTTTACTGACTTGTGATTCGCACCCGGATTGGGGTTAAATGCTACATTGACTAATAAAACGAAAAGTGTGCGTGCATGCTTTTTGTTAAAATTTCAAGAGTTTAATCTCTCAAATTTTGTGACACCTGGAAAAGGCTAGAGGATACAACAGCTGAAGCAGTGACAATAATGACAACTATGATGAACAGTCTAAAACACATAATTAACCTCATCTCAGAAAATATAATCAAATGTAACATTGTTGAGGGATGCGAGTTCTCCACCTTTTAGCAGAATTCCACTTTTTTTAAAATAAGAAAAAGCAAATTTCCACTAAAATCGCTGTTTGCTCAAAATGCGTTACTTTTTTGCTAGACCCCTACTTACTTTTTTTAATTATTTGGCTGGGTTTTCTTTCCTCCTCTCTCTCTCTCTCTCTCTCTGTTTTTCTCTCTTGCCTTCTTTACCCTCGTATGACAGTTTATGAAAACTTAAAATGTTAATTTTGCTGTGAAAGCTAACACTTCAAACGATGGGGAATTAGATGACTTCTGTTTCATCAAAAAATGATTCCTGTTTCTTTCCTCCCACATATGCGCTAGTGTCGTTCTCTTAATTTTGACTTCCTCAGTTGGAACTAATTGGAGTTGTTTTTTTGGCTAAGAGCAAAGTGTAGTATCTGTTCTGATACTAAACTTTTTTTCTGTCCTCGATCTTGAGGAAGCGATCCCAAACTGAAGCAATTTTTATTTATGTCCCAATCCAGAGTGCCCCTTTTTGTGGAGCTGAATTTTCCTTAAATTAAAAACCGATTTTGTGTCGAAGTCTGCCCTGTAAATAGGGACTCTAGCTAAGCTAAATTGCTGCAAATAGATGCAATTGTAAATAACATTTAGATGCAATTGGTTAATGACGGTTTCTATTTCAAGGCATGAAGCCACTTGATGTAAGTAGCTAAAAATACTACTTCAAGGTCAAAAACTAACCTACGATAAGTGTTAGATGGATAGATTCCAACCCAGAAAATAGCAATTCTTCCCCCTTTGTCAGAAACATCACTCATGGAATGTGAGGAGTAATAATGGCAACTCCCCCCCCCCCCCCCCCCCTGTAATACATGGGAGGGCATTGCCCTCCATTTTATGAAATTCATCTCAATTTCATTTTATTTTTTGCTGTGACAGTATCAAACAACCCCACGGACGTTGGAGCCTAAGGTACAGTGCTAGTATGAATGGAGAGAGGGGACACCTTAAAATCACTCTGACATGTGAACAGTTGGGTAATAAAATCTCAAGTCATCCTGACCAGACTCTAGGGGGAGAAATAGAATTACTTATCAAGTAGCATAGGTAATTGAGATATATATCTTTTTTTTATTGGCACTTCTCAAATGTAGATGAAGCTTGATTTGGTTGTCAGAGACAAAGGAGTAATCGGTCAGTTGCTAGCCGGGAGGGCTTTTATGAACCCCTCCCATAGAGAGAAATAAATTATTTTCTGAATTAAATAAAAGCCGGGGCCCAAATTTATTTTTCAAAGACAAAGGGGAAACCCATCAGCTGTTAGATGGAAGTGCTTTTATGGACTGGATCAGCTGCCAGGAAATGGAGAGAAATGAATTACTTCTCTGTGTGAGATAACGCCATATTTGTTTTTCAGAGACAAAATGAAATTCAGTTAGTCGGTCCCAATAAAAGAGAAGACAATAGTTTTAGTTAGTCAGTGAGACGGTTCGCAAGAGAACCAGACGAAAGGGCACGCTTCTGTCCCCCCCCCCCCTCCCAACGAAAACATCATATCAGTCCGTTTGTATTCTTTTCTCGTCAGAACTTAAAAAAGAATTTTCGCTGACAAATGAACAAACTGCCCGAATTACTAGAGAGTTCGTCGGTCCAACAACAAAAAAAAAACACAGTTGAACTTTAACATTACCGAACTACCTTGCTTTGTAACAAACAAGTGTAAATTATTTTTCTTTACTTTTCAAATAATTATTCTAAGAAAACCACAACAGACCACGTCGTTACAGACTTAATTCCTTTTATTAAACTGTTCTGCATGAAATGACCCTTCACAGGGTACCAAGTTGTGGATCCTACCTGATTGATCGCTCACTGATCTAAACAAACACAACGTGGGAGTGAGTGATTGCTGTACCAGGCGTTTCGGCATCTGCAACCTTATTAGGGCGGTCACTTTTCCCGAGCAGTACCGGGTGACCACCAAACCCGGGAACGGACGAACTGGTAATCTCAAAAAAGCTGGAGGAGTGGGGTATATTGCCATTGGCCCCTCACATCCATGATTATTAGGGCGGGATGAGGATTAGAAACCCAGATGCTGGCAGATAGATTTAAGGTTATAAAAAAGACAAAAAAAATTTTTTTTGAAATGGCAAAACAGAAACATTCCTTTGTCTGTAATGTCAATTTACTCAGATGGGAAAGTGGGTCAAAATAAGCCAGCAAGGAATTCTGTCAAAAACTGAGGTTGGATGACATAAACAAATCCTATTTAATATGAAACAAATAAAACAAAGAAAGAAAACAATGGTAATAGATATATTCTTCATTATAGTCTATTGCAATATATCCATGTATGAATGAATGAGTAATAAGTATCCTCTTCGTATTGCTTCCTTATAAAGCCTGCTTCCATCATCCTTATGGATGACGAATAAAATATGAACAATTACATCTGCCTTGTGTCCTCATCCCATAGAAGTTATCATACATAGCTAAGTACTTTTCAGACTTTGCATATATCATAAGGGTTATGCATTTCTTGTGGAAAAGAATAGCAGCCAATGTGTCATGTTTGCCAGACTGTAAGCATTCTCATTGAATACAGTGAACTAGCTTGTACAACAGAAACATTTTACAGCACAAGCAATATGAAATAATTCTTACAAGATGGAGGTTATGTTTTTAGTCGATTGCCTAGCACCCACATCGCTTGACAAATCTTCATCAAACTTGGTCAAAATATCGATCACTTAAAACTGATTTAATTTTGGGATATCTATGTCAAGGTCATGGAAAAGGTCAGTCACACTTTTGGTGATAACTTCGGTTCTGTTTATCGTAGAGACTCGCTTTTTGGCCCATTAAGTTTTACAGAATTTCAACTTCCGATATTTCCAAATTTGATGTATGAACCTGATGCTCTTTGATAACTGCAATCACCTATTTATCTACGTCCCACAAAGTAGAATGTGACACAAGGTCGGAAGGTGGGAATTTCACTCTAGAGGAAGAGTGAGGTGAATCTCAAAAAATTGCCTGGGCAGGGCGCCTCAGACAGTAAGCAATAAACTTACTCCTCCCCAAAGAGGGGAGGCAAAGCATGGGAGGGGGTTAACCTCCCATAACTGCACAGGACAGTCAGAACAGATACTACACTTTGATCTTAGCCAAAAGACCAAGGAAGCATCCGAAATTCATCACCCTGCAAAATTTCAGCCTGATCAAATAAATAGTTTATCGTGTCCATAGCATAACTTTGGGAATACTTCATACAATATGGATAAATATTGTTCATAAGACATCTCACGACTGACTTATATTCTTGTTTGATTATAAAAAGCATTGGGTTTATGAGAAATTTAAAGATCTGACAAATACAAAAAATATATAAATTATATAAGTTAATTGAAAATGCTGTATGAAACGAATTGCATAGAAATTTACACCATGAAGAAATATTTAAAGATATTAAAAACTTGAAGTATAGAAACTTTTATCAAAATGACTGGATTTGGCATTAAATGATCCAAAACGGATTGACAAAGCATAAACCAATTTTTTTTTCCTGTATAATTTAAAAAAAAATTTCTTGATATTTAAAAAAAAATTTTTTATTGTAAAACTTGACATTCTGTAATTTGTTCTTAGAAATTATTCGTTCTTTCTTCCCTTTTTTGATGACTTTCAACTTGATCAATACTTGCTATCTGCTGATGCTTAAGCAAGTTAAAAAGTTTGTTAATTTATATTTACAAGAAACAAGAATAGAATTTTATTGTCAGATGGATTGCTTTTCCTATTGTTCCTTTTATTTAATGTTGTGGATTTTAATTTTTATGGGATTTGCCTGTTTTCGACATTTTGTTTTCATTTGGCCAATAGGGTACATCAGTCCATCAAACAAAACAGTTTACACCATTTTTTATTTTGTACCCTACCCTGCAGATGCTTGGCATGTAAATAAATATGGTTCTTTTGTTATTAACTTTTAACCTTGAGATTAAGACATAAAATACTTGGAAAATGTAAAATTAATGCTGAGCCTCCATAGAAGATATAGTCTGTCATTTTTCTTTTCTGTTCAGTCCATTCTGTTTGCAATGTTTATGTGGTGCATAGCATGACCTCGTATTCAAGGAGGAGGTATTTTTTTCTTTTGGGAAATGCTTGGGTTTCTGGTGGTAAAAATAGATAACTTTCATGGCAATTTTGAATTGTATAATACATTATATGATGCTAAGCATCCATGACAGATATAGTGTATTTTTTGTCAGGCTGTTTGTAATGTTTATGTGGTACATAGCATGCCATCGCATTTGAGGTAGAGGCAGTTTTCTATTGAGAAATGCTTGAGTTGTTGGTGAAGTAGGTCTGATGATTTAAAACTCAAAATATGCAGTGAAACCATCACCGATGACCGACCTCGGAGCATCTACAAGATTATTTTACAATAAATGGGCTCTGAATCCAGGTTGAAAAACCCTCTTTTAGATAATTGTTCTTCCATGTTTTAACTGTTTCTGTTCCCAATCGCAGAATGTGACAAAAAGTTGATTTTAAGTGGAGCCCTGGTCTCTCTCTCTCTCCTTTACTTATACTTATACTTATTTACTTCAGACATCAGGAACTGAATGACGATTGCCATTAACTGGTATTGACTGAGAAGCAATCAAGAATAGATTTTGTTGGCTTTCACTATTGTTTGTATGATTTATCTTAATTACATTTTATAATTAAATTCTTATTCTCGATTGGAGTTCTTCTTTTGATTACTTGAATTATATCTATAACTTAAGAAAAAAGTAGACTCTGAAATCTGAGTTGTAGTCAATCCGAGCAAATTTATTTCTTCAAGAATCTTAGTTAATTAAACCTTTAAATGAATCTGTTAAAATTGGCTGACTTAGACAAAAGAAAATCGTGCATAATGAAAACAAAAAAATATCAAAATGTGTGTACCATTATTAAATGGTCATCTTTTTTAACTTTTTTTTTAAAGATGACAAAAAATTAATGACAAAGATTAAAAAGAATTTAAAAAATTATTTTTAATTTGTTACTATAAAAAAAAAATTAACTTCAGTATTAAAAAAAACCTCTTCCTCAAAATTCTATAAATCTAACAAAGTTATCTTGTCGGATTTTCAAAGTAGGATCCAGATTACAATCTGTCTGACATATCCCTACTTGATTCGGACTAGTCTATGCTTTCATTTTTTTCCTTCCATTATGTTATTGGCATGAATATATTTTATTTCTCTATAGTTTTTTTCTGAAAATATTTATTCTGGCTAAGAAAACTGTTAGAGTGAATATATTTTCTGTATTCATCGAACATTCTTAAAAATTATACAAGGTATAGGATATCTTCATGTTCCCTGAGAATGTCATGTTGAGGTGTGTAAATGATGAGAATGTCAGGTTGAGGTGTTTAAAAGGGTGTTATCATCCATAGCAATCGATGGTTGAAAAGGTTTCTTATAGTTGTTAAAGGAAAGGGGCTTTATTTTGCTAACATTAAATGTGAACATCTATTTTTGGCCTCATTCCACTACAGATTGGAGGTCATTTTCCAAGGATTCAACCATTGCCATGCATGTGTGGGCATTTGATTTGTCCTCCTGCCAAGAATAGAGCATGATGTCATCGGCAAATACACTCATCTCAAATACAGTTGTATTGGGGAGGTCATTTATGAAGATCATGAATAATATAGGTCCAAGTATCGAACCCTGACATCCATCCACATTTATGTGGTGTTTGTATGTACGCCCTTTTTTAGTTAAAAAAGATCTGATTATATTAAATATTCGTGCAGTAATGCTGTAGGATTTGATTTTCTTCAGAAGACCATCATGCTAAACGTTGTTAAAGGCCTTGGAAATATGTATCGCTATTGCCCTAGCTTCACCTAACTTATGTAGTGTGCAATATATATATATATATATATATACCTTCAAAGGTGACCATTAGGATATCTGCAGTAGAACAGATTGCCTGCTGTTGGTAAGAGAGCAATTTAGAATTTTCAAGGTGATGAACTATTGCTAGATTAATTAATGATTCAAAGATTTTATTTTTTTTATAAAATTTTTTTTGTATTTTTATTTTATTTTTGTTAATGTGATTTGTTCAGTTGCAATTTTTTTATTTTTGTATACAATTTTTTTTGTATTTTTATTTTATTTTTGTTAATGCAATGTGTTCGGTTGCAATTTTTATTCTATTTGTATACATTTTTTTTTTGTATACAATTTTTTTGCTAATGGATCATCACTTATCAAGGCCAAAAGCCAATCGAGGAAAAAGATTAATGAGATGGATTAATTGTCAGTTGAGAAATGAAGAACCTTATGAGAGGACTGAAAGTTATTGCTTGGATGGACCCAGTTAGAATCCGTGTGGGATCGAATCATGACAGGAATCTGTTAACATTAGATTTGAAGACGACTGTTGTAATCTGTAAGGAAGCAGTCCCATGGTAATGTGTTCCATAGAAGGGATGCCCTTACGGAGAAGCTCTGTTTGTGAAAATTCCATTTGACACTAGGCAAACAGAAATAAAAAAAAATGTTTTCATTAGGGTAGCAAAGCGAGTTCTTGCCGTGAATGTCTTACAAGGAGGAACCAGAGATTGAAGCTCAGTCGAGCAACTTCCATGGAAATAACGATAGAGTAGCAACAAAAATGGTTTCTTGCTGGAAAAAAAAATTTTATTACTGAAAATTGTACCATTATATCATGAAGGAAAGAACTAATTTCAAAATAAAGTATCAGTTTCTGTGATAATTTTAACAGCTTCACTTAGTAACTCTTATTCTGTGAGGCTCATCTGTTAAAAAATTTTTTTTTTTTTATAATTAATTGGAGTTTATAAATCTGCATAATTTGAAGTTGTTTTAAATGTCTTTTCACATTTGTAAGAGGCTTTTAACTTAACATTTTTCATGAGATTTATATTTTTCAAATTTTGTGGTAAATCAAGAAAATATCTTATTCACTGATCCGAATTTGTTCTTATAAGCACTGTTCAGGTTTCATTTCACAAGCATTTACATAGAAAACTATGGCGACAGGTTTAGTAGGAAAATAATTTTTTTTATATACTTCTTTTATAAGTTTGCAGTTTACTGCTTAATATTTAGTAATAAAAAGAAAATTTTAAAAGGTTCCAAGTTTTTTTCCAACTGAAGCCATTTTTGGCCCACATTTATAACTGATATCCCTGTAGAAAATTAAAGATATTTTTTGTTGAAAATTTTAGAGATACAGAAATATTTACATTATATATGGTCAAACTGGTGTCTTTAATTTGGGTTTTTATTGCGACTATACTTAATACATTTTTCCTTTAGGCTTTCTTTACATCGGTCCCATAACCATCTTTTTGAGAGCCTCACCCCTTTTTAATGTACAGGGAAAGACTAGCTTTCTTTCAATGGCCATGTATAATCTTTTTTCATTATTTTCTTAGATTCAATCTGTTCATAATTGATTTTAAAAAAAAGAAATTAAAGCTTTTTTTTTTTTTAATTTGAAGCTTTCTTTTTCTTTTTCTTTTTTTAAATTTGCAGCCTTTTAAATAAATAAAAAAATTTGAAGCCATTGTTAAATAAGATTGGTCAATGGTGCGGATGGGCCTAATTGTTATGAACTCTGATCTATTATGTTCATTGATGAACTGATCCACCATTTCTTATTTCCTATAAGTAAAATCTGAAAATCACTTTCAATGACCATGAAAAATAGGTATTGTGTATTGGCCATAAATATGCAAGATCACCTGCAACCCGTTTCTTGTACTAATTTGTTTCCTTTTGAATTTCAGGGCAGCATTGGATGCCATCCGTAGACTCGATGATATTCTTCAGCAGAAACGTGCTTATCGTGATGTTTTTACACAGGATGCTGTAGGATTAAGAAACAAGTGAGTATGAAAGGATTGGACAAGAGAAACTAATCTTTTTATTACTTTTAAAAATTTTATTTTTCACTTTTGAAAATCTTGGGTCAAAACACTAGAGAATGTAAATATGAAGTAATTAAGTTCAGATTTAGTAAGTATATTAAAAAAAAAAAAACAGTAAATAATGCAACATTTAAAAAAAAAATTTTTTTTTAATTTAAGGAATCTTTTTAGAAGAATACGTTTGAAAAATAAACTAGATCAAAATGCTGTTATAGCTACTAAGTGTTTGAAACTATTAAAAGTGACTTTTATTTTGATGTTTTTACTATAATATATTTTCTTTTGCCTACTTGAGTTGCAACTTCAAGTATTTAATTATTTTAGCACCTTTCAGGAACTTTGCTATTTTCATCAGGAAGTAAAAAAAAAAAAAGCTTTGGAAATCTTAGCTACATAGGCTCTGATAATCTTATCGTGGCAGTTTGATTTGCGATAAAGAACAATAAAACATAAATGGTCACATTTTTCAAAAACGTTATTTTATATTCTTGTCTCCCCTTGAATTAGTTAACACGACTGTAACACTGCAAATATGCATGTGCAAATTCAAAGTGATGTAATTCAATCCAAACTCAACGCAAGAAGGAAGAGAGGGGCTAGCTCGCTACTAACTGGCTGTCTATCTCTCTGGCTATGCGTCTCTACACCCCTTATACTCTCCCATTAACTACACCGTATTATATTTTTTTTATTGCTTTTAAATTCATGTCTGATGTCACTGTGATACTAAGAACAGATACTACACTTTGATTTTAGCCAAAAGACCAAGGAACTATAAAAAATGTTTTTTATGACTCAGCATTTTTAAATGAATTAAAAAAAAAAAAATGATTTAATCTATTATTGTATTATCTTTTAATGGGATGGGCAGTGTAGTATCGGTTCTGTTGTCATAAGACGTTCCTCCCAGGAATTAACTCCTTTTTTAAGGGGTGGGGTAATCCTCCCAGGTATTACATCCCTCTCTGAAGGAGGGTTAATGTAGTATCTGTTCTGTTGTCATGAGACCATTTTCCCAGGTATGATTTAAATAAAATAAAATAAATAAAACTAAAGACTTAACTTATTGGATTTCTTTTAATGAGTTCTTAATAAAATACTGTCAGCAAGAAACAATGCAAGTTAATCAATATTTATTGTGGAGCTGATTTTAAAACGATCGATTAATTTAGAAATATTTTTTCTTTTTAATTACTGTCAACAATTGTATTTTTAGACCAAATTCTTTGCAGATTCTCTTTAGACGATTCAGTATTAATTTCTTCATTAATCAATTCTACGATCATGATCACTATTTACTTTCTTTTCCAATTATGTTTGCTATTAACAGACATTGATATTCCAAACCAGTTATTGAAGAATCTGTTTTTTTATCGACACTAATTTCTCTAAATTGGAAATTGATTTCTTTATTTCAAAACTAGCTGTATATACCTGGTGCTGCCCGGAAATCTTTGTACTTTTATTTTTGTTTGGCAATTTTTTAAAGCTATGTTTTTGTCTTTTTTTTTTTTTTTTTTTAAACCAAAGTAATATTTTTTTAAATAGATCATGAGATTATTAATTGAACCAAATTGTTATAAAGCTATAAATAATTATGATACTGTTGTTTTTTTTTTTAAAATCTCTATTTATAAAATGATTGGCTGTGAATAGCTCCTAAAATGTTCAATCTTTTAATTCATGTGGATTTGCTAAGAATTTTAAATGTTTTTAAAAAAAAAAAGGTATTCTTCTGGAAAAAGAATCTTTGTTAGCTACCTTACATTATTATGAATAAAGGAAAAATAGTATCCACTCTAAATGTTTTCTTATATGGAATAAGTATTTTCAGAAAGAAACTAATATGGAATAAAATATATTCCTTCTAATAATATAATAGAAGGGAAAAACTAAAAAAAAATAGTTTAGTTCGAATCAAATAAGATAACTTTATATGTTAGATAGATTTAAACATTATTGCTTTTTTATAGATTTTAGTTGATTCTAAAAATTAAAGAACTTTCAATTTTGATGACTTAAAAAAAGAAAATGGATGCTAATATAACCACTTCCTGAATATTGGCAACAGCAAAAATAATCTTGCTAACAAAATTTGTTAAAATAAATTTTTCTTAATATGATTTAACAACAAAGCAGAGACAAATATTTCTAATTATTTCTTTATAAAAACTACAGATAATTTAAATATTTCAAAGAAGACAAGCAATAAACATTAAGATTTCTTTAACGAGAGAGTAATTACTGGAACAAGTTGCTTCTCCTCATCTGTCCCGCGGTCTGACTAACCGTTGGGCACCAAAGATGACCTGACAACCAGCTTTCTGCAACCCTTTCGATCTTCTGCCTTCCTGAGTGTGCTACTCAGTGCCAGCCTTTTGGCTAAGATCAAAGTGTAGTATCTGTTCCGATGGATACTGCACCCCATACTGGTGTTGTCTTGGCCTTCGGGTCTTGATTTACGCCGGTCAATGGGTCTGTCCTGTGCAGTTCTGGGAGGTCCACCGTCCCAGGCTTTGCCTCCCTTCTTTGGGGAGGAGTAAGTTTATTTCTTACTGCCTGAGGCGCCTCTACCAGGGAATGCCGATGGGGCTGCCCAGGCAATTTTTAAACCCCACTTTCCCGACCCGACCGTGGGTCACATCTTACTTGTGGGAGTAAGATAAAAACTGGCCTTGTGCCTAACTCCTGGAGAGGAGTAAATCAATACTCAGTGCCAGCCACCATCTTAAAAACAGTATTCATCCATACAAAGTTAGTTCCCTTTGATTATAACAAAAAACAGCATAGTTAAAAAATGAAAAAAAAAAAAAAAAAGAAAAAAAGAAAAAAAGAAACGCAGGGTCGGTACAGCTAGTAACAAATATGGACTCTTGTTAGTGACTGATTTTAGGCTGAGTAGACAAACTTGAACTTAAAAATAAAAAAAATGGTTAATGATTCAATAATTTTATTTACATCTGACGAGATTAAAGCTAATGGTATTAAAAATTGTATGTATAGTTATGATTTTTACTTCAACAATAAGTTTATTTAATCACTTGCATTTATTTTTGTTTTCTGTAGATTTTAAAAGATATTTTCTTTGCAATGAGAGACACTTTAATTTCTGCAATAGAACTGTCTTGAGAATGAACCTACTTTCATTTAAAAAAAAATGTTTTCTGATATATTTTTTTTAATAAAGCTGGCATTTTCTTCTCGTTTTTTTTTTCTGACAGGTTGAAATATTATTGTGAACGTTTGATGTTCTACAATCCCATTGACTATGGCCGCAAGGCAGAAGAGGTTCTTTGGCGAAAAGTTTTCTATGACATTATACAATTGGTGAAGAGAAACAAGCGGGTAAGCGTATAACTTTATTTTAAATACTTAAATTCTGACATTTGCACGTCGGAATTTACAAACAAAACAAAACTTTTTAAATGGTTTGAAGCATATCATAGTAGAAAGATAAGCACAAGTTTGAATATCCTGTGCATCGCTCCAATATGACTCTCTTTCATTCTCTTTTGCCACAGTCATCATCATATGTCGCACATATGTTAGGCGACAATGACTTACTAAGCAGACCTAGTATAGAATTCGATACAATATGGGAACCTATAATTATAAATAATAGATAAGTAGTGACCTAAAGTTAGATAAAAAAAACAAGAATAGGTTTAAGGCTCCCAAAATTCATACTAGAATTGTCCGCAAGGACCCGTGGCGCAGTAGATATAGTACTAAGTATAATTCAGTTCTAAGTGACAGTCATCTGAAGGTTAAAGGTTCAATCCTCAGTGTGGGCGATACAAAGAATTGCGAATTACTGAAGACTTCTTCTCAGTCATGGAGATGGAACTTGAGCATGCTTCCCCCCTGGATTAAATAAAGGGTTCCGTTCGAAATTCCGTCCAGACTCCTGAGTTAGACAGAAAGATTCCCGAGTTTGACAAAGTACACCTGAAAAAGGTCGGAGGTTACATCGGGCGAAACGTTGTGATAAAAACACCCAAGATGAGAACAGTAGTCCGACTATACCAAATTCTACGAATTATCAACCCTCATCTCAAAAATTCCGAAGCATGACTCTCTTTCATTCTCTTTTGCTACGGTCATCATCCGTTTTACATGCTGGCATGCATTGGACGGCTTAAGAAATTGACTTCTGAAGTAACCTATCTCTGGCCAGGTCTTTATTTATCCATCTTTCCCTCAGGTCCATTTTTATCACTTTCTCCCATGTTTTCGATGAACTGAACCTGTTACCTCAACTGTTCTACATCTACTAACCCAAGAACTTCCATCCATTCTTTCAACATTGGTAACAGTTTTCTGATAAACACTGTCTATTTCCGAATTCAAAATTGGAAAGCGTCACCAAGCAGACTGTTTCTCTTTTACCCTTTTCACACTGCTGGAAATTAATGCAATTATTTTAATTGAACGAATAATACTTTCATTTTTATATTTCACTGACATGGCTTCTGTAAAAATCCTATTGGCCAAATTAACGCATGTCAATATTAAAAAAATAAAAAGTAATTTAATGCTATCCTTCTTTATTCATATAAATAATTTGTTTCTAAGGCGATTTCATATCGTGTGTAAGGTACATAACTCTCGTCCAACTTTATCATATTTAGTTGGGGTGCAAGAGAGATAACTTCGTTTTGACTAGGCAGAAAGACATTTTTTATTTATTAGGCATGTTTATATTTTAAAAAGGTTTAATATTTTGAAAATGTCTTGTTTAGAACAAGTTTCAAGTAATTTCATTTAAAATTCATAGCTCTCAACTTGATTTGATTTAAAAAAAAAAATATATATATATATTTCTGCTATATTTAAAATATTTTTAATTTCTCTGCAGCATAACATACTAGATACATATAAACATAACTTATTTTTTACTTATTTTATTGTATTTTGCAACCAATCAGATTCTTTCTTTTTAATATTAGTTTTTACCTCTTTAATCATTTTAGTTGGCCTTTCTCAAGCCAACAAAACGACTATAAACAGAACACTTTCAATCTTAACTTAACCAGGCTTCAAGATATGCACTTCTAAGGTGCAACATGCCTCAGCAGATCTGTTTTTTATAGCACATTTTTCTTTCCTTACATAATCCCTTTTTTTTTTCTGGAATGCACAATCCCGTTTCTTCTCCTCCTTCATTGAGCTGAATATTCTTACTACAAGCAGTTCGACATGCACAGTCAGCAACAGTTGCATATGTTCTTCAATAGCGTGTGATTCATACACGCACACATAATAGCGTGTACACACAATTGCTTTTTTCCGTTTCCTGCACTACATGCAGGCGACTAAAACAAACTTATTGTAAACATTTTGATTGGGAACCTGCGAACATTCTTATTAACTAGACACAAAATGAAATGTTTTGTAAAGTTTACTTTGTTACTTATCAAGTAGACAAAATAATAAATAGAACTTGTTGAATTTGTAGAGGGTTTTTGTTATTCATTCAAACATTTCTTCCACACTTGTTCAACCGCAATTGTTGATGATTTAAAAAATTTTTTAAAATTTATC
Organism: Sepiola atlantica; assembly: GCA_963556195.1. NCBI lineage: Eukaryota > Metazoa > Mollusca > Cephalopoda > Sepiida > Sepiolidae > Sepiola > Sepiola atlantica. The sequence continues at coordinate 74,700,963 of OY744530.1, forward strand.
TTGTACATATTTGCACTATTTTTCTGTGTGTGAATGTTTGGCATTAACGCATCAACTGCAATCCATATGGTAGGGTTTGGACGTACTAGTAAATTGTTCGGCGCTCTTGTATAAGCAGTAACCGATCTGAGGGAGATAACTCTATTTTTCTTAGCCGCTGCTATTCCAAATTCGCTTATACTTTGGCAGGGGAGATAACTTTGTTTATCGCAGCATGAAAGCAAATAAATAACTTTTTTCAAAACCGTAACATGTTTTTTATTAATTGTTATAAAGTTTATAAACTTTGTGGCATAAAAGTTGTTTTCTTTCATGCTGCGATAAACAAAGTTATCTCTCTTGCCAAAGTATAAGCGAATTCGGAATAGCGGCGGCTAAGAAAAATAGTTATCTCCCTCAGATCGGTTACTGCTTATACAAGAGCGCCAATTGTTCATCATACACACACGCATAGTTGTAATTTAGGAGCGACGTTGAACTTGGTCAGTACTAAAATGGGTGACCATTAAAGAATATCAAATGCTGAATGGGGAGAGCTCTCCTCTTATCTCAGCATGGTTTCTAGTCGTCCTGGACTTCTTTGCCACTGGAATCAAGCAATGCCGATTCAGGAGAGGTGGTTTGGTAATTGCGTAACCCTTGCTTCACAATTGATTCCGTTGTCTCTTAAGACTGAATGAAGTCTGGGAGGAATTAACAAAAAGAGCTCATGTACGCTTGTAAGAGCATAATATATTTATTGTAGGTAATACTATACAATGAAAATATGATTAGACATTGATACTGGCGATATAATGAATAATAAAAATGCACTTAGCGTTATGTTAGTTTTAAAAAATCGTTTTCTACATATTTAAAATTAAAAAAAAATATATTTGAAAGTTGATTATTGACTTTTAATCATTGGTGAATTTCATTTAATTTCAATAATTTATCTTTCAGCATATTCGGCCTCATGGCTCCCTCGAGACGGCATTCCGTACTCACCTTGCTGCCGCAACAGGATATTATTACCACTTGCTTCTCCGTTTGCAGACAGAATTCAGCCTTCAGTTGGATGGCAAGTTAGACTTTCCCGTGGTTCCAGATCATTCTACAGGTAAAAACAAACAGATTTTAATAAGTTTCATTTCAGGACGACAAGAAATAATCCTATGGTAACACTACAATCATTTATTTATGTTAATCAGAATATTATAATTATGGATGGCCCGAATAACCTGCATATTTTCTTCTTCTCTCCTGAACATGATCTCACTCTAATAATGATAATCCTTAAAAACATTAATTTATGAAAATTAGTCTTCAAATAGTTAGAAATAGTCCAAACAATCTCCCTCCCCAACTCTTCTGAGCACTAGTCCAATCTAATAATGCTAAAACAGCACTGACAAAGTTGCTATAGACATAAAATCTAATATAGTAATCTTGTGAGATTTTAAAAGTTGGACCTGAATAGCATTTATGCTGATATATCAAACTTTGATTCTGACTAGTTAATCTTCATTTGTTATTGTTGCACCATGTTATTGGCACTATAATGTACTTTGTAACAGTTTATTTGAAAAACATCCATGTAGTCTCGCCTGGACAACTGGTAATATAGGAACTAGAGATGGGCGGTTTTACCGAAAAACCGCGGTTTTTCGGTTTCGTCTCCATACCGAATACCGAATCGTTTTTTTTTTTTTAAAACCGTAACCGTTCGGTATTGTGTTTTTACTACAGTAAGCCACCATATACAAAGAAAACACGGTTGAAAAGATTTTCTGATTTGAATAAAATTGAATATTACCAAAAAATGTTATATTAGTAAAAGGACAGATTGAACAAATATATGATAAAAACATTTAATTTACTTGTAGGAAGAAATCTTTGTTTACAGTTTGTTTATCATTAACATTTTGAATTTTCAAATGAAAAAAAGAGAAATACGACAGACATGACATCGTATTTTTAGCATAAACCATTTTCAAATGAAAAAGAAAAAATCAAACGCGTTCCGTATGATGTCGAAAATCTATTTGATTCAACTCAAAATTGTAAAATAATTATTTATGTTTGTTTCAGAGTTATCTAAAAAAAATAAGTTATTAAAATGAAATTAAAAAAAAATACTTGTTGTAAAAGTAAATAAACGAAAAGTAGCGAGCGAGTATAAACATTTAAAAAGAAAAAAAAGTAGTTGCCAATGCTAGTATCACTTTATTCGGATTTAAAAAATTATTTTAAACATTAGGCATTTCATTGTTTACTTTTAAAAAGCCACTTCATACATAAATTGTCATTTCTAGAGAACTATCTCTCAACTATACCGTTTTCTCTCCTAAAAATGGGTTATTCAAAAAGTAGACTATGCAACGATTTATATTTTACTAAATTGTTAATATGGTATTTATTTAGAGTTGACAATTTATTCGAAAGTTTAATTATTAAACTTTAATCCAAGTCATGAATTCTATGACTAAAATTACCTTAAAGCTTAAAAAATGACTTTAGGTGAATTAATAATCTCTACTTTTTTTTAACCATCCTTCCTTTTCCCTTGGCGCGGTTTTCGGGTGTACTACTAGTCTTTTACGCATGTCTATAAAGTTTTATTACCCTGTCTTAAAAACAAATATTAATAACTAATCATCACACAAGAGAATGAATAGCTTCCATAGTAAAAAAAAAAAAAAAAAAAACGAAAAACGAAAAACCGAACCGTAAACCGAGGTTTTAAGGGAAAGATACCGAAACCAAAATTTCAAAAACCGCCCAACTCTAGTAAGGGGCAAATCAAGGGACGTTCGTTTCTGTAACAAGTATGGTTAGTCTTACGATTGACACATGCATATTTCTTCGCTTAGCAATAAAACTTGAAATTAAAAAAAAATGGTAAAATGGGGCCTTCAATCCATTTGTAAACAATAAATATTTATAAAATCTTTTTATAATCCGATATCTGCCATGCAGATCTGTTTTGAAATTAATTAGTAAATAAAACCTAGATAGTATTAGGAATTAAATTTTTTTCTTAAACATTTCAAAAACTTTTCAGTGAAAAATAGTCAGTAAAGTTTATCGTTTAGGAAATATTTTGTAACATTTTTTTTCTTAGTCCGTCATACCAAATGCTAATTTTATTTTTCATGAAAAAAGTTAATTCTTACAGAAAATAAAGAAAAGATATTTATTTAATTACGTTTATTTGTCTCAATCGTACGTCCACACACTTTAGAATGAAGTGAAACAAAAACATTAAACTAAATTTATCGTCTGAACTTTAATTCAAGTCAGAAAATAAATACATTTCATGACGAGGAAAATATTTTTATGAAAGGTACAAACATATTTTATTTGTTCATTTTTATAACTGGTTATCTTATTGAACATTAACAAAAAAAAAGATTTTTCACTTTCTTTTGGATATTATCGTGAGACAATTCTTTTCCTTATTTTTAAGAAATTTTTTTATTTTTTATTGAAAAAATTTTTTTTTACAAATTCAGAATAACATTGTACAAATTCAAATTTTTTTTCAGTCTGTTTTATTTTTATTTTTTTTATTTCTGTAAGAAATAAAGAAAAAAAATTGTTCAATCGATCCAACATTTATGGGAGAAACATTTACTACGGACAAAAACAAACAAAATTGAAATAAAACTTTTTCTATAAATTAAACATAAAATGATCACCAACTTCCAATCTTGTGCAGAATTGTGAGCAAGTGATAACATCAGTTTTAATATTATGTAGTAACCAAATTTTTTTTTTTTTAAAGATCAGCTATAAACATTTTTTTTTTTTTGTGTAGCGGGGTAACAAATTTTTTTCTTATCTTTTTTTTTCATATTATGTAGTGAATTCACTACTTCACAGAAATTACCATTTTTAGTTTATGTATGTACTGATTTGGTAAAAATATTGTTTTGTTAGTAAAAAATTCTTTATTTTTCCAATTAAAATTAATGTAAAATTTGAAGCTGATATATCACCAGAACCCGCCAAAAATTTATAACGGATGGAACGGTTATATATTTATTAATATACAAATAAATATATATTGGTCTTTATTATAGAGTGGAGGATAGACCAATTTCTTGGATGTATCCTTTTTAGAATTTCGTTATATGTGAATTTTCTCAAAATTTTATATTTTATTGCATAACACAATTATGGGTGTTACCATGCTTGTTTCTCTATCAAAACTATGGCAGCATAATGTATCCAGTATTTTGGGGTCCTGGGTATGACCTTAAAAGACATCCAGTGGTGAGGTGTCCATTTGGGAGCTGTGGGGAATGTAGAGTTGCCCCTTAGTTGCCATTGCTTACAGGTCCACTCTGGCCCAGAGTGATAGTATCTGTAAGGGCCACATCTATGGGTCAAATAGAACCTACTGGCGCTACCAAATCAGGCTGTCTGAAGTTATTGACTTCTTGACTCAAAATTGTTTTTTCCTTTGTAAAACTCAATCATGTTCTGCAAAATCCAAAACAAAAAACAATTTCCCTCCCTCCCCTCTTCTTCTCTCTCCCTTATTTATCACCCCCTCCCTTTCACTCAACTAAACACCATGAATAAATACTTGAACATATAAAGAACTTGAAGCATAAAAACCTTCACCAAAATGACCAGATTCGGCATTAAATAACCCGAAAAGGGTTGATATGCCATAAAAGAAAACTACCTACCATACCAGTATTTTGATATTTGAGTGTTTTGTGAACCTTATTTTCGATGCTTTTGTGTATATAGACGTCAAATATAATGAACGTTTTCTGTTGCCATAGACACCAACAACTTTGCAACACTTATAAATGTAACTACCAGACCTTACCCCAGCGTTGCCCGGGAATGAACAAGAACACCTGTGTACTCATACTCTCAGCTCTGAGCTTCTAATATTTATTATTTTTGGTCCCCCAATTTATGAAATCGGGGGACCTATGTTTTGAGGCATTTCCGTCCGTCCGTCCGGATTTTTCTCCGCAACCATCCATTGAATTTCTCTGAAATTTTGCATGAAGTTGTAACTTTGGTCAGGTTAGAAAGTGACATTCTCCGATTTAAAAAAAAAATCTGGTTAGACCCCCAGGGGGTCAAAAGGCCCCGAAATAGCAAAAAATGACATTTTTCATCCATCCATTCAATTTCTCTGAAACTTGGCCAAAATGTGGAGGCAATTGTTCCTAATAGAAAATAAGTATCGCTGACCTTGGAAAAAATCTGGTTCGTGCCCCCAGGAGGTCAAAAGCCCCCAAAATGGCAAAAAATGACCCTTTTCTCTCATTACGTTTGATCCATCCATTAAATTTTTTTGAAACTTGGCCAAAATGTAGAGGCAATTGTTCTGGATATAAAATGAGCATCCTTGACCTCAGAAAAATTCTGGTTCGCGCCCCCAGGGGGTCAAAGGGGGCTTAAAAATGCCCCAAATTGCCCAAATTTATTGCATTTTACACTCACCACATCGAGTCACATACAGAGGGGGACCACACATGCGCGGCTTGTTTAATTTCTATAATTTGCAATTGGTTCAAGGGAAATAAGTTTAAAACTATTTATAGAGTTATTTCCCTTGATTTCTTGAATAAAAAACATTTTTTTCTGACATCAGTCAATAATTTGGTCTGATTATCCCAAATGAATAAATGTTATGATTAATTTTTTTTTTTTTTTTTTTTTTACCATAACCAACTTGAGGTCATACTAAATCAAAATCTGTAAGATTTGTAAGTGTATCTTTGGACGTTTCTGAGTTTTAACCTGACAGACATAAAAGACAACTTTCCTTTATATAATAGAAGATAAGTAACTAAAACGACACAAAATCACTTACCGAAATGCAGAGAAGGGAGTCTGAGTTTATAACTATTAGTGTATTCATTAAATAACAACAAAAGACTTTTTTCATGGTAATTTGAAGCACCACAATTTCTTCCAGTGATTCCGGATGTTGTGCAAAGAAAAATGATACCTATTGTGAGTAAGTAATATTTTTAAATACTTTTTTTTTTTTTTAATTAAAAAATTTTTTTCCTAAAGAATCACGACTTATCAAGGCCCAAAGGCCACTCGAGGATAAGGATTAATGAGTTTGTCAGGTGGACGGTGAGACAACATCGTGAGGATTGGTAATGATTGTTATAACTGGTCAGAATTTGATGATTTAAGAGGACGGCTCAACAAGAATTTGTTTACATTAGACTTGAAAACGACTGTTGTAGTCGGTTAGGAAGCAGCCCCACAGTATTGTGTTCCACAGACGGATAGTTCTAGGAAAGAAGCTCTGCTTATGGAAGCTTCATTTAGTTTAAGGTACACAGAGAGAGAACGTGAAATGGTTGTAGTTAGACAAGTTTCTGTTGTGAATTTTTTACAGGGGGAACCATAGATTGGAGCACCTACCATGAAAAATACGATGGAGCAGAGAAAAACTAGCAACGTCTCTTCTGTAAGAAAAGGGATGGTAAGGAAGAGAAGAGAACATCCTTCACTAGATTTCAAAATCGGTTTTGTACTCTGTCAAGATAGGAAAGGATGCTTAGAGCGACACCTTCCCAGATGTGACAACAGTATTCCATCTTAGGACGTATTTAACTTTTATACAGGTAAAGGATTACGTCATGAGTGAGATACTTTCTGGAGCAGTAGAATGATTTAACCATTTTTCCGGCGACCTTAGCAACGGATTTGATGTAAGTCTTCCATTTCAAGTTTGAAGCGAAGGTCAGTCCCAGAAGCTTATCGAAGCAGGGGGCCATTCACTTCAATTGAGGCAAAGTGAGGATCTGAGCTTTACATTATTATTCTTTTTACTATTGATTGGTTAATATGTCGCAATTCAGTTTTAAGTAACATTTTTTTATCACTGAATATGAAAATTAAATGGACATATGTTAAGGATGTCCATCTTGTTTGTTTGTTTTTTATACTCAGATGTGTATAAAGTATATCTGGATGAAATGGGGCACAGGGTGGAGAAGGTGCTAGTGTGATTGCAATAGTTAGGAGTAGATGGAGTAAGTTCAGAGAGCTTCTGCCATTACTAACCAGCAGAGTGTTACCATTGTTGACAAAGGGAAAAGTCTATCAGTCATATGTATGGAAATGAAACCTGGCCAGTGATAGTTGAGTAAATTTGTTGAATGGAGAGAAATGATATGAGTCAGTTATTTTCGTGGGGATGCCATCTTTAAAATAAAAATAAAAGGGATCTAATCCTGTATTTGTCAATAGTTAACTTTCGTTTGTTTGGAACAAAAAAATGTTTAGGAGAAAAAGAACAAAATAAACCCTGAAGTTTAAAAACTATAAATAAAACAAAATGCAAATAACAATACTACTGGGCAACGCTGGATAGGGACAGCTAGTATGCATTAATATGAATAGATTTTTTGATAAATTAATTTAAAAAAATATAATTCCAATAATAAAAATTCTCTTTGAATTAATTTTCTGTCTTCTGTGTTTCTTTTCGCAGGTAAAAAAGGCCAAATCCACAATTCCAAGAAAAAAGATGTGAATCCTAATGTTCAAGAATGGGCATTAGGAGCCTGTCACCGCTGTCTTGTATACCTGGGAGATATTGGTAAGTAGGACATTTCCTTGTTTCTTTGAACTTTACTGAGATTGCTTTTTTTCCTTTTTTCTTTGTAAAGAATGGTTAGATCAATGCAAGACAAACTTCAAGTCGGGGTTATATCATTAAAAATCTGGTATCTACTCTCAATTAATGTTCTAGTTGGCTGTGAATCTCCAGTTATGAGCTTTTGCAAATTAAAGAATTTGTATGCTTAAGTCAGTCTTTTAAAATGAGTTATGATAAAGTAGTACAAAACCTTAGTTATTGTAATCAAAATATTTTCTGAGAAATAGAAATATATGCTAGAAATGAGTCTTTCACTGTTAGGAAGGGTGTCTATCCCCAAAACTTTGGTCAAGGAGATAAATTTTCTTGTAGCATCAGAATTACTGGTTTAACTTTAAAAATTTTTTTTTTTTAACATAGTTCACCCCAAACAAGGCAAGCCGCCACTGTAGACGTAAGGGGCTACTGAGAAAAGAAAAGGGGAGAAGGAAGAGGGGGGGGGTCAACCTAACTTGGGATCTGCACAGCGAGATGTCTGTTTACATTAGTTTTAAATTTCTGGATGTCTGTTCTGTCGGGGAAACAGGGGGCAGGGAGAGAGTTCCAGAGGCCAGCAGTACGAGGAAAGAAGCTATTTGAGTAGAAGGCTCTCCGACATCTGGGGACCTCCACAGTGAATGAATGAGATTTAGTTGATTGTCGAGTTAGTCAAGGGAATTTACGTCGAGGGGGCACCAGAGTTGCCAATTCATCGGAGCATAATCCATTGAAGTAAAACAAGCACAAGGATGCCACATTGCGGCGATGGGACAGAGGCTGAAGCTTGGTTGACAGTGAGGGTCCAATTAGGTTGGCGACTCCCTTTTGGACCTTGTCAAGGAGGGAGAGACTAGTAGATGATGCACCAGCCCAGATGTGACAACAATACTCCATGCATGGGCGAATGGTGGCTTTGTAGAGATACAGGATAATGTCAGGTGTGAGGAGTTTACTAGCACGGTAGAGGGAGCCAACCTTTTTTGCGGCAGCCTTGGCAATGTCTTCAATGTATTTGTTCCAATTCATGTTACCTGTGAAGGTTAGGCCGAGGAGTTTGAATGATGAACTCTCAGGTAGGGTGTTATTTGCCATGACAATCGGTGGTTGAATAGGTTCCTTGTAGTTATTGAAGGAAAGGAGCTTTGTCTTTGCGGCATTAAAAGTTACCAACCATTTATGACCCCAATCCACTACAGCCTGGAGGTCATTTTCTAAAGATTCAGCCATTGCCTTGGATATGATCGCGTCTGTTTTACCAACATGGCGAGAGTAAAGCGTGATGTCGTCAGCAAATAAACCAATCTCAGACTCTACGTCATCAGTGAGATCGTTTATGAAGATCAGGAACAGTAAAGGTCCAAGGATAGATCCCTGGGGTACACCAGCATTTATGTCATGTTGCTTAGATGAACGGCCATCAGGAACAACCTGGATTTTTCTTTTGTCTAGGAAGGATCTAATTATATTTAGTAATTGCCCAGTAATACCGTATGAGCGTATTTTCAGGAGAAGCCCTTTATGCCATACCTTGTCGAAGGCCTTGGATATATCAAGCGCTACTGCCCTAGCTTCACCTGCCTTGTCGAGCGTATGATACATACGTTCCGAGATGACCGTTAGGGTGTCTGCAGTAGATCGTACTTGTCTAAATCCATACTGGCAGTCAGAAAGAAGTTTAGCATTAACTAGGTGCCGTACTATCGCCAGATTGATTAAGGATTCAAAGATTTTAGCAAAGATCGGCAACAGACTGATTGGGCAATAGTTCTGAGGATCGGTTCTATTCCCAGAACTCTTGTAGACTGGTACCACAGAGGCAATTTTCCAGCTATCGGGGAAGCAAGATTCAGCTAGACATTTATTGTAGAGTTTGGAGAGGACAGGGGCCAGTTCAGCAGAGCATTTCTTTATTACTATTACAGGTATAAGATCAGGTCCACAAGCTTTGGAGGTGTCAAGGTTTTTTATGTCTCTGACCTGGGATGGGGTGATGACCAGGTTATCAAGTGTGGATTTGGTCAGCAAAGGGAATTTGGGGAGGGGGTGGTTATCTGAGTCCAAAGTAGAGTTAGAAACGAAGCGTTGAGCAAGTAGTTCAGCCTTATCAGTGGCCGTGCAAACGACATCATTGTGGTTTGATAGTGGGGGAATTGTTGATTGACCATTATTTACTACACTATTGTAGATTTTCCAGAAATGAACTATTACAAATAGAAACTTTCTATACAATTTCTGGGATTGACAAAATTTCTCACCCAATTTTATTTACAAATGTATTATTATTATTTTCATTTTTCGTCTTGTCTCCAGCTTGAGGTTAGACGTTTTGTGAATAACTTCTAACTTTTCCTGTCTGTTGTCATTTCGATTGTGTTGCCCGTCAGGATCAGGTCGTCTTCAATAGACCCCCCCCCCCCTCTAGGTCTTAAGTGACCTACTACGTGGCTTTGGGCCATCAACGTCAATTTGGGGCACACTTTGGGGCGTTTCAAATGATTGACGGCAAGCAACATGGCCGCAGCAGTTCAGACGTTATTGTGCGATGTACTTTCTTATGGAGTCCTGTAGAGTGAGATCGTCAAATTTTCTCTATCCGATGCGCTGCAGACAGGATCATGTTGTTTTTGAAATTTCGTTGTTGACTATGTTTCGCAGCCATACAAAAGTACAGGTTGGACATGTGTGGTGTATGCTGCCATTTTTGCATTTGATAGGATCCCTGCGTTTTGTAAAATTGTTGACAGCTGTCTGAAGACTCCATCTGGCAGATATACGTTGTCTTATAGTTGTACGAGTTCACCCACAGGAAACAATTGTGTTACCTAGGTAGGTGAATTTATTGACTCCTTCGAGACCTGCAACAATTTCTCTTTCCATGGGAGTCTGGTTTCGACAAGTTCTGCAAATGAAATTAGCTGCATCTGCTACACTTAGCACTGGCAGGTTGGTGCACCTTTCTTGACACCACTTATTGCATGTTCTGCATTTGATGGAATTTGAGCCAGTTCCAAGCTTAGATGCTGCATGGGTATTTGCCTTGTGGAACAGATATCATCTCTTTAGCGTCAGATATCATATGCTTCGTCTTTGTCATATTAACTTTGGCATCGGATAGTCTATTTTGTGTTATCTACATTCTCTCTAGTTCATATTCTTGAAATCTATTTTGTACAATTATTTTATTTACATTTTTCTTAATTGAATTTTTCTTTTTCTACTTTTCAGCTCGGTATCAACAGGACTTTGACCACAGCCTCAGTAACAGTACTGCCGAGCGCTTCTATTATCAGGCACTTTGTCTTCTTCCTGAAGTTGGTAAGTTCTGAAAATTCAAAATCATTATTATTACTTAAAAATTAAAAAAAACATTTTTTTTTTTTACTGTATATCAACCCTTTTAGGGTCAGCTATTTTGGTAGCAGTTGATATGCGTCAAGGTCTTGATATCTTCCAATATTTATTAATTCATTTTTCTTTGGTTGGTGTATATTTTGTAAATAAATAGTTTGCAGGTGATAGTTTTGATTTAATCCATCGATGGGGCCCTGAGTGGGTAATGGCAACTATGGGGTGATTTCACACTCCCCAAAGCTCCTAAAATGGGGCCTCACCATTGGATGTAATTTACTGTCATACCATTGTTCGGGTTGAGATACAGTTTGAGTAGTTGATGGGGTTTGGAAGGAGAATAGGCAGAGGATGAAAATATAAAATAAATCAAAGTAGAAAGAGTTGGGAAAGGTAAAGTTTGTGATGTGTGTTTGTGAGGATTTTCTGTAAATATTGTTGCCAATACTTACCAACTTTGTTTTACTGCTGGTACTAAAAACAAGTTTTTCTGCTGGAATTAGCACAGATTTTTAAGGATGCCTAGAGCCTTTACCCCAAGTTTTAATAAAGTCAATTTGGGTTTGCTATATTAAGAAATTTCTAAATTTCTATCCTAAGTAAAAATCATCACAAAAATAGTAAAAGTCATTTCGTCATAATAGATTTTCTCTTAAAAAGTATATTTTCATACTTTTATGTGGATAAAACAGGATAAACTATTAAAAAATGATTTGTTTTTTTCATCATCTGCATAACAAAATATTAAATTAACTTTTTACCTGAACACCATGAAAAGTATATTCTGAAAGCAAACAAGATATTCTTTCATTTAAAAGTAAAATTGACCAGTGTAAATAAGAAATTTTCATGGGTTAAAATGTAAAAAAATAGTGGAAATTTTGCATTTTTCTTGTTGGAAATTAAAAATTTCCCCCAATAATAAAGTATTAACCATTTTTGGGGGTGAGGGAGAATCGCAAAGTCTATATCATAATCAAATTATTTCAGGCATAAAATTAAGTTTGAAGGAAAAAAATTGCCAGGGGTTAAAAAACAAGACAAATTTTTAAAAAATTAAATTATTTTGATATTTAAACTCATTATCTGATAAATGATCAGTCATAACGACATAAAAGTAGATATATTCTGAAAAAGAACAATGTTCTTCCATGTAAAATTGGTTGGTGTAATTAGCTCAAAATTTTTTCAGGGTGTAAAATAATCAAAATTGGGTACAATCTTGAAAAATTTCATATCTCAATTGGCCATAACATCTCTTACAACCAGATTCGGTCCCATGCAGAAAATACTGGATTCATGACTCAAAAACATTAGGTGATAATCATCACAATATCTGTGAGTTTTCTGGGATGGGTTTTCATTCATTTTTCTTTATATGACTTTAAAACAGCTGTGCCACCAAGGACTATATTAAAACTTCCTTGCCCAAGTTTGCTTTGAGAATTTTACATGTTCTGAGAAGTTTAAGAAGTTGTTTCAGAAATTAGTAATTTTTGCCGAATGTTGTCTTCCTATGTTAGATTTTCGTACAAGACAAAAACAGTTTTTTTTAAACAGCTGTGTTAGCAATGTCAACGTTTTACTTAAATACACTTCCATTAAAATGTGATTAATTAGATTTAGAAGAAAAGGTTCACATTTATGAGGATCGATTATTCGTTCTTAATCGCATAAAATTTCTTTTAATTCAGTTGATCCATCACCATTCTAACATGAATCAATTGTTTTATCTTAAGTGAGATTGATTTTGAAATATTACTAGTGAATTTATATGAAAATTAGTAAACATAAGTTACATTTGATTATTTTAAATTCTAGTTTTTGCTCATTATATATTTCAAATATGTATATAATTCCATGATAAATGCCAGTATACTGAAATCATATGCCCTTAATAGGGTTAAGATGAAAATTCATATACACTAAATATACAAAAGGAAGGAAATTCCCAAATTTTTACACTTTTATTGTCATTAATTAAGGGTATGACTACATATCAACCAAACCATTTCATTATCGCATCACTACAGTATAAATCTCTATGCATGAGTGGATGAAGTGTGTGAGGTGCGCTGAAGAAAAATCTCTACCAGTAAAATACATAGCTCTGTTGTGCTCACATACCCTTAATGACAATAAAAGTGTAAAAATTTGGGAATTTCTTTGCTTTTGTATATTTAGTGTATATGAATTTTCATCTTAACACTATTAAGGGCATATGATTTCAGAATACTGGCATTTATCATGGAATGTCACTACTTTTGTAAAGGCTATGCCTCAATACAATGATCATTTTTAAGTTTTTTTTTTTAATTTTCTGGAAAACTAAGGTATATGGTAAACTGAAATTAAAATGCCAACAACTAGACCCTAGAATCTCTATCTCTGCCAAAAGTCAGCTGAATCCATCAAATAGTTGATGAGATACAGGGTGGCACATACGTAAGTACGTACACACGGATAACACAAAATCATGCCTGACCTTTCTGGATCTGTGGGTTGCCTTGACTAATGATGCTGAAATTCTACACACCTATAGAACCTATCAAAAAAAAAATTTTGTGCAAAGTTGTAACTAATTTGGTTTTTGAGTTATGATTGATCAAAGAAATGAGATTTCTAGCATAGGCCGTTTTTGAAGTCTATTAAGGGATTGAGCGCTCTCGCACCTCCCTTGATTGTTATTGTAGCTAATTGTTTAAAAATAATTTACTAAAAGCAATTATGTAAGAAATTTGAACGTATTATTGTTTGAACTGAGCACTGTGTAACCTGGGTTATCTCCCTTTGACTATAAAAGATCAAACTTTCGTATGAATTTCTTTAAAGGCTTCATATGTATATTAATTCTTGTGACATTTTCTTTTCTATTCTATAAAAATTTTTTGTTTCTTTGTTTTTGAAGAATCAGAAATTGGAAGCGTTTGGGGTATCCATTTTTATTTAGAAAAAAAAGTTTTAATTTTAGTTTAATTCAGTTTTTAAGACCTAGTCCAACATCATCGCTAATGCAAAGGACATTGGTACAACTTGTGGACAACTCCTTCAAAACAACACGTCACTGTATCGAGATTGCGAGCAAAGCCAGACGGGTTCTCTACATGATCTGGAGATCCTTTCTGAGCCTAACAGCAGACGCTTTCCATCTCCTATACATAATCCTGGTACAGCTCATTCTTCAGTATGCCATCCAAGCAACAAATTCCTATTTTCAAAAAGATATTGTACATCTGGACTGTATTCAACAATTGGCAACCAGGATGATGAGAGGATTCTGCAAAGAACTGCTTCGAAGACTAAATCTGTCCTCACTTAAGCAGTGAAGGACCTGATTCTGGCATACAGCATCAACGGGAATGTATATCTAGTTTTTAGATTTAGTTTTTCACCCTAACACCTAGTCTTGGTTTCGGCGGTCATCCGCAGATGTACCACCGTTGCTTTCATCTGAACAAAAGAAAAACAGTATTTTCTGTCCGTATTTCTGCTTCCTGGAACAGCCTGCCAGAGGAGGTTGTGCTGATGCCTACCATATCCAGGTTTAAAGTCGCCTTGGACAAACATTAAGACAATATACATGGCTTGTTGCACTTGGCTATTTTTTTCCTAATAAAATTTTTTTCCTAATAAAATTTTTTTCCTAATAAAATTTTTTTGCCAATAAAATTGATTGATTTTTAGTTTTGTTGGAATATTGCAATAATTTACGTGCATATATATGTGCACACAAATCTTTAATGAAATATTTTACTGTGTGTGTGTATAATAATGATAATAATAATAAAATGCACTTAGCTAGGATTAGTTTAGGCATATTACCAGATATTAAATCAATATATATCCATTCCAATAGTGCTCCATAGTAGTTATTAGTAGAGCTGATGCATATATATATTTTTTTTCTGTTATTTGGTTTACATTGACAAGTCAAGGTTTCAGTCTATGCGACCTCATTTGAGTCACTATCCTATTCAACTGATAAAATATTTACTATTTCGGAAAACATACGTGAGGAGGGTGGGGGGTTGATTGTTAAAGTTTTAGCACTGGTAGGTAATGTTTGTTTCAGTATTAGGTGATAAACTTTTACCAAGTGGCTTCTTGGTAAATATGAAGATAGATTAAGGATGTTCTTACCTACATCAGAATTTGTGGTGCACCCAAATTTTTATTAAATTGAAGCATTAGTTTTTATGACTGCACTCATGTGTAATTGCAACATACCGTGAGAAACAAATTTTATCATAGCACGAAAGAGTGCTCACTGATTCCCTTCATAGTTGCAGATATTTGGTCTTAAACTTTTGAACGTTTAATGCTAATTTATCCAAAAAGAATAACGATCTGGACCCATGAAACCTTTTTTTTTTTTCTTTTGACTTCACCTCAAACAAGACAAGTTGCCACTGTAGACATAAGGGGCTACTGAGAATTAGGGTGAAAGTTTTGGGGGAGGTCATCCTAAATTGGGAGCTGTGCAGCGAGATGCTTGTTCACTTCAGTTTTAAATTTCTCTACAGTCGGGGGAGCAGGAAGAGAGTTCCAAAGAACGGCAGCTTGAGGAAAGAAGCTATTGGAGTAGAAGGCTTGGTTAGGTACAGTGAGTGAGAAATTAGCCAAGCAAATTGACTGAACAGTTGAAAATTGCTATTTGCTTCAAATGTATGTGTTGTTCTATACAGAGCCTCTTTTGGCGTCCTCTCGAAGACGTTCTACCTGCCCCCCCCACCCCACAATAATAATGTAATTTATCATTTTAAATGTGGTTGCAGTGCCGACTGCGTAGGTAGAATGACGTTAGGATTGAATAACAACACCTACCCAACAAAATTAGGAATGGAACCTTTTGTTCGACACATATTCTTAAATATACATACGGATCGTCAATCATGGAACATTTGATTAAAAACCCAATGGGTGCAATGAATTTCGGCATTGACTAATTTATCATCTTGAGTAATGCTCACTTGATATTCCATCTGAAAGTTTTAGAAACGATCTATGTTCGTTCGAAAAGGTCCTCCCCAATTAAACAGAGGGAGTGTCTGTTAGGATTTAGCGTGATTAATCTCTAAAACACATCCCCCATTGTATATATAGCATAACGCTTTTTAATAAAAATGTAAACAGTTTTTTTTCTTCTCCCTTTTAAAATCCCTTGATTCACCTATGTAGAGTGTGGGCGAAACAGGTCGGCTAGCCTTTTTTTTTTTTTTTTTACATTTTCATTATGAACTTGCAGTAATATATATCTCTTTTGTTTCATTTTACTTCAGTCGAATTTCTCAGAAATCAAGAGGCCCCCTTCCTAAGGGCTAAAACTTGATCTTTATACGAGATACATAGATATTCGAGTGTTCCATTAAAGTTCTCCTCTATTTCTCAAACACCGAGCCAGTAAAGATGTTAAGACCATTAATTTTCCTCTTCCCCCAATTGACCAGTTAAGTATGTCATAGTATATCTTTCTTTTGGTCTCTTTGTCTTACCGAATTCCAGGACAAGAATTCATCTAGTCTGGTAGAGTATCCAGCTTAGTGCTCTTACTAGAGGCAACATCACTTGGAGAAGGTGCATCATTTTTCGTGTAAGCTAGTGTGGGGTAGCTATACAGAGGGGATCTTATTTGGGCTTCAAATATTCTGTTATTTTTAATATTTGGTCAGGGTTTACTTGTAGGGGAGAGGTATCCTCATGCCAGGTTGTCCTGATAAACCTCTGTACAGACACCTTAGACACTCGAGAACAGTGTCTAGTAGGCATTCAAGTTCTTTCCTGTAAGCACATATATATATATATATATATATATATATACATATATATATATATATATATGTGTGTGTGCATTTGCTGAGATGTAGAAAGACCAAGATTGTTGTGTGGAGGTGCAATGAGTCTACTTTGAGTTACCGGTCTCTGGTTTTTGTCTGGTAGAAGGTTAACTCCATTGTATAAAACCTGCCATTTTACTGAGCCGGATGTTTTACCCTTTCTATCTCTTAACTTAATATGTTGCTAGTTAAAGTTTTTGTGATGTTGTACAAGCTGCACTTTACTTAAAAATTATTTCATCAACATTGCTGACACTTGGCATTTCTCTCAGCGATGGTCATTCCCGTCTTATGAGTAGATGGCCATTACTATTTTTATATAAATGAAACCCTACCTCTCTAAATCAGAAGAGTCGATCGAAGACGGCGCAACTTGCATACACAAAGGACTCGAATTCCTTTAAAAGATTTATATCATGATCATGATGATGATTATTAGTTTAACACCCATTTTACATGCTGGCATATGTTGGACAGATTTAAGAAATTGACTTTCAAACTAACCTATCTCTGGCCAGGTCATCATTCAAACTACATAATTTGAAATGTGACAGATTGTTTTGGAAGTCATTTCCTTTGTTCAGGCAAGATTTTTATAGGCTGATGCCCTTCCTGACACCCAAAAAGATGCTTATAGCACCTGGTATTCCCAAGCGGTTATTCATCTAAGTACTGGCCAGGCTCTACGTTGCTTAACTTCATGAATCAGATGAGAACTTATGGTCTTGACACATTTAAATACAAATTCAAACTGATAAAAGAAAATTGAACTAGCTAACGTTTTTTTTTCCCTTCCATATTTCATATATAATCCCTGCTTGAGTTGAAAGATAACTTCATACGATAAAATATATATTAATATCTTTTATGTTAAGACTGCTTTAAAAAGCTTTGTAATAATTCGGTATGAGAATTAAAACTCAACTATTATTTTTTTTTATTTTTAACTTTATTCTTTCTTTATTTTGTAGGTATACCTCACAACCAACTGGGTAGCTTAGTTGGCTCTCGATACTTCCATACAGAAGCTGCCTACCATTACATACGATGGTAAATACATTTTTCTTTTTCTTTTAACTTAATGTGTATTTTATATATCTATATAAAATGTCATTATATAGATCATTCAAACTTGTCCTCCTTGTGGTTGTTATATACATAATGCTTTAGCCATTGCACTATCTCGCTCTCTTTCGATGCTATTTATCATAGTCTGTAACATTCTAAGAGTTTTGAGCTGAACCCTTTATTTAATCCATTGTGATAAACTTGCATCAGGTGGATTTCACTGAAGAAGATTTTTTGACACATATCAATCGAAACCACACTTAAAGAAAGAGAGAGAGAAATAAAGAGAGAGAAAGAGAGACAGAGAAAGCAAGAGACAGAGATAGAAAGAGAGAGCACACAAAATGATAGCTCCTTGTTTACATCTATTTTTAAATGCTTTTAAAACATACTCCCCCGCCCCCCGTCTTACTTCCCCCCCCCCGTCTTACTCGCTCTTCCCCCCCCCCCCCCCCCCCCCGTCTTACTCGCTCTTCCCCGGCCCCCGTCTTACTCGCTCTTCCCCGGCCCCCGTCTTACTCGCTCTTCCCCGGCCCCCGTCTTACTCGCTCTTCCCCGGCCCTCGTCTTACTCGCTCTTCCCCGGCCCCCGTCTTACTCGCTCTTCCCCGCTCCCCGTCTTACTCGCTCCCCCCCCCCCCGTCTTACTCGCTCTCCTCCCCCCCTGTCTTACTCGCTCTCCTCCCCCCCTGTCTTACTCGCTCTCCTCCCCTGTCTTACTCGCTCTCCTCCCCTGTCTTACTCGCTCTGCTCCCCCCCGTCTTACTCGCTCTGCTCCCCCCCCCGTCTTACTCGCTCTGCTTCCCCCCCCCCCCGTCTTACTCGCTCTGCTCCCCCCCCCCGTCTTACTCGCTCTGCTCCCCCCGTCTTACTCGCTCTCCTCCCCCCTTCTTACTCGCTCTCCTCCCCCCCCCGTCTTACTCGCCCCCCCCCCCGTCTTACTCGCTCTCACCCCCCCCGTCTTACTCGCTCTCCTCCCCCCGTCTTACTCGCTCTCCTCCCCCCGTCTTACTCGCTCTCCTCCCCCCGTCTTACTCGCTCTCCTCCCCCCGTCTTACTCGCTCTCCTCCCCCCGTCTTACTCGCTCTCCTCCCCCCGTCTTACTCGCTCTCCTCCCCCCGTCTTACTCGCTCTCCTCCCCCCGTCTTACTCGCTCTCCTCCCCCCGTCTTACTCGCTCTCCTCCCCCCGTCTTACTCGCTCTCCTCCCCCCGTCTTACTCGCTCTCCTCCCCCCCGTCTTACTCGCTCTCCTCCCCCCGTCTTACTCGCTCTCCTCCCCCCGTCTTACTCGCTCTCCTCCCCCCGTCTTACTCGCTCTCCTCCCCCCGTCTTACTCGCTCTCCTCCCCCCGTCTTACTCGCTCTCCTCCCCCCGTCTTACTCGCTCTCCTCCCCCCGTCTTACTCGCTCTCCTCCCCCCGTCTTACTCGCTCTCCTCCCCCCGTCTTACTCGCTCTCCTCCTCCCGTCTTACTCGCTCTCCTCCCCCCGTCTTACTCGCTCTCCTCCCCCCCGTCTTACTCGCTCCCCCCCCCCCTCTTACTCGCTTCCCCCCGTCTTACTCGCTCTGCTCCCCCCCCCGTCTTACTCGCTCTGCTCCCCCCCCCTGTCTTACTCGCTCTGCTCCCCCCCCCCCCGTCTTACTCGCTCTCTCCTGCCCCCCCCCCCCCGTCTTACTCGCTCTCTCCTGCCCCCCCCCCCCCACCCCCCGTCTTACTCGCTCTCTCCTGCCCCCCCCCCGTCTTACTCGCTCTCTCCTGCCCCCCCCCCCCCGTCTTACTCGCTCTCTCCTGCCCCCCCCCGTCTTACTCGCTCTCTCCTGCCCCCCCCCCCGTCTTACTCGCTCTCTCCTGCCCCCCCCGTCTTACTCGCTCTCTCCTGCCCCCCCGTCTTACTCGCTCTCTCCTGCCCCCCCGTCTTACTCGCTCTCTCCTGCCCCCCCGTCTTACTCGCTCTCTCCTGCCCCCCCGTCTTACTCGCTCTCTCCTGCCCCCCCGTCTTACTCGCTCTCTGCTGCCCCCCCGTCTTACTCGCTCTCTCCTGCCCCCCCCCCCGTCTTACTCGCTCTCTCCTGCCCCCCCCCCCCCGTCTTACTCGCTCTCTCCTGCCCCCCTGTCTTACTCGCTCTCTCACGCGCCTCTCCCTCTTGTTCCCTCCCTCTTGCTCCCTCCCTCTTGCTCCCTCCCTCTTGCTTGCTCCCTCCCTGTCTCCCTCCCTCTCTCTCTCTCTCTTGCTCCCTCCCTTTCGCCCGGTCTTTCTCTCCTGCGTTTCTACGTACCGCTTGGTCTCTCTCTCTCTCTCTACCTCCCTCCCTCCTGGTCTCTCTCACCCAGTCCCTCTCTCTTGCCCATCTCCGCCCCCTTCCATCTCTCTCTTTGGCTTTCTTTCTCACTGATTTCTCTTTGGCCCCTTTTTTTCTCGTTTGCCTCTACCCCTGTTCTACCCTCTATCCATTTCTCTCTTGTCTGCTTCTCCCTCCTCTCCATTTTCCTTTTCACTTCAACTTCCAAACATGTCTTCCAACCACTTTTCTCTTCCCTCTTATCTTTTCTGTCTCTTCATCCTCGGTCTTCCACTGTCCTTTCCTCCCTTTCTCCTGCCTCTTCTCTTCCTTCCTCTCTTGATATTTGTCTCATTTGATCAGATCTAAATTCTATTCTTCAAGAATTTCAAACGCTTTTCCTCCTTACTTGTAGAACTCTTCTTCAAAAGCAATGTCATATGCTAATTTGCTATTATTTGAAATATTTTTCATGTTCTTTATTTTTTCTTGTGTCATTAGCTTAGTGAGTCAAAAACCTTTTGATGGCGCCCAAGGCAACCTGAAACGACTTTTAGAGAAGAATCTAAAACGGTTCACTGAACTGAGCCTGAAGTCTCCACGTGATCTTCCTCCTGAACAACAAAGGTGAGTCAACAGGCAGGTTTTTCCAGTCCGTTCGTTTCCCTGTCCATTACAGTTAATAAAACAAAGTCATTCCTTCTTTTTTATTTATTTGTTCAGATAAATGGGAATGATGATCTCTATACATTCTAATCTATTATAACAAAGATACAGACATGGTTGGCATAATGGATATTATCGCAGACTATGGAATCGGCTGTGCTGAGTTCAAACCCTAACAAATATATTGTGGCTGTTAGGAAATGTATGAACTGGCAATCCCCCCCCCTCCCCTGGTTAAAATAACTACTTGTGTTCAATTAATCGTATAAAATCGTTGTTGTGCTCCAGTATTAAATCTGTTTGGTTTGGTTTATGTCATATCAATCATCTATGGGTTATTTAGCTCTGGATAAAGTTGTCAAATATAATTATTTATATTCTTAAAATACATTACTCTTAAAAGGAAATTTTTACAGACAGCGTAGGGGCATTACTTCTTAAAAACATTACTCCCTGAAAGCATTACTCCCTGAAAGCATTACTCCCTGAAAACATTACTCTTTGAAAACATTACTCCCTGAAAACATTACTCCCTGAAAACATTACTCCCTGAAAACATTACTCCCTGAAAACATTACTCCCTGAAAACATTACTCCCTGAAAACATTACTCCCTGAAAACATTACTCCCTGAAAACATTATTCCCTGAAAACATTACTCTTCGGCATTGGTAATCTTTGTTCTCAACATGATACGGTACAAATCACGTTGACACACCGGTTCCCGTTAGATCACCGAAGTTAAGCGACGTTGAGCCTGGCCAGTATTAAATGGGTGACCATTTGGGACTACCAGGTGCTGTATGTGCTCTCTGTTTATCTCGGCATTGTTTCCAGTCGTCTTGAACTGCTTGCCATTGGAATCAAGCAGTGCCGACTCAGGAGAGGTGTTGTTAGGGATTGCGCAACCGTTGCTTCATAATTACACGCGCAGCCAGCCCCTTATAGGGGTATCCATAGTCTCTCTAGACTGAACGGAGGGCCTGTTCTCAACATGATTTACCCTCAGCCACTGCCTTCTAGTATCTATTTGGGAAGAAAAAAAAAAAAGAAAAAGAGAAATAAGGTTTTCATTTTTTTTTAAGAATCAGATTGAATACGGTTGTGGATGAACATATATAAATACGTGGGCATGACGTGACCAGCCGATTAATCGGATCTGGCCTCTCTGATCTCCCGTCTAGCCAAAGTAAGGGCTGAAATGGAAGAATGGCTCAGCCACCAGGATCCCGTCCTAAAACATCACAGGTCGCTACCAACAGCCTACAGGTGGCCTTTTTTTCGGGAGAGGGGGAATGGGGTTACCCCTCTGCATGTATTTGCAGTCGGCGAATTTGTGGCTCCGCCGGCAAGGCGAATTAAATCTGAAGAGAGGGTTGATATGCCATAAAACAAACCTAACAGATGTGTTTGCATGCTTATATTGTTTTCACTTCTGCTATTTGCCGTTACTGATATTGTTATTATATTACAATTAGAGCTAGGTAGTCAGATGAAATAAAACTTTGAAGACGTAGTCAGTTTATAACTCCAACACCTGCAGATTAGGATGAATAGTCTATCAAAAATGTTTTAATTTATGATAACAAGAGCCATTTTACTTGTCTTAAACGATGCAATATAATTGACTAATGGATTTCATTGAATAAATGTATGAAATTTCAATAAGTTTATATTTTTATGTATCGAATACCTAGCAAGATAAATTGGAAACAATAAATTTAAAAGGTGTTCAGATCTTGACGGTCCATCCATCATTTTGAAAAGTAGGTGTTACATTGTAAATTCAAACAAAAAATTTAACATATTCCTCATTATACTGATTATATATATATATATATATATATTTAAAAAAGTATGGCCCCCAGTTGTATCTCTCTTGCTAAGATAGTTTCAAAATAATTAACATCCATTGTCTTAGAAAGCGCTAACATATTTTCCAGAAGAATTTAAGAGAAGAGAGGATGATCTGTAATTTTTTCACTTGTATTTGAATAAATTTTCTTGAACCTTTTATAGAAACCTTTCTTTGTAAGGCGAAACCTGTTAATGCCAATCTAATAAAGACTTTGTGATATGACAGTAATGAGATATTGAAGTTCAGTGAGAAGTAGATTCATGCCTTAAAAAGGGAATATGAATTTACTGTAGGCAGAATTTTAAGTTTAACCTTTTCTGCTTTTTGACTCTATACAAACTTCTTGATCTAAAATGAATTTTTTTTTTCTTTCAGGCCTCGTGACATCAAACGATTTTTTGTCCATTTTCTGTATCTGCTTGACATTTTCTACAATAACACGAGAAAGTAAGTCATTAATTAAATCTGGCTAATGAAACAAAGAAGGATTTTGAATTTAATTTTTGTCTCATTTGTGATTAATACGAATGTGATTTGATCGAGACGTAATGAATAATATTGCTATACCCCCCCCCCCTACTAGAAGGGGGCAGTGGATAATGGCACGAACTGATGATCTGAGTGTGTCTAGTTCGAATTCAGTTGGTTTTATAGCACCACTTTTTTAATGGATGTTGGCAACCTTCACATGGTCTCTCTTGTAAGTACCTGATCCTTGAAAGAACTGGAGAATCAATGCCAACAATTGAATCTAGCTGATCAAAAAAGTCATACTATGCTGATTCATACAAATTTACTCACCCCCAGCTTCATAAGATCTTTTTATTATAACATTTAAAAGAATTGCAAATAGAAAAATAAATAAACCATTTAAACATTTAAAAAATTTTTTCCTGCAGATAATTGTTGTCCCTATTTACCTGCTTCCCCACAAGGGCTAAGTTCAACACAAGGTTGTTTTTTATTTTATATAGAGGATATCAATCTCCCTAGTAGTTGTTTGATTATTCTCAATAGCCATTTTAAATTAGGACTGCATGTGTTTCGATCTAAAGCAAAAGCTTATCAAAGACAACAACACCTTCTTGTTACGGTTCACAGGTTTATTCATATTTTCAGAGAATTAAAATAGTGACCCATGGATATTTAAAGTGACCCAATTTTCTCCTCAATGGGGTTAAGAACCATTTTCAGTAGCAAAAAAAGTGTGAGAAAATGGAAGCAGAAGCGACTTCGTTTGTCTTCTGTTTCTGACTTCCTTTTCTATGACTTGGCTGACCACGATGACTAGTGTGGACAGCTCCCTCTCAATCGTAGTAGAAGTTGTGGCGAACAGTCGGTGGAGGGTGCAGAAAAAGAGTTAACCTTTCTTATTATACAGCTCCAGCTCAGGGTAATAGTGAATCAAAATATCTAGGGTTTGTAAATGTATCTTTAGTAGTTTCTGAGTTTTAGCTGGATGCACACACACACTGACGGAAATACGATTTTTCCATTATATAATAGACTTGCATTGCTATCCTGCGTTGCTTGAGAGGGGCATAAACAATAAAATAGAAGAGTTAAAAAGTGTGTATAGCATCTTTCTTTTCAACTTATCTTCCTCTCGCTCCTGCCCATTCTCCTCTCTTGTTTTAATGTATTAATAATAACTAGCGGGACCTGTGTAAATTACACGAAATTATGTTTTTAATACTCAATATCTTGTTCCTAACCTATACATGTTTGAATAAAATATGATAAGATTTGAACTTGTATATTTATTTAAATAAAAAGAACAATACATGAAACAATTTACAAAACTTCTTTATATACAATATTTCTAGTGAAGGTAATATTTCGACGACTAAACCTTACTTTGTAAATGTTTTCGATTAAATTAAATTTGGCTCCAATTCATGAATATTTATTTACTCCTCTCCAGGAGTTAGGCACAAGGCCAGTTTTTATCTTACTCCCACAAGTAAGATGTGACCCAAGGTCGGGTCGGGAAAGTGGGGTTTGAAAAGCCAGCGCTCGAGAAGGTGAGCACTCTGGCCATTAAAAATTGCCTGGGCAGCCCCGTCGGCATTCCTAGTAGGGGCGCCTTAGACAGTAAGCAATAAACTTACTCCTCCCCAAAGAGGGGAGGCAAAGCCTGGGAAGGTGGACCTCCTAGAACTGATCAGGACCGGCAAAAGATTTGGAAGGTCGTTGCTTTTGATGTAAGAATGACACACAAAATCACACACGCTATTGTATTAATATGTGTCTTCCCGGTCGTCCCCTCTCTACCTCTCTTCCCTTCCCCTCGAAATGTAGAAAAAAATCTTAGAGGTTGGTTGGGATCGAACTATAAACCAGTCGGGCCGAAGTCAAAAGTACTACATCCCTAACGGTTGCGCCAAAAGGAAATACTCGGAAATGTGTCGAAAATTGAGCGAGTTGAATGTTTTTCAAAATCTACTTGCGGCACGCATGCGCAAAGCTTTTGCCGGAAGCGTGACACACGAACACACACGCTATCGTATTAATATATAGATAATAATAAAATGTAACAAATTCACCCGAGCTTTCAGATTTGAAGTTATTGCTCCCAAGTAACGCTGAATTTCTTGTCTTCCATCTCGACACTAAAGAGAAACACTAAATAATACCTGAAGAATTAGCATTTCTCAAAGCTCAAAAATTTCTTTTCAAGTTACATAACATCCAAAAATCGGTCTAAATGTCGACTCTCTGCTGACTAATTTTGTTCTAGTTGACCCCCAAATGAATGAATATTTAAAAAAAAAAAAATGAAAAAAAAAATGTACCTATATTTTGGATGAGGCACTGCCGAAAAAGAATATATTAGCTTTGTGGCCGTGTCTTGTGTAGTTGTGACTTTTAGGTGGACACACACAGACACACAGACAGACAACTTTTCTTTATATAATAGAAGATCAATATTGTTTCTCATCTTTAAACCTGGAGTCTAGTTAAAAATGAGTTAAAACTGATGGATACCTCTTTTGTTTTTCAGTGTGGAAGCTCCTGAAATCCAGGAATGCTGTCAGAACACCCTGCAAGACTTCAACCTGTGCATGTTCTACGAACCTGTCTGCTACAGTACAAGAGACGCTGTGACAGGCACCATGCACCATCACATCACTTCCTTTTTTGATCATCTCCAATATTTGGATGACGATATTGTTTTCAAGATTGCCGTCATTTGTATGGCCACTGTCCATCTGCTTGAAAGAAATGGTTAGTATTTTAAAGTTCCAAATTTTCTTTCTTTTTCTTGGGTATTAATTTTCTATTCTCATTTTAAACAAAATGATGAAAGTTGAATTAAAATTTATTTTTATTTTTTATTATTGCTTATCCATTCATTGAACTCTGAATTTGGTTAAAGTGTAGTTAAGAGTCAAGAACATAATGCGACAAAAAATTGTGTACAGGCGATATTGTTTCCTGTTGTTTTTGTTAAATATTAGTAAGTTAGAAACAATTTAAAGTTAAAATCTACTTAGTTTTACGCATGTAAGATTAAGAAGAACACACTTATAATGTGTAAATAATCGCTAGTAGAAAAAAAATGAAATCATCGAAGAACCGGAAGTAACAGAAGTATGGTATATCCAAAAACCGGATTGTAAATAAGTGTTAAAGAAACAAAATAAATTCTTGTAGTTAAATTATTTATTCATAAAAAAACCCATAAAATTAAAGTATGTATAAAAATATTTCACAAGATTTAAAAAAAATTATTTTAATAAATAAACTAACATAAAATAAAAGTAATTTAATGAGATGAAGAAATGTTTATATGTGACTCGTATGTGTCCATCCATCCATATATATATATATATATAATATTTTAAATAAATATTAAATTATTTTTACCTACATACGCTGCTGGCGTTTCAAGCTTTCACTCTCATAAATGTAGGAAATGATAATCTCAGACGATTGCAAGATTCAAACCTGTTACAGAATCACCCGAGATTCCGCAAGCAAGCGTCATAACCAAACATACTGTTTATTATAGAGTGGAGGATATGTGATTGCATTACTAGCTCGCATAGTAAACTTTGAGTAATGATATAAAGATGCTGAATCGTATCAATGGCAAAGGGAAAAGTGATTACTAATGAAAGGAGTACATGTAGGACGAATCTGAAACGGAGTAAGAATTATATAAAACATTAGAAAAAGCAGTGTTTATTGAATGTCTGTACTATGTTAAAAGATCGTCCCTGACGTTGTCTTGCCTTTCAAGCTATTTTGGCCAAATCACTGTCAGCCATTAATTCGAAACTCGAGATCCATTCACATTAAAGTTGAGTTTTCCTATGCCCACATGTGATGCATGTTGCCGCACAAATTCTTTTGGTAACTGGTGACCAACGTTTTCTCTCACTACCTTCTTTGTGCACATGAGGAGAAATTTTACATGTATCCCCCTCCATCTATTCCATCTATTATGAGATGTAAAAACTGACTCTTATTTTAAGATTCATTATGAAACTTTTAAACTTAGATTAACTTAATATTTTATCAGATTTTTAAGATACGATGCGAGAAACATTTGACTGATTGTTCCTTTCTATGTATAAATTATTACTAACCTATAGACTAATACTTTAACGTAATATCTATAAATATTCAATACACAAAATTAAATTATTATATTACAAATAGTTGGTGATCCTTGATATGACCTTAAAGTGCATTCAGTGGTAAGGCCCTAATTTGGAAGCTTTAGGAAGTTGCCTTTACTCCCAGGTCCGCTCTCAGAGTGGTAGCACCTGTCAGGGTCCCATCTGTGGGTTAAATAGAATCTGTCTTAGCTATGACACAAAGCTACAACTGCTGGTAAGGTCCCAATTTAAGTGTTTTAGGGATTATGGAGTTACTCTTTAGTTGTCATTATTTCTAGGTCGACTCTGACCCCCGTGTGTGGTAGTACCTGTCATGGTCCCATCTATACGTTCAATAGAATCTAACAACCAACCAACCAAATATTCCTGTTTGTAAGGAAAGATTTTGATTATCCATTCAAGTTATTTATCCAATTAAAAAATTCAATTTCTCTCAAAACTGATTCAGACATGCTATTGCATAATTTGGAAATGCCATTTAGTATTTGTTATGAGCACTCTAATTTTTAATAAGTCAAAATCTGTGTCCATAAATGTATAAGTAAAGCTCTTTTACAAGCCATGAAGACCTATAGAACCAGTTTTTGTATCCCTGTTTTTCGTAGTGTTAAATCGATGCTCTGTACGACCCCCATAAAATGATGCTAGTCTTAGTTGCTGATTTTACTCCTCAGTTAGGCTGCTATCCATTCATACACTCCGGTGAAGTGTTTTCTTATATCATTTATTATTCCCAACCAGTCACCCACCTAAGTAATAACCAGGAACAATGTCGCTTAACTTTGAAATCAATACTCGAATGATAATGCATTTTTCAATACTTATCTATATGTACATTATTTCATAATACAAAATTGTGTTCAAAGCAATTTGACAGAATTAAATTATCAATTTGTTATAATCTCTATTATATAAAGGTAGGTATGTGTATATATAATTTTTTTTTTTTTACTAAAGAATCACTGCTTATCATGGCCTAAAGGCCACTTGAGGATAAGGGTTAATGAGTTTGTCGGGTGGACGGTGAGACAACACCGTGATAATTAATAACGGTGGTTAAAATTGCGCAGAATTTGATTATTTAAGAGGACGGCGCAACAAGAATTTGTTTACATTGGACTTGAAAACGACCATGTTGCAGTCAGCTGGGAAGTAGCCTCGTGGTATTGTATTCCACAGGTTGGTAGTTCAAGGAAAGAAACTCTTCTCATGGAAGCTGCGTTGAGTTTGAGATGCACAGAGGGAGATAGGGAAATTATTGACAGTGGTTGTAGTTAGACAAGTTTTTGTTGTGAATTGTTTACACTAGGGAACCATAGATTTGAGCTCAGTGGAGCACATATCATGAAAATAACGATAGAGCCGAGAAAGACTAGCAACATCTCTATTGTGAGAAAGTGGCTGTAGGGAAGAAAAAAGGACCCCCCCCCCCCTCATTAGATTTCAAAGTCGGTTTTGTACTCAATCAAGGCAGGAAAGGATGCTTTAAGCGGCACCTCCCCAGATTTAACTCTTATACAGGTAGAGGTTTGCATCAGGCATAAGATACCTTCTGGAGCAGTAGAATGATCCATTTTTCAGCGACAGTAGCAGCGGGTTTGATGTAAGTCTTCCATTTCAAGTCTGAAGTGAAGATCAGTCCCAGAAGCTCATCAAAGCAGGGGCTTCCTCAAGGAGAGAGCCATTTATTTCAATTGAGGCAAAGTGAGGATCCGAGTGTTGGTGGTGACAGAGAAAAGCTTAGTTTTAGACAAATTAAAAGCAACCAACCATGTTTTTCCCCATTGCACCACGTGCTCCAGGTTGGAAGATAGAGAATCAGAAAGATCTTGATTATTAATGCTCTTCAAAGTGTTGCAATAGATAGTTGTGCCATTTGCATAAAGTTCGACTCTTAAAATGTGTTTAGAGAGATTATTGATGAGATTATTGATGAAGGTCAGGAAGAGGGTTGGGCTCCGACTGGATTCCTGAGGCACGCTGGCATTGATACTATGTGCTTCAGACTTCTACCTAGCAATGACTACTTTTATACACCTATCAGAGAGAAAGGATTTGATATTTGCAAGTTTGTGAAGTAGGCCTTTATGCCAAACCTTATCAAACACCTTTGATATGTCAAGAGCTATTGCTCTAGAAGCGAAGCCCCTGTTTATAGATTCACTGATCCTGTGTGATAATGCAGTCAGCACATCAGCTGTTTATCTTGCAGGATGAAATCCATATTGCTTGTCACTGAGTAGGCTGTTTCTGTTGAGGTGATTGACAACTTATTCAAGCAACTTACTCATGACGCATAGGAGACTGATTGGTCTGTATGTTTATATATTTCTATGCATAGGATTCACTCCTGAACTAATTAACCGATCATTATTAATTTTAGAACACAGATGCTAGGCATATATAATTTCTTAAGATTCTTTAAGCTTAAACTTTAAATTGTTGACATTTTCTAGAATCAAAATTATGTAATGGATTTTGATCAAGATTGGAATAAGGATTTTAAATATAAGTTTTTAGTAACATTATATCTTGATTTTAATGTTCGTAAGGGACATAAAACGGGTACAAAACTGTTCCGTTCAGGGAATTAATTTTACCCGTCCTGGGGCGGGTATTCTTTTAGTAATTATATAATGAAATCATTGTGTACAGTACTCACATTCACTACAACTCATCAAAAGTGCATGTACATATCTGTAGGAATTGGGGGGGGGGGGCGGCATCATGTGTAGCTTTGGCGAAATTTGGTAAGCATGAGTGTTTTAAAAGATGCCGGCAGTTTGTTCCATTTTTCAGCAGTTCTGAGCATGAAAAAAGTTTCCAAAAGACATGGGAGCTGTGTTGTTTTTATACTTCGTTGGTGTGTCCATGTGTGTTAGACATATTGAGATCAAAAAGGTGTTCTGGGTCGTTATTGTTGTTTGTCGGCGAGATATAGTTAATGATTTTGTGGGTGTTGACCAAGTCAGTTGCTGCACGTTGATGCTTTAATGAATCCAAATCTAAGGGAGGAAGGCATTCTGAGTATGACAAGTGTCTCATCTTTGAACGGTTTCTAGGCAGCCAATGTTCTGAGCAAGATGCGGGGATTCTGACTGATTTATAGAAAATAAAACCACAAAAGGATCCAAATTTTTGAAAAATTTAAATAATGTTTATTTTGTCTGAATTTGTAGAGTGAATACATAAAAGTGAATTAGGTATTGATCTTTTTGAGTCGATGTTGGGAAAGCTCAGCAATATTTTCTTTCTATGCAAATAATTTGATGTGTTTTGTTTTTTTTCTTAATTTTGTGACATATGTATTAGTTCTACTGGAAACTTATTTGCTTTTAGGATTAAAACAAACCAATTTAAAATATTTCCTTTATCTTTCTTTTAAAAAAATATTTTTTTGTAAAATTGTTTTATTTCTTTAGTGACATAATTTCTGTTACTATTTAATACTTCTTTTTGGCTTTGGCATTTCAGTCTATTGTATCACTATTGTGGCCCTCTGTGTGTGATCTTCATTTGAGGCACTGTCGTGATTCTATCCAGCACGTTCTTGACACTATTGTACAACCACAAAAGCCACATTCATTCAGATCAAGTCTTTGTCCATAGTCTTGGTCCCACGTTGTGATTAAATCCCCAAAACCATTTTTAGTTTAAAATCGATTCGTCTGAACAAGGGGTGGACTAGCATCCATTAGCATTAATCATTAATTTTCTACAAGGTTGGAGAATTTTTTGTCTTGCTATCATTGAGTTTAGAGCTGAAAATGGAATGCTGAATAAAAACAGACTTCTGTCTTATAAAATATATAATTTTTTCATTAAGATCCATTGTCTCGCTAAGACCGAACAAAAGCTGTGTTGGGATATTAGTAGTCATGTGCATTCCAAATAAAGACAATTTGCAAACTAATTTATCTCAGTGAAACAGAAAACAAAAAAAAAAAAAGTTGTCAATCAAAAAGGCACTCGTTCTTCACTCTTTTCCGTATGACACCGCAGACAAATCATCACGTCATCTTTTGGTCTGCCATACTCTTTCACCGATAGGTCACCCCGATACGGGTATAGAAGAGAGGATGATTGACAACTTCTTTCTCAGTCATTGGCTGTTTTAATTGAACTTATTGACAATTTCACGCAACAAAAATATATTGATTATGTCTCTTCAACAATATCTGGTCCAAGGTTGTGCACAAAGAGCACCTCTGCATTCCTTGTACCATAATATAATTGCAATAATATAGTAGAAATAACAAAGACAGATAAGAACTAGTTAATCAAACATGATCATTCTATCTTTCTATCTAAATGAATAAATGCCAAAGTTTTTTTCATTTATCACTCCTATCTAATAATCAAAAAAGGATACTGTTATTCTAATCAATATTACAAATTAAACAGTTGATATTCCGTATATATACTGAAGATAAGATTAAGAGAGAACCTTTTGACTGTCTAATTAGCATAACTATTTTTTAAACCATTCATAATTAATTAACATTTAGTATTATGGATTCGGAATTGCATTTGCTTATGTTCATTATTCATATGCAATAGTTTGGTCCATATTAACAGTAATTACTTAAATTTATTTAATAAATAAATCGGAAAAATTACTAAAACACTTTCAGTTTCAACAATCAGCGCTCGCTCACGACCTTGAAGATCGAGCGAGGCATAAGCTGGAATAGAAAGAGGGGAGAATGTGGCTGTCTCGCTAGCTTTCTCTCTGATCCCTTTCTACGCCCTTTTTTTTCAGTTGTTAGATTTTCACTAAAAAATAAATAAATAACTTTTTTTTTATTAATTAAGTTAATGCCTTTATTGTAAAGTTTAACAACAAAATTATTGTTTAATGTTTACAAAGACCTTATCACTATTCTGATTGACAAATTAAAACAATAGTTTAGTAGCACTGTCCGAATTAGGAGGAAATATTAATTTGTATTTTCGTATGATTGAAGATTAACATTCTCTGTGAAATTACCCCCCCCCCACACACACACACACACACCACACACATCTACCCCAAAAGTATTCTGTTTTAGGCGATCACGTGTGAACACCTTTAAAAACTTCACGGAAAGATGAAAAGAAAAAAAAAAGTATTATTTTGGAATTTAAAGTGGGGGGAATTTTTTTGTATATAAATTTAATGTAAAATGATCCCCATTTTTCCGGCCAGATTTAGGGTGGTTAACTAAATTCTTTTTTTTCTATGAGAGTTAAATCCGCTGCGTTTTTTTTTTTGGGGGGGGGGGGGGGGGGGTAGCTTCCCGCACTGAAGATTGCATAAGCATGAAACATCAGTGTCTGTAGGTAATAAATAATTAATATTTATTTATAAATATTGTTATATATATATACAACTGATCCCCCACTAAATTCTAAAATATTTGTTTTTCTTTATCTCCGTTTTCCACGGTGTTAACATGTAGCAATACACATGAAAAAATTTAAATTGCTTAAAATATCTCAATAATGGCATATATAGAAAGAGCTTGATGATCTAAGAAAGAATCTTTTAAAATTTTTTAAATCTGACTAAAAATAAGGAAGTTATGACTATTTTTGTGCCTCACACGATTGGATATTTTCCCCTCTTTAAGACCATATGTGTTTCGTCACATTTTTTACACTAATTTTTCAGTAAAAATGTTATATCTTTGTTAAAACACAAGATTAAGCAATAAAATTTACCATATAAGTGTATTTTTGTACAAGGAATCAGAATATGCCACTGAAAATCTCAAGAAATTAATGGTTTCCAAGTAATCTGCACTAAGTGCACATAAATATGCTGCAATGCCTTAAAAATACCATGTATCCATTAAAAGAAAGAAGTTAAAAAAATCAAAGTTGAATTGTAATACATTTTATGTACAAGAAACTAAAATCTAATACTAGGACGGTTTAAAAATGAATATATTGCAAGATTTCTTTAGCATTATTGTAGATTAACACCTTCTGCTAACTCACCACCTTACCTCCCCAAAATATGAGATTCTATTTTTTTTATTTAGGCAATTACATGTTAACACCCTGAAAAACTTGGCAGAAAGAAAGAAACAAAAACAATTATTTTAGAATTTAAAGTGGGGATCAGTTTCACATTTTTTTTTCTTTTTTTTTAGACGATTATGAGGGTCTTTGTGGGAGGAGGGGGGCTTACCACTTGAACTTCAGGTTAGTGGTAGGGCTAGGGGCAATTAAGTGTGAACACCTTGAAAACTTAGCAGAAAGAAAAAAAAACAATTCATTTAGAATTTCGAGTGGGGGATTAGTTTCACATATATTTAGTGTAGAATAATTCACCATTTCCGGGCCATTCTAGCGGTTTAGGGCATTAATGAATTTTTTTCTATGGCAAATAAATCCTGTGCGTTTTTTTTATGGGCGTCTGCTTTTTTTTTTTTTTTTTTTTAGACGATTATGTGTGGTTTTAATGGACTTTTTGTAGGATTAGG
This sequence comes from Sepiola atlantica, assembly GCA_963556195.1. Taxonomy (NCBI): domain Eukaryota; kingdom Metazoa; phylum Mollusca; class Cephalopoda; order Sepiida; family Sepiolidae; genus Sepiola; species Sepiola atlantica. The sequence continues at coordinate 74,734,731 of OY744530.1, forward strand.
GCTTCCTACTCGGACTTAGGGTAAGTGATAAGGTTAAAGAAGGGGTTTTGTTTTGGATGGAGGTTGCCATTCGGACTTAGTGTTAGGGTTAAGGGAGTTTTTTAGGGGGTGGCTTGACACTCATATTTAAGGTTAATGGTACGATACGTTCAAGAAGGCATTTTTAAGAAGTGGGCTTGTTAGTCGTACCTAGAGTTAATGGTAGAACAATTATTTATTTTATAAATTTCACTAAAAGGCAAGAATGGCCGGGAAATCGGAGATCATTTTACATTAAATTTATATGCGAAACTAATCCCCCACTCTAAATTATTTTTTGTTTTTTCTTATTTTCGCCAAGACTTTAAGGGTGTTCACATGTAATCGCCTAAAAAAGTAGAATCTTATTTTTTTTTTTAAATTGGCGACTAGAAAGTCATTACTACTAGAAGTTCGAAAGTTGAGTGAAAACCAGTATTTTTTATAAAAGAACCAAATAGGATTAACTTTTTTAAGCACAAAAAGTATTTTTATCTTACTTTTAAAGAAGTTTATAAACGAATTTTACAAAGCTTTACAAGACGCTGCTGCTGATTGATTGTTATATCAGCAATACTAGCAGCCATTGTTGACTTTCGCTCAAAAAAAGGACAATATTTTTTAGGATAAGATAATTTAAAATTACTATTACCGAAAGACAAAACAACGTACAATTATAATTTTAATGCATAAAAAAAGATGAAAGATGAATTTATTTACTAGTTGGGTACGAAAAATGTAACAACATTTTCTATATTCATATTTTAAAATGTTAAAAATTTGTTCTAGAATGAAAATAAACAAAAATCGCCTCGTGTTTATAGCTGCTATTACTGCTGCTACTACAATCAGTTTTTCAAACTATAAATCGAAAACGCTTTTTTTTTCCGGATAGGGTAATGGAATATTATTACTACCAAAAGAGAACACATATATACAATTATAATTTTAATGCATAAAAAAGTAAAATGATTGATTTACTTACTAATTGGGCGACGGAAATGTATTTTTCAAAAATGTTCAACCGACGTCGAGTTGAAGTCTTATTTTTAAAATTTCAAAAAAATTAATGAGCCGAATTACTTCATACACTAACAAACATTAAAAGTGATGTTTCTCCTGACTAGTTTCCAAATCTCAGGACGAAATTCCACACACAGCAATGGTACGAGACTTTTAAACGAAGGGGTGGTTAAAAAAAAAAGTGACGTAAATTGCCGAAAATAGCGTTAACATTTTTTTGCCTTTATTTGCTCAAAACTCTTAAAAATATATAATGTATACTATTATTCATGAATGCACGTGAAAGGATATTCATTTCCTAACAAAATGGTATTTTGAGCACTTAAAGTGCTTTAGTTTTTAAGATATGACTATTTTAATAGAACTACCCTCAAATTTGTAATTATCCAAACAGTTTTCTGGTCGATGTGTATTGCTATAACATGCAATTGGCTAAAAAAAAGCAGAATGTCATTTTTTCGGGGAGGAGGGATATAAGAGGGTATTAATCTGCAAATTTACCCATATTTAATATTTTAAAATTTTATACATTTTTTTAACTATACGTCCCTTTTTTATTTTTATTTTAAGCAATTGATTTTAGTTGTTTACTTTTCCCGTGAAAATTGAATAAAAAAAACTTTAAAATTATCTAACTAATTAAATACCTTATTTTTATGGTATAAATAAAAAATATTAAAAGTTTGGAAATTATTGTAGATGAACACCCATCTCCCGATAAAATGAGATTCTACTTTTTTAGGCAATTACGTGTGAATACCCTAAAAAACTGGCAGAAAAGAGAAACAACAAAAAATATTTTAGAATTTAGCCTGGGGGATTAGTTTCGCAAATAAATTAAACATAAAATGATCCTCCATATTCGAGCCATTCTATTATTCTATTATTATGGCAGTTAACCATTTTTTGCCATTGGAGATGAATTCTGTACGTTATTGTTTTGAGGTGTGTGGTTTTTGCAACCTTGCCAGTCGAACTTCGGATTAGTGTTAAGAAATATATTAGTTAACTGCCCTAATAATTTATAATGACCGTAAAAAGTAGTATCTCATTTTTTTACACATTTACCAAAGTTTTTTTGTAAAAATTTTGGAATTCTTTGAGTAAAATAATTGTTTTTATTAACGGCCTCCCATTTCAATTAATTTCTGCCCGGAGGGTGGGTATGTTTTGCTAGTTGAGCAATATGTCTAAAAAAAAACTTTATGGTAGATCAAAAAAATTTAACATTTGTGAACACACTCATTTTTTTACTAGTTGCATTTATTAGTCCCTCTTCTTTCTCTCTTCCTTTTTAGCCCTCTCCCAACTTACTCTCTCCCAACTTACTCTCTCCCAACTTACTCTCTCCCAACTTACTCTCTCCCAACTTACTCTCTCCCAACTTACTCTCTCCCAAAACTTTCCTTTCTTCCTCCTCTTGTCTCCAAACTTTCCTTTCTTCCTCCTCTTGTCTCCAAACTTTCCTTTCTTCCTCCTCTTGTCTCCAAACTTTCCTTTCTTCCTCCGCTTGTCTCCCAACTTTCCTTTCTTCCTCCTCTTGTCTCCAAACTGTCCTTTCTTCCTCCTCTTGTCTCCAAACTTTCCTTTCTTCCTCCTCTTGTCTCCAAACTTTCCTTTCTTCCTCCTCTTGTCTCCAAACTTTCCTTTCTTCCTCCTCTTGTCTCCAAACTTTCCTTTCTTCCTCCTCTTGTCTCCAAACTTTCCTTTCTTCCTCCTCTTGTCTCCAAACTTTCCTTTCTTCCTCCTTGTCTCCAAACTTTCCTTTCTTCCTCCTCTTGTCTCCAAACTTTCCTTTCTTCCTCCTTTTGTCTCCAAACTTTCCTTTCTTCCTCCTCTTGTCTCCAAACTTTCCTTTCTTCCTCCTCTTGTCTCCAAACTTTCCTTTCTTCCTCCTCTTGTCTCCAAACTTTCCTTTCTTCCTCCTCTTGTCTCCAAACTTTCCTTTCTTCCTCCTCTTGTCTCCCAACTTTCCTTTCTTCCTCCTCTTGTCTCCAAACTTTCCTTTCTTTCCTCCTCTTGTCTCCCAACTTTCCTTTCTTCCTCCTCTTGTCTCCAAACTTTCCTTTCTTCCTCCTCTTGTCTCCAAACTTTCCTTTCTTCCTCCTCTTGTCTCCAAACTTTCCTTTCTTCCTCCTCTTGTCTCCAAACTTTCCTTTCTTCCTCCTCTTGTCTCCAAACTTTCCTTTCTTCCTCCTCTTGTCTCCAAACTTTCCTTTCTTCCTCCTCTTGTCTCCAAACTTTCCTTTCTTCCTCCTCTTGTCTCCCAACTTTCCTTTCTTCCTCCTCTTGTCTCCAAACTTTCCTTTCTTCCTCCTCTTGTCTCCAAACTTTCCTTTCTTCCTCCGCTTGTCTCCAAACTTTCCTTTCTTCCTCCTCTTGTCTCCAAACTGTCCTTTCTTCCTCCTCTTGTCTCCAAACTTTCCTTTCTTCCTCCTCTTGTCTCCAAACTTTCCTTTCTTCCTCCTCTTGTCTCCAAACTTTCCTTTCTTCCTCCTCTTGTCTCCAAACTTTCCTTTCTTCCTCCTCTTGTCTCCAAACTTTCCTTTCTTCCTCCTCTTGTCTCCAAACTTTCCTTTCTTCCTCCTCTTGTCTCCAAACTTTCCTTTCTTCCTCCTCCTTGTCTCCAAACTTTCCTTTCTTCCTCCTCTTTGTCTCCAAACTTTCCTTTCTTCCTCCTCTTGTCTCCAAACTTTCCTTTCTTCCTCCTCTTGTCTCCAAACTTTCCTTTCTTCCTCCTCTTGTGTCCAAACTTTCCTTTCTTCCTCCTCTTGTCTCCAAACTTTCCTTTCTTCCTCCTCTTGTCTCCAAACTTTCCTTTCTTCCTCCTCTTGTCTCCAAACTTTCCTTTCTTCCTCCTCTTGTCTCCAAACTTTCCTTTCTTCCTCCTCTTGTCTCCAAACTTTCCTTTCTTCCTCCTCTTGTCTCCAAACTTTCCTTTCTTCCTCCTCTTGTGTCCAAACTTTCCTTTCTTCCTCCTCTTGTCTCCAAACTTTCCTTTCTTCCTCCTCTTGTCTCCAAACTTTCCTTTCTTCCTCCTCTTGTCTCCAAACTTTCCTTTCTTCCTCCTCTTGTCTCCCAACTTTCCTTTCTTCCTCCTCTTGTCTCCCAACTTTCCTTTCTTCTCCTCTTGTCTCCCAACTTTCCTTTCTTCCTCCTCTTGTCTCCAAACTTTCCTTTCTTCCTCCTCTTGTCTCCAAACTTTCCTTTCTTCCTCCTCTTGTCTCCAAACTTTCCTTTCTTCCTCCTCTTGTCTCCAAACTTTCCTTTCTTCCTCCTCTTGTCTCCAAACTTTCCTTTCTTCCTCCTCTTGTCTCCAAACTTTCCTTTCTTCCTCCTTCCCTACTCCTTTCTACCCTTCCCTTCCTACTACCCTTCCCCCTCCCCTCACTTTCTGTTACTCTCCCCCTATTCCTCTCTCCCCCTCCTCTCTCTCCTCTTCTCCTCCTATCTCTCCTTTCCATGCTCCTTCTCTCTATGCTCCTTCTCTCTATCCTCCTTCCCTTCTTCCTTTCATTTTGCCCTATTTTTTTCCCCTCATTTCTCTCTTTCCACTCTCACCCCTTTTCTGATCCTGTATATCTTATTTCTTTTTGTCAATGAGATTATGAATTTTTACCCCCACCCC
>OY744530.1:74741613-74744113 GCA_963556195.1 Sepiola atlantica
GCTCTCTCTCTCTTGCTCTCTTGCTCGCTCTCTCTCTCTTGCTCTCTTGCTCGCTCTCTCTCTCTTGCTCGCTCTCGCTCTCTCTCTCTTGCTCTCTTGCTCGCTCTCTCTCTCTTGCTCTCTTGCTCGCTCTCTCTCTCTTGCTCTCTTGCTCGCTCTCTCTCTCTTGCTCTCTTGCTCGCTCTCTCTCTCTTGCTCTCTTGCTCGCTCTCTCTCTCTTGCTCTCTTGCTCGCTCTCTCTCTCTTGCTCTCTTGCTCGCTCTCTCTCTCTTGCTCTCTTGCTCGCTCTCTTGCTCGCTCTCTCTCTCTTGCTCTCTTGCTCGCTCTCTCTCTCTTGCTCTCTTGCTCGCTCTCTCTCTCTTGCTCTCTTGCTCGCTCTCTCTCTCTTGCTCTCTTGCTCGCTCTCTCTCTCTTGCTCTCTTGCTCCTCTGCTCTCTCTCTCTGCTCTCTTGCTCGCTCTCTCTCTCTTGCTCTCTTGCTCGCTCTCTCTCTCTTGCTCTCTGCTCTCTCTCTCTCTCTTGCTCTCTTGCTCGCTCTCTCTCTCTTGCTCTCTTGCTCGCTCTCTCTCTCTTGCTCTCTTGCTCGCTCTCTCTCTCTTGCTCTCTTGCTCGCTCTCTCTCTCTTGCTCTCTTGCTCGCTCTCTCTCTCTCTTGCTCTCTTGCTCGCTCTCTCTCTCTTGCTCTCTTGCTCGCTCTCTCTCTCTTGCTCTCTTGCTCGCTCTCTCTCTCTTGCTCTCTTGCTCGCTCTCTCTCTCTTGCTCTCTTGCTCGCTCTCTCTCTCTTGCTCTCTTGCTCGCTCTCTCTCTCTTGCTCTCTTGCTCGCTCTCTCTCTCTTGCTCTCTTGCTCGCTCTCTCTCTCTTGCTCTCTTGCTCGCTCTCTCTCTCTTGCTCTCTTGCTCGCTCTCTCTCTCTTGCTCTCTTGCTCGCTCTCTTGCTCGCTCTCTCTCTCTTGCTCTCTTGCTCGCTCTCTCTCTCTTGCTCTCTTGCTCGCTCTCTCTCTCTTGCTCTCTTGCTCGCTCTCTCTCTCTTGCTCTCTTGCTCGCTCTCTCTCTCTTGCTCTCTTGCTCGCTGCTCGCTCTCTCTCTCTTGCTCTCTTGCTCGCTCTCTCTCTCTTGCTCTCTTGCTCGCTCTCTCTCTCTTGCTCTCTTGCTCGCTCTCTCTCTCTTGCTCTCTTGCTCGCTCTCTCTCTCTTGGCTCTCTTGCTCGCTCTCTCTCTCTTGCTCTCTTGCTCGCTCTCTCTCTCTTGCTCTCTTGCTCGCTCTCTCTCTCTTGCTCTCTTGCTCGCTCTCTCTCTCTTGCTCTCTTGCTCGCTCTCTCTCTCTTGCTCTCTTGCTCGCTCTCTCTCTCTTGCTCTCTTGCTCGCTCTCTCTCTCTTGCTCTCTTGCTCGCTCTCTCTCTCTTGCTCTCTTGCTCGCTCTCTCTCTCTTGCTCTCTTGCTCGCTCTCTCTCTCTTGCTCTCTTGCTCGCTCTCTCTCTCTTGCTCTCTTGCTCGCTCTCTCTCTCTTGCTCTCTTGCTCGCTCTCTCTCTCTTGCTCTCTTGCTCGCTCTCTCTCTCTTGCTCTCTTGCTTGCTCTCTTGCTCGCTCCTCTCTCTTGCTCTCTTGCTCGCTCTCTCTCTCTTGCTCTCTTGCTCGCTCTCTCTCTCTTGCTCTCTTGCTCGCTCTCTCTCTCTTGCTCTCTTGCTCGCTCTCTCTCTCTTGCTCTCTTGCTCGCTCTCTCTCTCTTGCTCTCTTGCTCGCTCTCTCTCTCTTGCTCTCTTGCTCGCTCTCTCTCTCTTGCTCTCTTGCTCGCTCTCTCTCTCTTGCTCTCTTGCTCGCTCTCTTGCTCGCTCTCTCTCTCCTTGCTCGCTCTCTCTCTCTTGCTCTCTTGCTCGCTCTCTCTCTCTTGCTCTCTTGCTCGCTCCCTTCTTGCTCTCTTGCTCTCTCTCTCTCTCTTGCTCTCTTGCTCGCTCTCTCTCTCTTGCTCTCTTGCTCGCTCTCTCTCTCTTGCTCTCTTGCTCGCCTCTCTCTCTTCTCTCTGCTCTCTCTCTCTCTCTTGCTCTCTTGCTCGCTCTCTCTCTCTTGCTCTCTTGCTCGCTCTCTCTCTCTTGCTCTCTTGCTCGCTCTCTCTCTCTTGCTCTCTTGCTCGCTCTCTCTCTCTTGCTCGTCTCTCTCTCTCTTGCTCTCTTGCTCGCTCTCTCTCTCTTGCTCTCTTGCTCGCTCTCTCTCTCTTGCTCTCTTGCTCGCTCTCTCTCTCTTGCTCTCTTGCTCGCTCTCTCTCTCTTGCTCTCTTGCTCGCTCTCTCTCTCTTGCTCTCTTGCTCGCTCTCTCTCTCTTGCTCTCTTGCTCGCTCTCTCTCGCTGCTCTCTCTCTCTTGCCTCTCTTGCTCGCTCTCTCTCTCTTGCTCTCTTGCTCGCTCTCTCTCTCTTCTCTCTTGCTCTCTCTCTCTCTGCTCGCTCTCTCTCTCTTGCTCTCTTGCTCGCTCTCTCTCTCTTGCTCTCTTGCTCTCCTCTCTCTTGCTCTC
>OY744530.1:74749113-74851613 GCA_963556195.1 Sepiola atlantica
ATTTTCCCCTCTCTTCTGTTTTCCCTCTCTTCTGTTTTCCCTCTCTTCTGTTTCTCCTCTCTTCTGTTTCTCCTCTCTTCTGTTTCCCCTCTCTTTCTTTCCCCTCTCTTCTGTTTCCCCTCTCTTCTGTTTTCCCTCTCTTCTGTTTTCCCTCTCTTCTGTTTTCCCTCTCTCTTCTTTTTTCCCCTCTCTCTTCTTTTTTCCCCCTCTCTCTTCTTTTTTCCCCCTCTCTCTTCTTTTTTCCCCCTCTCTCTTCTTTTTTCCCCCTCTCTCTTCTTTTTTCCCCCTCTCTCTTCTTTTTTCCCCTCTCTCTCTTCTTTTTTCCCCTCTCTCTCTTCTTTTTTCCCCTCTCTCTCTCTTCTTTTTCCCCTCTCTCTCTCTTCTTTTTTCCCCTCTCTCTCTCTTCTTTTTTCCCCTCTCTCTCTCTTCTTTTTTCCCCCCTCTCTCTCTTCTTTTTTCCCCTCTCTCTCTTCTTTTTTCCCCTCTCTCTCTCTTCTTTTTTCCCCTCTCTCTCTCTTCTTTTTTCCCCTCTCTCTCTCTTCTTTTTTCCCCTCTCTCTCTCTTCTTTTTTCCCCTCTCTCTCTCTTCTTTTTTCCCCTCTCTCTCTCTTCTTTTTTCCCCTCTCTCTCTCCCCCCCTCTCTCTTCCCCCCTCTCTCTCTTCCCCCCTCTCTCCTTCTTCCCCCTCTCTCTCTCCCCCCTTCTCTCCCCCCTCTCCCCCCTCTCTCTCTTCTTTTTTCCCCTCTCTCTCCCCCCCTTCTCTCTCTCCCCCCCTTTCTCTCTCTTTCCCCTCTCTCTCTCTTCTTTTTTCCCCTCTCTCTCTCTCTTCTTTTTTCCCCTCTCTCTCTCTCTTCTTTTTTCCCCTCTCTCTCTCTCTCTTCTTTTTTCCCCTCTCTCTCTCTCTCTTCTTTTTTCCCTCTCTCTCTCTTCTTTTTTCCCTCTCTCTCTTCTTTTTTCCCTCTCTCTCTTCTTTTTTCCCTCTCTCTCTTCTTTTTTCCCTCTCTCTCTTCTTTTCCCCCTCTCCCCTCACTTCTTCCCTCCTCCTTCCCTCTCTTCTCCCCCCCTCTTCTGTCTCTTCTTCCCCCTCTCTCCTCCTCCCCTCTCTTCTCCCCCTCCCCTCTCTTCTTCCAGTATTCACCTTCTTTAAGGGATGTCTTTTCACCTAAATTCTGTATCTTCACAAGATATACATGGGTCATCATCATATTCTGTTGTACGTCCATTTTATGTTCTGGTATATGTTAGACAGTAAACTGTTTCATCTTCATTCATGAATAGATTCACGTCTATCTGGTCGTCTATGTGGACAGTGACTATATATATATATATATATATATACACACGCACATTCTAAAAGTCTGTGGACGTTGTTTGCTATCTTGTGTTTTCTGGTGCTACCAGATCAGACTGTCTGAAGATACTGGCTTCCTGACCAAAACTGCACCAAACATTGATGTTGTTGTTTTTTCCTTTCTCTTTCCAAAATTCAATCATGTTCTGCAAAAATAAAAACAATTTCCTGTACAAAACAACCAAACAAAATACCATGAATAAATATTTGAAAATATAAAGAACTTGAAGCATAAAAACTTCACGAAAATGACCAGATTCAACATTAAATAACCTGAAAAGGGTTGATATGCTGTAAAACAAAACAACCACCAAACCCTTGTATGTTTGTTTGTCTCTGTGCACAATGGATGATGTTAACAAGAGCGGATGTCATCCTCTAAAACAGATTGAAGACATTGAGAAGAAATTCTTTGAGATCACAAAGGCTGAAGTTACAAAAGGATGACATAATTCATTAAAACAGAACATAGATGACCCGTGAATCTTTGGGTCACAGGTCACCTACGTGGACAGTGATTATATATAATGTGTGTATATATATATATATATATACACACATTGACACACACTAGACGACGCTTCAAAATCGTAACCAAGTTGAATCAAGACAGCATACAGTGCACACACATAAAGGACTCAATATACTTTCAGGCAGATTTATAACAATAATCTATATAATATTAAACTCTGCGTATTTTATTTTGCTTGTCACCGTGCATACTTCATCGGTGGATAAATGTCTTTGGTCGAAAGAAGAGCGAATAACAAATAAAGTGAGAATGATGAGAGAAATCAAATAGTGTAAATAAGGAAGAGAGTGAGAGTTTATGACATCACAATGTATACTGAAATCCTTTAAATTTGGGAAAATTACTATATAAAATTATATAGTAAATAATATACATAACAAATACTGACTGAAATTTGGTTTACTGAAGTTTTACAAGGAGTCTGATCGTCAGGACTGTATTAATAAATTCTTAACTTCCGTTTTCATTTGAATAGAAATAACATTACTATTCTACTTGATTCACATCACCGTAAAATTTGGTATCCAATAAATCTTTTTCTTTTTCTACCCTCTTGTCTTTTCTTTCTTTTAGGTGATGAAACCGAAGAAAGGCATGACTATAATCACTCGTCTCCAGGTGCCAATACTGTCCCACCAACTGACAACAACAATGCAAATACCTGTCACAGTAATGCCAATAAAGTTACCAATGACAAATCGGCAGCAAATTTTCCCTGGGTTCCGCAGCAACAAGCCCAACCAACAGCCAACAACGGAGAATCTTTGTCTGTCACATCTGCTGATAAAAAAGTCAGTTTTCTTTATTAATTCCTTTAAATGCTTTCCAAATTCTGTTTCATTTTAATTGTATAGTTTTGTTCTTTGTGGTATTGCCCTTGTCAACATTGATATTTCTATTACGCTCTAACCAATGTGTGCTTGGGCCTTATCCAGGTGTATTTTTAAATTATTTAGCGTAATATTAGGACCAAGTGAAAAAATAATTTTAAACTAACATCAGTGAGAGTACATATGAGAAAGATGTGGTCAATATTATCTGTTGACACTCAATGTCTGTCGGAGTTGCTTTTAAAGGGGTCGCATGATCGATGCGGAAGAAAAACGTCAAGTTTGAAAACATTACCAACAACAACCACTCACACTTTCTTGCAACATCTGTGGAAGACCGTCTCAGGCCAGGGGTTTTATTTGCCATAAAATAAAGTGTACACAAACATGAAAAGAACTTTATACTCTTGTTATGAGTTCTGTCAACAATGACTGTATATATTATGTGATAGTTGTATTTTATAGGTTTTTATTATTTACACGAATAAATTGTTTACCCATTAAAATGCATTTTTTTTCCTATTGTAAACTCTTAGTTAAATAATCCGAAGAGCGGAATATTGAGATTTGCAAGTCTTAAAAGTCTGTTGAGCGTGGCTTTTATGGTCGTCTTTAAATAAACATAATGTAATACATTTTTCATTATTGACATTTTCTAATTTAAAATTGTTACGTTATATGGGGAATTCTTTCGACCTCCCCAACAGGTCTCTGGAAAAGCGGTTCATGATGTAAACAGCTGAAGTTTTGTTGACATGTTGTAGGTAATCAGCTCCATCAGTTGCGACATATCTCTTTCTTTCTCTTTTTAAATGTCTTGGGTATAACATAAAATTGCGTCGATTTTGGGGGCTTTGGGAAATGAGGAGTCACCCCAATATTAGCTGTTTATGTGTTATGTTGAATCTATAATTTACAGACCGTTTACTTAAAAAATATCGGCCTCCAAAGCGAATTAATTTTAAAATATTTAAAGATATTGGGAACTTAAAGGATAAACACATTTACAGGGATAACTGAATTCATCATTGAACGGAACAAAAGGGTTTGATGTGACATCAAATGAAACAACCTACAAATTTATTTGCTTAATAATGAACTGTTAATAATAATTACTTTTTTTAAACAAAAGAATAAAAAAAATAACGGTTGTTTTGTGTATTGATATTTAGAGCAATCAGATTGTGACCAGAAGAGTAGACTTGCAGAAAAAAAATGAAGTGATGTTACCTAATGAACTCTATACTAATAAAATGATATTTACGAAAAAATAAATAAAAATAAAAGCAATACATTAGTTACAAAATTCCATAAAAATTCCATAAAAAGCTAAAATAGGTAATTATTAAAAAAATGTTTCTTTAAGGAATCCACTTTAAATTAGCCAATGAAAATATGATTTACTAGTGGTGAATATCGAAAAAAAATTGTCTGTTATTAAATAAATTAGAATCCAGTCATTTGGATGGCAATAAGATTTTTGTGAGAGTATTAGCTCCTCTGAATTAATCTATAATGTTAGTAATCAAAACAAAAACTGTTGATCAGATTAGATATGAAATTTGATGAAATAGATTGGAAATGAAATTTTTTTAAGAACACAGACCAATATTTACCAAAACTGACAAGCTAAACAGTTTTATGTATGTAACTTGTATTTAAAAAGCCGTTAAAGTCAAAGGTACAGGGAAAAACTAACTCTATTTTATATATAAGATTAGTTGGCATCATCAGTGTTACACGTTAATAAATGAGGACACCTGTTTTACTAGACTCGAACATCATATTACCATTTTTATTATTTTTAATTTTTTTAAATATAGTAAAATGTCTTTGATGTTTATGGATGTCCAGACACCACAATATTATTGCCCCCCCCCCAACATGTGTCCTAATACAAAATAAATGCCCCCATTAGATTGCTTGTAATATTTTACATGTAATTTGTTTAATCTTAGTATAAGGCCTTGTTTAAATCACCGTATTCCCAGACAGAGACACATGTTGCAAAGATTTTAAAATCTTTATTTATTAAACTCTTAACAAATAACTTTATGAGATGAAGATATTAACGCTAACTTTACCAGTTGCTATTAAAATGGATGCTGTTTAGTTAAAAGCTGAATAATCCTGATGATGAAAGAAAAACAAATTGACCTGAAGCAATTCGGAAACAATTCTTAAGCAATGATTAAAAAAAGTAAAAATAAAATGACAAAACGGATGCGACACATAGTGTAGTAAATAGTATTAGTTTATATTCCAAAGATAATTTTGATGTTTAAAACGAAAAAGCAAAAACTAAGCAAAAGTATTATGTTGATATAATCGTAAAATTAAATATGTTGTACGATTATAGAAAGTTCAAGGGCTAGCGATTGTGTGTTCAAGCTTTTCTGCATAGTATAAGTGTGTAAAAACAAAATTTATCCAATAGAATTCGAACCCTGCTTATCAAATCCTGTAATCTGCCTATGACCATCAGGCCAATCATGCACCTTCTTATTCTTCTGAGAAAGATGACTTGACAAAAAGTCAAGTGTGTTCAGCTTACATTTCTAAGATTTTGGTTTTTGGTAAAACTTTCAAGTTGTAATTTTTTTAATTCATCGACACAAAACTGATTGCCTCATTTTTATTTATATGTTTCAAACTGCTGCCCTCATTTTCCCTTCCTTTCAGAGCCTTTTGTTATAGTCTGTAATCATTTGGAAATTTCGAACTGAACTTGCCATTTAATTGACTGGATGGACTAAAACAAGTACATTTCAATTTCTCATCTGAGAAATATCAAATAACACTCTCCTTTTTTCGAAGATTTTATATTGTGTGGATTATTTAAAATTGAGTTTGTTTTCAGTATCATCGGTTATGTGAATGGAAGGATCAAATTAATGAAGCTTGCTTAAATAATATTTTTTTGTCTTTAACAGAAAAAGTTATGTTTAAGGAATCTGAAAAGACGTCGACGTCGCCATCACAGCAGTAGCAGTAATGCTTCTGCTGTGTCGGATGATGATTCTGATCTTAGTGAAGGTGAGTCGGAAAAAAAAAATGATCATTTCTTTTTTATGTTTTTAATCTTTTTTCGTTGTTTTTTTTTTCAATGTTTTTTATTTTTTCATTATATTTCTGTTTTTTTTATAATCTCTGGTTTTTTTTCATTGTTTTTTTTGTCATAGTTTTAAAAAAAAATTTCTTCGTTTTTACATTTTTCTCATTTTTTTTTGTTGTTTTTATCTTTTTCGTTTTTTGTCTTTTTTCTGTTTGTCTATTTTCCCTGATTATTGTCTTTTTTCCGTTTGTATTTTTCCCCCGTTTATTGTCTGTTTTGAAAACTAAAAAAGTTCTTCATATATCTAATGAAAAAAAATATATATATAATTTTTTAGTTATGAAAGATCCTAATAATCTTGTACGTTCTCCAGCTCTCCTAAACACTAGCCAGTCTAACACCCGAACCAGCAGTAACAATGGGATATGCCTATAGCCGCAAGATTCTAATCTGTATAGTTTTTTTCATTTAACCGTATTGCAAATTTTTATCCTTTGTCTCTTATCCTTTGCCTCTTATCCTTTGCCTCTTATCCTTTGCCTCTCATCCTTTGCCTCTCATCCTTTGCCTCTCATCCTTTGCCTCTCATCCTTTGCCTCTCATCCTTTGCCTCTCATCCTTTGCCTCTCATCCTTTGCCTCTCATCCTTTGCCTCTCATCCTTTGCCTCTTATCCTTTGCCTCTTATCCTTTGCCTCTTATCCTTTGCCTCTCATCCTTTGCCTCTCATCCTTTGCCTCTCATCCTTTGCCTCTCATCCTTTGCCTCTCATCCTTTGCCTCTTATCCTTTGCCTCTCATCCTTTGCCTCTCATCCTTGCCTCTCATCCTTTGCCTCTTATCCTTTGCCTCTTATCCTTTGCCTCTTATCCTTTGCCTCTCATCCTTTGCCTCTCATCCTTTGCCTCTCATCCTTTGCCTCTTATCCTTTGCCTCTCATCCTTTGCCTCTCATCCTTTGCCTCTCATCCTTTGCCTCTCATCCTTTGCCTCTTATCCTTTGCCTCTTATCCTTTGCCTCTCATCCTTTGCCTCTCATCCTTTGCCTCTTATCCTTTGCCTCTTATCCTTTGCCTCTCATCCTTTGCCTCTCATCCTTTGCCTCTCATCCTTTGCCTCTCATCCTTTGCCTCTCATCCTTTGCCTCTTATCCTTTGCCTCTTATCCTTTGCCTCTTATCCTTTGCCTCTCATCCTTTGCCTCTCATCCTTTGCCTCTCATCCTTTGCCTCTCATCCTTTGCCTCTCATCCTTTGCCTCTCATCCTTTGCCTCTCATCCTTTGCCTCTCATCCTTTGCCTCTCATCCTTTGCCTCTCATCCTTTGCCTCTCATCCTTTGCCTCTCATCCTTTGCCTCTCATCCTTTGCCTCTCATCCTTTGCCTCTCATCCTTTGCCTCTCATCCTTTGCCTCTCATCCTTTGCCTCTCATCCTTTGCCTCTCATCCTTTGCCTCTCATCCTTTGCCTCTCATCCTTTGCCTCTCATCCTTTGCCTCTCATCCTTTGCCTCTCATCCTTTGCCTCTCATCCTTTGCCTCTCATCCTTTGCCTCTCATCCTTTGCCTCTCATCCTTTGCCTCTCATCCTTTGCCTCTCATCCTTTGCCTCTCATTCTCTGCCTATAATTCTTTGCCTATTCCCTGATTGTCACTGCATGTTTAGTCTTATTAGATAGAGCTAGAGTTTAAGAGAAATTGACTGCCTGTAATTTCAAGTCTGATTTTTGTAAATGAATGCTTGTTTGGGTAATTTAATGATAACGTCTTTAAGATGTAATGATTGTTTTTTTTGTTTTTTTTAAAGTTAAATCCCGGTTATATGAGAGGAAATGTATTTTATTTTTTTAATTTTATTTATTATTTGCCTTTATTCTTATATTTTTTAATAAAGTTATTTTTACAATGTTGCGGTGGCAAATATGCTGATGCAAAATTAAAATAAAATAGCAATATGTAAAATAACAACTTAAGAACAAAGCAAGTCAACAGTATTGTGTATTCGAATGCACAAGACATTTGACTAAGCGGGCTTTTAACCAATCCTCTCAGCTGAATTTAGGAAATCCTGTTAGAAGATATCACCTGATGTTGCAGAAGTGCATGGAAGGTGAATTGCCCAAGATACAAAAGTGTGGAAATTGGTTAATTTGCTATGGGTAGATGAAGGGTATAAAAAGCAGATGATATCTGTAGAAAAGAAAAGCGCTGTCACCAACTAATGCACTGTGATACTTTAAGGCAGTCAGTCGAGCTCAACACCGTCATGCAATATGCCCAAACTGTTTTACTCTCTTAGCATCTATTTTTACCTGACTCATAGTGCATTAAAACTGGAGATCCAGTATATCGATGATGTATTTATTTGTAGACCCCCATACTTTATATATATATATATGTATATGATTTTTACCCATAATTTTGTGATTACATAAAATCTGTTCCATCAGTGATTTACGGCAAAATCTTGGTACATGTTCTTAAAAACAAAACAAAATTATTTTCAATGGATTTTAATATTTAATCTTGATCAATATTTTATTTTTTATTAGTCACAAATAAAAAGTGGGAGGAGTTTTTACCATTTCACGTACATCTACTCCTACTGTCCTCATGGACATCTGGGAAAAAATTTAAGGAGATAAATTTTTCGATATTTACTGTTTCATTGACTATTACTGTCCCTACTCTTCTCTACATGATCTATGTTTGATTCGTGAGAGAGAGTAAAAAGGGTGGGGGACTGTTTGGTTTATATATTTAATGGCATGGCCATGTCATACTTGCATCCATGGATCAATCATTTAGTGCGCCATAGTTAGGTTGTGAGTTCAAACCTCACATGGGGATAATTATTTTTACCCTGATTTTGTCCCCAAATTAACTTTGACTTTTTAAATTACACTATTAAGCAGATTTTTTAGTTTTACCTGCACTTTTTTGTATTCTACCTCATTTATTGAAATTAGCACCCCAGGCGATGCCGGGTAGTCCTACACGTATATTAATAAAATTATGAGATAAATTCACACTCTTAGTTTATTATTTATAAATTTAAGAATTAAAAAATAAACAAGCTTTAAAGTATTTGCGCAATTAAAAAGTAAGATGATTGCCAGGTAAGTACAGTTAGTTTGAAGTTAATATTTTTTTCTGGGTTTAATTTGATGGAAGATTAAAATTCACTGAGGAAGCCTTTTAAAAACATACCTGGATTTTATTATTTATCAAGAAAAAAATGTGTGTTTTGAAATGAAATTGTATGAAAAAAGAGGTTTGTTTTTTAAAATTTAATTTGGAACATTTATTAAATTATTATATTTTGAGCTCTAGTAATATATATATATATATATATATATATATATATATATAAACATTATTGAGCTATTAATCCAATTTTTGTGTGAATTTAAAGGAATTTAAATAATATATATATTGAGAATAGGTGGAATAAATGAATAACTAGAGAGATATAAATAGAATAAAATTTTCATCTTTATTTAACATATTACTTGATTAATCCTGGGCCTAACTAGTAAAAAAACAACTTTTAGACAAAGTTTGACTTAATTCATCAACATGGTTTCTTTCTAGGGTGATACACCGATTCAAATGCTTCTCTAACAATTTGATGCCTTTTTTTGTAGAAAGATTTGTCTTCAGCCTCAAAATGTACCTCAGTTTCCTATATCACTTCTTCATTGGAGCCAAATTTCATTTCCTGGAGCATTCTTTTGGGGTTTACAGTCAGTAGGTGCTGGGGACAAAACTGGAAAGTGGGGTGGGTGCAGAAGCAATTTTAAGTGCAATTCACATAGTTTTTTCCATCATTGTGATCAACTTGTGACATGGTGTATTGTCTTGGTGAAAGAGTACTTGCCTTCAAACGCACCAATAATGTCATATAATATTCGCTATTGATGGTTCTTCCTTTCTCAAGGTAATACATGAACAAAATACCTTGCACATGTCAAAATACGAAGGCAAAAAACTTTCTTGCTGATGTTTGCGTTTTGGATCGCTTTGGATGGATTTCACCTGCTGCTGTCCACTAAGCTGACTTTTAATTTGACTCCAAAGTGAAGTGATGAATCAATGTTACATCCATTGTCACATATTGACGCAAAAAAAACTCATTTTTGTTACGTTAAAACAGTTGCAAACAACGCTCTGAATTGTCGATGCGTTATTGTTTTTGATGGACTGTGAGCAAATGCAGCACCCACTTTGAACACAGCTTTCTCACTGACAAATGTTCATGCAAAATGGTGAATACACTGTTTTCTTATATTTTCAACTTCTCTGTTATCTCACACAACTTTTATTTACAATCAGCCGAAACAAGTTTGTGGACATTTGTTATGTTTTCCGAGACATCTACTGAATTTGGACGATCTGATCATTCAGCATCACTTGTGTCTATACGACTGTGTACAAATCAACATACCATTTCTTAACTATTGTTTCCGACAGAGCAGAGTCCAAATAAAATTTATCAAGCCAATACTTAGCTTTAATAGTATTTTTTCTCATCAGAAAACAATGTTTTATCAACACGAAATTCAGATTTTTTTTCATTGTTTTAAGAATTGGCAACAGTAGCTTTACTTAAATAACTAATTTGTAAACTAATTATCTGACTAAGATCAAATTTTGACACATGCCATTTGAAGGTTAGTACTTAATAAAAATCCTATGGCTTTAAAAAAAAATTTTTTTTATTAGTGGCACCATTTGTATCTCAGGCTTGGGACATATTGAGTGATGTGTTATTCAAAGACTTCATGAGAGTCGGATAAAATTATTTTCACAAAATATAAAAAATAAATAGCAATGTCTATTGTATAAAATAGTCTTCACCAAAAATGAATGCTATTTGCTATTTTTAGGATGAGGTATATATATATATATATATATATATATAATGTAGTTTTAATATTAATATTGGCAATTTATAAATCTAAATCTTTGCTTATCCTCCGAGTAGCTAAGCAACAATAGTAGGTCAAATAAATAAATCCATATTATAATATCTTATTGTACAGGTTGAAAAAGTAATCCAAGAAACAATAAATCCAAAATGAAAAGCAATAATAATCTTCAGGAAATAATAATTATTTTTTAAACATCTTGAAGGCATGACTCCAAAAGGAAAATGTGGATTCATGAAAATCAAAATCCTAATTTAAAAAAGAAATTGTTTACACATGAACTTGATTAAATATTGTCATTCTGGTTTCAACTTTCTTCTGCAATCTATTTTTGTTTTCTGCCAATAATAAATGATTCTTAATCTCTGTCTGTAAGAATATGAAAATAAATGTAGGGACTGACAAAACAAAGGGAGAGTCTATTTTGCTGGTAACAGTATAATAGGTTGTGAGAGGCTACTTTCAGATCAATGATGATAAGTGAAAGGGGCTATTTTGCTGGTCACATTGCAATAGGTGGGAGAAGCTATTTTGCTGATCACAATGGGATAAGTGAGAGGCTGCTTTGCACGTCACGTTATTATAGGTGAGACAGGCCGCTTTGCAAGTCACGTTATGATAGGTGAGACAGGCCGCTTTGCAGGTCACGTTATTATAGGTGAAACAGGCCGCTTTGCAGGTCACGTTATGATAGGTGAGACAGGCCGCTTTGCAGGTCACGTTATGATAGGTGAGACAGGCCGCTTTGCAGGTCACGTTATGATAGGTGAGACAGGCCGCTTTGCAGGTCACGTTATGATAGGTGAGACAGGCGGCTTTGCAGGTCACGTTATGATAGGTGAGACAGGCCGCTTTGCAGGTCACGTTATGATAGGTGAGACAGGCGGCTTTGCAGGTCACGTTATGATAGGTGAGACAGGCCGCTTTGCAGGTCACGTTATGATTGGTGAGACAGGCCGCTTTGCTGGTCACGTTATTATAGGTGAGACAGGCCGCTTTGCAGGTCACGTTATTAAAGGTGAGACAGGCCGCTTTGCAGGTCACGTTATTATAGGTGAGACAGGCCGCTTTGCAAGTCACGTTATGATAGGTGAGACAGGCCGCTTTGCAGGTCACGTTATTATAGGTGAGACAGGCCGCTTTGCAGGTCACGTTATTATAGGTGAGACAGGCCGCTTTGCAGGTCACGTTATTATAGGTGAGACAGGTCGCTTTGCAGGTCACGTTATTATAGGTGAGACAGGCCGCTTTGCAGGTCACGTTATTATAGGTGAGACAGGCCGCTTTGCAGGTCACGTTATGATAGGTGAGAAAGGCCGCTTTGCAGGTCACGTTATTATAGGTGAGACAGGTCGCTTTGCAGGTCACGTTATTATAGGTGAGACAGGTCGCTTTGCAGGTCACGTTATTATAGGTGAGACAGGCCGCTTTGCAGGTCACGTTATTATAGGTGAGACAGGCAGCTTTGCAGGTCACGTTATTATAGGTGAGACAGGCCGCTTTGCAGGTCACGTTATTATAGGTGAGACAGGCCGCTAGGCAGGTCACGTTATTATAGGTGAGATAGGTCGCTTTGCAGGTCACGTTATTATAGGTGAGACAGGCCGCTTTGCAGGTCACGTTATGATAGATGAGACAGGCCGCTTTGCAGGTCACGTTATGTAGGTGAGACAGGCCGCTTTGCAGGTCACGTTATGATAGGTGAGACAGGCCGCTTTGCAGGTCACGTTATGATAGATGAGACAGGCCGCTTTGCAGGTCACGTTATTATAGGTGAGACAGGCCGCTTTGCAGGTCACGTTATTATAGGTGAGACAGGCCGCTTTGCAGGTCACGTTATGATAGGTGAGACAGGCCGCTTTGCAGGTCACGTTATGATAGATGAGACAGGCCGCTTTGCAGGTCACGTTATTATAGGTGAGACAGGCCGCTTTGCAGGTCACGTTATTATAGGTGAGACAGGCCGCTTTGCAGGTCACGTTATGATCGGTGAGACAGGCTGCTTTGCAGGTCACGTTATGATCGGTGAGACAGGCTGCTTTGCAGGTCACGTTATGATAGGTGAGACAGGCTGCTTTGCAGGTCACGTTATGATAAATGAGTTATTCTGCTTTGCAGGTCACGTTATGATAGGTGAGACAGGCTGCTTTGCAGGTCACGTTATGATAAATGAGTTATTCTGCTTTGCAGGTCACGTTATGATAAATGAGTTAGGCCGCTTTGCAGGTCACATTATGATCTGTGAAAGAGGCTGCTTTGCAGGTCACGTTATGATCTGTGAGAGAGGCCGCTTTGCAAGTCACGTCATGATCTGTGAGAGAGGCCGCTTCGCAGGTCACGTTATTATAGGTGAGCCACTTTACAGGTCACGTTATTATAGATGAGGCGCTATGCAGGTCACGTTATGATAAGTGAAAGAGTATTTTTTCTGTCTTTATTTAAAATAATCTTTAATTATTATGAAGGAAAGTAATGATAAATAATTAATAATTACACAAACATTTAATAACAATAATCCTATTATTTTCATGATCAATTTCTAAAATACAATATTGCACTTCTCAGATTATGATTTAAACACAGGAAAATGGATAAGAAATCCACAAGTTAATGATGGTTTTTTCCATAGATTTGATATACCTATCTCTGCTTTTTATACTTAAAATAAAAGTAATAAAAAAGAAAAGAGAAACAATTTACGAAAAGATCTACCATCAATATTTTCCAAATTCATTTGTATAAATATCTTTAAGATTGATGAATATACTCTATTAAACATTGTTTTGTTTTTCCTTATCTACCAATTAATTCAAAAATATTTTTTTTAAATTTGTATTATTTGGACTACTATTCACATCTTGGTTGAGATTTTTTTTTCGGAATAGTAGTCAGAATAATCCAAATTATCAATCTTCATTTTAAAAATTTGAAACAATTTTAAAAATGTTTTGACATCTGTTAGGAGCTTTAAAATATTTAAAGGAAATTTCAATACAAGAGAAAAGATTTTCTTTACAGTTTTATGATTTTTTTTTTTTAATTTATTTTATTCTAAATTTTCTTGAATTTGAATTTTCTGTGACAATTTCTGTATATCTTGTTTTATGGTAGATCAAACTAACAAAAAGAATAGTTATTATTGACTTTCAGCATGTTTATTGATTTCTCATTATTATTATTATTATTTTTGTTATTTGAATTCAGGAGGTGAAGATGTGAACGAAGATGCTGACTTGTTGTCTGATGAATCCGATGAAGACCTTGGAAGTTATCTTGAACACGACTCGGATTCTGACCTCTCGGACACTCTCATCGATGGACAAGATGTACCTTCCACTTTTTCATTGACAGGTCGGAACAACCAACTCTTAACAAATGGGCCTGGTTCTGTTGATCATAGGTCAAATGTTGCTGCGGCAGCTGCAGCCGCAGCAGCTGAGGCAGTTGCAGCAGCTGCAGGCGTGGATGGCAATTGGAACCTGCGACACCCAAATTCTCGCAATAACATTTGGACCGATGCCGCTACAAATGTGAGCCTTGTGCATTTCTCTTCTGAACTCCTGTCAAGCTCTGCTACATTCCTTGGACAAAAACTGGAACTAAATTTGAAAAACTCCAAGATGGATGGCGCTGACAGCTGCATGGATTTTAATTTGTTTAAAGATAACAACTTTGATCCAAGGAACTCTATAATTTCTGGTAAGCCATGATTACAATTTGTTAGTCTTTCTTTTAGTTTGCTCTGTTTATACTTTTGAAATACTTTGTTTAGAATAAAGAATCATGAAAATGACATTAAACAGTGACTATGTAAAAAAATATTTATAAACTTTAGAGAAATTTCTTTCATGTAATCTTCTCAAACAATATGTCCAATAGTCAGTTAAGAAATATATTCCAAAGTATTTTGACCTTATCTATATCAATACTAGATGTACCCATGACTCTAAATACTACCACTATTTATTCTACTTTGATTTCATTAAAAAAAATCATAAACTCTAGGATATCTTTTAAAACATTCTTCTTGCATAACTATAAATAAATCTCTTTACTTCTATATTATTATTATTATTATTATAGAAAAGTAAGGAGACTTATTATTTTGCCAAATAATTTACATGTGTGTTTGTGGTGTATACACACATGTATGTAAATTAGATAACAACACTGAGAAAAAGGGAGTAAGTCAGAGAAACATTCAGAAATATTAGAATGGTGGTTGTATCAACATAGTGAGAGAGGTGAGTGAAATACATAGATGGCTTAGAGGTTGGCTAGTTCAGTTAATTATAAATTACAACTAATTAGAGCAATTAAAATTATTTCTTTCAACCATAACTCAATACCAGCACTAAAAAAGCTGTGTGCAGAACAGGAAATTTTGATGGTATGGCTATGTTTAAAGAATGGATAAGAGTTCTTGGTTTAGTAGATGTAGAACAGTTGAGGTAGCAGGTTCAGTTCACAGAAAAAGTAATAAGAATGGACTTGAGAGAAAGAAGGATAAATAAAGACCTGGCCGGAGATAGGTTAGTTTGGAATTCAATTTCTAAAAGCCATCAAATATATGACAGCATGTAAAACAGATATTAAATCTAATATTATAATGATGTATTTTTTTTTTTTTTTGATTAAACTGATTACTGGACATATTTTTCCAGGGAAAACATTTCTCAAAAGTTTATACTTATTTAAGGAAAATGTTACTGTTTAATGTCATTTTAAAATTTGGTGCCTATAAACATGTAAATCAAGAATCACCGATTTTTCTGTAGAGGTGTGTGACAGTTACGATAATTTTATTTATTAAGAATGTAAGAAGGATTTTTAAAATGTTTGAATACATCAGTAAATTGATAATACTTGATCATAAAAAGAAAATACCCAAACTATACAGATATTAATTTGATCATGGATAGGATATTGTATGTGGTCTTTGTACCCTTTTTAGGTGGGATCTTTAGATGAGGACTGATATTTAGTGCTGCTATCTGTGGGTCTTGTATGAGCATTGTATTATCAAACATTGTTCTCAATGGGAGTTTATCATCTCTATATTAATAGAATTATGTGACCACTTCTTGTCTGTGTGTATGTTTATCGCTGTGACATGATTATGTACTATCATTTTAATTTACTATTAATCGAATATTTACTGAAATAAAAAAATGCAGTATACACTACTGCATGAAAACGAACTTTCAAAAAATCCTATTAAAATTTTTTTTAAATCAACCAGAATGCATTTACTTTTCTTTGTAAACAAGGTAACCATTTTAATCTTATATTAATAGTTAAAAAAAAACAAAAACAAAAAAAATGTGAATGAATTACTTCATAACCCTTCAACATTTGAAAGGAATTTGGAAGCATTTAAACTGTTGAATAGAAAGTTATTTCTGGCTTTAAAATTCTTAGCAAATCATCATGTATCAAAAAAGTGAAAGTTTTGCACTCTATTTGAACCCAATAATTATATAAGTATAGGTTAAATCAGTATTAGCTTAACAACAATTAGATTAGCTTTGTAACAATTTAGTTATATTAATAATTTAATGACCAAAAAATATCATAATAAAATTTAACTGGCAAAATCCTATTCTAAAAGAAAAAAAATAATTATTTGGTTTAAAAAAAAATGGAAGTTAATATTTTCGGTCAACACCGGCTGGGTACAGCTAGTCTTAAATATAATAATACGCATTGTCTTAGTTTCAATATAGATGTGTATAAATAGCTATTCCTTTGTGTGTAACACTATGGGAGGTAATTAATTCAGTATATTATACTAGCGAGACCTGTTAAAATTCCACAATTCATCTGTTGTATATCGCTGCTATACATTGCGAACGCAGACCCCACAATATTATTGTGACACTTTTGTTCAAATGGAAACATACTTATCTAAGTACTCTGCTGAATGTAGTTTCAGAATATATCTGGTTATGGGGGTCTATCTGCAAAACCCTTGTAGGAATTTGTGACATATTTGCATTCTATAAATGCCTGGCACAAATGCAGACACCATAATATTATTGTACCATCTTTGGACAGAACAGATACTGCGCTTTGATCCTAGCATTTGAAGGCTAAAAAAAGTGTATTTTAGTTAGTTCAACATTCGACACAATAGCGACATCAGATAAGATTTAAAAAACAAAAACTTTTTTCTTTTTGCATCGTATCTTGAGTGATCCCATCTTTTATAAAAGTGAAGGAGAGTGATAACATACGTACGAACATGAAAATGCCTTAGCGTATTATTATTCGGTATATACTGGTTGAGAGAATAATTGAGCAGCGAATAAGAAGACAGATAAACAGATGAAATGCAGTTTCGTTTTACGCCTTAGCAAAGTACCACTGGTGCAATATTCATCCTGGGATAAATGCAAGAAAAGTATCTTGGTAAGAGGGACCTATATTTTGTTTTTGTAGATTTGGAGAAAGCTTTTGGCAGTGTTATGAGACGTTGTTTTGGGTTTTGTATAATTAAGGGCAAGCAGGTGGTTGGTGAAGGTTGTTCAAGCAATGTACAGAAATGGTCAGTTATGTTATAATTGACAGCACATTTAGTGACAGCTTTAATGTTAAAGTAGGAGTACATCAGAGATCTATACTGAGTATGTTGCTTTTTAGGAGCGTTGTCCAGGGAGTTGCATAAGGGTTGCCCGGAAGAGATGCTGTGACTTGCCTTTGAAACAATAAAAGGTCTACATGTTAAGTTAAAAAAATTAAAGGAATGCTATAAAAAGTAAAGGTCTGAGAGTGAAGGTTACTGAGACCAAAGTGATGATCAGTGTAGTGTTGGAAAATCCTCAAAAAGAGGAAAGTTTATGTACTCAGTTTGTGGAAAGAGATTTGGGAGCAACACAATTTTTTATAATACTTGTAAGCATTGGAATTACTGGTGGGTTGAGAGATGGTGACCAGTTTATGTGCAAGAAGTATGGACAAGAAAGTATATTTGGCTGGCGAGGTTGTTGAGAAGTTTTGTTACCTTGGAGCTGATGATAGTGTGATATAGGAATGGTTAGAGTAAGTTCAGGGAACTTAGTCATTACAAAACAGCAGAGCATTACCGAAGGATGAGTCTCTCAGGCATGTGTACGCAGTCTGATGATGTAGTGAGGTGAAACCTGACCAGTGAAGGTTGTTGCATGGAGAGAAATGATATGAGAATGATACGATGGATGTGCAATGTGAGTCTTAAAGACAGGCTTAGATCTGATGATCTCAGAAAAAGATAAAATCTGAGCAGGAAGATGTGTGCAGAACAGAAGATTCTTGCTTTGTCACATTAAAAAAAATGGAAGCAAGTTCTTGGGTTAGTAGATGTAAATGAGTTGAGGTAGCAGGGCCAGTTTGTAGGGGAAGACCAAGGAAAACATGGGAAGAAGTGATTAGAATTCTTTCAAGAAAAAGAGTAATAAATAAAGACCTAGTCAGAGATAGATTGGTTTTGAAGTCAATTTCTAAAGGCTGTTTAACACGTGCCAGCATGTAAAACAGACGTTTAACCAGGTCGGGCTGAGATATAGGGTGTTATCCTAAATTAGGAGCTGCGCAGCGAGATGTCTGTTTACATTAATTTTAAATTTCTCCGTGTCTGTACAGTTGGGGAAAAAATGAACAGGGAGGGAGTTCCAAAGACCGACAGCTCAAGGAAAGAAGTTATTAGAGTACAAGGGTCTCTAGCATCTGGGGACCTCCACAGTGAATGGATGGGATTTAGTTGATTGTCGGGTTGGTCGAGTGAATTAATGTCGAGAGGGCACCAGAGCAGCAAGTTCATCAGAACATATTCCATTAAAGTATTTGTCAAACAAGCACAAAGATGCAACATTGTGGCGATGGGATAGGGGCTGGAGCTTGGTGGATAGTGAGGGACCTATTAGGTACTCTTTTTTTTGGACCTTGTCTAAGAGGAACGGACTGGTGGATGATGCACCAACCCACATGTGACAACAATACTCCATGCATGTGCGGATGGTGGCTTTGTAGAGATATAGGATACTGTTAGGTGTGAGAAGTTTTCTAGCATGGTAGAGGGATCCCACTTTCTTTGCAGCAGCCTTGGCAATGTCTATGTATTTGTTCCAATTCATGTTACCTGTTAGGCCGAGGAGTTTAAACGTTAGCCTCTCAGGTAGGGTGTTATTTGTCATGGCAATCGGTGGTTGAAGAGGTTTCTTGTAGTTGTTAAAGGAAAGGAGCTTTGTCTTAGCAGCATTAAATGTTACCATCCATTTATGACCCTATCCCACTACAGACTGGAGGTCACTTTCTAAGGATTCAGCCATTGCCTTGGATATGTTCACGTCCGTTTTACTTAATTTAATTATAAAATCAGGGTTTTTTTTTTAATAATCTTATTCTTTCTGTTTATCCTTGTGGATTGCCAAGCTTGAGAGCACATGAATGACATTATTTAATCTTAGCAATTAAAAACACATGCATGCTAATGAATTATGCCATAAACAGAAGTAATGAAAAAAGTGTACTGTCAGTTTTGATGGTACGAACACACTGAAGTAGAAATAGTAAAGGAAAAAAGTCTTGCTTCTGAGAAAGATGTCTTTATCGAAAGACTAGCCTAAAAAAAAAAGATAAATGATTTTATCATTTAAAATTGCATTATCTTTTGGTTTTTCAAAATTTAATATAAATATTCAGATCTATGAGTTCTTCAAAAATGTTATCAATTTCCAAACCAAACCAAACCAGCGCAACAACATCGACCGGACTTTACTTAACTTGAAATAGCAATACCCACCGAGCATAAAACAGTTTGGATAATCACAGATTTCAAGGTAGTTCTACTAAAATAGTCAAATTTTAAAAACTAAAGCACTTTAAGTCCTCAAAATACCACCATTTTGTTCCGAAATTAATATCCTTTCACATCCATTAATAAATAATAATCTACATAATATATTTTAAGTTTTCAGCAAATAAAGTCATAAAAATGTTAACTATGTCACTTTTTAACCCCCCCCCTCCCGTTCTTTTAAAAATGCTGTACCATTCTTGTAGCAGGAATTTAGTCATGAAATTTGGAAAACAATCAGGAAAAGTATCAATTTCAATTATTGTCACGATACCAAATTAATTGATACATTATTTTTTTTGTAATCTTAAAAATTAAACTTCAACATAATGTGTATGGAACATTTAAAAAAAATATTTTTCGTACCCCAACTAGTAAATAAATCAATCTTTTAACTTTTTTTATGCATTAAAATTATAATTATGTTGTTTTGTCTTTTGGTAGTAGTAATTTTGAAGTACCCTATCCGAAAAAATATTGTCCCCTTTTGAGCGAAAGTGAACAATTTAACTAGTCTTACTGATATAGCAATCAATCAGCAGCAGCTAGCTTAAACAGTTAGCTTCGTAAAATTCGTTTACAGAATTTTGAAAAAAAAAGACAAAAATACTTTGTGTTTAAAAAAAGTTAATGCTGTTTCTGGTTCTTTTATAAAAAAATTATTCAAGAAATACTGGTTTTCAAATCTACTAAACTTTCAAACTTTAATTCTCGTAATAATAAGTAATAATAATAATTTGCCTATAAAAAAAAATGAGATTCTACTTTTTTTAAGCGATTACGTGTGAACACCTTAAAACTCTTGGCAGAAAAAAGACAAAAAATAATTTAGAGTTGGGGATCAGTTTTGCACATAAATTCAATGCAAAAGAATCCCCCACTTCTCTGCCATTCTTGTCCTTTAGTGCAATTTAAAAAATATTTTTTCAAGCTGAAAACATGCTATAAAATAAATAATTACTCTACCACTAACTCTAAGTTCGAGTGACAAGCCCACCTCCTAAAAATGCTTTCCCTTGAACGTGTCGTACCTTAAATCTGAATAACAAGGCCCCCCCCCAAAAAAAAACTCCTTTAACTGTGGCCTGTGTAATATAGTTAACTAGTTGACTATTAACGATGGTCACACCTTAACTCTAAGTCCGAATGGCAACCTCCATCCAAAACAAAACCCCTTCCTTAACCTTATCACTAACCCTAAGTCCAAGTGGCAAGCCCACATCCTACAAAAAGCCCATTACAACCACACATAATTGTTTAAAAAAAAACGAAGCAGCCCCACATGAAGAAAAATGCACAAGATTTATTTCTCATCCCATAGAAAAAAAATTATTAACTGCCCTAAAACGCTAAAATGGCGCGGAAATGGTGAACCATTTCACATTAAATTCACGCAAAACCAATCCCCCCCCCACACCAAATTCTAAAATAATTGCTTTTGTTTTCTTTCCATCAAGTTTTCTAGGGCGTTCACACGTAATTGCCTCTAGCCCTAACACTAACCCGAAGTCTGAGTAGCAAGTAACCCCTCCCCACCTCCTCCCACAAAGACCCTCTTAAAACTACACATAGTCGTCTATAAAAAAATTTTTTTTAAAAAGAACAAGAAAAATGCGCAGGATTTATCTCCCATAGAAAAGAAAATGGTTAATGCCCTAAAATGCTAGAATGACCCTGAAATGGGGGATTATTTTACATTAAATTCATGTGAAACTCTAAATTCTAAAATAATTGTTTTTGTTTCTTTCTTTCTGCCAAGTTTTTAAGGGTGTTCATATGTAATTGCATAAAAAAGGTAGAATCTCATATTTTGGGGAGGTAAGTGGGCGATTGAGCGGAAAGTATTAATCTACAATAATACCAAAGAAATCTTGGAATATATTCATTTTTAAACAATCCTAGCATTAGATTTCAGTTTCTTGTACATAAAATGTATTACAATTCAACTTTAAGTTCTCTAACTTTTTTTTTTAATGGATACATGGTATTTTTTAAAGTATTGCAGTATATTTATGTGCATTTACTGCAATTACTTGGAAATCATTAATTTCTGGAGATTTTCAGTGGCACATTCTGATTCATTGTTCAAAAATACACTTATATGGCAAATTTCATTGCTTAATCTTGTGTTTTAACTAAGATATAAGATGTTTACTGAAAAAATTTGTGTAAAAAATATGATGAAACACATATGGTCTTAAAGAGGGGATAATATCCAATCATGTGAGGCACAAAAATAGTCATAACTTCCTTATTTTTAGTCAGATTTAAAAAAAATTAAAAGATTTTTTAGATCATCAGGCTCTTTCTATATATGCCATTATTGAGATATTTTAAGCAATTTAAATTTTTTCATGTGTATTGCTACTTTAAACTATCGTCTTTAACAACTTGACATATTTTTCTGACTCTATAGTGGATTCGACCCTCTGATGAAGAAAAAAAAAGGCAAAAGTCATGCTTTTGAGAAAGATGTATTCATCGAAAGTCTTAGCCTAAATAAATGGTTTTATCGTTTAAAATTGTGCCATGTTTTGGGTTTTTAAAATTTAATATAAATATATATATATATATATATATATATATATATATATATATCGTCCCAGACTGGGTAAAATTAATTTTCGGAACAGAAGAGTTCTGCACCACTTTTATGTTCTCTTAGAAAGATTAATATCAAGATATTACGATACTAAACCTTATGTCTAGAATCATTATTATAATTTTGATGAAAATCCATGATTTTGATTCTATAAAATGTATAAAATTTAGGTCTTAAGAAGGAATTGAAATTCAAGGAGTCTTGTCTAATGACTATGGATAAAATTTAACAATTAAATAAGTCTATACACAAAAGTTGACCAGTCCAATTATTTGTCAATGTAAACTTGTTATAGAATTTGTTGTTAAGTTTAAATTACAGCTTTCATTTTGAAATTTACAATATATAACATTTATTTTAATAAATTTACAAGACATTGAATTGAGGGTAGTTTTTTAAAATAAGAATTGTTTTTTTTGTTGTTGTTTTTTTTCATTTTCACTGAAAACAAATGTATAATCAACCGGTTTATTTCTAACTTGTTGATTACTGATTTCAGGAAGTAACTCTATATTATTATTTTATACTGATCTCGATTGATGTCACATATTAGTCCGGCAGTAAAAATTGACTAAATCAAGTGTTGGAAGTTATTTTACTTATTTATATATTTTTAATAAATTTCCAAACAGAAATTTGATTTAAAAAAAAATATAGCACTTTTGAGTTTGGAAATTAAAAAGAAATGACTTTAAACATTCGATTTTGTCAATTTTCAAAGCAGGACTTTAACAAGGATATTGATAATTGAGAACAGGAGTTGAAAGCTTACAGTTCTAAAATTATGAATTTTTTGGGAACTGTTAATTTTCATTCACCATGACTTGATATATATTACTTCTCATAGGATTTAAGTAAAAAAATTCAGTGCTTTTTTATAGAGTTTTAGTCAGTTAGAATCAATACATCTTCTGACTGAAATATCTCTATCATATTTTTATCTTTATTTTGGGATGTTTAAAATGTACTTTTTCTTAAAATCTACATACACACATTTAAAAATTTTTTTTTATGAGTTAAATTTAATTCCGTTTGTTTATATATCCCCTAACGTATTATAATAGTAGGACCCCGTGAAAATTTTTTATGCTTTCTACATCAATCTGTATAATTTACTGTTAATAATAATAATATTTCTTTTTTGAAGTAATACATGTCTGTAAGGGTCAACATTATTTTTTAAAAAAAAATGACTTTTGTAAAAATAATTTTCAATGTCAGCTAAACATCCTTCAATTACATAAAACGAATATTTTTCTTATTTATTTATTTAAAATTTTAGCAATTTAATTCTTTTCAAAACAAATATTTTCTAATTACCGTAAAAATAATTGTCATTTAAATATTCTTCAAATCAATAAAACAAATGTTAGTCTTTGAAATGTTTTTATTTAACATTGTACTGTTTTAATCGAGGGGAAGAAATAATTTAATTTTGGAACAATTCATTTTAAAATGGGTCAGATATTTTTTACTTTAGCGACATCTCATTAATCACCATCTTTAGTAATCGAACTATGTCATTTTAAAAATGTGTGTGAAAGGTGATAAGTAATGTACGAAGATGAAATGCCATAGCATATTGTTATGTAGATTAGCATTGAGCTTTTATTCAATATTTTATTTTTGATCTTATATTATTATCTAATAGCCCAGAAACATGACTCTGGTGTTTTTTATCATTAAATGTATGCTATTTAAATCTTTTTCTTATACAAGTTTCTTGTTATTATCTGTTAGATTATTTTTCTTCCGTACTATCAAGTGTCAACTAAAAACATGTCTAGTGTTTTTAGCAATTAAATATTCAACATCTTATTTTTAAATCGACAATATCATCTAAGAAACCCAAAATGTGACTTGTGTTTAGTCGCTAAATATAAGTAATTTTAATTCTTTTATCTTGTATAACAATTTTCTAATTATCATTTATTAAATTATTTTATACAGCTATTGGTTAATCTGATGTAAATTGAGAGTGGACTGAATGAAATGATTGTATATATATATATATATATTTTTAGAAAAATTGATTGAAGTGCTAAAATTGACCAAAAAGCATATTTTTAATTTTATATTAAAATAATCATGACATCATGGGTATTACGACAGAATAATTATTTGTATAGAATATATATATATATATATATATATATATAGAATATATATATATGACACATGTCAGCGGGTAACTATTTTATATATATATATATATTATATATATATATATATAAATATAAATGATAATTTATTTCATTTTGACTACAAATTGATTTTGTTTCACGAGAGCAGTTTTTAGGAGCTCACGATCTTCAGGTCTCGAAATAAGATTATCTTATTTCGCGACCTGAAGATCGTGAGCTCCTAAAAACTGCTCTCGTGAAACAAAATCAATTCGTAGTCAAAATGAAATAAATTATCATTTATATTTATATTTCCGCTCTATATTTTTATTGAGCACTCTCATAAACCCGGTTCAATTCCCCTGGATTTATACCCTGTGGATTTATACCATACTCGGATTATATATATATATAAATAAACGATAGTAAGTTAGATTCCAGTAGCCATGTCTTTATTCACCTTTCAAAATTCAAATACTTGATGGACCGTTTGATCGATACATGAACAGCCATAATATAGAGTTATATACCCTGAAATGGTCCGTCAAGTATTTGATTTTTGAAAGGTGAATAAAGACATGGCTACTGGAATCTAACTTTCTATTGATTATGCTCTAGTGTTTAAAAATTATAACATTAACATCCATTGAACTTTAACCTTGGAAGTCTGACTATTAATAATAATAATAATATATATATATATACTTGAGGAATACCCATCTCACTACAGGTAAAATAAATTCCCGAACAGAACAATTTTTTACCGTTTTTATGTCCCCTTATGAAGATTAAAATCCAAATATATTAAATCGTATGTCAGAATCCTTATTCCAATTTTGATCAAAATCCATTTTTATTGTAGAAAATGTCTAAAATTTAAGGGTTAAGCTTAAGGGATCTTAAGAAGAAATTGAAATAAAATTCAATGCAAATCTGAAATATTTGAATTTTCAAATAAGAGGTTGTACCCATATTATGCTCCTAAAAACTAAAAATGCTCCAAAGAAACTGGAATTTTGGGAATATTTATTGATGTCTAATACTTATTGTTAAAATTTCACAGAAATCTGAGCTATCTGAATTTTCACAAAGGGCTTTCACCTCATCCTTGCCTCCTTTGCATAAAACTAAATTGAAGTAAATATCGCCAACATTACCCACCCTCATGCCTAGCAGCCATATTCCAAAATTCATAAGGATCTGTTAATTAGTTTAGAAGTGGACTTGTACATACAAATATATGACCATATACACATACATACCTTAATTTTGTTGTACAGGATAAACTCCTAAACTAATGTATCGATCATTATGAATTTGGGAATATATATTCTTGGCAATACGGTGAGTGACATGGGCACATTATTTTTTTTTGTAAACTTTACTATTTGGAGATGTGCCCCCCCCCCCCCCCAAAAAAAACTTTAAAAATAAGTTAAATACCCAAAAATTAATAAAGAAAAGAATTACTCTACATCAAATTTTGAGTTATATTAAGTAATACATTTTTACAAAGATCGGCACTTGAACGTCAATAATATGTATATGCTTGGTAAAATCCTAAACTATTGAACTTATCATTATGAATTATGGAATATGTATTCTAAGCAACAGGGTGAGTAACAGACACACTGTTTTATTTGTTTTTTTTGTAAACTCTATTACTTAGGGGATTCCACCGAAACCATACCATACACCTCAAAGAAAGAAAAAAACATTAAAATTTAAAACTAATACTATATTTATTGCTTATACCTGTCCTGGGACGGGTATTCTGCTCATATATCTATATATATTTATATGTATGTTATGTATTTTTGTAATTGTTTTTATTGATGATAGTAGCGTTCAGTTTGTTGCCTTTCTATTTTTCACTTCCTAAGTGATAAAGAGCAATGCAGAAGATTGCATTTTTAGTCGGTCATAACTTTATAGGACATATTTTTCGTTGATATATATATAAATTTTTATTAATTTTATATGTACATAAAAGTAATCCATGGACACAGCTAAAAACATGTGTTCATGGATTACTTTTATATATGTATAAAATTAATAAAAATTATATGTATGTGTTAAATAAAAAACAAAAATATCGGATACATGTGTAGCACGGTTCCTTTAGACGTTAATCTTGGGACCAATGTAGCAAAGTTGCTTGCCAGTGGGACTGGTAATCTTGGTACTGGCACGAGTCGTTTGACGGGGCGGCAGACCTTTTCGGAACGTTTATCTTTGTCGCGGCATCCATGTGGCAGGATCTTTTATCCTAGGGACGAATTGTGGCGAAATGTCGAACGGGAGACGTTTGGCTGCATGTGCACGTTATTTACTCGCCGTTCTTACCAGTGAGCAATCATCGTCTTGACGATAGTCACTGCTGTCTACTTCTGGGACTGGCTGGCTGGGGACCATCGTGCTGCAAAAGAACCTGATGTGAAATAATGGAATAAAACCATTATTACTTTTTAATATAAAAATATATTTATTTTCTTCCGAAGCACATTTTTATTACTTTGTAGAGAACGCAACAAAACGCGTCTACCTCGTTCGGATTTAAAAAACCAGTCTCCATATGAGAGCGAGAGAAAGAGACGGGGGAAAGTGAGAGAGACAGAGGGAGGGAAAGAGAGAAAGAGGGAATACTTGTGTCATCAGTGTACGCCTTGTCAAATGTTGTTTTGAGTTTCATAACTGATTTTCTCGAACGACAACAGTTTGATCTGTGACCCCATCAAATGCACATGTCATTGAACTGTTTTGACACCCACCCTCAGTCCTCCAAATATGACTGAGGCACAAGTGCACTCAGCGATCCCAAAACGCAGAGAGTCACTGTTCTTGAAACAAGTCTGGCATAAGGATTACAAATATTATGCATTGTGCCATAATGTAAATGTAACTGTCTGCATTGTTTATTAGTCTCGAAAAGAAAATGGATTGGATTTTTTAAAGCATATTTTAGAATATTGTTTTTTAAATTAAAAAATTTTTTTCTCCACTTTTTTGGGTAGATAATTTCGAATTGATCTCCATTCTTTTTAAATCTTTTTAAGATGTACATGTTGTAAAAAGGACTAAATTTTAATAAGATTTGAAATTACGTATCTAAGATTAAAAAATAATTTTCGAATGGAACTCTATCTCAAAAAAAAAAAAAAAAATAAAAAAATATTCAATCCTGTTTTTAGCAAATGAAGCAATAATTAACATTTATTTGTATTTGATGTTTTTGGTTTTTAATTTCTTTAAGGTTTATACCGCATGACTGCATAGAACATGTGGAAATTACAAAATTATATATATATATATATATATATTAGTCTAAAGAAGCTTTGAGTCAGTTAAAACAAAGAAAGATAATGCAGTTTAAATTCCCATGGATACTAACTAAATTCAAAATATCGCAGACTTAGCACTTTCATAAGCTGACTTACCGCTGGAAAATTCACAAATAAAAAAGGGGAGTCAAGTATTTAAACGTGAAACAAAAACAGGAGACCTTAACTTGAGCGTGAAATATTAAACGGGGATCATCAGCTGTTTACCATGAAACTGTTTCAGTGATTTAAAAACAGGACAGTTTTAAAATTCATGGCTCTCCAGTGGTACTGATCAAATGACCACTTCCCCAATAACACTGGACAACAAATTTCAGAAAAAATTTATTACTGGAGATGTGTAAAGTGATTTAGACTAATTTGGGTACGCTGATTTCAAAAATCATAACCGTTTTGCTGTATCACGTCAGGATTTTGAGTTTCAGAAATACTTCCATTGCCTAGAAGTCAGGGTTTCAATGAAATTTACAAAAATTCACTTATTCATTTATTTCATCATAAATGCTTCAAAATTATGGAAATTACAGAAAAACTCTACTAGAATGTAGTTAAAAATGATTTAAACATTTGGCTTTGCATTTGTGCTGCTCTGTGTCAGTTTCACGATGCAGGAACCAGCAGAAGTCGCCCATCATGCTCGGGTTGTGCTGCCCTTGGTAACACGTCTCCATGAGTGAAATCTCTTGGTGGAATCGCTCGCCGTGCTCGTCCGAGACTGCTCCCAAGTTGTCAGGGAAGTTCAGGTGCTGGTGTAGGAAATGGATCTTCAGGGACATCCTGGAGCCAAGTTTCCTGAAGGACTCCAGCAGCTGCTGCACTATTTCTTCATAGTTGTATGCGCGCTCGTTCCCCAAGAAGTTGTTCGTCACAGCTTTGAAGCTCCTCCACGCTGCCAGCTCTTTGGGGTTTAGAGTTGTCGGAAAAGTTTCGTCCTTCATTACCTCTCGGATTTGCGGTCCAACAAAGACACCAGCCTTGATCTTAGCCTCCGACAAGGTGTTGCCAAACTTCTCCTTCAGGTATAAAAACCCACGCCCATTCAGATCCATTGCCCGTACAAAATTCTTCATCAAGCCGAGCTTTATGTGGAGTGGTGGAAGGAAAATCTTGGCTGGGTCGACAAGGGCGATATGCTTCACGTTGTATCGACCAGGTACGTGCTCCGTCCGCTCTTTCCAATCAATCTTCGTCCAGTGATTCTTGTCGTCTCTGCTATCCCAGAGACAAAGAAAGCACATGTATTTCGTGTAGCCTGACTGCTGCCCTAACAACAGCGCCACCACATTCAAGTCTCCGCAGATGTGCCAGTTGAAGTCATTGTACTTGATGGAATCAAGCAGCTGCCACATAGTCTCATAGGTCTCTTTCATGCCAAACGCGTGAGCCAGTGGGACTGATGGTTTCTTGTTGCCATTGTGGAGCAGAACAGCTTTCAAGCTGTTTTTCCCCGAGTCAATAAAGAGGCGCCAGTCTGCAGGATCGTGATCACACCCAAGTTCTTTCAACAGACCGTTGATGTCACTGCAGAATGTCATCGTGTCTTCCATCTCAAAGAACTGAGCCATGTCGCTCTGACGTGCTCTGAACAAGGATATCTTGGTGTTAGGTTCAAGTAGATTCCACTGCTGAAGCCTTGATCCAAGCAGCTCTGCCTTCGCCTTTGACAGCGAGAGATCTCTTGCAAGATCATTTAACTCTCCCTGGTTCAGAAGGTGTGGTTCTTGTTCTTGAGTGTCGGGTTCAAAAGGTTCATCACCATCTTCTTCGCCACTGCTTACAGTTATGTTCGGATCAGATGGACATGTTGGAATGGGGTTCTCGTCATCATGAGGCACAGGTTTACGAGCAGAGACGCAGTCAGCGTACTTTATGTGGTATTTATTCTTCCTGTTAAAGCCGGCGATGCTTGTGCAGCAGAAATAACAATCATCATGATGATTCTGCGGCTCACGCCATATTATGGGCACCGCAAATAGAATGCTCACGCGCTTGCCCACCAACTACTGAGTCAATGCTGAGTGGCAGCTTGTGCAGCACATGTGTGGTGCCCAGCTCTTTTCTTGGTCCCCGACCTTACACCCGAAGTAGTGAAAGTAGGCGGCCTTCATTTTCACTGCTCTAGATACACTTCGCTGTTGATCTTTTTGGGTAAACCGACCACAGACATAACAGAAGTTGTCTGGATGATTGGTACAGGAACGTCTACTCATGTTTAACTGAAAGAAAGAAAAATTAGTAGTTATATAAGTATGTTATATCGTAGTTACGTAAGAGGTGGTAGGCTACTTCTAGGCAATGGGAGTATTTCTGAAACTCAAAATCCTGACGTGATACAGCAAAACGGTTATGATTTTTGAAATCAGCGTACCCAAATTAGTCTAAATCAATTTACACATCTCCAGTAGCAAACATGTTGTTGTCCAGTGTAATCAAATGTAGAAATAATTCAGCTTCAATTTCACTTATATATACATAAATAAATAATA
Organism: Sepiola atlantica; assembly: GCA_963556195.1. Classification (NCBI taxonomy): domain Eukaryota; kingdom Metazoa; phylum Mollusca; class Cephalopoda; order Sepiida; family Sepiolidae; genus Sepiola; species Sepiola atlantica. The sequence goes on from OY744530.1 coordinate 74,779,190, forward strand.
ATAATAATATATTACTCTTAAGACTACTGTGATATATCTATCTATCTATCTATCTATCTATCTATCTATATATATATATATATATATATATATATATATATATAATGTATAAAAAAAGTTTTTACTATTAATAATTGAATGAAAATTTTATCCAAAACTCAAAATATTTTGTTTTAATATTTTATTTATTTGAATTTTCCTTTTCTTGCTTAACATCTTTGACTTAATGTTTAGTAGAAAAAGATATGCTGAGCGAATGTACTGATTGATATGTTAAGCAACACTGAAATGTGTACGTGTCAGTTCGCTTGAATAATATTTAAAAAGAAAAAAGTAAAACAAAAAAAAAAGAGAATTTTACAAGTGACTTTGATGCACTCCACTTGTTGGTATGTTAAAAAGATTTACTTGTTTCAGGCTATAACACAGTAGAAGATTGGCACTCAGCTGAAATAACACAAAAGCTACATGACTTTGTGATAGAAACCGACACAGAGACGAGCCGAGGGCCGACTGACACAGGTGAGAGACGAAACAGTTATGGAATGAAATACAAGTTGCTTAAAAATCTACAATGTAAATCACTGCAATCACGGATAAAAGAAAAAAAAATCATGCACTAGAAATAACCACATGATTTTTTGGGGGTGGGGAGTTGCACCGGCAGAGCTCAAAAACTTAAATTCCTGAAAGGCATATTTATTCGCTAAAAAATTAAAGCTTTATATTAAAATTTGAAGTACCTGATTGGAATAGGAAGGATTGCATGTTGCGGAGTATGTTTGCAGTCTCGATTACAGGTTATAATTTGTCAACTTTTGCCAAATGCAGACAGAAAACATACATTTAATGCTAAATTTTTACGTTAGGGTGTTTAACTCTATAGTGCTAAAAACCAAAAATTCTACATTAACTTGGTAAAAGTCTATTATGCCGCCACGAAACTGGATATGGAATCAATACAATTGGTACGTTTCATTAACCCAATCACTAACCCTAAGTCTGGGACAGCAATACGCAAACCTGGACTTAGGGTTAGTGGTTGTGTTAATCAAGGGCGCCTATTGTACCGATTTCACAACCTGGACTTAGACGTTTTGTGGGAGCATAATAAACTTTTACCAAATTAATGTTAAATTTTTTAAGTTTTGACAATATGGAGTTTAGGACCCTGAAGTAAACATTTACCCATTTAATATCTGAAAGCACCCTTGTAAGAGAAACATTTCAGAATGGGCTTTTATTTACAATGTATGTGTCAGGTAAAACTTGACATTATCTTTCATGTTAAAAAGAGGGTATACATTTTTAAGACATTGACATGGATTTTGAGGAAGAAAATAGCTTCTTGAAAAATGTTTAAACATAAATTTTCATTCTTCTTCCCTTGATGTGAGTTACATGTTGGCCTAGGCGGCACACATTGATTTTCTCCATTGAACTATCATTTACGTTGGTTTTGATGTGACATCGTTTGAAGACATCTTTTACCGAGTCTTTCCAAGTCTTTCTTGGCCTGCATTTTCCTCGCTTACCCTCAATTGAGATGTGTGTACATCTGTTTATCCAACCAGAGTTTCATTCAGCATGTTCATACCACCATATGTGGTTGCATCACAAAGTTGACTAAAGTTATTATTTGTGATTATTGGATTAAAAATAAATATTTAAACAGTATTTGATATTTGTGAAATGAGGTGTTATTTACATTATTTGAACTGCCATCTTCACCATAGTTTCTATATGCCCATTTCATCCATTATTCTCTATAGCCTTCTACTAGATGCATGGCCAAGTGGATATAAGCATTGTTGAAGAATTATTCTAAAGTGAATTCTACCTAGAGAATGTGAGTTCAATCCCTGACGAAAGAACTTGTAAAACAAATTAACTGAAATGATATATCTAAAAAAAGATATAGAATGCAGATGAGAAGGGTCAATCCAAGCAGATTAAATAAAGGCCTCAGTTCTAAAATTCCTAGAATGTCACCAACTATGATAAAAGCTACCCGAAAAGGTCTGTAAAGTACAATATATATATATAAAAACTATAGTGTGGAATCTGAATTGTGTAATACCATATATCAGAAGGTTAGAGAGTACAATGGTCACAATCTTTTTGTATATAACAACTCGATCAGAATAGCAGTCCAAATCATATAAATAACAATGACACTTCATCTAAGAAGAATGGATAATACAATGAGCGAAATAACAACCATGATGAGGATAACAGTTCAAATTATGAATTACTATACTACAAAATTGTATAACTATTTAAAAGACATTCTTAAAATATTTTTTACGTTTTTCATTACTGACAAAACGTTGAACATTTTGCCCAACTACAATCTATATAATACCAATAGTTTGTCTCCTTCTGTCATCTTAAACTCTTCTGTGCCCTTCTCGTCCGTGCCCTTCTCGTCCGTGCCCTTCTCGTCCGTGCCCTTCTCGTCCGTGCCCTTCTCGTCCGTGCCCTTCTCGTCCGTGCCCTCCCCCTCCGTGCCCTCCCCCTCCGTGCCCTCCCCCTCCGTGCCCTCCCCCTCCGTGCCCTCCCCCTCCGTGCCCTCCCCCTTGCCTTTCTCCCCCTTGCCCTTCTCCTTTCCCACCACATCCTTCCAATCCTCTTTTCTTTTCCTCACTTCTGTTTCACATTTCTTTCCATTCCTCACCACCTCCTGCTCCTTTCCCTTCTTATCCTCCTTCTTCTCCCTCTATTCCCTCTCATCCTTCTTCTCTTTCTTCTGTTATGGCTGACCGGCTGATTAGGCTACTGCTGATTTCAAAGTCCACAGCCTCTTAGTATCATATAGATGTGAATAACAATAACACCTCTTCTTAAGAGGACGAAGAGTAGCGTATCAGAAATGTTGTAGATATAACCACCATGATGAGGACAATTGTCCGAATGATGTAAATAACAATACCTCATCTGAGAAATCTAGGAAATAGAATTATTGAAATGTTGTGTACATCACAACAACATGGATAACAATCAAAATTGTGTAAACAATGTAAATATTTATATATCTTGAATGCATCAACTTAAACTGTTATTAATATCTGCTACTTAAGGAAATGTTTTTGAGCCCTGCTAATCAGTGTGATTTTAAAATGATACCAAATGTACATTTTAGCAGAGTATTAGATGGCATTTAGGCTTTATTGCTGCCTGTCTTGTTTGTGTGTGTTTCGTGCTTGGCTTTTCTCCAAATATTATCGCATGATAAAACTTATTATAGTCTATTTCTTTATCAACTGTCTCCGTTCGATGTAGAAGTTTATGCAAATAAAAAAAAAAAACATCTATAATTTGTGTTTCTTTTTTCTCCCCCACTCCTTTCCAAGTATTCGTGTAATTTTAAATTTTAGTCTTTGCTGTGATGCCTTTTGTGAAATAGAATATGACAAACATTTAAATATATATATATTTTTTTTGTGTGTTATCACTTTTTGTCGTTGATGTTAATTTAATTTTTTTTTTTTGTAACTCTTTCTTTCGTTGTGTACTTTTTGGGATTGTTTAAGATGTTTTTATTCTAAGCATTTTCTTTTTTTTTTTTTTTCTTGTAGAGCTTTCCAGTGCTCTAAGTGAAACAGATGCTGAGGGAGAAAGCCAGGCAGAAAAGTAAAAAGTCTTTGTTTATTTAAACATTTTTTTGTTATGATATATTATTTTTAATTATTTATTTTTACATCCAGGGACACGTGTTTCGTTTTATAAAGACTCGTCAGTGTGGCTTTATACAACCGATGCGTCAAACGTATAGCTCAAACCTTGGTCAGTAACTGACTGTTATGGTCTAACGTCCTAGCTACCTCAACCAGTGAGACAACTGTGCGATCGTGAAGAAATATATCCTAGTTATTTTTAAGATATTAAGTTTCTAAGAGGATTTGATTTAATTCAAGAGGAAGAATTTTGTTATTTTCTAGGCAGAAACCTCTTTCTACATCAGAATGCTTTCAACTAAGAGAGTGAACATATTTTAATTATTTATTTTTACATATATATATATATATATATATATATATATATATATATGGTAAGTCAATGAAAATTGATTAGACCTGCGGATGGAAGCAAATCAATATCTTCAGTTGTTCAAAACAAGGAGCAGTTTAGTTAATAAACAACATTTATTTTTCTTCTCTTTCATTCCTTAAACCAGGCTTTTCAAAGATTAAAATCTTATTATATATATATATATATATATATATATATATACATACAAAGTTATCTTGTGATTTTTAAAAGTTAGACCCAAATAGCATTTAAGCTGATATTTTAAACTTTGATTCTAACTAGCAAATTTTTATTTGTTATTGTAGTACCATGCCATTCATAATATAATAATGTACTTTGTTACAATTTAAGCAATAAATAAAAAATAAAATAACTTTGCTGCATCCCAAGTCATGCCGAGTAGGTACAGCTAGTATACATGTGTGTGGTTGTGAGAGACAACATTAGATCACCCATTGAACTCAGGTTAGGTTATTTGAATCAATAAAAAGTGAGTTTGCAAAGCCAGTTAAATCTTAAAAAATAAAAACATTATAAAGTCTCTTTCTACTGGTTTCCTCACCCCCTCCCTCAATCTCCCTCCCTCTCTCTCCCTACCACCCATCTATCTCTTTCTCTCTAATTAGAATAATTAAAGTGTATTTTTTTTTTCAAACACCTTAATCCCAAAATTAAAGAATATTTTAACATGCATTTTGTGTTATTAAAGTATACATAAAATAAAAAAAGACTTGAAGAAACATACGTTGAGTCACACAGCTTTAGTATAATAATGGATACATTATTTATTTTTTTACAAACGTTTCATTCAAGTGAAAACATCTAAACATTTCTTTTTATCTAATCTTTGTTTGCTTTTTGATATTATTTATAATGGGAGGGAGTTTTATTTTTTATTTTTATTTCATTGCGGATTGTGATTGCTTTTTTTTTGTGTGGGTGGTGGTATTTTATGTATCTTATTTGATTGGATCATTGGAATAATCATTCTGAAATTGTGCATTATAACAATTGAGTTAAAGAAAAAAAAATTTTCTGTTCTGTCTCCCTCACTATCGCCCCTCTCTAACTCTCCCTTTTTTCCCTCCCTCTCTTCCTCTTTTCTTCCTTTTCCTTCTCCCCCTTTATTTTGTCCCCTCTCTTCCTCTTCCCCACCCTCTCCATTCCATCATTTTCTCCCTCTCTCTAAAAGTCTGCCCATCTTATTAAGAGATGAAATATTAATGTCCATTAACCAAGGTAGCTAAAACCAATCTGATTAAAATCACATTAGTGATATCCCCACACGAGATTGAGAGTTCATTAGATCAAATCAATTCAGTAATTGTATGCAATGTTTAGCACAGTGGCGAGTCATCTCTTTTTTGGGCTTCGTGCAAATTTTCCCCATTCGTAACAAAAGCTGAAATAAGTTGCTCTTTTATCTGTAAGAGTGAACAACGGAACCATTGTGTAATATTTTTATAAGAATATTCGTTTTGCATGCTGGCTGATTGCTTATAAAATTGAGGAAAGGAATTCAGTTAGCCTAATGGTTATTCACACAGACAGTGGAATTGGCGATCACTCACTCACTCATTCTCTATCCAGGTTTATCGTCTATGTTCCCTTCGACAAGAGGTTCAACGCTGCTTGGCTGTCCTCATGCTAAGTCTTCAGTGATCACGATTGTGGGGATTGACTGTGTCCATTTGCCACATTCTTACCTGATGGTTTCTTTCCATGTCTTCTTAGGGAACCCAGCTTTCTTTTTGCTGTCCCCTTGCTTCTTTCTGAACCGGCAAAGATGGTTTTGCCCTTAATAGGACATCAAGTTTTGGGATGGCCAATTTCTCAAGTAGAGTGTCTGACCTAATGTTCTGAATCTGATCCAAGTTCAAATCTTGTCTGATTTTTTTTTCTTTTTCTCAATGATACCAAGAAGATCTTTAGTGTTATAACCTTTTCATGGTGGTTATAAAATTAACGTCGCTTACACACGGATATGATTAGAAAATGTATGAACTCCCTTCATCCGTGTGTAAATAGCAGTTTCTGTTCAATGAATTGTGTTTATTTAATATTAAATAGCTGAAAATGTCAATGTCCCATGAGGCAAACGAACCAATAATATTTGTGAATTTTTAAGTGTTAACATGATGATTAGTGTTCACTAATGGGTCGCAAGATCGCGGTTCAATCCTCGGTCAACTCCTACCAAAGACTAAAAAATGGTACTTGATGCCTCCTTGCTAAAAACAGGTGAGGATCAAGAGTAAGTGGATTAATCCAGGGAAAAGAGTAGCGCTCTCTCATATTTCTCGGTGTAGTAGTCAATGAAAAGGTGCCTTCGAGTTGACCGCGATTATGGTCAGCAACTTGACTTTTTTTTTGCTAAGTGCATGAATTTTAATTTTATCCCCTACCCCATCTTTCTAAAAAAAGTATTAAAAGAATAGTTTTAATAAAATAGCAATTATGATAAGAGATTGATTGATTTGTGTTTTATTTTTTTTTGTACCTTTTCCAATAGATTTGTGAACATTTGAACTGTACATAGCTGATTCCGTGGTCAATAGCAGTATCCATTAGGCAAATCATGAACCTCTGGTTGGATTCTTATCTGATCATTAAAGTTAAGCCTGCTCATTACTGAGATTGGTGACTATTTGAGAAGAACGAGATGTTGTAATCTACACAGATTAGTGTCTTGTCAGAGGGGTAGTGAAAATGCGTGTTCCTTCTCAGTAATATCCTTTTAAAATAAAGTTTAGAGATAGTTCTCTAAGTACAATTGTTTATTGTGGATGATTGATTGGAGAAAACGTTGGGGTCAAGTGGAACCTCTATATGAAAAGTAGAAACATCTGCTTCAATTTTCTGGTGCTACCAGATCAGGCTGTCTGAAGATACTGGCTTCCTGACCAAAAATGCACCAAACATTGAATTTATTGTTTTTTCCTTTCCCTTTGCAAAACTCAATTATGTCCTGCAAAGCCAAAAACAACAATTTTCCTCTGCAAAACACCATGAATAAATATTTAAAGATATAAAGAACTTAAAGCATAAAAACTTTTACCAAAATGACCGGATTCGACATTAAATAACCCGAAAAGGGTTGATATGCTGTAAAACCAAACAACCAAACCAAACCTGCTTCAATTTTCTTAAAAGTAAAAGATGGCTGATTATGATAATAAAAACATTGTGCATAATGCTCAGGTACACTACAATTCTCCAAAAGTGCATGTACAACTGTGTATGTGTATGGAGGGGCCATCAGGTATACTTTTAGTAAATTTTGTGAAGCATGAGGGTTTTAAAAGATGTCTCTGCAGTCAACAACTGATGCAAGCAGTCTGTTTCATTCTTTAGCAATTCTGAGTGTGAAAATTTTTTCTGAAAGTTGCGCTATTCTCTTATTTTATAGGTATGTCTGTGTGTTAAACTCTTTTCTTCAGCTATGGGGAATAAAACGGCTTGTGTTTAATGTATCATTTACCATGAATTGTTTCCAATAATAAATCTTTTGTTTCAATATTTAATAACCCCAAAAAGGGTTGATGTGCCCTAAAATTGACAAACAAAACCTTAGATGTTTAAGAATTTTTGAGATGAGGATTGATAATTTCTATTTGGATTATTTCGACTACTATTCTCATCTTGGTTGTTATTTTCACGTTTCAACTGATGTAACCTCCGACCGTTTTCAGGTTTATCTTTTCAAACTCAGGAATCTATACAGAATTTCAAACTGAATCCTTTATTTAATCCACGGCAATAGATTATTCTTGTTCCATGAGTCACAACAAAATAGAAGTATTAATTTATTCTTATTTATTATCGCCTGTAGTAAGGATTGAACCTTCAACCTCCAGAAGACTGTCTTATAATTAATATTTTTACACGGTCATGGCTGACAGAATCAGAATAATCTACCCCCATGGATTAAATAAGGGTTTGAGTTTTGTTTAGGTTCCCAAGTATGAAAAGATGCACCAAGGAAGGTCGGAAGTTACATCGTCTGAAACGTGAAAAAAACAACCCAGATAAGAACTGTAGTCCAAATAATACAGACCTTTGATATTCAATAAAAACTTTTATTATTTTTTTGATGATACAGTTGGATTCATTACTTTTTCTTATTTGTTGGAGAACATTTTCCTAAAAAATTACAATGGTTCAAAGATATCAAAAAATGTTCCATGTGACATCAGACCTAAAAAAGTTACGACCATATTTATTATAAATAGTTTTAAGTCGAGAGATTTAAATTTGATTAAAGCACCTACTGTTCTAAGATTTGAAATGCTCTCTGAAAGAAAATGTTTTCCTTTTGTGCATTCAGAAATGAAGCTGACCGTCTACACATGCAACACGTCATTGAAGTAACCCAGAATGAAGGTCTGCTTCATGTTGTCAAAGTTCTTTGTGACTGGATGAAGTGTCATGCTAGTGTGATAACAACTTGTGCTCAGGTGAGACCTCCTCCTCCTTCTTCTACTCCTCCTACTACTACTTCTAGATGTTTTCATTTGTATTTTTCTTAAAAATTTACATTTTTTTTAATTTCTACTTCAGTCCCATAGTTTTTTTTTTTATCAATGACGTCAAATGGACACCTATAAAAACAAAACAAAAAAATATTCAATGGATGACAAAAAATTCATTTCGCATTCAATTTTAGGACATGCACACAGTTATAATTATCTACTAGACACAATCAAGTGTCTTCGGTCTCTCTGTACAAGGGTTTGTCAGGACGACCTGACATAAAGATACTACACCCTATAAGTTAACCCTGACTAAATATTCAAAATAACATAGTATTCGAAGCCCCAATAAGTTCCCGTTAACGTTTGAGAGATAAAGGAGAACTTCAGTTGAACACTCGAATATCTATGTATCTCATACAGAGATCAAATGTTAGTCCCAAGAAGAATTTACAGTTTAGCAAAATAAAAAATAAATAACAAAATATACTTACCACTTTACTGCACTTTCATGGTATTTCTCTCTCTCATATATATATGTATATATGGCAAATTACAAAACTATACAATGCAGTGGTGTAACGGATTGACACAAGCTGAAACAAATTAAGGATATAATGGTGGAATGAGTTTAGCAGTTTTCACCTTTTTATATATATATATATATATATAATAATAGAATTAACGATAAGTGAAGTATCGTTAAAGTGATCTATCTTGATAAAGTAAAGCTCAATACGTTGAGTATTGATTTACTCCTCTCCAGGAGTTAGGCACAAGGCCAGTTTTTATTTTACTCCCACAAGTAAGATGTGACCCAAGGTTGGGTCGGGAAAGTCGGGTTTAAAAATTGCCGTGGCAGCCCCGTCGGCATTGCCCGGTAGGGGCGCCTCAGGCAGTAAGCAATAAACTTACTCCTCCCCAAAGAGGGGAGGCGAAGCCTGGAAGGGTGGACCTCCTAGAACTGCACAGGACAGACCCATAGACCGACGTAAATCAAGCCCCGAAGGCCAAGACAATACCAGTCTATGGGGTGCAGTATCCATCGGAACAGATACTACACTTTGATCTTAGCCACAAAGATATGAGTAGCTCAATACGTTGAGTAGAGCAATCAATTTAAAGAAGGAAAGATGAAGATAAAAAATTGTATAGAATTACATAGAATTACATAAAATTGATACAAATTTTATTACATCGAAAGTTCAGATGCAAGGAGTTACACTAATCCTTAAACCATGTTTTTTTCAAAGATAAAACTCTTCTCGTCAGAGGATAAAATTCGGTAATGTGATATTTATAATAAATAAATATTACCTGTTCCATTTCACTTTAAAAATTGAGGAAGAAATAACAGGAAAGGTTATGGATAGAAAAAATAAATGGCCGAGAGGGGGAATGGTAGCAGTATTGAATAGCCATTGTGGAAAACAAAAGGGCACGCTATGGTGCAGATAGCAAAATAGCAAAAGTTAGTAGATTTGGAGAAAAGTTAGTAGATTTGGAGAAAGTCTTTTAAAAATGTTTACAGGGTTTCAAATAAAAGGTAGAGGGTTCAAAAATATCTCACTTGGTCCATAGGGATTCTGTCTCGGTTTTGTGTATAATTCCATAGAATTACAAGTAAAAGTCCGCGGAGTAATATTGTAAGTATCCAATTCGGCGGATCCGAAGCGAAGATTATCTGTTAAAAGACGCTATGTGGCAAGGTTCATATCTGCCTTCAAAACACCTGGCCTCCGTGCAGTGAGATGTTTCAAAAGTTGTCATATATTATCTTAAATATTCGGCTTTTGGTAGGAAATTCAGCCGAATAAAGTGAACAGAACTGGATCCAACGAAAGCAGTTGGAATTGTACACAAAACCGAGATAGAATCCCTACGGATCAAGTGAGATATTTTTGAACCCTCTGCCTTTTATTTGAAACCCTGTAAAAATTTAAAAAACAAAACTTTTCTCCAAATCTACAAACTTTTGCTATCTGCACCATAGCGTCCCTTTTTGTCTTCGACAACTTTGCCTTTTGGCTAAGATCAAAGTGTAGTATCTGTTCCGATGGATACTGCACCCCATACTGGTGTTGTCTTGGCCTTCGGGTCTTGATTTACGCCGGTCAATGGGTCTGTCCTGTGCAGTTCTGGGAGGTCCACCTTCCCAGGCTTTGCCTCCTCTCTTTGGGGAGGAGTAAGTTCATTGCTTACTGCCTGAGGCGCACCTACCAGGGAATGCCGACGGGGCTGCCCAGGCAATTTTTAAATCCCACTTTCCCGACCCGACCTTGGGTCACATCTTACTTATGGGAGTAAGATAAAAACTGGCCTTGTGCCTAACTCCTGGAGAGGAGTAAATCAATATTCAATACTGCTACCACTCCCCCTCTCGGCCATTTATTTCTTTATCACCAACCTGTCCTGTTATTTCTTCAATTTTCAAAGTGAAATGGAACAGGTAATATTTATTTATTATAAATATGATGTGGAGTAAGCTAGTACCCCTTCCTGAGGTTGGAGATGAGATGCTCCAAGGGCATGAAAGAGAGGCAACTCTCATCTCGTGACGAGAGGGGATGTTATCCAAGTCACCGTTTGGACTGTGTACAACTCTCGATATATTTCTATTATATGTTACCCGACCTTTTCCCAAAAGAGGTCTAATAAACATAATAAAATATCACATTACCGAATTTTATCCTCTGACGAGAAGAGTTTTATCTTTGAAAAACCATGGTTTAAGGATTAGTGTAACTCCTTGCATCTGAACTTTCGATGTAATAAAATTTATATCAATTTTATGTAATTCTATGTAATTTTATGCAATTTTTTATCTTCATCTTTCCTTCTTTAAATATATATATATATATATATATATATATATATAATAATAATAATAATCCTACTTGCGTCAGGGTGGTCTGATGGAAATTCTGTATAATGATATTTCGGGAAAATATCCCTTTGTCAGATGTGTGTTCAACCTTAATTTAAACTTTAAATGAAGGTCGTTGTTTAGGAGTTATTCAGCAGAAAATGAAATGGATATGAAATTAAATTAAAACGTTTTTTTTTATTATTATTAAATTTTGTTTCAAATCTATTGTTCATTAAATCTGTGTGTCAGTGTTAATAAATTTTTTTTAGATTTTAATATTATGTATATTTTAAAATTTTGTTTAATTGATTTATAAATCTAATTAAAAAAACTTTATTTTCGCCATTACATGTTCAATTTAGTTAATTACATTTTTATTTCTTAGACAGGAGGTGAAATCATTTGTTATACTTTTTTTATTTTTTTAATCTTAATTATTTTTTTGATGGTGTTAATAATGTTCTGTGTTCTAAAGTATTCCATTAATTATTTAGTTATCTATTTATTTATTGAGAAGGTTCCTAAATTGTGTTACTGTTTGGCAGAAATTGCAATCGATTTGAATCAAATAAAAATAAAGTTTTTTTTTTTTTTTCATTAAATTTGCCCCAGATCCATTGTTCGTTTTAAATCTATGTGTCAGTGTTAATATAAATATTTTTAATTTGAGTTTATTTTGTATGTATATTTATAAGTTTTTGTTTTATTTATTTTTAAATTTAATTTACTTTTTCGTCTGCTCACCAGTAAGATCTAGTTAATTTCATTTTTTCTACATGGGGAGGCAACTCTTGCTAACTATTTAAAAAAATATATTCGATATATATATATATATATATATTTAATGTTAAAAAATGATCAATAGTGTATGGTTATTGGCAGTTTCTCATCTTGCATTCTTCAGAACATTCTATGAATAAAAAAAAGGTGAGAAACTGCCAGTGACCATGCGCTGTTGACCATCTTTCCAAACTTAGATTTGCATAAGCTTTATCACTTGTATTGAGCATTCTCCCTTTTGTACAAATATAACCATATTGATGAACTAGCGGGACCTGTGTTCCAGCGTTGCCCGGGAAAGTATATTTAATCAAGAAATTCCGGTCCCCAACATTGAACTATATTTTTCAGTAAATATGTTATGTCTTTGTTAAAACACAAGATTAAGCAATAAAATTTGCCATATTAGTGTATTTTTGTACAAGGAATCAGAATATGCATCTGAAAATCTTACAAAATCCATGGTTTCCAAGTAATCTGCAGTAAATGCACATAAATATATATAAAGATGTAGTTTGCTTGAAGCATTGCGTGTAATATCTATATAGAGGAGTCATAGAAGGCTATCACCATGAAAGAAGTGAAATTTAATGGTGTTGAGGAGGACAAAAACAAGTGATTTAAAATAATTTTTTTATAGTAAATCTTACTTGATTAGTAAAGACTAATACACATTGATCCAATGTATGTGACCATGTTCCATAAAATATTTTGAGGAAAGACCTCTTTATCAAATTGTTGGTGTTTCAACAACATCACCGGTCCACACGGAATTCAAGAGATTTGAAACACCTACCATTGGATAAAAAGGTCTTTCCTCGAAATATATTATGCAGCCATTTAACATTTTTCATTAGTATTATAAATCCTATATGGAAGGTGCACTGTTGAAATAAATACTGGAAAATTTGCCCCCAAATATATTTAATATATAATTTTGGTTTGGGATGTATTATACGTGTGCGTTTGTGATTAGTATATTTTATAGTTTTTGCTTACTCCAATACTTCATTCATTAAAATTAATTTTTTATTAGTTATATAGGCTAAATAGCTTTTCAGAAGAGCACTTTATAAAGTCTTTACGTAGCAAGCATTTTAATCTTGTTAATAAATTTGTTCAGAGTTTTATTATGCTATTTTATCTCTCTAATAAGAATAAGACACACTTGCCTACTTAAATAAACAACTTCTATATGAGTTTTTTTAAATGTCAATGAAACATAATTATTGTTTCTATTTTTGGCAAGTGATACAAAAGTTCTGGAATTTTTGAGTTGAGGATTGATAATTTGTATCATTTAGATTATTCAGACTACTGTTTTCATCTTGGATGTTATTCTCACAACGTTTTAGCAGATGTAACGAACGACCTTCTTCAGCTGCATTTTGTCGAACTCTGGAATCTATGAAATTTCGAACAGAACCCTTTATTTAATCCACAGGGTAGCTTGTTCTTGTTCTTTCAGCCATGACCGGGTAGGAGTCTTAAGTAATTTGTCGTAATTATATTCTTAGTATCGCCTACACTGAGGATTGAACCTTCAACCTCCAGAAGACTGTCAGTTAGAACTGATTGTATCTAGTACTTTATCTGTTTTGTCATGGAGCAGAGAAATAATCCTAATCATCCTAATTCTGCAAAAAGTTTGAATTTGTTTCTTGACATTTTTCTTTACTTTTTTCTTCCCCCCCCCCCTTTTAACAATTAATTGGTTTTGTATTTTGGCATTGACGATTACACTTTAATTTTTATGATGTAACAGCTAGATGTGTTTCCTGTTGTCTTCAGGTGACATTTTAATTTAGTTCTGTCTTTCTTCAAAATTGTCCTTCCTTCCTTCAGAAGGTGGCTGCCTGCATTTTTTTTTTTTTTGTATATAATAATTATGTCACCAACAGCTTTCAATTTGAAATGTTGTAAGGTGTTTTTGTTTCCATGGCTACTAGAAAATATTTTGCTTATTCTCTTGTTTGAAATAACCATCTTTTATTCCGCTTCTTTCTTTTCTCCTTCATCACAATTTGACTGATTGATTCACACGTCATCCTACGTTGGTTTTAATTCATTCATTCTGAAATTACAAAAATGTGAACAAATGTGTTAAAGACTTGATACATGGCCTCTATTAATAATAATAATAATAATAATAATAATCTATTAATAATAATAGTAATAATAATAATAATGATAATCTATAATAATATGCCAAGGCATTACATGTTCGTACATAACTTATCACCTTTCACACACATTTATAAAAAATGACATTGTCTGATCAGCAAAGATGATGATAGGTAATTAATCTGATGTCGCTAAGATGATTAATTCTGACTTTATCCATTTTAAAATGAATTGTTCCAAAATCAAATTATGTCCTGTCGACTGAAACCGTACGATTTTTAATGAATACATTTTAAAAAGTGACATTTGTTTTATTAATTTGAAGACTATTTAGTTGACAATTATTTTTACGGTATGAAGAAAGAGAATATTTGATTTTTAAAAGAATTAAATTGCTACAATTTTAAATAAATACATCAAGAAGAAACATATTCGTTTTTTTTTTTTTCTCTCCATATAGTTCACCCCAAACAAGGACGGCCACCACTGTAGACGTTAGGGGCTACTGAGAAATAGGGTGTCAGTTTTGGGTGGCCATCCTAAGTTGTGAGCTGTGCAGCGAGATGTCTGTTTACATTAGTTTTAAATTTCTGCATGTCAGTACTGTCGGGGGAGCAGGGAGGGAGTTCCAGAGACCGGCAGCCCGAGGAAAGAAGCTATTGGAGTAGAAGGCTCTTCGGCATCTGGAGACCTCCACAGTGAACAGATGGGATTTGGCTGATTGTCAGGTTGATCTAGTGAATTTACGTCGCGAGGGCACTAATGCAGCAAGTTTATCAGAGCACAATCCATTGAAGTACTTGTAAAACTGGCACAAAGATGCAACATTGAGGCGATGGGGCTGGAGCTTGGTGGATAGTGAGGGACCTATCAGATTAGAGACTCTTTTTTGGACCTTGTCTAAGAGGGAGAGACTAGTGGATGGTGCACCAGCCCAGATGTGACAACAATACTCCATGCATGGGTGGATGGTGGCTTTGTAGAGATATAGGATAATGTCAGGCGTGAGAAGTTTACTTGCACGGTAGAGGGAGCCAACCTTTTTTGCAGCAGCCTTGGCAATGTCTGCAATGTATTTATTCCAATTTATGTTACCTGTGAATGATGGGCTAAGGAGTTTAAATGTTGAACTCTCAGGTTATTTGCCATGGCAATCGGTGGTTGAAGAGGTTTCTTGTAGTTATTGAAGGAAAGGAGCTTTGTCTTTGCGGCATTAAGTTACCATCCATTTATGACCCCAATCCATTACAGCCTCGAGGTCATTTTCTAAGGATTCAGCCATTACCTCGGATATGTTCGCATCTGTTTTGTCCACATGATGAGAGTAGAGCATGGTGTCGTCAGCAAGTATACCTTTCTCAGTCTCAATGACATCAGGGAGGTCATTTATGAAAATCGGGAACAGTAGAGTTTCAGGGATGGATCTTTATGGTACACCAGCATTTATGTCATGTTGCTTAGATGAACGGCTATCAAAGACAAGCTGGATCTTTCTTTTGGTTAGGAAGGATTTAATTATATTAAATATTTGTCCAGTAATACCATATGAGTGAATTTTTAGGAGGAGCCCTTTATGCCAGACCTTGTCAAAGGCTTTGGATATATCAAGCGCTATTGCCCTAGCTTCACCTGCTTTGTCCAGTGTATGATACATGCGTTCAGAGATGATCGTTAGGATATCTGCGGTAGATCATGCTTGTCTAAATCCGTACTGATGATCAGAAAGAAGTTTAGCATTAACTAGGTGCCGGATTGATTAAATATTCAAAGATTTTAGCAAAGATCGGGAGTAGACTGATTGGGCGGTTGTTTTGAGGATCAGTTTTCTTGAAGACTAGTACCACAGAGGCAATTTTCCAGCTATCAGGGAAGCAAGATTCAGCAAGGCATTTGTTGTAGAGTTTGGAGAGAATGGCCAATTCAGCAGAGCATTTCTTTATTACTATTACTGGTATAAGATCAGGTCCACAAAATTTGGAGGTGTCAAGGTTTTTTATGATGTCCCTGGCCTGAGATGGGGTGATGACCAGGTTTTCAAGTGTGGCTTCGGTTTGCAATGGGAATTTAGGGGAATAAAGGACATGTAGGATTGGTCATCTGATTCTAACCTATGTTCTCTAGTCAAGGAGTGGGTGTTCCAAACATTAACTCCTAGCCCGTGCATATGTTTTTCAGAGTCTTTATGGTAGAGTGGGAGGTAATCGGTCATGTCAAAGTGGTGAGAGGAGATTAAGGATTGAAGGTTTGTTTCACTTAGTGCTAGGATATCCGGGTAGTTTGTAAGGAGAAAGGTTTCCACGTCGTTGGTGTTAGTTCTTAGTCCCCGGATATTTGTGAATGCGAACCTCAATGGCGGAGGCCGAAGATGTTTTATTTATTTAATTTTCGTTTTATTTATTTAATGATAATTGCCTTTATGTCATTTCTTCCTAATAGTACTGACCCTGACAGACATTTATTATTTTAAAAGGAATGTTATTTTTAACAGAAAATTATACAAACAGACTCCTGCTCGTCTATATGATAATACGATCAGAAAATAATTTTGAATTATTTAACAATTATTTAAATAGGTTGATAACAATTTAGACTTGTAAGAACTGATAATTTAGAGAATTTAATAATAAAGTTTAGAGAAGCTTTTGCTGAAATGATAGAATCTTTTGTAGTATTTTCATCAAATATTCAAATTTTATAAAAGAAAACAAATATGTCTATATATTTTTCATTAAAGCTTTTATCCATCCATCTGTCCATGTGCAGCTTCAACACATACTTGAGAACAAAACTCTGCCCGGGGATCAGTTGCTTTGTTTTCGTTACATTTGGTTTAGAAGGTTACACGGAAGTACTTGCTAAAGGCATCTTCATGGCTGGATAAGTATACAGCTCCCCAAATCTTCATACGTCTCTGTTCACTGGAGCAGTGCACCTCCCCGTTGTCAAAAATGGTCTTTTGCAAAGCTACAAATGTTTTCTCTGACAAAACATCCATTTGTCAATGGTTGCCACAGGAACTAGAACTACCCATAAAGAATCTTTTATTCTTCTAAGGCTTACGTTTATATATGTGTATGTACAGGATTCACTCCTAAACTGATTAACCGATCATGAATTTTGGAACACAGTTTGTAACACTCATGTTGGTGTATTTTAATTATTCATTTACTTAATAGTCACACTTGGTAAAATTGGTACTACATTACTTATCAGAATAACTTTTTTAACAAAGAATGTGGTTGTTTTTATATTTTGAGGGGGGTGGGTGGAGAGAATTAAACTTTTAAGAATTTTATTTTCCTTTATTTTCTGGTGTTGTAATAGAATCCTTTTACACATTTTCTCTTCTTCAGAGTTCCCAATCTCTGTGGTGCCGCCTGTCGGTGTTGCTGAATTTCTTGCCACTTGAAACTGACTTGCCAGATGACAGGGGTAAGTGTGAAACTTTTGCACTTAGTGCTGTGTGCATCAGAGATCTGCCTGCTGACAAGATTTGCATTTAGATACATAAGCTTTTTTTTTTCTGTCTTTTATTTCTTTCTTTTTCCTTTTTCTTTTTTTCTTTTTACCTTTTTCTTTTTTTAACTTTTTTTTCCTCTTTCTTTCCGTTTTTTTCCCTACCGTTTTCTTTTTTTTTTCGTTTTCTTTTTTTTTTCCGTTTTTTTTTTTTCCCGTTTTCTTTTTTTTTCCGTTTTCTTTTTTTTTCCGTTTTCTTTTTTTTTCCGTTTTCTTTTTTTTTCCGTTTTCTTTTTTTTTCCGTTTTCTTTTTTTTTACGTTTTTTTTTACGTTTTTTTTTTTACGTTTTCTTTTTTTTTACGTTTTCTTTTTTTTTTACGTTTTCTTTTTTTTTTACGTTTTCTTTTTTTTTTACGTTTTCTTTTTTTTTTACGTTTTCTTTTTTTTTACGTTTTCTTTTTTTTTACGTTTTCTTTTTTACGTTTTCTTTTTTACGTTTTCTTTTTTACGTTTTCTTTTTTACGTTTTCTTTTTTACGTTTTCTTTTTTACGTTTTCTTTTTTACGTTTTCTTTTTTACGTTTTCTTTTTTACGTTTTCTTTTTTACTTTCTTTTTTACTTTTTTACTTTCTTTTTTACTTTCTTTTTTACTTTCTTTTTTACTTTCTTTTTTTCTTTTTTACTTTCTTTTTTACTTTCTTTTTTACTTTTTTACTTTTTTACTTTTTTACTTTCTTTTTTACTTTCTTTTTCTTTTTTACTTTTTCTTTTTTACTTTCTTTTTCGTTTTTACTTTTTCTTTTTTACTTTTTCTTTTTTACTTTCTTTTTCTTTTTACTTTCTTTTTCTTTTTTACTTTTTGCTTTTTCTTTTTCCCCGTTCCCCCCCTCGTTTCCTCCACCCCCCCCGTTTTCTCCCCCCCCGTTTTCTTTATTTTTTCCCCCCGTTTTCTTTATTTTTTCCCCCCGTTTTCTTTATTTTTTCCCCTCGTTTTCTTTATTTTTTCCTCAGTTTTCTTTATTTTTTTCCCCCCGTTTTCTTTTTTTCCCCCCCGTTTTCTTTTTCTTTCCCCCCACCCCGTTATCTTTTTTTTGTTTTTTCCCCCGTTTTCTTCCCCCCCCCTTTCTATTTTTTCTCTGTTATCTTTTTTCCATTATCTTTTTTTACGTTTACTTTTTTTTCGTTATATTTTTCCCCCCATTTTTCATTTTTCGTTCTTTTTAATTTTTTCTTGTCTTTCTTTTTAATTTTTCCTTTTCTTTCTTTTTAATTTTTCTTTTCTTTCTTTTTAATTTTTCCTTTTCTTTCTTGTTCATTTTTCCTTTTCTTTCTTTTTAATTTTTACCGTTTTCTTTTTTTTCTTCGTTTTTTTCTTTTTCGTTTTTTCATTTTTTCGTTTTTTTCTTTTTCATTTGTTTTCTTTTTCATTTGTTTTCATTTGTTTTCTTTTTCATTTGTTTTCTTTTTCATTTGTTTTTTTCATTTGTTTTCTTTTTCATTTGTTTTCTTTTTTCTTTTTTTTTTCTTTTTTTTTTTTCTTTTTTTTTTTCTTTTTCGTTTTTTTTCGTTTTTTCTTCGTTTTTTTGATTTTTTTTACTCTTCCTTTTCTTTTCTCTTTTCCTTTTCTTTTCTCTTTTCTTGTGTCGTTTTACTCTTTCTCCTTTTTCCCCTTTTTCTTTTTCATTTTTGTTTTTCTTTTCTTTCATTGTTTCCTTTTTTCTTCTTTCATTGTTTCCTTTTTTCTTTTCTTTCATTGTTTCCTTTTTTCTTTTCTTTCATTGTTTCCTTTTTTCTTTTCTTTCATTGTTTCCTTTTTCTCTTTTCCTTTCTTTCCTTATTCAAATTTTTTTGCTTTTTCTATCCACCGTTGCCCTTTTTTTATTATCCTATCAGTTTACTCCCAGTAATAAAAGTTTATCAAGGTTTTTATGCATACCATATTGGTTTCTTCATGAATTAAATTTTGTTTTTGTAGTTTTGGCCTTAATTGAAATGAAAATTATCTAATGTTTACTGTATAGATTGTGGTCTTAACATGCAAAGTTTAAGTTCTGTGGGAGTGTACAGTTTATTTCTCAATACCCTTACAAAGATATGAACTTATCTCTCCTCCCCTTAGCTATGGTTGAATTAATAAAAGATAGTCACAGTTCATGGTAAAGCAACTAGTTTAGTGGCTAACAGATGCACAGATTTGATCAGTAATTCTCATGTGAAGTTATTTTAAGTTTAAAAACCTATTTAAATTTGCACACTCAAACTCTGTCAAACTTCAAAGATTATTACTTGATATTTAGATACAAGATAAATTTTTCAATGAATTTAAATTCAAATAAAATTAGTGCATGATAATATTTCAAAGATTATTACTTGATATTTAGATACAAGATAAATTTTTCAATGAATTAAAATTCAAATAAAATTAGTGCATGATAATATTTCAAAGATTATTACTTGATATTTAGATACAAGATAAATTTTTCAATGAATTTAAATTCAAATAAAATTAGTGCATGATAATATTTCAAAGATTATTACTTGATATTTAGATACAAGATAAATTTTTCAATGAATTTAAATTCAAATAAAATTAGTGCATGATAATATTTCAAAGATTATTACTTGATATTTAGATACAAGATAAATTTTTCAATGAATTTAAATTCAAATAAAATTAGTGCATGATAATATTTCAAAGATTATTTTGTAAATATCATTTTAATATTTTTGACAAATCTATTATCTTTAATTAATCGTAAAATTTCCATGAGCTGCAGAATTTAATTGACCCCAAACAATTAATGAAGATCCTCTTGCAAGTGATTTTAAATCTGGGCTGAATTTGGCAGCTAGCGCTTAATATTTCGATTTTTGCCAAAGTTTCTCAATATCTTTGTTTTAATAATACAGTGAATAATAAGATGAAAGAAAAGAACACCCCAAGAATTCAAGATATGCACCTTAGATAAAAGGCTAATCTCCAAATTCTTGTGTATGGTCTTCCTAAATTCTAGATAACAAACTGGAAAAGCCACTCATAAGTAAGAATCATCTTAGAGATTAAGATGAGCAGGAATGGGGAAGGTCAGAGTGTGTGTGGGAAGGGGAAGTGGGTGTATCTTTTTGATCAGATTATGAAACAAAGAATAATCTGCTTAATATTCTCCCCCTTTTTTCTGTCTTTTGCATCTTTATTAGATTCCACGGATATTGACTTAAGATTTTCCGAGATGAATTCTACACAATCTAAATCACTAGATTTTTATATATATATATATGTGTGTGAATGTAAATTCACAATATGTATATTTTAATGTGTATTTTTTAGTGCTCACACTTCTTTTAATAAAAGCAGAGCTATATAATATATATATATATATATATATATATGTAGTGAGTATAGATATGTATATAATAGCACATATAACAACTAAAATAATATAAGTAAATATTTTTAAAAAAATGTTAAGTATTTATTATTTGTATATGTATATATATGAAAATCATGGCATATTTTCATACTTTACTACTAAGCTCTACTCATGTATCGAGCACTGTTGAAGTAAAAACTGAAACTCTATACACAATATATTATATGACCTTATATGTGTATATATTCAATAATAATTATATACATATATATGTCAATTGTATTGTGAGTAGATATATATGATCCTATGTATTATTTGTCTCCTTCAGTCTCGCTAGACAATGAATACCCCTTGTAAGGGTGTAGTTTTGCAATCTTCATCCGCACCTCTCCTGAATCGGTCTTATGGGAGTCCAGTGGAAAGGTGATTGGAAACAGTGGAGGATATATAGATTCATACCTTTCAAAGAAAAATTAGTGACCGTTATGCAGTAGCCTCAACAGAACTCGTACCCAGCAAGCTTATATATATTGTAGATAGACATGCTAATATAAAACTATCAGACTACATCCTTTTGTCTATCATTGTGTTTGTCGCCTATACATAACTTTGATGAATGCACATAGAATTAATGTTTAATATGATATTAATATTAATACTGTTAATCAAATATTTATTGAAATGAAAAATAAAATAAGGATAAATTAAAACGGATAAAAAAAAAATGTAAAAAAGATGGAGACATTATTGTATTTTGAACTATTTTTCTCTTAGTCTTCCTACCGGCAATATGTCTCCACTTCGGCAATGCCTGTGTAAATACAGCTAGTATATATATATATGTGTATGTATATATATATATATATATATATATATATATATATATATATACGAGGCTTTTTTAAAACATATCCGATCTTAGTGCAGAAAAAATATTTCAAATACGTGACGGGGTTGGGGACCCTAATCCCCTTCAAAGTAGGCCCCTTGTGCTTGCACACACTTAGTCCACCGATCCATCCACTGCTGGAAACACCTCTGGAAGTCTTCTTTTGGAATGGTGTTCATCTCTGCCGTCGCTTTCCACATTATCTTTTTTCGCACCCTCTCAACAACAGCTGCACTCTAAGTAGTTTGGGGCCTGCCAGAACGCTAGTCACTCTTCGCTGGTGTACAGCCATTTTTTTAATCGTTTGAACCACTCCTTAATTTGTGTTACACATCGCATCTTCTCCAAACACTTGCTGAATCTAACGCGACGGCGGAGATGAACACTATTCCAAAAGAAGACTTCCAGAGGTGTGAATGGCTAAGTGTGTGCAAGCACAAAGGCCTACTTTAAAGAGGATTAGGGTCTCACTCCCGTCACGTATTTAAAATATCTTTTCTGGCCTAAGGTCGGATACCTTTTTAGACAGGTCTCCTGTATGTATGTGTGTGTATTATATAAACTCAATGTCTGTGTGTGTGATGTTTGTTCACTATAGAAAGAAAGGTTAGCAAATCTACATAAAATGTAAAAGTGTACTTTCATGTAAAATTTGCCAGGTAAGATAATGAAAGTGTTCCTGAATCTCTAAGTGCACCCCTAAGGGGTCTATGAGGGCATAATCCCCTTGAAACCTCAGATAGATCCTATTTTATGAAATTAAAATCATATGTATAAAATTTTCTGTGGAAGACAATGGAAGTGGTCCCAGATCTCTACTTTTACCTTTATGTGCCAAATATCTACATGCCCCCTATCTCTAAGTGACCCATGGGGATAAGACCCCTTCAAAACTTCAAATATGTACATCCGATTTTAATGAAATTTAAACCATATGTATGAGACACTTATTCAGAGAGGTTTCCAACGTTTCAGCTTCTTCTGAATATATTAGAGGGCGAAATCAGGAGGAGAGGGGTTAGTAAAAACAAAGAAAGTAATATGGTGTTATGATCATAGTTAAAAAGTACATAGTAGTGGTCCTCATTCAATCCCGAGCAACATCGGCTCTACCTGCTAATACATATTTATATATTCACGGTTTTGTTATCATCCTTACAAATAAGCCTGATGAGGCTAAGCCCAAATAACGCTATAGCCGAAGCATGTCTGCAAATATGTAGCCAGAATGTTAGTATAAATGACAATTTATACTAAATCAATATATATTAGTATTTAATTTTTATTTATACAAACATTTTGGCTACATATGTGCAGAAATGTTTCAGCTACGTCCTTATTCGAGGTTTAGCATCATCAGGCCACTGACAGAAGATTCTGAAAAAACCTGTAAGTGGCCTAATGATGTTAGACCTCGAATAAGGTCGGAGTTGAAACGTGTCTGCACATATGTAGCCAAAATGTTTGTATGAGTAAAAATGTTAAATAAAATATAGCTCTATTTGTTATCAATTACTAACTTATAAACACCATAGTTTCATAGGATTAAATTCTATGAACAAAAATATCTTACAAACGCTAAATCAATATATATATGTATATATTTTGTGAGTAGATAGATATGCTAACACACACTATATATATATATATATATATATATATATTGAGCATTCATATATATATGCTAACACGTATGTGTTGTTTTATATATTCTTCCAAAGACAAAGCAATTCCTGATTTGTGGATCTAATATATTTTCTATCTCCATGTTGTTTGTATATTTGATAACTTCATAAATATATTTTTCTTTTCTATTTTGTTTTGTTTCTATTTAATCTCTTTCAAAGAATGTCAACATATGTGGGCGCGTGCAAACGTTCAATTTGACTAAAATATTTTTGGTTTTGGCGAGTTGACATTGAAGAATATGCTTTTATAGATGATTGAATCATTCAATCTAAGATGGAAACATGAATCCCTGTAACAGAATATGCGTCTGTGATAGAATTTAGAAAAACACATTTGGCAGTGAAACCAAACGTGATTTGAAGACGTGTTACTTAAGTGGGTGGCCGCGAAGAGTGCGGAAAATTAACATCTGGTCTTAATTTATATTCACTTCTATTTAATTTACTCCGAGGTACTTGATGCAATTATTAATTATAAAATGCAAAATGTAATTGATAATTAAAAATCAAAATCACTTCCATGCATATAATAAATAAGCACACACATAATACACAAATGCAGTTCGACGTGCAAAAATATTTCTCCTCTTTGAACACTGATAAATTCAGTTAATTCTTTATTCATGTGTAATTCTAGTTAATTTGTCATATTAAAGAAATTTTTTGTAATATGTTTTGAATCGTGCTGCAGTGTATAAAATAAATGTAATAAACTTCTCTTTTGATGGTCAAATATAGACAATTTTTCTTTTCTTTTAATATCTAACTTGCATTTATCGATATTTCAATGTTAAGGACAAGGATACTAAAGAAAATAAATGATTGTGTTCCAGTTTAAAGTGAAGACAATTTGGAATATATATTTAGAAGATGGGCATATGTATTATACATTTTCTGCGATGTTTTCTGATTTCGTCTTTATTTGTTTGAAAATGCTTAAATTGAGTTAAAATGATAAATGGAAAACCAAACGTTTCCCCAATTTAAAATGTTTTAATGTACTTGCATATCTCAATTAATTTTGCACACAGTAGTAGTAGTAATAGTTATACTACTACTACTACTACTACTACTACTACTACTACTACTACTACTACTAGTAAGAATAATTTATGTAATTGCAGAATCAAAACAATTTTCCATCGCTGAGTAAATAACAATATTGATAATGAAGATAAAGAATATATAAGAGATTATGACAGTGTAATTTAAATGTATATAGATAAGAATGATTCATGAAGGGATGGAATTTTAGTTACAAAAGACAAGCTCAATATTTAACCTTAATAGAGCTGATAGATAGTTACGTCTGGATGTTTATACGTTAGCAGTTCAATTACAACTCAAAAATGAAGGAAGGGCGAAGTAGAACCTATACCAGATTTATTTAACAAAAAACATTGATTAAATTGAATTGTAGAAAACCACTAAACGCGTAATACTTGTTGAATTGTGAGAGTCGTTCTGTTTACTTTCCACTGCCATGACAGACGACTTCTTTTATCCAAGGGCGATAACTCTTTCTTTCCTAGGGAAATAACTGTTCTGTTTTTTAGGTTGCCCCTAACATAGATATATTTATTTCAAGATTTATTATATCGTTTTATAATAATTTATATCCAAAGGAAGTCAACGAATTTAAAAAATAATGCTATTTTCTTAAAAATTAATATGTAATTTTTTTAATATTTTAAATTTATTTAACTATGAATTTATGAATTTTCTTTTTAAATCTCTTACCATTATTGTTTGCTATTTTATTATTTTATTTTATTTAATTATATTTTTATTATTTTTTAAATTTAAAATTTTCATTATTATTATTAACATTATTAACATTATTATTATTATTATTATTATTATTATTATTATTATTATTATTATTATTATTATTATTATTATTATTATTACTTTTATTTTTATTCAAGTTAAATATTTTATTTATTTTTTAATTTTTATTTTTTTATAATTTTTTTTAAACCTATTTCTATTTAGTGCAATTGTTAAACTGCAAATTATATTAGTTTTTTAAAACTTTTTTTTTTATTAAGATATGTTTTAAAATCATGTTTCTTTAAAATAGTTTTATTAGAAGAATATCCGTTCAATTTAATTAATGGCAGATTTATCTATTAATTTTTTAACAATAGGTTTTCATATTTTTGTATTTTTCTCTTGGAAATTTTTTTTGTAATTGTAAAAAAAACAATTTCTGTACCTGTACTGTAGACAGTCTTCATTTCCCCTATTGTATCTTTTTGTATGTTTGAATTAATTTCTTGGTATGCTATTTAAAGTGGATTGTAATTATCATCCTCAACCTCTTGAATTGCCGTATAACGGAGAACTATCTGCACTCTAATCTTGATGCTATGTTTTAACTTACAAACTTGGTGTCTATACCCTGTGCTGATGAGACTTGATATCAATAAAAATCCATATTGTCTCAGAAACGATTGTACACAAAACTGTTTATGTTGAATTCTTTGAATGTATGTAAATGAATGTCGCAAATTTGTTTACCTCGTATCTATAATATATGTATATTTATTTACTTATATTCATCCGAAACAAGGCATATTACCACTGAAGTGATAGGGGCCAGATTTATAGAGGGTAACCTGGGTGGGAAGTTGGATAGCAAGATGTTTGTTATCATTACATTTAAATTTCTGCATGTTGGTACTGTTAGGAAAACGGGGAGCAAAGGCAAGTGCTCCGAGGAAAAAAGCTATCAGAGTAGTAAATAATTGCGGCATCTAAAGACATCTATGGAAAAAAGGTGTGATTTAGAAGCTAGTTGAGTGGGTCGGAGGTATTTTTGTTAAGGTGGGGGGTTACAAGTGCACTAAATTTATTAAAGCATATTCCGTGGATGTACCTGCAAAACAAACAATGGGATGCAACTCTGTGGCAGAGAGTGCAGGACCTATTAGGTTAAAAATTCTTTTTTGTACCTTTCCAAGAAGAAGAGGATCGTGGTTGGTGCACCAGCCTATATGTGGCAACAGTACTCCATGCATGGCCAAATGGTGACTTTCTAGAGATATAAGATACTAGCAGATGTGAGAAGTTTTCTAGCCCAATAGAGGGAGCCTACATCCATGTATTTATTCCATTTTTTGTTGTCTGAGAATGTCAGGCTGAGGAGTTTATATGTTGGATTTTCCGAAAGGGTGCTATCGGCCAAAAAAGCTACAGAAAATCCAATCAATGGTAAATATATTTATATTATGATATTTGAAAATAAGAAATATAAAAATAGTATTACATTATCTTTTATATAAAGGAAGGTTATTTTTTCTAAGTGTCCGGCAAAAACTCAGAAACAACCAAAGATACACTTACAAAGCTTGCATATTCTGATTTAGTATGACCTCGAACAGGTTATAGTGAAAAATACTCTCACATTCATTCATTTGGGATAATCAGAGATCAAATTAGTGACTATAAAGTCAGAAAAAAATATTCTCTCATTTCAAAAATCAAGGAAAATAACTGTAAATAGTTCATAGTTATTTCCCTCATAGAAATTAACCGATTTGTGCCCAAATATTTTTCAATTTATTACCAAAACTCTTTTTTAAATACAATATTATTTGATACTAAGTATACATAAAAAAAATAATTTTTTACAATATTTAAAAAAAAAAAAATCGTTTTACGGTTGGTCTTTTTTAAGACCATGGGCACATGGTCCACTTTTGTTCAGAACAAAAGATTTACTGGTGAAGAAATTTCAACATCCATAGAAAATAGAAAAAATGGCGCCCTAGTGACCATGGTTCTTTTAGGACCCAATTTTTAGAGCATACTATATTTGAACAAGATTACTTTGAAAGATCTATTTGACTTTGATGGATAGTTAGAGCATTTATTTATCTGATATAAAAATGTGGGTTGGTTATAAAGACTACTTAACAAAAAAGACTTTCGATTGAATAATAGATGAAACTCATTATATCCTTCCACTCTATTCACAGTAAAGCTGAAACATCAGTATTGCCAATATACATCAGACAGTAGGTGTACTTTTTGAAAGATACTCTAATCTATATGACTAACTATAGATATCTCTGAAAAATACAGATGTTGCTGCAATATAGTTAATTATCCTTCTGGTCCTAAAAAAACAAAAAGAAGGACCATGGGCACTACTGGGTTAAAAAATAAAAATGGTGATATAGGTGATTAGGGCTGAGAGCAGGAGTCCACAGTCGTTGTTTATGCCATAGCAATGATGGGTAACTTCAAAACCATATTAAATTATTAAACAAAAGACAGGAACTTATAGCCAAATGTAGATATATAAATAAATACTTTATTTAAATACTGGTTAAATTGAATAATTTAAAAAATACTAAAATATCAACACTTACTAATCATATATTTAAAAAGTAAATACGGACAAATATTTATCCTTAATAATTTATATTTCACATTTTTTCATCACCACCAGTTTAATGTCAGTTTTACATATTAGCATGTGTTGACCGGCTTCAAGAAATTAACCTATCTCTGACCAGGTCTTTATTTATCCATCTTTCTCTCAAGTCTATTTTTATCACTTCCTCCCATGTTTTCCTTGCCCCCCCCCCCCTCTGTGAACTGGACCTGCAACCATAACTGTTCTATATCTACTAAATCAAGAACTCTCATCCATTCCTTCAACGTGACCATACCATTAAAGTCTACTCTTCTGCACACATCTTCCTATACTGTCCAGATTTAATCTTCCTCTGAGCTCATCAGATCTAAGCCTCTCTTTAAGACTCATATTACAAATCCATTGTATCATTCTCATATGATTTATTTCCATGCAACGCATATCCTCAACTCTCACTGGCCAGGTTTCACTTCCATACATCATTACACTGTGTACACATGCCTGATAAACAAAAATAAAATAATAATAAATGTTTGTCCATAATATTTCCCATTTTGAAGATAAATATTTAAATATGAAAGTATGTTTATGAATATTACTGTGCTATGCACACATATTCTTTAAAATGAAAATGAAATGAAACGTGATTACACACTGTGACTTGTCATTTTTGTAAAAAGCCATTAGTTAGTTCAGATTTTAGATTCAGGATTTTATTAATATGCTTTTGACAATTGGATATATCATGAAACTGCAGTAAAGTGTTAAGCTATGCCAATTTTATTATTATTGTTAACATCCCAATTATATATGTATGTATATCCAGATTGATCTATTATATTTATAAAAATAACATTTGTCTGAATATATATTGTTTTTTCTGATGAATTAAAAAAAATCTATTTATTTTAAACTTGCCTATTTCAAAGGATATGTTAAAATAATTATTTTGATTACTCCCCCCCCCCCCCCTCCCCGTAAAAATCAGTATTTTATGACTTTTAGTCCATTTTAATTTTTACCTATCAGTTCCTGTCAAGGTTTCACAGCATAGCAATAGTTAAAACTATCACTAGAGAGTGATTATTTAAGAGCTACTTTTTGGCATCTTAAAACTATTGGACCTTTTATTTTTATTTTAAGACCTTTCATTTTTATTTTCTTAAGACCTTTCATTTTTATTTTCTTAAGACCTTTCATTTTTATTTTCTTAAGACCTTTCATTTTTATTTTCTTAAGACCTTTCATTTTTATTTTCTTAAGACCTTTCATTTTTATTTTCTTAAGAGGCGGGCAAAAGTTGTCAGTCTGATACTTATTCACAGTATTTTCTTTAAAAAAAAATTCCATTACAATTCGAGAGATTGTCTGTTAATTTAAAGATGGGCAAGTTATTAGACTGATTTTGTTTATTTAAAGAACCGAAAATATTTAGTTATTTTTCAGTAATTAGACTACTAACTGATTTATTTCATTTTAGTACTAAAAGTAGATATCTAAACAAACAATCACTTTAATATCCTTGCATAACATTTAAATAGTGACCCTCTTCATCTGTAAAATAAAAAAGTAAAAACTAATTAAATTAAAAAAAAGAAAAAGAATGCCAGTTATTTTGCTAGTTGGTTCATTAACATTTACATTTCGATTGTATGAGCTATTTTTCCGGTTCTTTAAAAAAAAAAAAAAAAATTGTGTTTAATTTTTCAACAAACTTTTATTTGATTAGAATTCAGAAGATTGCGGTATATTGTAATAATAAAAATCAAATAATTAGACAAATTTATTTATTTAGAGAATTGAAAATAGTGTTTTTTTTTTTAACATTATGATTGATCAAGTTAATAACAATAATAAGTATTCAAAAGGGAGCTATCTTGTTTAAGCTTTGTATACAGATGTGTGGAATGACATTACACTTCCGATGAACGAATTTATTGTGAACTTGCAGTGGAGTGAGTGTTAGATAGGTCCCTTTTAAATACTTATTGTTACACACACACATATATATATATGGTAAAATGAAAAAGGAAAACCAAAAACTGGATGTTTTTTTATGTGTACATCAACGTTTCGTCTTTATTTATAAGACTTCATCAGGATGATGATATAGGGAAAAGATATCATGCAAGCACGGATACATGTAGGGTAGACATGTTGGGAAGAAAAATAAAATAAAATGAAAAATAATGGCAGCGTCTAGCTGGACGTCCGTACTTGTTAGAGAATGAAAAATGAGTGGGAGAAAAAAGGGGAAGGGTGGAGGGAGCAAGGACTACTGTGGCTGGCGATGAGAGAAAGAGGTGGGGGATGAGCAGGGGTAAAATGGATGGCAGAGAGAGATTGGAGGAAAAGGGGGAGGGGGTGTTTGACCAGATGGCTGTGGTCGAGATTGAAGGGGAAGAGTGAGTTGGAATGTTTGTGTGTGTGGGGTGTATGCAGGGAAATGGGGATGGGTAGAGAGGGAGGGGGGGGGCTGTGATTTTGGTGGATGGGCGAAAGTTATAGTCTTAGAGAGCGTTTGAAGAAAATGAGGGAATTTAAGAAAAGGTATGGGAGAAAATGGATGAGAGGGGGAAGAGGGAGGATTTGTCGTGATAGGGTGTGAAATATTTGAAATATTTGGAAAATGATAGCAATGAGTGAGGGATTGGAGTGGGTGGGGGAGGGGGGTGATTGAAAGGGTGGGTGAGGAATATATTTGAAATATTTGGAACATGAGAAAGTTTATTTGGACTGTAGTATTAAAAATGTGAGAGAAAAAATAAGAGAAGATTCAGGGAGAAAAGGGGAAGGGTGTGGGTGAATGGAAGAGTGTCATAAGGTTAGAGATGAAAATAAAAGTTAGCCATGATCAGGCAAAAGACTTTGTTCTGTGAGGATGATCTTGCTTATTAATATGGTCATGCATTCAAATTTGAACAAGCCAAAATCACTAAACACATCCACAACAAATCTCGGCGAAGATTATTGGAAACTGCACTCATCACATCCTCCACTACTATCAAGCAGCGAAATGGTTTCTTTAACCTATCACCCTTAATAAGCAAGATCATCCTCACAGAACAAAGTCTTTTGCCTGATCATGGCTAACTTTTATTTTCATCTCTAACCTTATGACACTCTTCCATTCACCCACACCCTTCCCCTTTTCTCCCTGAATCTTCTCTTATTTTTTCTCATTTTTTTCCCTCACATTTTTAATACTACAGTCCAAATAAACTTTCTCATGTTCCAAATATTTCAAATATATTCCTCACCCACCCTTTCAATCACCCCCCTCCCCCACCCACTCCAATCCCTCACTCATTGCTATCATTTTCCAAATATTTCAAATATTTCACACCCTATCACGACAAATCCTCCCTCTTCCCCCTCTCATCCATTTTCTCCCATACCTTTTCTTAAATTCCCTCATTTTCTTCAAACGCTCTCTAAGACTATAACTTTCGCCCATCCACCAAAATCACAGCCCCCCCCTCCCTCTCTACCCATCCCCATTTCCCTGCATACACCCCACACACACAAACATTCCAACTCACTCTTCCCCTTCAATCTCGACCACAGCCATCTGGTCAAACACCCCCTCCCCCTTTTCCTCCAATCTCTCTCTGCCATCCATTTTACCCCTGCTCATCCCCCACCTCTTTCTCTCATCGCCAGCCACAGTAGTCCTTGCTCCCTCCACCCTTCCCCTTTTTTCTCCCACTCATTTTTCATTCTCTAACAAGTACGGACGTCCAGCTAGACGCTGCCATTATTTTTCATTTTATTTTATTTTTCTTCCCAACATGTCTACCCTACATGTATCCGTGCTTGCATGATATCTTTTCCCTATATCATCATCCTGATGAAGTCTTATAAATAAAGACGAAACGTTGATGTACACATAAAAAAACATCCAGTTTTTGGTTTTCCTTTTTCATTTTACCATCACGTCGGATTACCTTCATCCTTCTATTCCCATATATATATATGTATATAATTATTTAATAATAATACTTAATTATTATCTACATACATATACGTTTCATCCTTGTGGAATCATCAGTGTAGAGATAATTGTTCAAATCAGTCGCACGATTCGAAACCCCTAAACAAGAGTCACCTTTAACTCCAATTTCGAATGCTCTAACCAATGAGGCTAATTCCAACTGTTACACGGAGGCACATAACCAGAGTCATCCGTCGTAACAGTGTACAGTAGAAAGGAACTAGCATTATTTCTCATTAAAGGGTTCGGCTGAAAGGGGGCTACAAATAATATATATATATTTATTAGTAATGCCCCGCCCTGAATGACAATCACCAATAAGATGGTAAGAAACCAGGGAGGGGTTCCTCCTCCAGGAGTGATCAAAACCCTGATGGTGATGATGATATTAGTAATGAGTGGTGGTGTTATATATCTAAAAGCAAGATTGGGTTTGGGGCTCCCAAGGTTTATGCTTGAGTTGTTCACATTGACCCGTGACACAGCAGATAAGACCGTTTATTAACAGCCGTTCTGAATGACAATCTTTTAGAGGTTAAAGTTTCAATCCTTACTGCGGGTGATAATAATTAAGAATAGCATAATTAATTAGAACTTCTGCCTGGTCATGGCTGATGGAACAAGAACAATCTACCTCTATAGACTAAATAAGGGGTTAGGTTGAGTTCCCATATGGTTTCCTGAGTCCGACAGAGAGAGTCACAAGTTAAAAATAAATGCACCAGAAGAAGGCCAGAGGCCGAAACGTTGTGAAAAAAATAAAAATCAAGATGAGAATAGTAGTCTGAATTATCCAAATAATATAATTATCACTCCTCATCTAAAAATTTCTGAAATATTTGGACTTAATTGCATTTCATAATTAAATAATTATTATTCTACATTAAAGTTCCTTTTTTTTTTTAATTACTTGCATTATATGTGTGATTTACCCCAAACGGGTGACCCTTAGAAATAGCAAAATTGTCTCTTTTTTTCTTTCTTTCTCACAAAATTACAAGTGTCTTCCATTTAAGTTGAAATAATCCATGCTTCAAACTCCTGATTTATTTTCATCCATAAACTTCCACTCCCAACCCCTTTTTTTTCCATCTCCCTGACAACATCACTCTGTTATGCATACATACCTCCCTTCAACTTTCTTTGTTTATTTTTTTTATCATCTGTTTTTCTTTTATTGTACTTTGGCAAACACATTACCTTTTTTTTTTTTGTGTGTGTGGGGGGGGGGGGTCATTTCGAACATGGCTTCAAATTTTTATTTTATTTAACTTTTTTTTATAATTGTTTACTTTTTTCCTCCTTTTCCATTTGTAACCTCTCTTGCACTTGCCATTTGTTTTTTGTTGTATTTTTCTGTGCAATTTTTATTTTTTTTCCTACCCACCCATTTTATTTGCCCTCACCCCAAACTTATACTAAAGAAAAATCGTTTCTTAACCAGATATTATGCAGTTTTAACCTCCCCTTCTTTTGTGGCTTAGAAATTCTTTTATACTTTTCGTCATATCTTTTTTTAACTTTTTGTTTTAAATTGTTCTTTTGTTCTCCTCAGTTTTTGCACTTTGCATTCCCAAACAAGTTTTATTTTTTATATCCATATTTTTTTAATTCTTTATTTTTCTAGTTCATCTTTTAAATTGTTTAGGAACATTTCTATTTTTTAAATAATTTTTCTTCTGCATCCTATCTATATTTAAAACATATCTTCTCAACCAACTCGAGTTTAGAAAAAAGTAAAAAATTCTTTTTTATATATATTATTTATTCTGTCATTTACTTAATGTTCTGTATTCTTTATTTTCTTCTATTTAATTAAAAAAAAGAATTGTCTCCCCTGAGCCCTTTGTCTCTTTCATTTAGCAATTTAAAAACAATTATTTATACTTTTTTTCTTTTGTTTCTTCTGTTTTCATAACTTTTTTTTGTCAATGTTTTTGATAAATTTCTTTTTCATTTTTCCCTCTTTCATATGTTT
The DNA here is from genome assembly GCA_963556195.1 of Sepiola atlantica. Taxonomy (NCBI): domain Eukaryota; kingdom Metazoa; phylum Mollusca; class Cephalopoda; order Sepiida; family Sepiolidae; genus Sepiola; species Sepiola atlantica. Next base: position 74,813,231 of record OY744530.1, read on the forward strand.
TTTCTTTCAAATATTTTCGTTTTTCTTATTTCATTCATCAGATTTCTTCTACTTACATTCACCATAATCCTCGTTTTCATTCTTTCCATTATGAAACAATTGGTTAGTCACTTTCTCAGGTTATAACGCCATTGCCATTAATGTCAACTTTACACTAGTCCCCATCTCCATTCTTACATTTCTGTTGTCTTCCCACCTTTCCACTGCCTCCCCATATTTCCCCCTTCCACTGCCTCCCCACTTATTCATAGGCTCCCCATATTTCCCTTTCCAATGCCTACTCATATTTCTTCCCCACCTATGCACTTTCTCCCTTTATTACCTTTTCCGCCATCTCTCCACCTAATGCACTGCATACAAATATTTCCTTTTTAACAGTCTCCCCATATTTTCTTTCTTTTACTATCTCCCCATATTTACTCTCCACTGTCTGTCCATTTATGCACTGCATCTCCATGTTTCCGGTCCTTGGTATAACCTTAAACGACATTCAGTGGTGAGGCCTCTACTTAGGAGCTGTGGGGAATGTGCAGTTGCCCCTTAGTTGCCATTGCTCCTAGGTCCATTCTGGCCTGGAGTGGTAGTACCTGTAAGGGCCCCATCTATGTGTCAAATGGTGCTATCAGATCAGGCTGTCTGAAGTTATTGATTTTCTGACTCAAAATGCACCAAACATTGATGTTTTATTGTTTTTTTCTTTGCAAAACTCAATCATGTTCTACAAAATCCAAGACCAAAACAACAATTTCCCTCCCTACCCTTTTCCCTCCCCTTCCTCCCTCTCCTTCCTTTCACCCATTTCACTCAATCAAACACCATGAATAAATACTTGAACATATAAAGAACTTGAAGCATACAAATTTTCACTAAAATGACTGGATTCAGCATTAAATAACCTGAAAAGGGTTGATATATCGTGAAACAAAACAACCAAACCAAACACCATGAATGAATATTTGAACATGTAAATAAGTTGAAGCATGAGAACTTTTGCCAAAATGACCATATTTAGTATTGAATAGCCCGACAGGAGTTGATATGTCGTAGAATAAAACAACCAAACCAAACACCAAAAATATTAAAATACATAAACATTTTTTAAAAATGATATTAAAATACAGAAACATTTAAAAAAAAGATATTAAAATGCATAAACATTTAAAAAAAAATGATATTAAAATACAGAAACATTTTTAAAAAATGATATTAAAATACAGAAACATTTTTTAAAAATGATATTAAAATACAGAAACATTTTTTAAAAATGATATTAAAATACAAAAACATTTTTTAAAAAATGATATTAAAATACAGAAACATTTAAAAAAAATGATATTAAAATGCATAAACATTTTTAAAAAAATGATATTAAAATGCATAAACATTTAAAAAAATGATATTAAAATACATAAACATTTTTTAAAAATGATATTAAAATACATAAACATTAAAAAAAATATTAAAATACATAAACATTTAAAACTAATGTTTCGGCATTAAATGACCAACAAGAGGTTGATATGCCGTAAAACCAAACCAAACAAACTATTTTTCCTCTTCCATTTCCTCCCCATGTTTCCTCTTCCATTGTCTCCCCATATCCCTCACACCCTTATGTACTGCCTCCCCTTATTTCATTTCCCACTGCCTTCTTACCTATGCATTGCCCACCCATATTTCCTTTCTTAGTTGATTTATTTATTTTTAGTAGAATAGTTTTTCTCTCCATTGTTTTTCTCTCTGTCGATTTAATATTTACACACCTTTATTATAGTTGTTTGCTTCTGTGTCACATGTCGACATAAATGATTTGCTCATGTCAATACTGGTCGGCCTTTTGGTTGAGATCAAAGTGTAGTATCTGTTCCGATGGATGCTACACCCCTTTGACCGGTACCCTCTTGGCTTCGGGCCTTGATTTTGCCGGTCTTAGGGTTTGTCCTCCCAGGCTTTGCCTTCCCACCCTTTGAGAAGGGGTTAGTTTATTGTTAATCTCCTGAGGCACTCCTACCGGGGAATGCCGACGGAGATGCCCAGGTATTTTTTGTAGGCCAGAGTGCATATGTTCTAGGGCGCTGGCTTTTCAATCCCACTTTCCGACCTTGTGTCACATCTTACCGCTGTGGGAGGGAGATGATAAAAAATAAATACTAGTCTATATAGCAAGTGTGTGTGTTTACATATATATATTAATTTTTCTGAATGAATTAAAATTTTTGTAATTGTTAACTATCTGTTCCCATTGATATTATTTTTGTGTTTGTGAGTATATGCGGATGCCCATATTTACCTATATGGGCATATTAATAATAGAAAAAAGATCTTTATTGATACTTTCTTACATTCAGTATATCTATATGCCTAGCATGTCTCATTTTTTTTTTTTTTTTAATTTTTTACTTGATGTATCTTGTAATGAATTATATATATGTATATTCTTAATATTTAATGTCGATATCTATTGATTTTTTTTTATGGTTTGGGTGAATAGGGGTTAAAAGACAGCAATATTTTTTTCTCTCTGTTTTTTTTTTTCAATCTTTCTGATACCTCATTGCTCATTCCATTTTTTGCTTTAACTTTTCCAGATTTTCTTTTTTATTTCTTTTCTCTTCGTTTTACTCAATATCGAAACTTAAAAAAAAAATCTATTTCCAGGCTGCTATCGTCTTAGCAGATGTTCCTCTTTCTGGATTCGACTTTTAGTTTTTAAATAAGTTTTTAGATGCATCCTCGTCTCTCTGTGACAGCCTTTGTCCATCAGTTTGTCTGTCACACTTGAGTTTGAAATAGAATGTTCTTTGGTCCGTCACATGTGGGTTTGAAATAACATTTTTAAATACATCCACACGTCTCTCTATAAGAAGCTTTGTCTGTATGCAGGGATGTGAGTTTTCCGCATTATAGCAGAATTCCGCTTTGTTTTTTTTTTCAATTCAGAAAAAGCAGATTTCCGCTTAAATCACTAAATGTGAGTTCTCTGCTTTTTGGTTGGAATCTGCCCCCCCCCCTTTTTTAAAGAAGAGGCTGATTTCTGCCAAATCACAATAGTTTTACATCCTTATTTTTTTTCGCCGCTATTTGGCTCGATTTTATTTCTCTTTCTCTATTTCTTTTTCTTTCTCTCTCGCATTATTTTTTTCTCTTTTACTGTTTTCTCTCTCTCTCTTCTTTCGTTTTGTTTTGTCTTGTCTTGCTTTCCTTTCCCTTTTATGACAGTTCTCTCTGAAAGCTGAAAGTGTTAATTTTTCCGCACTTAAAATAATTCATTAACTAGGTAGATGAGGTAGAAGAATTTTGTGTCGTCAAAGAATGACTTCCTGTACCCCGCCTCTTTCACACACACATGCACACTTGGAGTATGTCTCTTAATTTTGAGTTTCTTAGATGAAACTGATTGCAGTTGTTTAGGAAAATGCCGGAAATAATGTATTTGACTATAAATGAATCTAAATTGCGGAAAATAGATGTAGCCATAACTAACACATTTAGATGGGATTGGTTAAAGAAGGTTTCTATTTCTAGTGGTAATGCAGACCCTCCCCAATGCTTGTTCCCACCGATGAATTCATTAAGAAAGTCGACAGTGGTGGCAAAGTTATTTGTACTCTATGCAATGATCTTATCTATTATAGATCCTGGGGATGGAAAGCCCTAGACAGCCATTTAAAGAGCAAGAAGCATTTAAAAGGAATAGATAAAAAGAATTATTCAATATGAAGTGCCTTCATTTCTGGAGAGCCAAGTAAATCAAATATTCCAGCTCTAGAAGTATCCACTGATCAGTCGGTTATTCTCATATGTCGCGGTCTTATAAGATAATGGCAATAATAAACAATAGATAAAACGATAAGACAATGACGTTTAATTCAAAGGTATTTGTTTAACTGAGACGTTAAGGGTAATTGTGTCTGTGTGTGTGAATTTGTGCTCATGAGAGTTTATATGTATGTATGTATGTATGTATGTATGTTCATACTTGCGGTAATGATTAACGAGATTAGAAAGTGGACCATGGGTTGACTTTCTTCAGTCTAATAACTCTCACTTCCCTTATTTTGTTCTTTAGTCCTCACATTCCATTAGCGATGTTTCTGACAAAGGGGTAAGAATTGCTGTTTTCTGGGTCGGAATCTATTTATCTAACACTTATCATTGGCTAGTTTTTGACCATAAAGTAGTATTTATTTTTTAGTTCCTTACATCAAGTGGCTTCATGCCTTGTCTGGAGCGATTTTCATTTCAAAAGGAAAATGTCAGAAGTTTGTATGTGTGTTCAAAGAGTCTGCCCGTGATAGTGTTTGTATGTATGTATGCGCAAACTTGTACTCTTGTTAATGTCAGAATTTGTGTCTGTGCGTGCGAAGAGTAGTAGTAATAATGGTATGTCGCCAAGGTTAGCTTATTCAAGTGAAATATTGGAACTGCAGAAGTCGTTTTGTCATTCTTATGTGAAGTAAAATGCTGAAATTAGCCGGTTGTTGCATGTTGTGCATGTGGAGATGAAACTGATACTATTTTCCCCACAGATTTTGAGATTCGAAGTGTGTGACTCATGACGGGGAAAAATGAAGTTCGATCTGACGTAGAAACGGTGTGTTTCATGGGCATCCGTTTGACGAATCTGCCCAGGGTTGTCTGAGTGCAGTTTTTATAGCTGTTCATGTAGAACGTTAGAGACACGTTTTTCCTTCGCTCCTAACATATCAGTTGGCCAGTTGTTCTTGTTCTTCTTTGAGTGTTATTGAAGCATGTGGTCATATGACAGTTTCGCACTTTTTACGTAGTCCATTGCATTATTGTTGTACTCTGCAAGATCTTTCAAGCTGTACCGGTTGAGCAGTAGAGGCCAGTGTTGCATTGTATGGTTCTCCTCTCCACATTCACAGATGGTTGGATCAGTTTTGTACCCCCATCTGCTCATAGAAACTTTTTATTGCCCCATTCATGTTCTTAGGCGGTTGAGTAGGTGTAAGGCTTGCGCCTGTGCATTATCACATTTTAGTATTAGTCAGGCTGATAACGTCAATTTTTTGTTAGTCTTGACACGTATCAAACAGGATTGCCACTCAACAGTGAGTTTATTTTTCTAATATCTCAATGTTTGATAATGTAGTTGGTTATGAACCAAGAAATTGTAAGTTTTTTTTTTTTTGAGAAAGTAACTTTCATTCAATATTAGAATCGCTAACGGCCATGTTGCTTTTTTTTCTTGGACCAAATTTTTAATGTTTTAAACTTATATTACGCACAAAACTACACTTTTTGACACACAAAATAAACCTTGAACATTATTTATACACAAAAAGCTAATTTTACAGGGATTTGACAGATTTAAAAGCTAAAAGGAAGTTTAAACATACCCATCAATACTTTCAGTATGAAAGTAAAAATGTATTGTAGATAAACACCCTTTGCTACCCCCAAATGAGATTCTACCTTTTTATTTGGCAATTATGTGAAAAAACTTTGAAAAGAAGAAAAACAAAACAATTATTTTAGAATTTAAAGTGGAGGATAAGTTTTGCATATAAATTTAATGTAAAATAATATCCCATTTCAGGGTCAGTCTAGCGTTTTAGGTCAAATAACCATTTTTTTTCTTATGGGAGATTAATCCTGTTCATTTTTGAGGTGGTGATGGGAGTCTACTTTTTTTTTTAGGTGATTACATGTGATTTTACGAGGGTTTTTGTTTCGGGGGAGGGGGGGGGTGCAATCTGACTTAGGGTTAGTTGAAGGGTTAAGGAAGGTTTGGTGGCCACTCAGTCTTAAGGTTAGTGGTAGAGTAAGCAATTATAATTTATTTTCTGAAGTTTTCAGCATGATCCCCCCCTCCCCAACACACACACAAAAAATAAATAAATGCACAGAATTTTATCTCCCATAGTAAAAATGTTTTTGGTTAACTGCCGTAAAAAGCTAGAATGGCTCAGAAATGAGGGATTATTTTACATTAAATTTCAAGCGCAGTTGAGAAATTGGTGTCAGGGAGCACCTGCTGCCCCCTCCTTTAGGAACTTAGGGATGGAGGCAAATAGCGAAATTCATCTTGATTTTAGCTTTTTTTGGCATTGCCCACTAACATCCCTTGTATGAGTCTCTAACACTTAAGTTTTGAATATAATTTTCATTAAACACATTTTTAATCGTATCATAATATTCTTCATCATTCAATTCACAATCCATTCATCTAATTAACCATTACCTTAGAGTGGCGTTTGACTTTGGTAAGTGTGTACTCATTTGTAGGAAAAAATGTACTCATCTCAAGAATATCTGTTCTTGTTTTAAGTTATTTTTATGCTTCATAATTTATTTTTCCTCTTATGTTCTTATTCTAACATTAAATTAGCATTTTTTTCATAACATTCTATTCATTTTTGTAGTTAATTATTTTTACACTAAACTCTTTTCTATTAAAAAAAAAAGAAAAAAGATCTTTTGTTGTTACCCATTTATCAATTTGAAATTTGTGATTTTTTTCTTCCTAAAACAAAGTGATTCTTCTTTTTCTTTTATTCTTCTTGTTTCTTCTTCTCCTTTCCCCTTCTTTTTCCTTCTTCCTTTTTATTCCTCCTCCTTCTTTCTTCTCCTCCTTCTTTCTTCTCCTCCTTCTTCTTTCTTCCTTCTTTCTTCCTTCTTCTTTCTTCCTTCTTCTTCCTTCTTCTTCTTCCTCCTTCTTCTTCTCTCTCCTTCTTCTTTCTTCCTTCTTCTTCCTCCTTCTTCCTTCTTCTTCCTCCTTCTTCCTTCTTCTTCCTCCTTCTTCTTTCTTCCTCCTTCTCCTTTCTTCCTTCTCCTTTCTTCCTTCTTCCTTCTTCCTTCCTTCTTCTTCCTTTCTTCTTTCTTCCTTCTTCTTTCTTCCTTCTTCTTTCTTCCTTCTTCTTTCTTCCTTCTTCTTTCTTCCTTCTTCTTTCTTCCTTCTTCTTTCTTCCTTCTTCTTTCTTCCTTCTTCCTTCTTCTTTCTTCCTTCTTCTTTCTTCCTTCTTCTTCCTTCTTTTTCTTCTTCTTGCCTCTTTTTTTCTTAAAATTCTTTTTTCTTTTTTTTTTTCTTTTTTTAAAATTCTTTTTTTCTTTTCACTCCAAATAAGGCATATTGTCACTGGAACGTAAGAGGTTACTGTAATTATGGACCAGATTTATAGTGGGCATCCTGAGTGGGGAATGGCACAGCAAGATGCTTTTTCATATATTTAAATTTCTGCATGTTGGTACAGTCGTAGGAGCAGGAGGGGGGTGGGGTTCCAAAGGCATGCGGCCCAAGGAAAAAAGCTATTTTAATACAAAGTTAATGGTGATTAATAAAATGATAACCCTGTGTGTGAAGCATTGTTTCTGTTAATTCAATGTTTTTCTTTGTTTTGTTTTTACATAAAAAAATTTGGTCTCCCTATGTGATCGCCACTAAGTGGAGTTTATAGCAAGCATTTGTTAGAATTCCTGAAATCTAGTCTTTTCACACACTTATTACCAAAAATATATCATTTTATATATTGTGTTAGATGTAAAACAGTTGAGGTAGCAGGGTCAGTTGACAGGAGAAGGTCAAGGAAAACTTAGTAAGAAGTAATAATGATGGATTTGAGAGAAAGAGAAATGAATAAAGACCTGGCCAGAGATAGATTAGTTTAGAAGTCAATTTCTAAAAGCTGTCGAACACATGCCAGCATGTAAAACATACATTATTATGATAAGGTGTTTGAGCTGCTCCAAGTCATTTCTCATTTACCAAAATCTTAAATTTCAACGATGCCGTCACTTATGTGATTTCTACTACTACTTTCACTGTAAACAAGCTTGCCAAACTTGACCTCGACAGACACAACTTTGCTAAGGTTGTCTGTACAGTTTAAAGCCACTACCCTCCCTAATATACAACATTTGTATCTCCGTATGTGGACATTTTTACATAAATATAATTTTTCTGTTACTTATTTACTTTTTTCTTCTATTAATTTTCAGATCTGTTATGGCCTGAGAATCTCCGATCAGTCGTGAGAAATGTTATTGATGCTGACTGGAAACAGATTTATCCTCTCCGTGAAGATGTCAATCTTCAGTTATTTCAGCCTCTGGCTGAGATTCATGCCAATACTAATTTCGACAAACACTTCAAGTTGAACGAAAAACAAGAGGTAAGTAATGAAAAAAAGTGTGTATGAGGATGTGGTTGTGGCTCAGTGGGTGCAGTTCAATGAATGAAAAAGCAAAACCATAGTTAAACTAACATCGTTATATGTCAGAAAATGATTGAAGAATTGGTAAAATTTACTTTTTGCCATCATGTTGTCAAAGGAAAAATAAAGATGAGATTCTATTTTTCTTTTTGTGTAATTACACGTCAACACCCTGGAAATACCTGGAAATATTAAGAAAAGGGGGAAAAAATATTTTTTTCTTTTAGACTTTAGAGTGGAGTTAACTTTGTTATATAAATTTAACTTAAAATGATCACTTATTTCTGACCATATAGCATAAGACAGAGTGAGTAACTTTTTTTTGTTCTTCGAAAATAGCCCCCATTCTTTTTTTCAACAAACCCAGACCATTGTCTTTTTAAACCAATTTTTTTTCTTTTAGTAGAAAAATTAAGAACACTTTAAAGAAAAACAAAAATATACCTCTCATTAACCCCAACACTAACTTAAATTAGGTTGGCAATATGTAGAAAAAAAAATTGAATATAAATATGAGAAGACAAAAAAATCTAAAATTTATCAGTAATTCTGAAAATAAAATTTTGAAATATGTAAAAATAATGACCATTTTCAAAAATACCAAAAAAATGGTTACTCATTCTGTCTTCTGTTAGATCAAGAACTGCGTGATTAATACCGCTTTCTGGAAACATCATGTGGGTGATCATTTTATGTTGACTTTAGAGTGAGGGTTCACTTTATATATAAATATATATAAAGTGAACCCTCACTCTAAAGTCTAAAAAGATTTAAAAACATTTATTTTTACAGTATTTCCAGGATGATGCTATAGAAACAAATGTTTTCCGGTTTAAAACCTGTAAATATAGCGGTATATCCAGATAAGTTGTTGTATCATAGGTGACTGTTTGTTGTTGGGTAAGCTTTAAAAAAAAAATGACATATGTATTTGGAGTTTTCATGAACAATTCCAAAAATTTCTCAATGTATGATATGTTGACAATTTCTTGTTTAGAAAAAAACAAAAAAAAAAAACAACTTTTTTCCAAGTCATACCTAACATAGGAAAACATCACCCAAAACTCATGCATATTTGGCAAGGAATACAAAATAATTAGTCAATCTTTGAAAAGACGTCTGGAAGAAAAACATAAAAAAAATATTAACAATGTTAGCAACGTCCTTATTAATAGTGTCCAGCACCTTCACAGCAGCCAAAAAACGTGACATTTTGATCCTATAAAAAAAACACTTTAATGCTGTTATAATTGGACGAGAAGCAGCTAATTGCACATTCAATTTTATAATTATAAATGTATTTTATAGCCTTTTCTATTTATTCTAATAAATTACTGACTCATCAAAATTCATATTATCCTACACACTTTGTCTGTGCTTAAGGTCTCAAGTAGCCCTCCACACAAGCAAGCTTTAAAGTCTGCTTGGATCATTGGTTTTTAAGCTTGATATTTAAATAAGAAAATTAAAGCATATCAAATCAAATTTATTGGTAAAAAAATAGCAAAGTGCAACAAGCCATGTAAAAGGACAGTTAGAAAATGTGTATATACTGTCTAAATGTTTTGTCCAAGGCGACTTTAAATCCTGGATATGGTAGACCCCTTCACTACTTCTGGTAGGCTGTTCCACAAAGCAGAAATACGGACAGAGAATGCTGACTTTCTTCTAATGAGATGAAAGCAACTATGGTAGATATTTTGCTGGGTCCTGTGGAGATGACGACTTCGTGCTGACGTGAAAAAACTTCTCGAAAGTTATATTTAAATATGTCGTCCCCCTTGTGATCACAATGACTTGAATAATATAAACAAACATTGATCACAAATTTTACTTTTTTAGATGAATTAGTAAAAAAAATATTATTTTTATTTTTTTAAAATCATTTAAAGGATCATTTTAAACACTCTGGAGGAAACCAGAGTTTTTTTCTTCTTAAGATCACCAATACTCATTTCATGTAAATAATCATTGATATTAACTTTTAGTGGATTTTTAACAAAATTTTATGAAAAATCTTAAATATCTGGCCATAAAAATTGCCAGCAATTTTTTGGCGTATTAGACTTCAGGAGATAAAATCTGGCTCAGTTTTCTATGTTCATGGTTATAACTCCATGCAAAATTTAAAAAAACAAAACAAAAAAAAATGAATCAATTTTGAGAAAATGAGAAGACTAACAGACAGTGACAAAAACAAATTTCATATTAACTTATTTTCCAAAGTTGTATGGATTTAGTTGATAAATGAATATTTACTTACTTTTATTTTATTTGTTTATGTAATGGGCAAAGCAGACCCCCCCCCCCCCGAAGAATCGCCTGTGCTGTTCATAAAAGCCTTGAACATAAAAGTGAGAATCCTTGAGGCTGATTTGAACTGTCGACCTAAAGGTTACAAATGATTCGTCATGTGTAACTACACATAAGGTGAATGATTTGCCTATTCGGTTCAGTGGGTGGGGCGAACAAAGAACGTTTTTAGCACCCAGCTCATTAAGTTAAAAGAATTTAGCGAGAATAGGTGTCTTTCATTTCTCTTGAAGACTTGGAGTTTTTAGTCGTTGGACAACTAAAACATATTTAATTTGGGTACCATGGAGTGAAAATCCAGAAAACTTTCTTACTACAATTTATTTTATCAATATTTTTCCTCCTGAATTTCTATCTTGGATGAAAAGGAATAAAAAGGTTATTGAGCTGAGTTTATGCTGATCCAGTTTATTTGAGAATCAATGTTTTACTGTAGATTTGAACCTGAGCCAAACCTTTTCTGTCACTGACCTGTGTGTGATGACAATGTTAATGCACTTATTGGAAAGAACCATAATATCACCCTCTGTAGAAATCAATAGTCTTGGTTCAAAGGTGGCCAAACTAATAAGAGAGCACCTTATTATCTGAAGTGCTTGCTTGGCGAGATTTCCAAAGTCTTTCGAAACCATTGGCAGCCAGTGTGTGTTTGGTGGGGGTGGGGGATGGACATGGGCCATTTTTACAGATGGACAAAGTTTTATTCTCTGAAGTCGTTTAGTTTTTCACAAATTCTTGTGAGTGGTCGATATTATTTGATGCTCTCGCATCGGCATTGCAAGAGTTAATCACCGGAAACAGTCATCAAGATTAAGCACCATTTTCACAGCTGTGCTTGTTCAGTCGTCCGTTCAGTGTTTTATCTACTCGACTTTCATTTCCTTTCCCCTCTCCACGTCGCTTTCTCTCCCAATTTTTCTCATCCTCCTATAGTCCTCTCTCACACCCTTATTCTCTCCTCTTTAAACAATAGACCGTTTTTATCTACATTAAAATCGCCTGTCTCTACTAGTGTACGGATTGGTCGGTAAACTTGGCATTGATGGCCAACCAAAGTCGATGTACTAACACACATTGACAGGGAATTAATTCTTCTGTTCCTCCCGGACTTGAAAAATGTTGGAGTAGTTCCAGTGTCTACCAATATTTTTTTTTTTTCGTTGTTCTAAAGATAACATGAAATAGATTTTCTTATAATTGCACATACATACAGAAATATATACTATTATTACAATTACAGCTTAATTAAAAACATATTGAGCACATTACTTCATTTATATAAATATATATAAGTAAAAAAAAAAGATATACTTGATGAAGTAGTTGTCTGTAACTATGTTTTCAAACATTACTTCTAACAGGAGGTTAACTTTTATGATTATGAGCTGAAATAGCTGTCACTGGTCAGGTTCGTAATATGAGATACTCTCGAACTCAAGGGGAGATAATCACACCAACAGCTCATAGTGTCTTAAGGTTAACTTCCATGAGGATTTGGCTGTCCAAATATACACATGCACACACATTGATAACAGTGCAGATGCGATTACACATGGAGAGAGATGTATATTCAGAATTGCTATCTTGTAGAATCTCTGAGAACAATCACCTCCATCCATCTAAGAGAATCCGACATAACAAGAGACGTGATTCTCTTATCGTTAACAAAGAGTTGTGTCCGTATATTTGTGGGGTTTTACCTCACAGGATGAGTAATACATCACATGATAGGTCGATCAAATTATGCATAGGGAATTAATTAGAAGATCATTACAGTTGTTATAGGACAGATGGAAGAGACAAAGGACGTGTGTCAATGGCTTTAGCAAGTCCAAAAGGGTTCAGGGGAGTATGCAGTATTTTTTGCGTATGTCTCTCTTTTCCCTTTTAATTAAGAATGTACAAAGTTAAAATAAAAACAATAGTTATTTAAAATTAAAATGTCACTTATCTTAATCAACAAATGTAAACGACAAAAGATATAACAGTAGGCGTTCGTGATAGATATTCTAGTCATATGCGCAGACTGCCTCACTATGTATTATTATATTAAACCTGAGTCAATTAACGTTGTTAGCCTAAGGTTTTTTTCTTATATACCTTAATCACACAAAATACATGCTAAAATATACTTTAGTTCTGGGATTTAGTTATGTTTAAAAATTGTCTTAATTGTTCTAATTAGCTGAAATTTGTAATTAACTGGACAAGTCCTCCATCTCTCACTTAGCTTTCTATGCATTTCTCTCGGCCTTTTGGCCAAGATCAAAGTGTAGTATCTGTTCCGATGGATGCTACACCCCATAGACTGGTATCGTCTTGGCCTTTGTGTCTTGATTCCACTGGTCTGTGGGTTTGTTCTGTGCAGTTCTAGGAGGTCCACCCTCCCAGGCTTAGCCATCCCTCTTTGGGGTGGAGTAAGTTTATCGCTTACTGCCTGCGGCGCCCCTACCGGGGAATGTCGACGGGGCTGCCCAGGCATTTTTTGTAGGCCAGAGTGCTCATCTTCTCGGGCACTGGCTTTTCAAATCCCACTTTCCCGACCTTGTCACATCTTACCGCTGTGGGAGGAAGATAAATCCTTCTATGCATTTCTCTCGCCCACTTCTCACTCTATGTTGATTCAATCACTCTCCAACATTTTTTACGATAGTGATGGGACAGACAGAAATAACAAAGGACATGTGTCAACGGCTTTAGCAAGTCCGATGATGGGTTGGGGGGGTATCATGTAGTTGTTTTTGTTTTTTTTGTTTTTTTGTGTATTTCTCTCTTTTCCATCTCGATTAAGAACGTATAAGGTTATAATAAAGCAATAGTTATTTAAAAGTAAAATGTCACTTATTTTAATAAACAAACGTAAATGACAAAAGATATATTGGACGGAAAGAAATTTGGAAAAACCAAGGTTCCAGGGGCAACCAGATTTTCAGAGCAATAGAATTAATAACATTAGCAAAAATGGTACATGGAGCCAGTTATATATTTCCCATATATTTTGGTTACATTACTAGTTAAACTAACTAATTAGTTATGACACTAAGTTTTTGTTAATCGTGCTCCATTCTTAGAACTTTAGTTTAAATTCTGGTACTTGTACAGTTTACGACCCAATCTCCAGCAACTTCGCATCAACATCTTCCAGCAGGTTACCTAAGAAGCTGGAAAAAGCCGACACAGAGATTGCCAGACAATAAATTCAAAACGCGACGTTGTAATCAAACAGGACAAACACATTGGAAAAAATGTAAAGCAAGAAGAAAACAGTCACAATATGTTTAATTATATGAAAAGAAAATTTTTTTTTCAAGAAAAGTTTCAAATAAATAATCATTTCTTGCCAAATACAAAATAAAACCGGGTCAAAGTTTTTTTTTTTTTTATCAGAAGGAAAACTTAATAAAGCAACTGTTATAAATAACACTAGCTCTAAGGGTTAGAGTTAGCGTTATTTATAACTAATGGTTCACTATGTTTTTGTGTTAAAAATAACAAAAAAAACTTTCACCAGTTTTTTAGTTTTTTTCAGTGGAAAAAATTTATTTGAAAGAAGAAAAAAAAGCCCCCTCCAGCCCTGTGCCCCCAAAAAGCACAGATTTAGTGGAAATTTTTTTTTTTTAATAAACTTTATCTTTTCTTAAAAAAAAAAAAAAAAAAAAAATCTAACAGTTGTTTCCCAATGTTTTCGTCATAAAAAAAACTTTCACCAATTATTTTGTTTCATTTTCTTTGAAAATAGAAAGAATTATTTATTTTAAAATTTTTTTTGAAAAAAGAAAACAGTGTTTTGTTTTTGTCCTGTTTGATTACAACGCTGCGTTTTGAATTTATCGTCTGGCAGTGTTTGAATCGCCATCTTTCGACTGCTTACGTAACCTGCGGGAAGATGCTGAGGTGAATTTGCCGGAGATTGGGTCGTAAATTCTAAAAGTACTGAAATTCTATCACAACACGCTTATTCATCTTAAATGTTTTTGTTTTTTTTTCTTACACAGTTATTCCTGTATTGTGCAAGGTTGTCATATCGAAATTGCTAAAAGTAACCAACTTTTAGTAGCAAATTAGGGATAGAAATAGCCCAATTTTTTATGACAGACTTTTCAAGTAAAATCTTTTACTTTTCACTCTCACGTATTGAATGTTTAACATAGTGTCATCAAACTTTTAGTATTAACAAAGTGTCTTGGTCAATTGTCAAAAAGAAAATCTTTACTCCTTTTCTCTTATGCTGCTGTCGCTACTATTTCTACTGCAGTCCTCCCACCACTTCTCTCAGTGTGTGTCAAACAAACCATATAAGGTTCTCAGAGTTTTAGTCTTCGAGAGATAAGTCTGATTACTAAGTTAATAGTTGGCAAGGAATCGTTAATACTTTTTCAATCAAATGCATTTACTATGATGTTAAGCTCTTGGTTGCTTCTAATCATTTTTTTCTCTTTTTGATCACATTTAGATTTGTATCTTTTTGATGTAAAACGAACCACACACACACGATCTTTAAGCATTACTTGTATTAAATGGCTGGGCAGGCTATACATTTTATTAAATAACACGTTTCTTTACTTTTACTTTCAATGCTAGACACGATCAGACAATGCTGACTACAGTAATCACTTTAATCAAACCAATCTGTTATTTGCTTTCATCCTGTTGTTCAATATTATTAAAGTAATGCATTTTGAAGTTAAATGAAAGATATGATTTATTAAATATATAAGGTTGCTTAGGAATAACTGGAGGGTAAGCTGTGGCCCTCCATATAACGTATGTGTCTGTGATAAATATTCCAGTCATGTGTGCAGACTGCCTAGCCATCTATTATTAAACCTGAGTCAATTAACGTTTGTTTCCCTAAGTTTTTTTCCTATACACTTGTCTCACACAAAATACATGTTAAAGTATATCTTGTTCTGGGATTCAGCTATGTTTGAAAAAAAAATTCTGTTTTAATTGTTCTAATTAGCCATAATTTGTAATTAACTGAACAAGTTCCTCTTCTTTCACTTAGCTTTCTATATATTTCTCTCGAACCTTCTCACTTAGTGATTCAACCACTTTCTAATATTTTTTTAATGTATTTGTGAGCATTTAGAGCAAGAGTGATTTTTTTTTTTCAGTATTGCCATTTAATTTAGATAGTGTCTGTACACACCACAAACATGTATGTAAATTAGATGGTAAAATAAAGATAACGTAGAAGTAAAGAGACTTATTATTTTTAATTATGCCAAAAAGAATGTCATAATATTTTTTTTCAATTTTCTTATTTTTTTGTTTTTACTGAGGATGGAGTATTCTAACGGATACCAGACATTCACTCGCTATTTCAGAGACTCCAACTGAGAAATCTTTAAAAGATTTTAACAATCCCTTTAAGTGCAATTGTTTGAATCTCTTGCACTTGGTTCACTGGGTATATTTGCCAGGTAGATTTTGAAATTGTTTTTTCATGAGTCTGGTAGCTCCTATGATTATTGGAATGATGGAGATCTTCCCAAGATACTAGTTTCTTTTCATGTCGTACATAAGACCTTGGTATTTAGTTATCTTACCCCTCTCAGCTCTGTTTAAGTCGGCATCAGTAGGGATACTGACTTCAACTAGGGTTGCTGCTCTCTCCCTCTTTTCCCATACCACTATATCAGGTTTAACAGCTCTGGTTTCTAAGTAAGTAGCTGTAGGGATTGCATAATCATAGGGTATGGTGTATAACTTATTTGCAACAGTTCTTTCTGGTATATGTTCATAGGACTTGCTGCTACACTGAATATTGCATTTTTTTCGGATAGTCCAGTGGCAGGGATCAAAGTGTAGTATCTGTTCCGATGGATGCTACACCCCATAGACCGGTATTGTCTTGGCCTTCGGGTCTTGATTCCGCCGGTTTGTAGGTTTGTCCTGTGCAGTTCTAGGAGGTTCACTCTCCCAGGTTTTGCCTTCTCACCCTTTGAGAAGGGGTTAGTTTATTGCTAATCGCCTGAGGCGCCCCTACCAGTGAATGCTGACGGGGCTGCTCAGACATTTTTTGTAGGCCAGAGTGCTCAAATTCTCGGGCACTGGCTTTTCAAATCCCACTTTCTGACCTTGTGTCACATTTTACCGCTGTGGGAAGTAGATATTTACACACCATTGTGTCGCATTG
The DNA here is from genome assembly GCA_963556195.1 of Sepiola atlantica. NCBI lineage: Eukaryota > Metazoa > Mollusca > Cephalopoda > Sepiida > Sepiolidae > Sepiola > Sepiola atlantica. Next base: position 74,829,863 of record OY744530.1, read on the forward strand.
TATAGTAGCCGTTTCCCAGCAGAACCTTGCAACAAATATGTCAGAGTTTATTAATTTTCAAATGAAAACAAAGTAAAATAAATAATAGTAGTTATGACCCAACGAGTCACGAATACATCTAGTATATGCTTAAAAATGAAATTGGTAGTGTATATATCTACACATTTGTCCGCATGACTTTAAGGTTTAAGTAACATCAGATACGAGGATGCGAAAGAAAGTTAATTTTGATATTTTTGATATTTTATTTGAATATTTTATTTTTATCCTTCATTAACTTATAACTTACATAATTATACCGTAAGTTAATAATGTTAATTATTTTTATTCATTTATTTCCATTCTTATATTTATTTTAGTTTTATTAGGACTTTTAAAAATTTTATTTTCTTAACTTTATTTTTCCAATTTAAACCATTTTTATTTAAATTTCGTAAAGAGTCCCATTGTTCCAATGTTGACTGACAAACGGAGACGGATGTAATATTCCTTTTAAGACTACGTATCAATATCTTATCAAAATTTTACTCTATAAAACAAAGAAAGTAAATGTATATATGTACTTTCTTTATTTTATAGAGTATATATATGATTTCTTTTACTGAAAGTGTCTGATTTGTTCACGCAATCGATAAGGTATTGAGCTGCTGATCACATTTGGATACGACTGACAGTTCAGGTTTTGAATCTCAGCATGGATACAGTTACGTCTAGCCACACTGAGAAGTCGTAGACAACGAAACAGCTGTCTGTGGATATTAAGATATGTTTGGATAATTGTTCTTAAAATTTTTCTTTTAATTTTGAATTTTTATCAATTTGTTTTAATTTTCGAATTTTTTAAATTCATATTTTTGTAAAATTTTAAATTTTCAAATGGTGTCTATATTTTCTATTGTACTTTTGATTTTCTTTTTTCTCCTTTTGTGTTCCTTTATAGGGCTGCTTTCATTGTTATGTATGCCCTTTTGAAGAAGATTAAAATTGTCATTTCCCCACTCTCACGTCTTCTCGAATTGCTGTGTAATTGAGGGTATACTATACTGTAATTTTTGCTGCTTTGTTTGACTTCAAACTTTAGTGTCTATACCCTGTGCTGATGAAAAGACTTAATATTAATAAAGGTTCATTGCGTTTCTGAAACGAACATACACTAAACAGTTGTTGATGTTGAACTATTGGAACAGATATAAATGAATATGTCATCAATCTGAACTATTTATATATATATATATGTGTGTGTGTCAGGTTGTATATGAAAAGAAATCAAATAAAGTGCTCGATCATATAAGAGAGCTCATATAATTTATTTAGATACTGTATATTACATATTTCAATCTGCCCTTTTGGATGAAACCACGGCACATTGCTGAAATATGTAATTACAGTATCTAAATAAATGATATATATATATATATATATATATATAGTAGGTTGAGATAAAATAAAATTAGCACATTTATATCAGTTTCAAGAATTCAAACACAAAAAATATTTGGCATACAATCGTTTCTAAAACGATTTGGAATACTTTATTTTATACTATAAAAAGTCTCGGTGCTTCTTGCTTAAAAGGCCGAAAAAAAGATTTCTGTGTCTTTTAAAGTTTAAGAGGTAAATAAGGGGCAATAACTCTTAATTTTATTTTTGAGCCAGACTTTATCCTGAATTGTTATTTTGAGCCAAAATTTATCGTTAATTTTTAACAAGACTGATATTATCTTCAACTAGAATTATGGATTTGAAATTGTTCCAGTTCGAAGATGTGCTATATTTTACGTCAGAAAAAGCAAAGCAGATAGATTTTTTGCAAGCGCATGGTCTTATTTCTGGAGAAGAGACCTGTAATTGTGGGCATGAAATGCGACTTGTGCCAGCACGAGTGAAAATCTTAATTTTTCCATTTATGTATACTTTGTTGTTCATTTATTACTAAAAAATTTTCAAAATCATAAATTTCCCATTTACGTATAATTTGTTGTTCATTTATTACTAATTAATTGAATGTCGCAGTAAATTACGTTACATGTAATAACAACAGGTGATAAGAGTTATTGCCCCTTATTTACCTCTTAAACTTTAAAAGACACAGAAATCTTTTTTTCGGCCTTTTAAGCAAGAAGCACCAAAGTCTCTTCTTCAGCGCCTCTGATAACATCACAAATAGAAGTCAAACAAAAAAAAACATCAAATTTTGCTACTTTTTATAGAAATATACATCCAGTTATTATAGGATACAAAACACCTAAATAGATAATTTATACCACTCTATTTATAACATCATATACAGGGTGTCTCAAAATAATGTACTCACTCTTAATGTTTCGCGACGTTTGCGAATCCCTTGGTGCACGTTATCAGCTTTGTTTGAACAATAATGGTCATCAGTTTGAACATTTGCGAACATGATTCTTCAATTACATCTGTCTCATGTATTCGATGCTATTTCATTTCACTCTATGTTCATAAATAAAGGTGTTCTCGTTATTCTACGAGTGAGTACATTTTTTTGAGACACCCTGTATATATATATATATATATATATATATATATATATATAATTAGTATTTTGAATACAAAAATAAATAAAATACAGGTTTGAACAATTAAGTATTCAAATAATTTGGAGTGAAGATAAAGAAAATCAATAATAGTGAAAATATATAAAGGATTAGACTATCATAACAAAAAAAATCAAGGAATATAGTAAGAATAGTAGTGATAATCTAAAAGCATGATAATCAAGATACTATTATAATTAGGACAATAATGAAATATAAAATGTATATACTAGCAGAACACACATCTTAGGATGGGTATGAGCAATATATATAGCATTAGTTTTTAATTTCAATGATATACATATATATATATTTATATATATATATATATATATATATATATACAAATTAAAAACGTAGCTTATCTCAACAATTTTCAGATAAGCCACATTTAAAATTTTTTAAAACATTATAAACCACTATCTGAAAGGATATCGAGCCCTTTGTGTGTGTGTGTGGGTGCAACACCTGAGGTCTTTTTATGATTCTGTTTTTCATTTTGAAGTTGAAAATATATATATATATTTTTTTTCCTCTTTTAATGTATATCTCCATGATAATGTTTTTCTAAGACAGCATATACTGTGGTTTGTAAGCAAAGCTTTCAGGAGAGATAATGATGGGAGGCTGTCACAGAGCAGGAATTATAACTTTTTGCTTTTCCCAGAATTTCTCTTTTTGTCGTGGACTCCAGTGTCTGTGGTCCTGCGTTATCTGTGCTAATTGGATCGCACCAGTCACGATAGCAATTAACAGCTGCCACATTTTTCCTTACCATTTGTAGATTAACTCAACAAATGTCCTAGTGTGCAATGGATTAATAAGATTAGTGACAGGTATTTGGGCAGAAGAAGAGGGAGGGATAGGTTTTATTGGGATTTTTGGAAATCAGTATGTGTGTGGGGGTAATGTGGATATCTTGTATTAGGATAAAGCACTGATGCTCTGTAGATGAAGTAGTTTCTGTGAGGCAGATTACCGCGTGTCTCTTATACATAGATTATATACATGCCGTATGTCTATCACTTATATACATACATGCACACTGTATGTACATATGTATAGTACTTGTGTTAGACAATGGTTGTTACTATAAGCTAATGATGTACAAGTGTCTCTCTGCGATCTCGTCTGTCATCCAAACATACTAAAAGTCTGATGCCGAAGTGTGTAGAAAACACATATTGGAGGCACAAAGTCAAAATTCTGTATATACCAGGCCAGGCAGATCTGCAGCTGATATAAAAAGCTACAGAAGAAGTCAGGGAGAAGAAAGGAATAACGGTGGAGAAACATGAGATGGCAATCATTTGTGAAGATGTAGCAAATCACAGCATCATTATCATGATATATATATATATATATATATATATGAAACTAAAAGTATACTTTTAGTAGATAGAACCTATAGTGAAGTGGTTTAAGCTCAATATATGAGATAGAGCAATTATAAAGATAGATGAAAGAAAAGGGATAAAGCCTTGGCTTAAGGAAAGAAAAATAAAACTGTTTTTACCGAGTACACCTTGCATTGAACAATCGAAGTTGAAATAAATTTGTCATTCGTACAGGTTTATCCCTCTTCTTTCGTCTATCTTTATATATAGTGTGTATTTAGGCAGCATATTTTCATTTAAGCAAACATTGTTAAAAATAACAATTCTTCTGTTTAATTATACCTTTTTTATTTTTTCGATTGTTCTAATGATCTTTCTTGTGTTAAAATGAAAAAAAATCATATATGTTCTATTTGTATCACGAATGCTTTCGATTCTTCGTTGAATCATCTTCAGGTGGCAAAAGCAGATGAACAAAAAAAGCTGGAGAAAAGAAGAGAATTTGCTAAGATAGACGTGAAACGCGCACGTGGAGTCAGTAAGATGCCAAAAGAACGGTCTCGCATTGTTCCAAGAAAGATTCACCCATCAAAACAAAAAAGCAGAATTAGAATTATTAGATGAAAACATAGCTAAACTAGAAACAGAAAATAAAATTACAACACATCCTTACTTACGTGATCTCCCAAAAGCAGAAGCTATAAAAATTTGACAGGAAAAAAAAAAACAACAATCCAATTCATTATTAACTCCCAATGTAAAAATAACTGCTAATGAACTCTGCAGTCATCCAATTATCATAATAAAAAAGTGGACAAAACAAAAACATATTTCTAGTACTTGATAAACCCGACTATCACACGAAACTACAAACAATTCTAAAGCAATCCTACTAATATATTAAAGACACTAGTTTACAGACTTATCACTGCCAATAACGCAAAAATCGATAATTACCAACTTCCCAAAATAATTGCTTATTACAAACCTGGTTATTTATACGGAACAGTTAAGATTCATAAACCTAATTCCCCTCTCCGACCTATCATATCCCAAATTACTACTCCAATATATTCCTTAACAAAAACCCTAAATGAACTTATCAGCCCGTATCTACCTAGTAAATATAAAACAACTTATTAATAACAAATTCCCTTATTATATCGTTGATGAACAAGTAAAATTAATGATTCAAAACTTAAGAAATACTACTACACATAATAATAATAATAATAATAATAATAATAATATCCAACATCACAACTCAAACCATATTAACATATACTATTGTAATCACATGCAACCAAACCTCAGATTAGATGAAAAAGCCATAAAAATATTTTTCACAGATACATATCCCTAATCAAAAACAACAGTAATAAACATAATAAAATTAGACTCATTATTTACTATAAAAGATTTAAGATCCAAAATCTTCTCGTTAAACAACTCCTCCCCAACCCATAAAACATTAGAAAGAACCAATGTTATTTATAAGTTTAAATGTTCTTTTGGGAAAATGTAACTTCCATTATAATAATAAAGCCAACAATAATGGACGTCAACAAACCTTCAGCAACGACCCGATCTCATACATCAGTCGTCCTGGGACGACATTCAATGTCAATCCATGTTAGCCGAACTCGTCCGTAGCAGTAACCAGCATAGAGTTGCATGCCTGAGAGCGTCGGCTTCACCTTACAGCGGTGCTTGGCTCAGTGCCATCCCTTCGGCGACACTTGGAACCTTCTTGGACAATGACACTATCCGGATCACCGTCTCACAACGGCTGGGACTCCGTTTGTGCCACCCACACCGGTGTCGCTGTGGGCAGGTCGTTGACGAGTTTGCCCTGCATCCTCTCTCTTGTCGATTTAGTGCCAGCCGCCTGCCTGCCTCGCCACTCTGCCCTTAACGACGTAGTCAGGCGAGGTCTCGACTCAGCAGGTTTTGTATCTGTCCTTGAACCAGTCGGCCTGCACAGAGGCGACGGTCGCAGGCCTGACGGGACGACTGTGTTTGTTTTCCGAGCCGGAAAGCTGCTGATCTGGGACGCCACTTGTTCTGACTCCTTTTCACCAGCAAGGATTGCGGAATCCGCGGTGAAGCCCGGCACGGCGGCTCTGCTCGCCGAAACAAGGAAGCGCGGAAAATATAGCTCGCTCACTGACCGTTTCGTCTTCCAACCAATTTCAGTGGAAACGTCGGGTGTGCTTGGCCCCGAGACTGTTAAATTTTTTCAGGACATTGGGCGGAGGATTTCAACGTCTAGGCACGAGCCCTGTGAGTCAGCCTGGTTGTTCCAACGTATCTCCCTGGCTATCGTTCGTGGCAACGCTATGTCAGTAATGGCGGCGTCACTTCCGTTCTAATCGTCATCTGTTTACTCTCTCTTTCTTTCTCTGACAATTGTTTCAAGCCTTATTGTTTTTTTTTTTTTCTCATCTAACAGCACAACCCTCCCCATTATAGATTAAAAAACTCGTTCATTTGTGAAACATCAAACAAATGAACACATTATCTTCTATGCAATATAGATTATAATAAAGCTAATAGCTACATTGGTTTCACAACAACTACCATACCCAGTTGCCTCACCATGCATTTTGTAAACTCTAGCTCAATTTACAAACATCTACAAAAACATAACTGCCCCTCCCTCTGATTTTAGATAAACTTTAGTTAATAACAGGAAAATCATACATTCCGAAACCATTTAAAAAAAAAAATACTCAATGTTATCTTAATTAAAACCCAACAACCCACAATTAATAACATTAACAACATTTTATAATGCTTAATGCCTATGATGCTAATTCTGGCATCGGAGAATTTAAATTGTTAATGTCTTTCGAAGACAATATTTTTGGTATTAATCTTGAAAATTACCTATTTATTTTTCAATAAATCTTTCACATACAATATCAGTAAATATTAAACTTATTGTTAATATTAATAAAATCCGGAATGGTGGAAATCTTTTAATATTTCAGGAGAAATTCACCCTTTCTCAAAAAAGAAAAACTCAAGTTCTATCTGTGTAAAGGAACGTTAAAGATCGCTGCCCCCTCCCCCATAATGTCATGACAAATGTCATTATGGAGGTGGGGGCAGCCATCTTAATAAATACCCATATATATATATATATATATATATATATTGTTGCATTTATGAATTCCATCATTGTGGACTGACTTTTAAAATTCAGCAATTTATTAACAAGATTATTTGATTTTGACAAGCAAATTCAAGGAAATTCAGTAGATCAACCATTCCCAGCGTGAACCCGGCCAGAATGACTTTTTATCATCTGATTATCAAACAACCCCCGCAGATGAATTTTATTATAGTGGTTCATGAATTTCAGAGAACAAAGCTCCCTCTTTCCACCAGGTAATTAATGTCTGTGGAGTGTGTGCAACATAACAGGAACCTAAATAGTTTTAGGTGCTATTTTGGAGTTTTCTTTTTACACTAGTTGCATTACCAACGCTTGAGAGTCTAGTCTACCCTACTATTTTACCCATAGCTGGGGAGGAGGAGGACGGATTCATATATTTCCCACAGACATTTCCTTTCTTCCCTGGTGTACCTAAAACCAAATGGAACTTCCATGAACAGAGTTTCTTTCCAAGACCTTTCTATCTGTGGAATACAATACCACAGGACTACTTCCCCGCTGATTACAAGTCTAGCGTCATCATTATTATATTCGGTTTAACGTCTTTTTTACATGCCGACATGTGTTGGATAATGTCAAGTACTTGTCAGGCTGTCCTCTTAAGTAATCAAATTCTGCTCATTCCACATAGTTTCCAATCTTCTAGTATTGTTCATCATTTAACTGACGATCTCATTAACTCCTGCCCTTTACCTTGAGTGGCTTTTTGCCTAGATAAATAGTGACTCATTAGTAAAACAAATACCTACGTACTTGTATATTTATATGTAAGGTTAGTGGGAGAGAATCCCAGCAGAGTGCTTGATTATTAAGAAAAAAATCCAAAAATAACAGCATAATATACATTTATCTATGTAGTTACAGAAGATTAAGACAACATTGGTACCGTCGGTTTCAAATCCAATTTGGATTTGAAACCGACGCTACCATGTTGTCTTAATCTTTTGTGATTACATATATAAATAAATACTTGTATATTTAGATGGTTTAATTAGTACTTTAAAAAAAAGTTATTTGTGCTTGTGATGTCTACATTCTTAATAAACACCTTTTGTGAGACACGGGTACTGAATCATAATAGATGGATTATTTATGAAACCGTCTATTCACTTTTTTGGCACTTGGCACCGCTTGTAAAGAATTCTGCTGAAGTTATAGGGAAATATATTATTAGCCTATTCACATTGCCTCCAAAGTTTGGTTAGGGTTCCAATGGAATTCTTGTCTTTTCCTGCAATTGGCAAAAGGAAGCAGTGACCATCGGTATACTCATCTGTCAAAGAACGAGCGAGAGCATGCAGTGTTGCCCAGTTATTAAACTGGCCCTCGCGTTGACCCGGTCTTGCCGAACTATACGACTGTCAACGCCACAAATGAAACTGGTGTGGGAATACATGTGCGATTTCCGTGATGTATCATCGTCGGAGATACTTAGCTTGTCAAGTAGCTAGAGCAATGCTGAGAGCTTCTCCATGGCGACTGCTGTATTGTTCACAAAAGAACCATTGACATCTTTCGCTTTTTATTGGAAATGTTAGCTTTCTTCAAATTGTCTGTAACTCTTTTGAAACCTGTGTGTGGGCTTTTCAGTTTACTTTCTTTTATTTTGATCTATATTTTCCGACTATCTTCCTTCTTTTCTTTGCCTTTATCATCCTTTTCATTTCTTTCATCCTTTGGCTCTCTCTCTCTCTCTTCCCCTCTTTTCCCCCCTCTCTTCCCCTCTTTTCCCCCCTCTCTTCCCCTCTTTTCCCCCCTCTCTTCCCCTCTTTTCCCCCCTCTCTTCCCCTCTTTTCCCCCCTCTCTTCCCCTCTTTCCCCCCTCTTCCCCCCCCTCTCTTCCCTTCTCCCCCCTCTCTTCCCTTCTTCCCCCCTCTCTTCCCTTCTTCCCCCTCTCTTCCCTTCTTCCCCCCTCTCTTCCCTTCTTCCCCCCTCTCTTCCCTTCTTCCCCCCTCTCTTCCCTTCTTCCCCCCTCTCTTCCCTTCTTCCCCCCTCTCTTCCCCTCTTTACCCCCTCTCTTCCCCTCCCCCCATATTCCCCCCTCTTCCCCCTCTCCCCCCTCTTCCCCCTCTCTTCCCATCTTCCCCTCTCTCTTCCCCTTCCCCTCTCTTCCTCTCCCCCTCTCTTCCCTCTTTCCCCCCTCTCTTCCCTCTTTCCCCCCTCTCTCCCCCTCTTTCCCCCCTCTCTTCCCCTCTTTCCCCCCTCTCTTCCCCTCTCCACCCCTCTGTCTCTCTCTTCCCGCCCCTCTGTCTCTCTCTTCCCCCCCCTCTGTCTCTCTCTTCCCCCCCTGTCCCCCCCCCCTCTGTCTCTCTCTTCCCCCCTCTGTCTCTCTCTTCCCCCCTCTGTCTCTCTTTTCCCCTCTCTGTCTCTCTTTTCCCCCCTCTGTCTCTCTCTTCCCCCCTCTGTCTCTCTCTTCCCCCCTCTGTCTCTCTCTTCCCCCCCTCGTTCTCTCTTTTCCCCCTCCTCTTTTTCTCCCCCTTTCTTTCTCTCTCTCCCCCCTCTTTCTCCCCCCCCCCTGTTTCTCTCTCTTCCCCCTGTTTCTCTCTCGTTTCATCTCTCTCTGCCTCTTCCCCCCCTCCCTCTCTCTCCATTCATATCTCTCTTCATCTCTTCTCAACACTGGATATATAAGTTATAAACACCCATACAATCACACGCACATATAAAAATAAATTTATGTTCAATATATTTGATATCCAAGCAATTTTGGACAAGTCAGCTAGTATATATGTGTGTGTGTGTGTGTGTGTATATATCTTTCACTTCAATTTTTAAAATTTTACTTCAGTGTAAGTTCTCCGAAATCAAAGGGGCCCCTTCTAGGGGGCTAACACTTGATCTCTATATGAGATATATAGATATCCGAGTGTTCTATTATAGTACTTCCCTAACCTCTCAGAAGTTGAGTTAGTAAAGAAGTTAAGCATATTAATTTTCCTCTCCCCAATTTACCAGTTACCTATATTATAGTATACTTTTCTTGAGGTCTCTTGGTCTTATTGGATTCCTAGACAAGAATTCATCTAGTCTGGTGGAGTAGCCAGCTTAGTGCTGTTACTAGAGGCAACATCACTTGGAGATGGTGCACCATTTTTCGTATAAGCCAGTATCTTTTTGTTTTAGCTGGGGGATGGGGCATCTTACTGCATGCCAGACATTCACTTGTTATTTCAAAGACTTCAACCGAGAGATCTTTTTAGGATTATAACCATCCTTTTAAGCACAATTGTTTGTATCTCTCTTGCACTTGGTTCACCGGGTATATTCACCACATCATTTTTAAAATTCGTTTTCATTAGCCCGGTTGCTCCTATAATTACTAGAATAATGGAGATCTTTCCAAGATTCCAGTTTCTTTTCATGTACAGTATATATTTTTTGTTCAATTTTACTTCAAAGTTCACAGAAACAAGAGGATTCTTTCTGGGGCTAACACTTGATCCCTATATGAGATACATCGATCTTCGAATATCCCATCAAAGTTCTCCTTTATCTCTCAAACGTTAAGTTAGTAAAAAAAATTTAGAACATTAATTTTACTCTCTCCAATTGACTAGTTAAGTATGTATATCTTTCTTGTAGTCTCTTGGTCTTACCGGATTCCAAGACAAGAATTAATCTTGTCTAGTGGAGTATCCAGCTAAGTGTTATTATTTGAGTTAACATCACTAGGAGAAGGTACACCATTCTTCGTATGAGCAAGTGTATAGCAGAGGGGGGATCTTATTTGAGCTTCAGATACTATGTTATTTTGAATATTTGGTCAGGGTTTACTTGGAGGGTGAAGTATCGTCATATCATGTTGTCCTGACAAATCCTTGTACAGGTAGACTAAAGACACTCGAGGATTATGTCTAGTAGGTAATTCAAACTCTCCTATATGTGTGTGTGATTTAAAACCAAAATGAGGATTGTAAACAGAAATAATTAGGCTAAATTCACGATCGTATGATAACAAAATGCTCAATGTGAAAATCAGAAAAAACAAAATGCTCAATGTGAAAATCAGAAAAAACAAAATGCTCAATGTGAAAATCAGAAAAAACAAAATGCTCTATGTGAAAATCAGAAAAAACAAAATGCTCTATGTGAAAATCAGAAAAAACAAAATGCTCTATGTGAAAATCAGAAAAAACAAAATGCTCTATGTGAAAATCAGAAAAAACAAAATGCTCAATGTGAAAATCAGAAAACCGAATGATAGAACAGGAAAACTGACCATTATAAATGTTATTGCAGTTTCAAGTTGCAAGAAAAACAGGAGGTGACTGTTCTGTCACTTTCTCTCCAGTGTATTTTATAGAAATTACCTCAAGTGATTACAAATTAATCTTTAATTGACTAATAAATGTGTATTATCACCATGAAAGAAATGATGCCAATTTCGTCTGTTTTTATAACACAAAACAAAATGCAAAGTACGATGAATTTTATCTTACTTTTCAAAATGGCCGACGACAGTTTCCGGAATTTGCCGAAGATTTGATTTGTTGTCTTCTCTTTCCAATTATCTTTTTCTTGTTTTCATCTTTAAGAAATTGGAAGGTGAAAAAGAAGAAAAAGATAATTGGAAAGAGAAGACGACAAATCAAATTATCAACCAATTCCGGAAACTGTCATTGGCCATTTCAAAAAAATAAGGAAAATCCATCATACTTTTATTGAATTATTAAAATGCAATAAAAACATACTAAAATACTTTAAAACACGCAAAAAAACTTATCTATGTAGGTAGAAAAGTACCTTTTATTGCCTTTGGTAAAAGTTATTTGTTGCTTATTTGTTTCTTTCACCTTTTTTTTTTCTGTTCACTATTCTTAAAAATCGCCATAATTTGGTTCAATTAGTAATTTAATAACCAAATGATACTGTAATAGGGATTATTTGGATTTCTATTCTCATATTTGTTAATTTCCCAACGTTTTGGCTGATGTAACGTCCAACCTTGTTCAGGTGCAACTTTTCAAATGCTGAAATTGAAGATTTAAACAAAATGAAAGTGAAAATAATAGCGAGAGAGAGACTTTTAATATATTTTGGATTATTTTATTCTTGTCCCTCTACCTGGCACTCTGTTATCTGGACAATGCCGGAGTGGAACAGTTAGTAATAAATATAAATTACATTGGACGAAACACGTGAGAGTTTACGTTTATGAACTTGTGTGTGTGCGCGTTCACTGCACTGGCCGTGATTGTCCAGTCATTATATCTGCATACAAATCCGGATTACTCGATTTCAACACTAGTTGTAGTGGTCTCGCTCAGAGTTGTAGCGAAGGGATTTTCCATCCAAACAAAATCACAATTCCTTGATTTCTAAGCATATCCCTTTCTTTTAGTTGGCGATTACATTTTTCAAAAAAGCTAACCAATTTTCTGGGTGGCCTTTTCTCTTAGCCAAATAGTTTTCCCATCACAGATCTGCCAGTTCCCCAAGTGCATTTATGCACCATTGCTGAACGTGCATCACGATGCATGTTCACAATGTTATTAAACAGAAAAACAAAGTATGCAAATTGTTAAAAGTTCTTTATTTGTTCATCTAGCCAACATTATTTCCAATTAAAACACTATTAAACAAAAACCGGGCTCTCTTATTTTATCTCCTTTTTGGAGCAGATTTGAGATGAGGATTAATAATTTGTATTATTCGAACTACTATTCTCATCTTAGTAATAGCCACAACATTTTCCATGCACTTCAAGGTCAGTTGGTACATCCGAAAAGGTATGAATATAACGATCAAGATGAGAATGTTAGGCCTAATAATACCAATGTATGACTGTGTTCTTTATTTTTATGAAATAGAATGTGTTTTTCGTACAATCAAAAACAATGTATTTGCTAAAGTTAAATGATGATCGTGTAATAATAATGTAAAATATTCCACTTTAAACCGACTTTAATTTTGTATTTACTGACATTTTTTAAAAAGTTCGGCTTTAGTATACAGTCAATCACAAAAAAAAACATAAAACAATTTTTTTCTAAGTGAATTATAAAAATTCTCGGTATATTGGAAAACAAAATTTGTAAAGAAAATAGGAGTTTGATTTTGTTCCACAACGTTTACGAAGGATATGTTTTTGTGTAAGTAGAATAAGGTCTCTATTTAAATATGTATGGCATTTGTAGTGGAAAAATGTTTGTATTGCTATGTGTATCTGTTTGCCTTATGACATAATACTAAGCATCAGCAAAAGCTAACTTTAAGTATTAGTATTATTTGTAAACCAGATGACAGCTGTTTTTATCTCAACTGTCTTTAAATGGAACACATTGCCACAAGACTGCTTCTCTGCAGACTACAACATGGTCATCTTCAAGTCCAATGTAAACAAATATTTGTTGAGCCGTCTTAATTATTCAAATTTTGCCCATTCCATTGTTTTAAATCCTCACATAGTATTGTTCATCACCCAACTGACAATCTGATTAACCCCTATCCTCGAGTGGGTTTGGGCCTAGATAAGTGGTGACTCATTAGTATTAAAAAAATCATGAATATAGGTAGTTTAAGAAGCAATGAGAAAAAGTAGGTCTTCATTTTTGACGACATGGGTGCATTAATATATATATATATATATATAAATTATCCTCACCAATTTCGTCATGATCCAATGAAAAATTATTTATTGGATTAAAATTGGGGACCACATTTTTCTGTATGTATGCAAGTCAAGCAACAGCACATCCCATGCCTCAATGTCCTTTGTAGTCCTTCGGCTCTTCAATCATTTCATAATAGCTAGTCATGGAAATATTTGACAGTCTGCGTACTTTCAAAATTTACAATTAGCCCGAGGCTCGACTAATTCAACACTGAAAACTGATGAACATGTTTGATGTTGGTTTGACACTGTTCTACTTGTTCGGTGTTTCCAGTACAAGAATTGATGTGGAAATAAAATGTCTACATATTAATACCTTGCTTTGTACATTGCTTCATATGCCTGCAGAGTTCCGAATGTCTGCTGCATCCCCACTCCTCTCTCCTCCAAACACATTGACTCAAGCGTCCAGTAATCTATTTATTGTTTTATTACAATGGAAGAACACTATGCTGTTGATTTACAAAAGAAACACATAAGGAACATTATAACATTCTATGTACATCAGTAGGTATAATAAGCATACTAATAACAATGTTTTAATTATGCTTATGTCCCAGGAAGAGGTGTAATAGATACTGCCGTGGATTGTTGGCTCTACACACACACACATATATATGTATGTTTCTTGGTTTCATTTGATAGGGAATAAACACCAACATAGTACTTGATTATTTAATAGCAAGAGCGTAATATTTACTTATAATATTGCAGAAATTATTATATATATATATACATATATATATATATATAATAAAGTAATATTATATAAATTTTCGCAAAGGTTTATGTAGTGGCTCAATAGTGTATAATACAACTAGAGCTCTTAATGTAAGATAATATAATCATAATTATTCAGAAATACATTCCATGTTTCATCCAAAACCATTTCATTAACTAACAATTGTGTAGTTCAATACAACCACACATAGGAACTTGTACCCACTAAGATGATTTTTCCGGATCTGCGTCCAGTGAGAGGCTGATAACACTCTGGTTTTCGTTAGGTGAAGGTTTTTAAAAAAATCCCAGCAAATCCATGGATGAAAAACATGGCTGTCGGAAATGGATGCTTAAATGTATGGTATGTGAATAAAAAACGCATATTCTTTTTTATGACAGAGCACTTACGTTTATTTTTTTTTGTGCTGACACGAAATACGCACTATATATATATATATATATATATATATATATATATATACACACACACACAAACCAGATGTAGAATTACCTGGTCAAAAACTAGAGATTGTGTTATACTTTAGGCCTAAATGAAGACTTCTAAGCTGAAGTTAATCCCTGTTCCCCTTATTCACAAGGTACTCTTTTTCTCTGTCTCTTCTTGGTTATACATCAGTACCCTGTTGCCTTAATTCAATCTCCCAGGGAAGCAAGGTAGATTAATGTTTAATAGGGGTGGGTTCCTTGTTAGACCATTTTTTTTTCTCTCTTTCAAAGCTTAAAAGCAACTTCCTTCGATTCATGCCTTTTCAGTTAAAGAGGAAGCTCTTTGGGTGGGAAATTTTTGCATTTTTATTTGTTTTATTTAAGATAGAATTACAGGAAAAAATAAACGAGAGTGGCCGAGAGAAGGGGGTCATAAAAGGTTGCTCAAATGACACCTTGTTTGAATTAATCTAGAATCCATTGACATTTTAAGGAAGAACAATTTTTTTTTATCAAACATTTTTAAAATGTTTATAGCAAGCACTAACATGAGCAAAAAAATTGGGTAGAAGTTTTTCTTTATTTTTTAGTTGGGTTTAATAACTCATCTTTTTTCCTCCACTTTTTCTCTTTATTGTTCTCGCTGTTCCTTCTTTTCATTTTTTGTTGATCAATCTCTGTCTGCCTCTCTCTAAAATCTTGCATATCTATTTCCCTTTTTTCACCTCTCTTCTCCCTCTTATCATATTCCCATCTTCATTATCACACTTCTCTTATCTCTCCCCGCCTATCTCTCCCCTCCTATATCTCCCCTCCTATATCTCCCCTCCTATCTCTACCCTCTCCCCTCCTATCTCTACCCTCTCACCCCTCTATTTTCTCATCTCTCCCCCCTCTATTTTCTCATCTCTCCCCCCTTTATTTTCTCATCTCTCCCCCCTTTATTTTCTCATCTCTCCCCCCTCTATTTTCTCATCTCTCCCCCCTTTATTTTCTCATCTCTCCCCCCTTTATTTTCTCATCTCTCCCCCCTCTATTTTCTCATCTCTCCCCCCTCTATTTTCTCATCTCTCCCCCCTCTATTTTCTCATCTCTCCCCCCTTTATTTTCTCATCTCTCCCCCCTTTATTTTCTCATCTCTCCCCCCTCTATTTTCTCATCTCTCCCCCCTTTATTTTCTCATCTCTCCCCCCTTTATTTTCTCATCTCTCCCCCCTTTATTTTCTCATCTCTCCCCCCTCTATTTTCTCATCTCTCCCCCCTCTATTTTCTCATCTCTCCCCCCTCTATTTTCTCATCTCTCCCCCCTCTATTTTCTCATCTCTCCCCCCTCTATTTTCTCATCTCTCCCCCCTCTATTTTCTCATCTCTCCCCCCTCTATTTTCTCATCTCTCCCCCCTCTATTTTCTCATCTCTCCCCCCTCTATTTTCTCATCTCTCCCCCCTCTATTTTCTCATCTCTCCCCCCTTATCTTTCATCTCCCCCCCCCCCCTTATCTTTCATCTCTCCCCCCTTATCTTTCATCTCTCCCCCCTTATCTTTCATCTCTCCCCCCTTATCTTTCATCTCTCCCCCCTTATCTTTCTTGTCTTCCTCCCCGTCTCCTCTTTCTCTCTCGTCTTTCCCCGTCTCCTCTTTCTCTCTCGTCTTTCCCCGTCTCCTCTTTCTCTCTCGTCTTTCCCCGTCTCCTCTTTCTCTCTCGTGTTTCCCCGTCTCATCTTTCTCTCTCGTCTATGCCCGTCTCCTCTATTCTCTCTCATCTATCCCCGTCTCCTCTATTCTCTCTCGCCTTTTCCCGTCTCCTCTTTTCTCTCTCGCCTATCCCCGTCTCCTCTTTTCTCTCTCGCCTATCCCCGTCTCCTCTATTCTCTCTCGCCTTTCCCCGTCTCCTCTTTTCTCTCTCGCCTTTCCCCGTCTCCTCTTTTCTCTCTCGCCTCTCCCCGTCTCCTCTTTTCTCTCTCGCCTCTCCCCGTCTCCTCTTTTCTCTCTCGCCTCTCCCCGTCTCCTCTTTTCTCTCTCGCCTCTCCCCGTCTCCTCTTTTCTCTCTCGCCTCTCCCCGTCTCCTCTTTTCTCTCTCGCCTCTCCCCGTCTCCTCTTTTCTCTCTCGCCTCTCCCCGTCTCCTCTTTTCTCTCTCGCCTCTCCCCGTCTCCTCTTTTCTCTCTCGCCTTTCCCCGTCTCCTCTTTTCTCTCTCGCCTTTCCCCGTCTCCTCTTTTCTCTCTCGCCTTTCCCCGTCTCCTCTTTTCTCTCTCGCCTTTCCCCGTCTCCTCTTTTCTCTCTCGCCTTTCCCCGTCTCCTCTTTTCTCTCTCGCCTTTCCCCGTCTCCTCTTTTCTCTCTCGTCTTTCCCCATCTTTTTTTTTAATATTTTCTTTTCTCTTTTTTTTCTCTTTTTTTTTCTTTTCTCCGTCTTTTATGTACCCCCACTCCCTAACACCGCTTTCTTTTAACTTTTAACGTTGCTTACCTTCTTCATATTTTGTTATTTTTTCCTATAAACTTTTTGTGATTTACAATTGCATTCATCTTTGCATAATTGCATCTACCGACATTTCTATGTGTGTTTGGTTAGGACAATGTTTACTGCCGTGGGAGGGGGAGGGGAGGCAGTAGGGAAGACATTGTTTCTTGAATTAAGCTGAAACTTACTCAGTCAACATATCACATTTTCACTGTTCTATTTGGTGTTCCCAGTACTTATCAATAACTTACTCTCTCTTTCCCCCCCACCGCCTGCCTTTGGATATGGGGGCTGCGGCGATGATGCTTAGGTGAGCCAGTCCGTTATGTGGTATCGTTGAGCTATTGCATTTGGTTTGCATCTGTGCAAACAGCTTAGTAAACAATAAAAGCTGCAGCTGTTTTCATAGTGAATATCATAATAAATTTCCACATCTGGTTGTGATAGTCTATCGTATGCTTTGCATTTGCTTATATTAGCTTAGGATTGAGTGATGGGGGAGGCGTGAAGGAGTGGGTGGGGGGCGGCCCTCTTTCATACTACCCTAACCCGTTACACTTCAAGACACATGTGTTTCTAAGGTTTTCTTTTGTTTTTGTTTTTATCTGGACTTGAGAAATGGGGATGACTAACTAAAAACAAAAATAAATGCATCAAATTTTTTGGCTTGGATATCCTTTAGAATTAATTTTATACTAGCTGATCTATATGCCCCGGGGTAGATCCATAATGCTGAGACACCCTTCGGCCGTATAATATGTGCAAGATGTTGGGCTCTAAAAAATTTCAAAGCAATCAAAAGCATACTGCTATAGTGAAAACTAAGAAAAGTTTCAATTTTGTGGACTTGGGCCCTCTATTGATGAATTCTCTTAATTTAAAAAAAAAAAATATTTAAAAAATATTTATCCAATAAAAAAAAACATGACAAAATATGATTAGATTTAAATGTGAAAGTTCGGTTTTAGACACGTTAAAAAGTTAATGTAAACATTTACTTTGTTGCTGTCCTATTGTAAATAATTTTTATCAATTGCAAAATTTATAAAAGCTTTTGTAGATATATCCGGAACATCAGGAAGTTTTATCAGATGTCCTGCTGGCTTGGCAGGCTGAGAGCAGGCTTGAAGCATTTCCTTAAATAATGGCGATAGAGAAATGCTTGTAGAGAAAAGTCAATTCCCGATGGTCCCCGGTGTGACATGTCATTGATAGACCCAATTGGTTGAGGAAATCTCGCATGGTGGAACAGATCCCTCTACTTGTCTCTATGGAATGCTTATCTGTAATTTGATTGCCCCCACCCTTTCTTCTCTGCACCCTCTTACTCACAGATGCGATATTGCTAGACTCGGTCTTTTCTATAAATACTCTTATCGCATGTGTTTTTAAGAATTGTCTAATCTATTCCCGGCTTCCTTTGTTCCAGCTTGTTTGACTTGTTGGTCTAGTGGTCTTCGTCAGTTAGCTGTTTTGATACGTCATTGTAATACAGCTTCCTATTCCAGTAGCTTCTTTCTAAGAACTGCAGTCCTTATAGACATTCTTCCTGCTGACTGTTTTCCTCCTACCTATAGCCTTGGTCTTTTAAAGACTAAGGCCAATAAGCATCTCCTGTCTTTGTGATAGTTATCTTTCGTTCTTGTTAGCTCTTTACATCAAGTGGCTTCATGCCTTGTCTAGAGCAATTTTCATTAAAAAAATCTGTCGAGATGATCGCCATATTTTGATTGCTTGTGGTCTTCCACTAACACTACCATGTGTCCAGGGTTTGTCGCCGATTCTGTTATTGGTGAGGGTGCAAAAGTGTCAACACAAGTTACATCCCATTTTAGCAACTTGCCGTTTGAAAAGGGGAACACCATCACACTGTGAGCTATCCCGTCTGTCGAGACAACAGGTTCAAGGATCGATGGGAAGCCAGCAATGTCCAAGGTTATTTCAGATGACATTGTTGAAACTGCTGTGTCTAAGTTATCTGCCAGCTCTTCTTCTACATGATAGGGTGTGGAGTCCAGACACATCAACCGATTGACCGCAATGATGGCACCTGTGGAAACTGCACGCTCTAAAACAGACAGAGCATTGTAATTTGCCTATAGCTTCATTCTGATTATAATCAGAAGTAATAAAAAAAAAAATCACTTGGAAACCTTTCAGAAAAAAAAAGCAAGTATGTAGCAGGGATTATCCAACATTGACCAGATCTCAAATATATTTAATTTATAGATAACTTTATTGATTTATTGTCTATACTGCAAACGTGGGCAGTACTGAGGCTTTCGTATCATGTAAGGTAGTATTGGTGATAGTGTACAAAACTTGATATCAGAGTATAGAACAATTATTTTTGAAATGGCTTGACGGAATCTTTTTATATCTTGTTTCATGAAATCTTTTTATATAGCTTCATAAATTTTTTTTTTATATAGCGCCAAGAAAACCCCTTTTTTATATAGCGCCAAGAAAACCCCTTTTTTATATAGCGCCAAGAAAACCCCTTTTTTTACATAGCTCCGAGAAAACCCCCTTTTTTGCATAGCTCCGAGAAACCCCCTTTTTTGCATAGCTCCGAGAAACCCCCTTTTTTGCATAGCTCCGAGAAACCCCCTTTTTTGCATAGCTCCGAGAAACCCCCTTTTTTGCATAGCTCCGAGAAACCCCCTTTTTTGCATAGCTCCGAGAAACCCCCTTTTTTGCATAGCTCCGAGAAACCCCCTTTTTTGCATAGCTCCGAGGAAACCCCTTTTTTGCATAGCTCCGAGGAAACCCCTTTTTTGCATAGCTCCGAGGAAACCCCTTTTTTGCATAGCTCCGAGGAAACCCCTTTTTTGCATAGCTCCGAGGAAACCCCTTTTTTGCATAGCTCCGAGGAAACCCCTTTTTTGCATAGCTCCGAGGAAACCCCTTTTTTGCATAGCTCCGAGGAAACCCCTTTTTTGCATAGCTCCGAGGAAACCCCTTTTTTGCATAGCTCCGAGGAAACCCCTTTTTTGCATAGCTCGGAGAAAACCCCTTTTTTGCATAGCTCCAAGAAAATCTTATTTTTTAATTCATATATATAGCTTTAATGAAACGCATATTTTTATTGCTACAGAAACAATTCAACCTAACAATATGCCAAATGGCATTTAAAACTAAAAAAAAATGATATTTCTTTTGTAAAAAAGTGATTTTGGAATCACTCCTTGAAATCATATTTTATTTCTGTTTGTATCTGTTTTTTTTTATTTTAAGTTACCTTTTTAAGTAAAAAAAAACAACATAACAGTTGGATCATTTTAAATTAATGTTACCTCGTCTAAAAATTTAACACTCATTTAAAACAAAAATTATAATCTGAAAATTTGGTGTTTAATTGATATGAAAATTCTTTTTCAATTTTGAAATAAACTAGAAGGCCGACCTGACATTGCCCAGTAATGAGGCCCCTTGTGTATTCTTGCTTCCAGCCCTGAACCGTATATTATCACTTTTTGTCATCTAATTTTCGAGTTTTCAATTTTTGACTTATGTCTTCCTCTTACTCTGTTCATAAACTACTCCTACTACCTCTATTTTTCTCCTCGCACCCCTTCTCCAATTCCCCACCTTTTCTTGAATGCATTTAAACTTATCATACCCAGATATGATCATTAGGTTTTCAAGTTTATTTGCAAATCTCCCCTTCTATTTTTGTCTAACCACTCCCCAAAATTTGAAGGCGGCGGCGGCGGAGGAGGTGGTGGTGGTGTAGGGTATTTTTACTCAACAGATGATGAACCAGCCCATTTCAAAGGTACTTATCGTTATCACTTGAGGGTTTCCAAATCAATTGTCCAAGCCCACTTAAGTCTTAGGAGATATACATTCAGCCAATACATGCTTGAAGGTTTTTATTGACTCAAGTACTTAGTTAAGCACCAGCACACACGCAAGAGGTGGACCCTTTGTAACTCTTAACCTGAATTTCGCTGACTGTCTTATTCTAGTCCACTCTTTTCTACACCAATTGACATTTTGTAAGTATTTGAAGATATTTGCTTGGAAACCAGTATATAACAATGCACATAGAAATATGTATATTGTTATCTATATCAGTTGATGGATATAATCGTTTTCTTTTTATTTAAGACTTATTAATGCATTTTTCTAATATATACTTAGTTATCTCTCTCATTATATATATATGTATATATATATATATATATATATATATATTATTTATTTTGGTAAAGAAAAATTAGTTCAACATTCGTACCGTCGGTTTCAAGCACGGAAGGACTTAGCCATCCGGCTCTCTTCAGTTTCTGTTGTCATTTTCTGTACCAAAATAAATAAATATTACGCTCTTAATTTTTAATTTTATTTCTTAATTAATCGAGCACTCTGCTGGGATTTTTCCTGCTATATTACAAAGAAGGTATATATATATATATATATATGGTTTT
>OY744530.1:74856613-74921613 GCA_963556195.1 Sepiola atlantica
GATGGGATTTAGCTGATTGTCGAGTTGGTCTAGTGAATTTTCGTCAAGGGGGCACCAGAGTACCCAGTTCATCGGAGCACAATCCATTGAAGTATTTGTAAAACAAGCACAAGGATGCAACATTGCGGTGATGGGACAGGGGCTGGAGCTTGGTAGACAGTGAGGGACCTATGAAGTTGGCGACTCTTTTTTGGACCTTGTCTAGGAGGGAGAGACTAGTGGATGATGCACCAGCTCAGATGTAGCAACAATACTCCATGTTAGCCTCCCCCCCCCACTCTTATTTTATACAGTATTTATCACCTTTGCTTCTCTCTCTTTCTCTCTCTTTATTAACAGTCAAAGTTAATAGAAAAAGAAAGATTGTAATAGTTCATTATAAACAAAAGGGAATATCACTAACGGTAGTAATATTATTTAACCTGTAAGGAAAGAGGAAAGAGGAGAGATATAGAAAGCAGAAACCTATTTAAAATTTTATCTTTTCATTTTTTTTATATTTAACTAGCTTTTCAAACAATCATATATATATATATATATATATATATAATGGGTGCGTGTGTGTGTGTATATTGTTCTCAAATAACATGGACACAGCCCCCCCCCCGCACAACACATCTATACAAGCTAAAAAGGTGTTACTTATCTACCCTGCCCCCCTGCCCAGAACTTTTGAAAATTTTATGACTTCTCAAAAGTAAGTTAAAGAACTTTTTTTTGTCTGACTTGGATATTGCTAAAATTTGAACTTTAAACTTTACTTATCTATCCATCTCTCTCTCACTATATATATACTTTAACATTTTATGGTCTGTCATCCACTTATGTTTTGGTAAACGTCCACAACGCCACCCTTGTTACTGACCTCTTTAGGTGTGAAAATGCAGGTATAGACACATACAAGTCACATGTAAACATTTTTTCATCTCATTGGCTGTACTCCCCCCCCCCCCCGCCCCAGTAAATTTTAAGTAAGAATACCCTTTAAAATTTTATGTAGATTTTCTAACCTTTCTATTGGGAACACACAAACATCACAGACACATAGACATTTAGTTTTATTTATAGAAATATATAGTTACAATATTTACTTCAGTAGTGCTCACTACATAAGTAGAGCATATTAGTAGTAGTATAAAAGTATACTTATGGCAAGCAAGATACAAATAAACTCTAAGAGAGTCTATCAGGTTGAACAGTTATAACTGATGAGGTATCTTAATCTGTAGCTTGTATATCAGTGAATACCTGTAATTCCTCTTTGTCTCACAAACAAAATTATTTTATAAAATTATATTTTACTTTTTGTTTATTTCTTTCTAAATTTAATACTTCTTCTACACCTTACGCGCGTTTCACAGCAAAATCAAGAGAAATACATAGTCTTCATCTTAACCTCGTTGATTATCAAAGAAATTGATCATTCAATAGTAATAGGAAAACACATCATTCCAAAGACATAAGAAAGGAAGATAGGAAAAGTTTTAAGAGTTCTTGACAAAGGTAACGACAAGTCAAAATACATTATGACTCCTCAGTGTGGCGTAGACACCTCCAGCATATCAACACTGTGATTCAAGACCATAACAACAAGTATCATAGTTTAATGTCTTTCCTCTGCGTTTATCTGCTAATCACTTAGTAGTAAGAGAAATAACATCAAGCATTTTTTCCTTTGTTTACATTCTATGTTAGTTTTAAGCTTCTGTGAAAATATCTACCAGAGTGCTCGATCTAATAGTAGAGAGCTTATACTTATTATAAGATATAGATAATCCACAGACAGCTGTTTCGTCATTATCACATATCAGTGTTCGTTAAACACAGCCAGCAAAACGACGATGAGATTCAAAATTGTAACCAAGATATGGAATCAGGGTTCCAGGTACTCAAGGTATCTCCAACAGATACCACACAGTGTTTATCACTGTTCAATGATAAGCACACCTGGATATGATTTTGCACATCATATCTAGGTGTGCTTATCATTGATAAGGTCATAAAAAAGACTGTTGGACATTCATGACTGAAAATTGATGGACAAGTCAGCCATTTTATTAATGATTCTATGAGTGTCATTTTTTTCATCATAGAGTTCTTAAAAAGATTTTACACTATACAAAAGTAGTGAAGAACAATATTTTTAACATTCATGAAATCATTTAAATGTCAATGAATTTAATTATAAGTTGTTTTTTCCCCTCTAAAGAAACTATATTTGAATGACCAAATTAGTACCATTTCGTTAGACTGTATTGAGAGTGCATAACCTCATGTGTTTTTTGTTGTTGTCACCAGTGTGTGTCTGTGTGCGAGTTCTGGCCATATTTTTGTGTTGCTGCACTGTGTTGACATTAGTCAATTATTAACATTTCTACGGTTCAGATTTGTTTTTTTCCCTTTTCTCTTAGAATTTTAAATTTTTTTTTAAATTTTGATTTTATTTTTTTGTAGAGCTTCTTTGCAGATGTGAACTTTTCATTCAGTCATGTGTTTTTTTGTTGGTTTTTTTTTTCTAACAAAACAGATCACTGTGTTAAAGAAAGAATTTTAAATATTGCAACTAACATCGATCGCTAATAGTATGGGTTCAGGTGGGAGTGAGTTTTTTTTATGTTTTGATCATTAACTTTCGACTTTAGTTTTCTTTCAAGAAAAATAAAATATATATATATGTTTCTCTCTTTTTTTTTCTTTTTCTTTTCATTCATTTGCTGGGGATGGGGCATTCTTCCAAATGCCATACGATCACCCGCTATTTACATACTCCAACCGAGAGCTCTTTTCAGAGTTCTGGCTGTTCCCTTGAGTGCAGTTGTTTGTTTGTGTGTGTGTGCAGTAGTAGTACCTTTCAAGATTCACCAGCTATATTCAGAAAATATCTGGATAGGTGGTCATACCTGGTCCTCATGCATACTCTAAATTTTTCATGATGGCTCCAAATGCCATAACCTGGTAAACAGTCTAAAGCGGGCTGGCTAAACCTCATAAAAGTACCTGTTGCCTTGTCGGTTTTGTCTATGGAAGCCCATTGCTTACAAGTGTGGTTGGTGATAGGAAGGGCATCGAACCGTAAAAGCATGCTCCATATAAAAATGATAGAGATGTCTGCCTTGATGAAGGCTGAAGGGCACATCTCTCTTGATAGTTATACTGTTCCCTCGGACATCAACCTGAACCTTTCTATGCTTCCGCAAATATACCAATTATTTGCCAAATATGATGTTTTTTTTTCTTTCTCAAACACCTTGTGTGTCTGTATGTATGTATGTATTTATGTATGTATAAGAAACTAAATTAATTCGTCTTCTTGCAGACACATCCATTCAACGGCTTTAATATGTGTGCATTGTTGAAAGTAATTTATTTTTTTGAATTTTTTGATTGTGTGTGGAAAGATGTTTTTTAATTAAAAAAAAATAAATAAAAAATAAAAAAAATAAAAGACCACTCCTCACATCATGTTGGTCTGCAGTTTCAACTTGTTCCTGGCTATCTTGCTTTTGCTTGATCTCAACATTTTGCATTTTGAACCGAGAGATGGATCTACCTATCATACAAAGCTAGATCTCTTTATTTACAATCTCAGTACAGATACTCCTTCAGACAATGACACTTTTCTGAATGAAGGAGTGGCACTCGTCTGACAACTTATCATGTATGTATGTATATATATAGGATAAGATTAGGCTCATTATCAGCTAATAAGTCGGTATATATCCATTGAAAAGTGCTCAATACTAAAGTAATTATTAGTAGAGCTGGTGCATATATATGTTGTTTTTTTGTTGTCTGCTTATTTTGCTTATATCGATAAGTCAAAGTTTTGTGCTATATTACCTTCTCAAAGCCATTATTTCATTAATAAATCAAAACAAAAAGAATCTTTAAAATCTTTCCCTGTTTTGATTGGTATAAGCTTGAATTAAAAATAAACATTTCATCAATAGGTTTTTCTTCACAAAATATGGAATGCAAATTGATATCCCTCTGAAGTTTTCTGACTTGCTTTGAAAGTAAAACTGTTGACCATTTGACTTGATTTCCTCTCACTGTTTCTCTACATGGACTTGATCAATATTTTTCTCCATCGCACTTTATTAGCCATTAGCACTTTTTAACATTATTACGATTGCAGAGTTCATTGGGAGTGTTAATGTCATATAATTTTAATATCATACTATTACAGAAAGTAACTGAGTTATGATTACCCCTATTCACAGCATAATCTAATATTTACATTCGAAAATCAAGCACTTATTGAATAAACTCTCTTTCTGTGATTGATCGATGTTCCTATTAAAAAAATTGATCTCCCTCCGCTTTCTATACTTTCCAACTCCACCTAAGTAGAAAGGGAGAGGGTAGAAACGTTCAATCATGTATTGCTATTTATTGTTTGTCTCTCTCAAAAAATAACATGGCAAAATGA
Source organism: Sepiola atlantica (assembly GCA_963556195.1). NCBI lineage: Eukaryota > Metazoa > Mollusca > Cephalopoda > Sepiida > Sepiolidae > Sepiola > Sepiola atlantica. The sequence continues at coordinate 74,861,046 of OY744530.1, forward strand.
TCATGCTTCTTTGGAAGTAAAATCTGTTAATTTCATGTTTCTTCATCTAGAAAAATAAAAACTCATTGGCAATTTACTTGAATTTTAGATGGGTATGCGCTAAGAAAGTCAACATAGTAATATAAATTATGGCTCTTGAAAGTGTTCAAATAATTGGCATAGTACATACCAGAACATTGTAAAATAGTTTTTTAAAATATTATGGCTGTAACGAATGCAGTTGAGAATTTTCTAAAATTAGATATTCTATATTCTAGCTTTAGGATCATTTGCGTAATATATATGTATGTATATATATATATATATATATATATATAAACATTGTTAAAATAACAGAATTTGTCTGTTTAATTATACCTTTTTTTTTTTTTCAATTTTTCTGATGGTCTTTTTTGTATTAAAATCAAAAAAATTAATAAATTTTCCGTAGGTTTCACGAACGTTTTCAATTTTTCGTCCAATCATCCTCAGGTGTCAAAAGCAAATGAATAAAAAAGCTGGAGAATTTTAAAAAGACAGCAGAAAAACGTTTTGGTTTCAATACAAAAAAGACCATCAGAATAATTGAAAAAATAAAAAACAGATATAATTAAACAGACGAATTCTGTTATTTTTAACAATGTTTGCATAAATGAGAAAATGCTGCCTAAATACACACTATATATATATATGTATATATATATAATATAGTTATCCATAGACACATGTTTCGCTGTAATATGGCTCATCAGCGTAGCTGACTTTAGCAAGATTCGAAACCTCACCTGCAGTCGGGAACTTTACCATTAAACCACGGAAGTCTCACCTAAAATACGGGATATATATTTGCTGTACCTACAGTACGGTATTTACTTGCAATTTGTTTTAGTTTTCTTTTTTTAAACCATGCCTTTTTTCCCCCATACTATTTTTTTTTTCAATCATAGAGAAGTAACCATAAATGGATGCATATGAACTTACATCCTTTATTTTAATATGGTGGCCATTTAAAAATAATTCCGAGCTGGACAAAGTATTTTCTGGAAAGATTTATATCGAATTACATTTTATTCTTAACAACATGCTGCAACAATCCACAATTTAAACTGATGAACCAAAACCAAATATTGATTTTGTAGAAAGAAAGCTATTGATAATTAAAAAAACGATAAAGAGACTGATTTTACTTTATATATTAGATATCTGGTTGAAGAAATGATGGTTTTACACTTAATGTAAAGATAATACTCGTCAATAAAAAGAAGGCCTCTTGGTTGTCAGTATCATAAAAAATGTAAACAAATTAATAATTTCATTTAAATACAATATAATTTCTTCCCCATCTATTAGCAGATTTGGTGGTTCAGTCCATAGAGCATCAGGTACTAGTGGTCTTGGCTGCCCTCCGGGTTTTGAATCCCACTGAGTCGTAGATGCTGAAACAGCTATTTTTGGATCACTCTTTTGTATATAAATGGACACACACACATGGCTTTCTGATTATACATAAAAATAGAAGTAATAACAAGTTACTTTTTATTAAAACGAAATTGCTATTTACAAGAAGTTGAGAAAGGCCTGATAATTATAATAAATCCATGTCCTCGCTGTTGAGTTATTCCCCTTGTTAAATTCACAATTAAGAGAAGCTGAAAGATAAGTGGCACTGTTATAATAGTAATGTTTGGTTATTTCCCTTTGTGAGTTGGCAGTTTAGAGAGGGGAAAGTATGCAGGATGGATGGTGCTGCAAGAGTAATTTATGTGAAGGAATATAGAAAATGGATATTTGGTAAGAGGAGGCCATTTTGGCTGAGGAGACAATTCCAATAGGTACCATTTAACACTCACCATCTTACCATTCATGGCTTGAACTAAATATATATTACTAGCATGTCTACTCGACGTTGCCCAGGGCAAAAGTGTAACATATTTCTATTAAAACTTTACGCTCTCTATTTTATTCTGGCCCCCCCCCCCTTGCTCCTCCGCCCAGCCCATTCCCCTCCCTGAACATACACACCCACATACACACAGACAACTCATTTATTTCGATTCCTTGAATAAGAAGGGAAGTAACTCTTTGCTTAAAAAATCAGTTACTTCACTTTAGTACATGAAAATGTCTGGAAAACTGACACGTCCCTAGTAAAATCTGTGCCAGTTTAGTCAAAGAATAAATTTTTTTTTCTAAATTTTAGATATTCATTCCGGGCAACGCTGATAAAGAATATACCAACTTTGTCTGTGTTTGTACTGTAGTTCTGGATTTTTAGCTGGACATACACACAGACAACTTCCCTTTATATATTAGATTAGCCCCATGCCAATATGCCCACCCCATCACATTACACCTTGAGAGTGTATGATGTGTCTTTGATACCTGTGATTTTTTTGTTTTCGATTAAAGAGTAGTGCCAAGGGAACTGGGGGTCAATTTTCATCACTACCTTTTTCGCATGACAGTGTTTGGAACCTCGAGTTGTCCTTGCGATTTGTTATAATTTAGGTAATTAAACAACCTCTTCTCTTTAATTTACTGTTTGTATTGATTATTAAAGTTTTCTTTTAGCAGATCTCATTGATTGTCTCGCAAGAATTGTGATGCGAATACACCCGCATTAATCAGAAGTATTGGGTTTTTTACAGTACAAGAATCCCGGAGGGGGGGGGGTAACAACTATTTGCTGACTCTGGAAGTGACAACACCACTTCATTATTTATATCACTGTCCGTCTTTGTTGAATTTGTCTCATACAAGAGATGAAGTCAGTCGTGTTCAGCCAGTTAGTGTGTCCCGTGAAATCATTTCTCTTTCTCTTTTTTTTTATACGAAAGTAAAATAATTAGTTATTTCTGGAACGGAACCAAAACATTGTTGTTTTGTCAACTTGGAGGTGAACAGGACAAGTAGTTGTTAAATGAAGCATCCCGAGCGTGGCCTATCTAGTAAAGAGCTTAACTTTTTAATTGATTATTTGGGAAATTGTACAAGTAGTGTAATGGTTACTAGAGTTGATCGTAAATGCTGTGTTTGTATTCTATCAGTCTCTTTCTCAAATAATCTTTGGAAAGGTCTGAATCCATCAGTCTTCTTTCGAGCTATGGGTAAAATAGTAGGGTAGGCTCGACATAATCATGTTCACATACCGGTTCTCATTAGATCATCAAAGTTAAGCAACATTGAGCCTGGTCAGTCCAGATGGGTGACCATTTGGAAATACCAGGCGCTCTATGTAGGAGGACGTTGACACCTCCCTGCAAAAACTGCAAAAGCCTGACGTTGTCATCTCACCTTACCGGGATATACATGCAACTGGGGACTGCTTGTGAATTTGATATTCCCTAGAAACTTTCTCCTTTGGATGAAGCTGGTTCAACCCGCCTAGGGTGAATGCCACTTTGTTCTTCGTTCGTTCTTCAGAGGCGAAACTTTAAAACTTACGTGTTATCGCACATCAGGGTTGAGATCATGAAACCAGTAAGACAACTCCTTTTTATGATATACTAGCTTTAATTACCCAGTGTTGTCTTTGATGTAATGAAGTCATTTAGTTTGTAATTTTTTAAAAACTTTTAAAATTTGTATAGAGAAAGCTATAAAATTTTAGTTGTAAGGGAGATGACTCTTTATATTTTTCAATTAAAAGAAGTTATTCCACTTACAGAATGTGATTTTTCAGTGATTAGTTAAAAAAATTAAATGATTGTCTGGGCTGGACTAAGTATTTTTTTGAAAAAAAATTGTGTTGAAGTATGTTATTATACTGTCAATAACATTGTACAACAAAAACCAAATGAATATTTGTTTGTCAGAAACATAGTGTGATTTGTCAGACTATTTGGGTCTGATTATGAAAATCCAACATAACTGTATATTGACTTTACATTTTACTGCAGTTTCAAAGGATTTCCAATCGTCAGAAGTCTATTAATAAATCGTTAATGTCTTTTAATTTGTATTCAAATGCGATAATAATGATTTATTAATACACTTTTGATGATATGAAACTGCAGTTAGAACACATTTATTATCCGTTATTTGTATAAATCTCTACCTGAAGGCATATTGAGCCCTTTGTATGTGTAAGGTTTACTGTCTTGACTCCATTCTGATTTTGGGAAGTTAAACCTGGACTCCAATGAGTTAAATGGTTACTCATTAGTATATAAAAAAAATTAACAAACACATAAAGACTCTCTCTCTCATATTAGTATTGATGTACATGTTACAATAACCACTAAACTGCCATTTTGATTTCCTACAAAAAATCTAATTTTTCATAAGTATTTTCTGCTATCAATATTTGCACTTTTCTTTTTTAAAATAAAAAAGGAAGACAAAAAACAGACATGTTTACTTTTTTTGTGTGGTATTTATCTGTTGTAAATGTTCACCTCAAGAATTGATAAACATCTGCATAAAGTTAATCTTGAGTACACCAAAAGATTGTTTTGTTTAAACAAAAAATTTGAAAGACGTTAAGATACCTGATAAAAGCTGTCTTTATCAGAGATATATAATCACACCAATCGAGAAAAGTAAACTTTTCTTAACAATTTTCTAGTTTTGCTAATCTTTAAAGATAATTTTACAGAAAGAAGTCTTTTTTACTGTTGTCTAATCTTTACAAATTGATGCATTTTACTGCCATGCTGTGCTAAGAAAGGCAAGATTAAAACAAAATAAACAAGATGCATTTTCCTGCAAGTTTTTGTCTAATGTTCAATCTTTCTTTTTTTCGTTTATTTCTCGTAGTTTCCTTACTTTCTTGTTTTCTCAAGTACTCATTTCCTTCCTTTTTATTTTCTTTCTTCTTTTTATTTATTTTCTCCCCCTCGCTTTTCTGATTCCCCTCTCTTTCCTGCTCCCTTCTCTTTCCTGCCCCCCCCCCTCTTTCTTGCTCCCTCTCTTTCGGTCCCTCCCCTTCCTTCCCCCTTTCCGTCCCTCCCCTTCCTTCCCTCTTTCCGTCCCTCCCTTCCTTCCCTCTTTCCGTCCCTCCCCTTCCTTCCCTCTTTCCGTCCCTCCCCTTCCTTCCCTCTTTCCGTCCCTCCCCTTCCTTCCCTCTTTCCGTCCCTCCCCTTCCTTCCCTCTTTCCGTCCCTCCCCTTCCTTCCCTCTTTCCGTCCCTCCCCTTCCTTCTCTCTTTCCGTCCCTGCCTCTTCCTTCTCATCCCTTTTCTTTCTTCCTTCTTTCCGTCCCTTTTCTTTCTTCCCTCTTTCCGTCCCTTTTCTTCCTTCCTTCAGTCCCTTTTCTTCCTTCCTTCAGTCCCTTTTCTTCCTTCCTTCAGTCCCTTTTCTTCCTTCCCTTCCTTCAGTCCCATTTCTTCCTTCCCTTCCTTCCCTTCTCCTTCCCCCCTATTTACTTCTCTTTCCTGCTCCCTTTTCTCCTCTCTTTCCTTTCCTTTCTTTCCTTTCATATTTTCCATTCTTTCCTTCCTTTTATTTCATTTATTCATTCATTCTTATTTTTACCCCCCCCCCCCCCCCCCGTTAGAAGTGTTATTTCTTGTTAAAGGTTCAATGCTTGTCTTGTTATGAACCTGTCCTGGGACGGGTGCATATGCCACTTAGCTTCAATATAGTTTGGATATAATAATGTTAGTATTTTAATTGGACAATAATTGCCCTCAATATTATACAAATCTAATTATGTCATATCTTTATTTTGTTGTTACCTTCGCCCCTGGTTTTTCTTTTTATTATTTCTTTTTATAATTATGTGTACACTTTTACGCTTTCGAAAGAGAATTTAGTGTTTTTCTCGGATTATCTCATCACACCTCTGGACATTGACATTGGCACCTTCATTTTCAAAACGTTAAGTTAATCAAATGGTGTTGCTAACATAGAGCAAATAATAAATTGGATTATAATGAAATTGTATCAATACTCTAAGGATATTAGTAAAAAAAAAAATGAAATTTGTTATAAACAAGTAAATCAATATTGCACATTATTCAAACAGTAAATTGACAATATTTTTAAAATATGGACTTTCATTTTGTTTCAATTTCTATTTTTTGGAAAAAACAAAAGTAAAAAATCGTGGCAATTTGTAACAAATTGCGGTTTAATCTCTTGCATTTATTAAAGGTTCCAAGTTTGCCTTGTCTTCTTATGAATCTTTCCCGGGACAGGTATTGCAGTTTGTGCGTGCATACAACTTAACTGTGATGTAGTTTGGCTATAATAATGTTTAGGAATTTTTGAGATGAGGATTTATAATTTGTATTATTTGGACTACTATTCTCATCTTGGTTGTCATTTTCACAAGGTTTTGGCCGATATAAAACCGTTGACCCTTTTCAAGTACATTGCATCAAACTTGAGAATCTTTATGTTGAACTCATGAACCTAGACACAATTTTAAACTAATCCTTTTATTTAATCCCTGGGAGGAGATTGTTCTTGTTCTCTCAGCCAGTGTAGAAGTGTTAATTATTATATTATTCTTAGTTGTTATCGGCTGTAGTAAGGATTGAACCTAAAACCCCCCAGAAGACTGGTACTAAGAATTGATTGTTAATCAATAGCTTTATCCGTTGCGTCATGGGCTAACGGAACGAGAACAATCTACTCCAGTTGATCAAATAAATGATTTAGTTTGAAATCCCACATAGGTTTCTGAGTTTGACAGAAAGATTCCCAAGTTTGACAAGATGAACCTGAAGAAGACCAGTATGTACACGAGTGAAACGTTGTTAAAATGGTTATAATAATGTTAGTATTGGTACATAGTTTGTTGATGAAGAAACACCCAAACCATTTTTTATCGAAATCAGCCTATCTGCTGTTTGTGTACTGGTTGCACAACATGGAAGTTTAGTCTTTTGTTTCTTTACATGTTTTTTGACTGTGCTATTAACTTTGCTTGTTATATTCACATATTTGGGCTTCTGAAGAGGTCACTGTAGCCTAGCATATGCAGGACTTCTGTGAGTTTTCTGGTCTTCAAGTCTTGTTTATTATTTAATTTATAATTAAGGGGAGCTAATCCCAGAATTAGAAATAAGTTATTAAAATTATTTGTTATTTGTAGTGGTTCAAACACTCTATTATTCTTTATAGTAGAAGAATTCTTTAAAGTTAATCCTAGTGGCTTAAATAGAAGTGGACAGAGCAGCAAATTAGATGCTTTTCTTGAACTGCGGTTTGGTCACTGCTGCATTTACATCACTTTCTGTATTTTATTAATGTTTATCCGTGAACCAAATTTAAACTCCCTGGCTGTTCAGCTCGGAAAGTTATGGGTATACATATAAACAAACAGATAAATGTATCTTATTTATATAGATGATTAGCGGTTATATTTTTATATATTCACTAGTTTATTCTTAAAAACTTCTATTTTAACAATAGCTGCATGTGTGGGGTCTCATGGATATAGTCCTGTCTATCTTAATGCTATGGATGTATAAAAAACCTGACGCGATTTGAACTGGGATTACTGATATCAATTCCACGTCATTCACCTCTCCCAATTTATGTCAAGTTGCTTGTCTCTTCATATGCTACTGCGTAACTACCTGCTTCTCATTTCCTGAGGTTTTTTTTTCCTCCTTTTTTCTATGTGTCAACCTATAATTGTGACCTGTTCATTTATTCAGATTCACACGCCTGCAAATTGATTCGGTTGAACGCAGTTTCAATTAGTGCACCGTTCTATTGTCTCACTTGATGTAATATTTTCTTTGTTTTTTGTATGATTGTCTTGAAGGAAAGATTACGTCATTGCTGTTTCTTAATTCATTCAGATTAATATGCTTATCATTGTAAGAAAATGCAACCAGAAATGTTCTCTACCCCCCCCCCCCCCCGCCGCCAAATTTTTTATTACGTTTTCAACGGATGAAGCGTATGTATATATATATATATATATATATATATATATATATGAGAAGGGAAGGATGATAGTAATCCGACGTAATAAGAAATGAAAAAGGAAAAAAACAAGAGATATTTTTTTAATATATTCATCAACGTTTCGTCTTTATTGTAAGACTTCCTCAGGATGATAATTTGAAGAAAAATGTCATGCAAGTACATCGAAATTTTGGGTTGACATGATGGAAAGATAAAGGAAAGTAGTAGCCGCGGCTACTGTGAACAGTGGAGGAGAGTCCAGGCTGTGAGAAGTAAGTGGTGGCAAAGAATTAAATGAATATGGAAAGCTTTGAGTGGGTACCATTGAGGCAGCAGTGTAATGGGGAGGGATGAGAATATAATTGAACTTTCCTTAGGGTGGGAGAGATGAAATATATATATATATATATATGAGAGAAAGACTCACATCCCTTCCAGTGAAAATCTTACAATGTTGGTTGTATTTAAGAAGAAAAAAAAACAAAATTGATAGTTTTAATCTGAACAACACTGTGGCACTTCCTGACATATAGTACAGGATGACATCACAGAAAATGGTACTCATGGAATCGTTAATAAAATTCATAATTCTTTCTGCAATCCAACCATATTTGGTACAAATAAATTGCAGTCTGTATCTGACTTGCCCACCAAGTTTCACCAGTTTTTGTTTCATTGGTGTTTAATTATATGCTCCAAATGTGTACCTTTGAATTGCAAGTGCATGTGGATATGACATGCAAAATTGTCAATAAATCTGACACACTCGTCTCTTGGCACTCCCCTCTAATTTGGGCTGTGATGGCCCTCTTCAGTTAAAAAATTGTCTGGGGTTTGGCTTGATAGACATATCTTTGAGATTAGGTTATGATTGGATAAATTGAGTTTTATCCATTTTATTTAAATTAGGAAGTTTAACAACAATGGAACACATGCAACGTGTTTATGCAATGTATTTTTGAATAAGCAATTGGTTATCATTATATTAATTTAATTGAAGTAAAAGTATGAAAATATGTTGTCCTATAAGGGTCACAGCAAAATATTAGAATATTGTTAAATTCCTTTTCCAGTGATTGTTCTTGTGGTTTTAGCTGGTATCTGGACTACACATGGTGAACTAATATAATGATATTGGACAGGGTGTGTAAAACTAGTGGTAAAAATGGTAGTTTCCACATAAGGTTAAATTAAGCAGAGGAATGGGAATTTCCACTAGAAGTTAAGTTAGTTATGTGTCTGTGTATGACGTCATGGGCAGGAAGTTCAAAATGAGACATGGCGAAGAAGAAAGTTAGCAAACAGAGAAGTATTTGGACACTACCAGAGAACATAAAACAAAATTATAGAATTTGGAGGAAACGGTAGTGCCAATTGTTTCCCTGAGACCCATGAACAGTATTACAAAACTTAAAAGTTTATTTCATTTTCCTACTTTGCCCCTCTTCTGTCTGTAGAGACAATGGATATTCCCTGAAAGCTTAGCTGCACACTGAGGAGTTTAGAGTGAAGTACGAGTTCATTGAACCATGACGTTTCACTATTAAGAAGATTCTGAGTGTGCACCTTGCGGTGGTTTATGAAACCATTTTATTTGATCTGACAAAAGTTCTCTTGGAGGCCTTACAATTTCACTATCTATTGGCTCCTGCACGTTTCTTTGTGTTAGGTAACCTTGGGTGTGCCTGGTGAGTGCATGATCAAAACAAAGAAGCTATAAGAAAGCATTCACAATATTTTTCAAGCTGGAATTTTAGAGAAAAGTGATAAGATGTTTACATAACAAAAGAGAAAGTCTTCTACAAAAGGTGTTAGCTATTTTATTGCTTTTGTGTTTTTAGACGTGAAGATTGGAGGAAGCATGAAACATTTTTGTCTGCCACTAGAAAATACTAGTTTCTCTGTAAAGCCTTGATTAAAAGCCATATTTTTTGTATTATTGTAGATGTACTTTCGATACACCAGCTGCTCTTTTCGCATGTTTTGGAAAACCCACACCTGAAATTGTTTTCTCGTTGAATTAGCAAATGGCCTACTTGTCACATTATTGAATAAAGATTCTTATAATAGTGTTAGATTTTTTTCTTCTTTTGTTTATATTTATAGAAGAGTTTTCAGTATTGATGGCAGATCTTATGTAGATAGTGATTGGAATATATATATATATATATATATATATATATATATAGTCATCCACATACAGACTGTTTCGCTGTTTCACAGCTCATCAGTGCGGCTAGACCAGTTAGTGTCTCAAGCCGGGATCAAAACGCAACCGTCGAGCTAACAGTCGGCGATGCTAACCCCTACGCCATCATGCGACACTGACTGAATGTAAGAGATATCTCAATGTAACGAAATGTAAACATTGCAAATGCCTGAGCTCGAAATTAGTTTTACCTAATGAGCATTGCCTATATATATATATATATATATATAAATAAAAACAAATTCTCACAAATTCACCAAAAAATCAGTTTTTATTTGCATACAATTGTTTTGACCTACCATCGAGATATATGTAATGTTTTAAACGTATAAGGCATTTATTTTTCTTGAAAAGGAAGCATCAGTGCTCGTAAAAACGAGAGTAACCATCCAGACAGAAAAGAACAATATTGCGTTCCGCGTTTATTTATTTTTTGTTTCACTATGTATTATTTCCATAAAATATCTTGTTATTCATTTTTTCTTTAATGGGGTATATTACACCTGTACGTACAACATTGAAGTATCTTTGTATCATGTGCTTTAACCATCAAGCATAATTGCTTTAATCGTTTGTCATCGATATAGATTTTCGCTTAAGCTACAGTCAAATGAAATATAAATTCATTGGCTAACCGTTATTTTGTTGGTCTTAGCCTTTTTTCCCTTCTTCTAGGTTTTGATCTACCCTTTTTGAGTCGTTTTTTCATGCTTTTTATTCAATATACATATTTATGTTTATATATATATATTTATTTGTATATATGTGTATATATAGTTTGTGTTACTGTTCGATCCCTGTCCATGTTAGCCATGCTGATGACGGCTGATGTGTCCATGGATTCCTTTTATGTAAATAAAAAGTAATTCACAAATGTTTATATATATAGTCTAAAGAAGCTTTGAGTTATTTTAAACAAAAAAAAAAAAAAAAAAGAAGGAAAATGCAGTTTAAATTCCCAGAGAAACTAACTAAATCCAAAATAGTGTAGACTTAACATTTGTTGGAAAATTCATAAATAAATAATATATAATAGTAAGTAAATAAAATAAAAAGGGGGATTAAGTATCTAACAGTGAAACAAAAACAGGAGACCTTAATGTAAGCATCTAATATTAACACGGGGATCTATATAGTATATATAGTATGAAGGATACTTGTGGCAAGCATGATACACTGAAACGTTTGTTTCTTTTCTGGATAGTGTTTGTCAGATTGACGCTTTGTAGTTGGCCAAACGAACTTCTAGGAGTGAAACAAACGTTTCTGAGTGATTTGTTTGCCATAACTATATTTTACTACTAATAAGCTCTACTCATGTATTGAGCACTATTGAATTGAATACTAAAACAAATATATATACACAGTGTATTATTGTATAATATAAATATATAAAATATTAACAGGGCATAAGCGATTCGTCTAGTGTATGCATGTGTGTTTGTGTGTGTGTATATATATATGAAATGAATGATGGGAATAAAAATTGGAAAAAGGACAATATTTATTGAATCAAGTAGTTTAAACAAGGAATATATAAATATGAATAAACTTTTTATTTTTTTCGTAACCCATGAATTTTCAAAAATTCCAGCTTTTATCTTCAGAGGGGATTATAGGGATAAATCAGTAAAAAATAGTACTGTTAGCATAAATTTGAAACTATAAGAAAATATACAAAAACAATAAAATACAAAATCCTTAAGCAAACTGAATCAATTTCTATCAAAAAAATCTTTCTTTTTCTATTGTTTTCTCTCTCTCTCTATCTCTATCTCTCTATCTCTATCTCTCTCTCTATCTCCATATCTCTCTATCGCCATATCTCTCTATCTCCATATCTCTCTCTCTCTCTCTCTATCTCCATATCTCTCTCTCTCTCTCTCTCTCTATCTCCATATCTCTCTCTCTCTCTCTCTATCTCCATATCTCTCTCTCTCTATCTCCATATCTCTCTCTCTCTATCTCCATATCTCTCTCTCTCTCTCTCTCTCTCTCTCTATCTCCATATCTCTCTCTCTCTCTATCTCCATATCTCTCTCTCTCTCTATCTCCATATCTATCTCTCTCCATATCTCTCTCTCCATATCTCTCTCTCTCCATATCTCTCTCTCTCTCTATCTCCATATCTCTCTCTCTCTCTATCTCCATATCTCTCTCTCTCTCTATCTCCATATCTCTCTCTCTCTCTCTCTCCATATCTCTCTCTCTCTCTCTCTCTATCTCCATATCTCTCTCTCTCTATCTCCATATCTCTCTCTCTCTCTCTCTATCTCTCTCTCTCTCTCTCTATCTCCATATCTCTCTCTCTCTCTATCTCCATATCTCTCTCTCTCTCTATCTCCATATCTCTCTCTCTCTCTATCTCCATATCTCTCTCTCTCTATCTCCATATCTCTCTCTCTCTCTCTATCTCCATATCTCTCTCTCTCTCTCTATCTCCATATCTCTCTCTCTCTCTATCTCCATATCTCTCTCTCTCTCTATCTCCATATCTCTCTCTCTCTCTCTATCTCCATATCTCTCTCTCTCTCTCTATCTCCATATCTCTCTCTCTCTCTCTATCTCCATATCTCTCTTTCTCTCTATCTCCATATCTCTCTCTCTCTCTATCTCCATATCTCTCTCTCTCTCTATCTCCATATCTCTCTCTCTCTCATACTATTTTCTTCCCTTTCTTTTTTCTTCTTTATTTTATCTTTTATTTTTGTAAATTTTCCCCATTTAGATTCTGGTCATATAAACTTTTACAACACATTTTTTTTACTTGCCTTAGGAAGATATCTTTGGGCAATGGAATAACTGATTTGTTAAGTTTTTCTTGGAGATTTATATCCTTGAATTCCTTCTGAGTCACACATTTTTTTTCTAATTAAACTTTAACATTAAATATGGATCCCTATATTTTCTGAATTAAACTTCTTCATTCGAATTTCTGGAAAGATTTTCTGCTATGTTTTGCTGAACATTCATAATATCTGGATGTACCTTTTTTTGGACACCTTACATTTTTCCATTGAGGTTTATTCACTTTGGTCAAGAATTTTGTATGTTATTGTTTTTGTATTTTTGTATATTTTCTTATATTTTCAAATCGGTGCTAATTAATATTTTTTACTTATGTTCCCTATAATTCCCATCTGAAGATAAAAGCTTGCACTTTTGAAAATCCATGGGTTAAGGAAGGAAAAAAAAGTTTATTCATATTCATATATTTTTTGTTCAAACTACTTGACGATTCATAAATGTTGTTCTTTTTCCAATGTTTATTCTCATTACACATTTCATTTTATTATTTCTCTATCTTGTACATGAAACATTGACTATTCAAGATAGGATTAATTTAAAAATATAATTTTTATCTTTATTATCTCAAGATATCCAAGATAAAGTTGACACTTTTTTGAAAGGAAAACAAAAAGTCCTATCTTGATCAATAATTGATGTATTCTCAAAATCCTAAGTGAATTTCTTATAGAATCTTTTGTCGAATAAAGCTCACTGAAAAAAGCCACCCTGAACCTTCATCACAGCCTCTAGGCAGGACCTGAGCCAAGATCATCCAGTCTTCATTGTGTTCTTAGAGAAGCACCTGAACACCAGTTTGATCCTGACAATCAGCTCATCCTTGGTGTTACAAGCGGTACTTTTAATGTTTTTCTCAACTGTGCCTCACAATAATCCATGGAGTTGTAATCGGGCAAGTTGAGTGGGAGGGGGCAGATGTTGGGACTGGTGAAGTCATGGAAGTTCTCAGTCATTTCTGGGTTTTCCCGCTTCTATATAATCGCCACTCCAGTGCCTATCTCTCTTGCTAAGGTCCGTATTACCATGTCTGGATCTTGTTACACCTCCTTTTTGCAGCTTCTTTTATGGATTTTGTTCTCTGGGCACAGCCAAAATGCCTGATATGAATCTTCTTTCTAGCCACTGCTTCCACATCTCGGTCGCAATTCTCCAGCTCACATCTCATTGCCTTCAAAGAGCTCTAAGCTGGGATAAGATTTGCAAATTTTTTAATTCGGCACGAATCCTCATGATGCTAGTCACTAGGTGCTTTCCAGTCATTGTCTCCAGTTCTCACTCACATAGAAAACGCTATTAGTTACATTTTACAAAGATTAAATACTTCAAATGGTTCTTAAATCAAAGAATATAAAAATATTATCAAATTTGTTTCAAACACCATGTGGGTGTGTGTATATATTTATATATATATATCTATATATATTAGTCACTGTCCACATAGACGACCCGTGACCCTAATGGATTCAGTTACCATGTATTCATCTATTATTACAAAACGGATTGCTTTCAAAAGACATAAATATTTCATGTTATCATCCAAATGCAAAACGAAACGAAAAAAATGAAGAAACGCTCAATTTTGAATTAAGGAGGAGATAAAAAAGGACTTGACACAGTATTTCTCTTTCCATTGCATACATCATAATGGAACATTTTCAATATTGTGCGCAAAAAAAGACATTTTATAAATACACAAAAATCATTTTTGTATTTTTCTCAATGTGTAACAACAACATATTTATTAAAATATATTTAGAAAAAAAACAAAAAAGTGAAAACCTAATAATAAAATAGAATAAAAATTACTTCCATGCAGAGAAAAATTAAATGTCTCAATGAAAAATTAGCAATAATATTCGTCAAACTATTCAACGAGAGACATGAACTGGTATCAAAGTGTCATACATGAAAATATGTACATATTCAAATTTTTGAAAATCATTGATTAAATCTAGAGATTTCATATATAGGTCATTAACTGAATCACATCAATGGTGAAAAAAAGAAAAACACTAACGGATGCTTTTGAAAACAAAACAAAAAAGTAATAAAATGTATTTCTTGTGAGAAGATTGCATGACACAGCCATAACAGGTAAACACAAAGATATAATAGCATCTATCTATTTATTATTATTACTATTATCATTATTATTATCATTATTATTATTATTTATTGGTTTTACCGGAGAAAATATGGGAAACTTAATTCCTGTGAAAATTGTTATTTGAGTTTGTTTTGCTGAAGCTTATCTATTATATAAAAGCCAGTTGTCTGTTTGTGTATCTATGTGTGTTCAACTAAAAGTAAAAAAAAAACTACACAAGACACACTAACAACACTAATATGTTGCATTTCAGCATTGCCTCAGACAAAATATAGACTCATTTTGTTAGTCATTCTTTTTTTTTGGGGGGGGGGAGGGTATAAGGAACAAAAGTAGTTATACGATTTTCAAAAAAAAATTTTTTTTTTTTTTTCAATCAAATTTTTAATTTTTATCTTGTTTTTCCAATCAACTAAACTAAAATTTCAACTAAAATACACTTGGCCTTTGGTCTAAGGTCAAAGTGTAGTATCTGTTTTGGTCTTCGGTCAGAGGAGAGGAAATCCTTGACTCAGGAGGGGGATAGAGATAGACAGACATATAGAGAGAAAGAAGTTTTTAAAGAAAGATGTTACATACTTTTTGACTCTTCGATTTTGTTGTTCATCCCCCCCCCCCCCCCGGAAATGTCGGGCTACCAGGCTTGTATTACTATAAAAGAAAGAAAAAAATCGATTTGCTATCTGTATTCCCATGAAGTTGATCTTGTGCAGTGAATATCAGATAACGATATGACTATAACCGATTAATTAAGGTAAGATTTAGGTCCCTTCCTTTATTCACAAAAAGAACATTTTTCATGAGCCACAAGTGGCTGATCTGACTGTGGAATCTTGAATGGCAAGCCATCTCATGTGGCCTTGCCCAGGCTGCCATGCATGGATTACTATGGTTCGAGATGTGAGGTATGCCAGGGAGGAAGCCAGTTCAACCTGACCCAGTTAATGTTGCCACAAGTACAAGTAAGTACTCCCCCCCCCCCCCCCGCCTCCGTAGAGAAGGTGCTGGCTGGGAAGAAGGATTTCTGAAGCAGGGTTAGGGTGAGTGATTAGTCTAAGAGTCACCATCATGGATTATGGAATCAACTTTGCTGAGTTTAAATTATTATGGATCTATATCTTTTCTGATAGTAATATGCAATAATACTATCAAAAGGTATGAACATGCAATTTACACCCCAGTTCTGAATAATGTAGCAATTTTTGTTCAATTAATTGTATGCGATGAATCGTTTGGCGATATCATCCGTGCTGGTGGGGGATGTTAATTAAGTTTTATCTTGCGAGCACTGACTGCATGGGGTAAGTTTTGTGAGCCTCTTTCCATCTTAATCTGTTGTAAACTCTCACTTGTTACTCGGGGTCGAGTTTACAACAGCTATTTCCATCGTGCCATGTTACATGCAAGTGAATGCTGGGCTCCCATTAGCTCTGTCTTTCTGAGGATACAGAGAGATGACATGGCTATGGTTCGGTGGATTTATGGTGTGCACCTTGACGGCAGATTTAATTTTAACTCCCTGCTTTTGCGGCTAAAGGTGGCCAGACTGGAGTCAGCTCTGCGTTGCAACTGCCTATGGTGGTATGGACATGTTAAACGAAGCTCTAGTCGGATAAACAGATGTACACACCTCCGAATTGAGGGTAAGTGAGGAAAAGGCAGGTGAAGAAAAACTTGGAATAACTCGGTCAAAGATGACCTGAAGCAATGTCATATTGAAACCGATGTAGCTGATAGTTTTATGGAGAAAGTCACTTCATGCTACCATGGCCAACGTGTGACCCACACGTGATGCGGAAGAGACACGTTATATAAAGAAATTTACAAAAGGTATCGCGCTTAAGCAAAACTAACATAAAACAGGTTGATATGCTGTAAAACAAAAAAAACACTCATTTATTGAAAGAGGCAGACAAGAAAAGAGTAGGATATATTATGCAATGCCATGTGACAAACATCTCTCTCCTCGAGTGATAATTTGAGACACTTGGAATGTACAATCATGTCTGTTGATAACCGAATGTTCTAAAATGTGAATGTTTAAAATGTTAACCCATGTATTCAGCTCTCTTCTAGGTTTCTAACATTTAAAAGTGTACTTATTTTATTTTAATTGAATGTCTTTAATGTGTATTTTCTGCTTTCCACCTTCCATTTTTTAAATTTTTTATTTCTAATGCAAAAACAAAAACAAAAACGGCTTAAAGCAATCAATATGTACATTTCTGCGTTTTAAAGAAGAGAAGGTGAAAATTTCAATAAATTGTGTCTTAAATGGAAATAATGTACAATAATGTTCAGGATGTGTTTACCTTGTTTACATGTCAAAACATCTGCCCTGTATTTCTGAATCATGTACATGATATTTTCTATCTTTTTTCTCGCCCCCCCTCTCCTACCGCCTTTCATTACATCATTTTCAGATTGAATATATATAGACATTTTATTATCACTCTTTATATATATATATATAATCTAACATAAAGTTTTCTATATAGCATTTAAGCTGGCAACAAACTAAATTTAATTAGCCAAATTCCATTTGTTATTTTTGTACCATGTTATTGGCATTATGATAATGTACTTTGTTACAATTTATTTACAAAATTACTTAGAGCAGCCCAGACAACTGGTAATAGAAACATTTTTTAAATAATCACCTACAAATAAGAACCAGCAAGGAAAATAATTCGTATTTTAAATTGAAGAATATAATAGGAGTGGTCTACTTTTAGAACTAAAATTTTATTCTTTTTATCTGTATAAGTTTAAAAATGTGCAAACAAATAAAACTTCAAAACTTCACTGCATCCCGGGCAACACTCGGTAGTTACAGCTAGTATATATATATATATATATATATATATAGGACCACGGAACAGTTATAAAAGTGGCGGGGGGGGGGCGGTTAAACACATGCATATATAACTTCATTATTGATGACCGTAAAGTGGGGGGACCCAAGTCAAAAAGTGGAGGGGCTTGAGACCCCCCTGCCCCCAAATCACGTCAGTCCCTTTAAAGTAAAAAGTAAGAAAAAAAACAATTAAACACAAATGCTAAACTTTTGTCCACAAAATTAAACAAAAAAAGAACTATTTGTTATATTAACATCAAAACAATCAATATAATTAAATGACAATAACAAATGTCTTTTTTTAAAACTGATATGGAAATTAGTTAATCTTGCAACTGTCATTGCATATACATAGGCAGTATATAAAAAAGATGGTGCGTCTATAGTATGAAATTTAATTTATTTGAAATTGGACGTTTTGACTTTACTGTTAGTGTGAGAAATAGACCCAACTTTTGCATTTACCCATTTATTTATATATATATATATACATATCAGAGCCCTAATTCTTGCCTTAGCAGGGTACAAAATTGACTTTATAATCTAGCGGTGGATGATCTCTTCTCTTCTCTACTGTTCCCTTCTCACAGAAGAGACATTGCTAGTCTTTCCCTATCCAATGTCAACAAATACTTTTCATAAACCGTTTCCATAAGAAATCAAATTTCGTTTATTCTATTGATCATTTTCAATCCTCTCATAGTATTCTTCATCATTCAACTGACAATCCATCCATCTCATTAACACGCCCATGTCAGCGAGGCCACAAATTCACTGACTGCAACCCCATGCAGAGGGGTAAAAAAAAAACCCCTGAAAATGGGGCCACCTATAGGCCATA
Source organism: Sepiola atlantica (assembly GCA_963556195.1). Taxonomy (NCBI): domain Eukaryota; kingdom Metazoa; phylum Mollusca; class Cephalopoda; order Sepiida; family Sepiolidae; genus Sepiola; species Sepiola atlantica. The sequence goes on from OY744530.1 coordinate 74,879,711, forward strand.
GGTTTAAACTCATGATGCCCTAGGACAAAGTCCTGGTGGCTGAGCAGTCCGTGGCCTTGTAACTTGCAGCAATACTCTTCGGCTCTTACTTCAGCTAGACAGGAGGTCGGAGAGGCCCGATCCAATCAATCGGCTTGTCACGTCATGCCCTAGTATCTATAAGTTCATCCCCAACTGTATCATTCAATCTGGTTCTTCTAAAAATAAAAAACCTAACTACTTTTTATTTTCTTCAAAAATAGATACGAGAAGGCGGTGGCTGAGGGTCAATCGTGTTGAGAACAAAGAAGATTACCACTGCCGAAGAGTAATGTTTTCTCAGAGTAATGCTCCCACTCTCACTGTAAAATTTCCTTCTGAGAATATAAAATAATTATCCTACCTATATAGGATTCTATTTGACAACTTTATTCAGCATTAAATAACCTATAAATGGTTGATATGCTGTAAAACAAACCAAACCATTTCATTCACCGTTATCCTCAAGTGGCCCTTAGTCGTGATAAGTGGTGTCTTATTAAAAAAGTAATAGTTTTACTATTTTTTGAGGTAGAAAGATTTTCACCCCCCCCCCCAAATTGAAAAATGTTTTTCTTTGCTTTTTTATTTACTGTTTTTAAAAAAATTGGGTTTACTGAGCTTTAATTATAAAATTATGAACTTGACTAATGTCCTTTAACTTGTTTAGCTTATAAAGATTACACAATATTTCGTGCGGACGAGTTTTCATTTTGGCGTTTTGGGTGTATGATGAAACTTACTGTTTTAAAAAAATTTTTTTTTTTTTTTGTTACTAAAGGATAATTTAAGTTAATAAATTGTTTCGGAATAATGCCAAAACCTATATCACTCTTAATAATTTAAGTGACTAAAATAGGATTTAGCACATATAACGTTTATTTTTTGAGGGGGGGGGAACGGTATTTCTATTATAATACTTGAAAAAAAAAACTACAATTACTGATCTTCACCCCCTTACGTATTTTAGTTGAAGTTCACATTTGTTCATCGAGGCATTAACTTTGAGCAGATTCTGGTTTGCTAACTCCAGTTGAGTGTAAAAGAAGTTATTATGTCGAAGGACCTGGAAATGCTTTTCTTACTGAAGATAAATTTGTGTTTAACTTTCGAATGAAAAATCAAAATGTCTTTCTTTGGCTTGAAATTCCAGATTGGACTTTTTTTTATTCATTTCATTGAAGCATTTTATCTATCTATTTATTTATACATATTTCTTTTTTTTTCTTTCGTGTTGGCCAATCAAGATGGCTTTTGGCCTGTCTTTCGGGCCAGTTATCAGATTATGCTTGCATATCGGGATTGGGAGGGATGCGAATATATCTGCTGGAAAGTGAATTCTTCTGTAATGATTGTACATTGGAAAGGAACGTGTTTTCTTTCTCTCCTTTTTTTTTTTTTTTTTAAACTTTAACTTTCAAAGACAATCATTTATTTACTCTTATTCTCCAAGCGGAAGCCACACGCCTTTAATTGAAAACTTGTTTTTGTTTTGCCAAATGATTCCGTTACTTTCAGACTCGCTAACAAGGTTTTGTAGTCATCAGAAAAATTCAGCCAAGCATTAATTTTAATTCTGAACTCCAAATGAAGCCTTTGTTTTTATTCGGAAATTTTTTTTTTTTTCCATTTTTTTTTTTTTTCCATTTTTTTTTTCTTTAATGGTTTTCGTGATTTCCATTATTATTGCTTATTGGAAAATCCAAAATGTGTTAAGTTTACAACATAAACAATATGTAAAATAAAAGCCAATACAATGCAGCTGTTAAATTCTGCAAAGATAGAGATTTTAAGACACTCACACTTCTTTAATTCGCATAACTAGATTTTTCTGCTTACCATCATTTTTGTTATTTTTTAAACTTTTATTTTTCTTATGTAGATGCATCTTCACATTGTGAAGAAGCTTCGTCCTTCAGTTGGTCTGTCGCGCTTGAGTTAGAAATAGCATTCTCATTGGTTAACATGAAGATTGAATGGGCACATTGTAAGTCAACCATGTCTATAAGTGGCTCTCAGTCTGTCATGCTTAATATAGTCTTTTTGTTGGTCTGTCATGCTTAAGTTTGAAATAGCGTTTATGTTGGTCTGTCATGCTGACGTTTACCATGCCATTGGTATGTTATTGTTATGCTTCAGTTTTCCATGACATTGATTTTTCACGCTTAAGTTTGCTATGGCGTTGGTCTGTCAGGCTTAAGTTTTACATAGCAGTTTCGTTGGTCGGTCAGGCTTAAGTTTTACATAGCAGTTTCGTTGGTCTGTCAGGCTTAAGTTTCACATAGCAGTTTCGTTGGTCTGTCAGGCTTAAGTTTTACATAGCAGTTTCGTTGGTCGGTCAGGCTTAAGTTTTACATAGCAGTTTCGTTGGTCGGTCAGGCTTAAGTTTTACATAGCAGTTTCGTTGGTCGGTCAGGCTTAAGTTTTACATAGCAGTTTCGTTGGTCGGTCAGGCTTAAGTTTTACATAGCAGTTTCGTTGGTCTGTCAGGCTTAAGTTTTACATAGCAGTTTCGTTGGTCTGTCAGGCTTAAGTTTTACATAGCAGTTTCGTTGGTCGGTCAGGCTTAAGTTTTACATAGCAGTTTCGTTGGTCGGTTAGGCTTAAGTTTTACATAGCAGTTTCGTTGGTCGGTCAGGCTTAAGTTTTACATAGCAGTTTCGTTGGTTGGTCAGACTTAAGTTTTACATAGCAGTTTCGTTGGTCGGTCAGGCTTAAGTTTTACATAGCAGTTTCGTTGGTTGGTCAGACTTAAGTTTTACATAGCAGTTTCGTTGGTCTGTCAGGCTTAAGTTTTACATAGCAGTTTCGTTGGTCGGTTAGGCTTAAGTTTTACATAGCAGTTTCGTTGGTCGGTCAGGCTTAAGTTTTACATAGCAGTTTCGTTGGTCTGTCAGGCTTAAGTTTTACATAGCAGTTTCGTTGGTCGGTCAGGCTTAAGTTTTACATAGCAGTTTCGTTGGTCGGTCAGGCTTAAGTTTTACATAGCAGTTTCGTTGGTTGGTCAAGCTTAAGTTTTGTTAGTCTGTCATGTTTAGGTTTGACATAGTATTTAAATTGGTTATACACAATTCAGTTCTTTTCTTGTCTGTTATGCTTAAGTTTTAAATTTTATTAGATGTATTCATACCTTTTTATAATGAATCAGCATAGTCCCACTTTTAAGGTGGCTCGATTTTGTTGACATTTTATTTCCATAATTCTGTCTAGAATCAGGTACTTACAGGTGTGACTACATAAAGGTTGCCAACACGTATAGTGAAAGTGGTGCTATGGAAACGCCAGGGTTCGAACTTGGCATTTTCAGGTTGTGAGTCCATATCAGTATTCACTACGGCCATCTCCCAATTTTCTATAATACAGATCGACAAAGATAAATAACCTTCTATCTCTCTATAATAACTTTCTATCTCTCTATAATAACTTTCTATCTCTCTATAATAACCTTCTACCTCTCTATAAGAAGCTTCTACCTCTCTATAAGAAGCTTTTGTTACTCCATTGAGTGGTCTGTTCCTTGATCTGTCATGCATAAGTCTGAAAAGAGCATTTGTATCTCTTAACATTCGGATCGAATGGATACATCTTAAATGCATGGATATATTTTAGATGCATTTCTAAGAAGTGGTTCTATCAGGCTGTCACGCTTAAGTTCGACATATTATATTTGTTGGTCTGTCACGCTTAAGTTCAGCATATTATTTTTGTTGGTCTGTGACGCGTAAGTTCGACATATTATTTTTGTTGATCTGTCCCGCTCAAGTTCGACATATTATTTTTGTTGGTCTGTCATGCTTAAGTTCGACATATTATTTTTGTTGGTCTGTCACGCGTAAGTCTGACATATTATTTTTGTTGGTCTGTGACGCTTAAGTTTGACATATTATTTTTGTTGGTCTGTGACGCTTAAGTTTGACATATTATTTTTGTTGGTCTGTCACGCTTAAGTCCGACATTATTTTTGTTGGTCTGTGACGCTTATGTCCGACATTATTTTTGTTGGTCTGTGACGCTTAAGTCCGACATTATTTTTGTTGGTCTGTGACGCTTAAGTCCAACATTATTTTTGTTGGTCTGTGACGCTTAAGTCCGACATATTATTTTTGTTAGTTTGTCACGCTTAAGTTCGACATATTATTTTTGTTAGTCTGTCACGCTTAAGTTCGACATATTAGTTTTGTTGGTCTGTCACGCTTAAGTTCGACATATTTTTGTTGGTCTGTGACGCTTAAGTCCGACATTATTTTTGTTGGTCTGTGACGCTTAAGTTCGACATATTATTTTTGTTGGTCTGTCACGCTTAAGTTCGACATATTATTTTTGTTGGTCTGTCACGCTTAAGTTCGACATATTATTTTTGTTGGTCTGTCACGCTTAAGTTCGACATATTATTTTTGTTGGTCTGTCACGCTTAAGTTCGACATTATTTTTGTTGGTCTGTCACGCTTAAGTTCGACATATTATTTTTGTTGGTTTGTCACGCTTAAGTTCGACATATTATTTTTGTTGGTCTGTGACATCTTAAGTTCGACATATTATTTTTGTTGGTCTGTGACATCTTAAGTTCGACATATTATTTTTGTTGGTCTGTGACATCTTAAGTTCGATATATTATTTTTGTTGGTTTGTCACGCTTAAGTTCGACGTATTATTTTTGTTGGTCTGTCATGCTTAAGTTCTGACACATTTATTTTGTTGGTGCGTCATGCCTAAGTTCGACATATTATTTTTGTTGGTCTGTGACGCTTAAGTTCGACATATTATTTTTGTTGGTCTGTGACGCTTAAGTTCGACATATTATTTTTGTTGGTCTGTCACGCTTAAGTTCCGACATATTATTTTTGTTGGTCTGTCATGCTTAAGTTCGACATTATTCTTGTTGGTTTGTCACGCTTAAGTTTGACATATCATTTTCATCGCTTACCATTCAGATCGAATGGACACATCTTAAAAATCGCTTTTTTTTTTTTTTCTTTTTCTCTCATTTATAACGTCATTTTTTTCAGGTCACTCACTGCTTTCCATTATTTCTTTTTTTATCTCATGAGATGACACAGCTGCATTTTATCCTTTTCATTTCTTTAACTACTCATGTCTCTTTTGCCATAAATATCTTCTTTCAATTTCCCTCTCTCTCTTTTCGTCCTGTTTCTCTTTTTCTTATTTTTCTTTAGTTTTACTATTTTCTGTATTTCTTCAAATCTATCTCCCTCTGTTGATCTCTGATGTTATATTCCTTGATCTTGAATGCGTGCATGTGTGATTAGCCTTAGACTATGGAATCTGCTATGCAGAGTTTAAATGCCATTGAATCTAGTGTGATCATTTATGTACTCATACTGCTAAGAAAGGCATGAAAATGCAACCCCTCTCCAGCTATGGATAACATATCACCTCGTCTTCAAATGATCGTATACATTAGATATTGTGTTTCAGTATTAAATAATCCTAAAAGGATTGCTTTGCCATAAAATTGACCAACCAAACCTTGTTTTGCATTCTTCCTCCATTTCAAGAAAAGTGCAAATATGTTTTGCAGAAAAAGTGAGACCGACAGCAAGGGAGTCTGTCATTATACTGAATATTTGGCCGAGATGAGAACTGGACATATTTTGGGGGGTTGAAATAGGAGGGTATACAGTTTTGTGTGTACACTCTTCTTAAATGATCTCATTCTGCATTATTTCCCCCTCTCTAACGTTTACTTGTTCTGTAATTTCACTCAGTGATGCTTTCTTGTTGTGCAATTTCTCTCTTTGATGCTTTCTCATTGTGCACTTTGCCAATCTGACCACTTTCGGTTGTGAATTTTGCCTCTATAATGCATTCTGGTTGTTCACTTTGTCTCACCGACGTGTTCCCCTTGTGCACTCCCTCCCCCCCCCCCTCCTGACGCCCTCCCCCGACGCCCTACACCTGTGCACTTTACCCCCCGACACCCTCTCCCTGTGCACTTTACCCCGTCTCCCCCTGACATCCTCCCCCTGTGCACTTTGTCCCCCCCTGACACCCTCCCCCTGTGCACTTTGTCCCCCCCCCCCGACACCCTCCCCCTGTGCACTTTGTCCCCCCCTCCCGACACCCTCCCCCTGTGCACTTTGTCCCCCCCCCCCCTGACACCCTCCCCCTGTGCACTTTGCCCCCCCCCCTGACACCTCCCCCTGTGCACTTTGTCCCCCCCCTGACACCCTCCCCCTGTGCACTTTGTCCCCCCTGACACCCTCCCCCTTGTGCACTTTGTCCCCCCCTGACACCCTCCCCCTTGTGCACTTTGTCCCCCCCTGACACCCTCCCCCTGTGCACTTTGCCCTTCTGACGCCTTCTCCCTGTGCACTTTGCTCCTCTGATGCCCTCGTGCACTTTGCCTCTCTGTCTAATCTTACCCTTCCCCACCGATGCTGTCCGCTTATGTGCTATTACTTACATTTTATTTTTCTCATTTCCCTTTCTTTGCCATTGATCTTGATTTACATGACGTTTTCATTCATTTTAATTTTAATGCTTACCGAACTTAAGTGCAACAATTTCCTTCTCCTCCATCTTCTTTTTCTCTCTCAATTTTTATAAAATTTTATTTTATCTTTTATTTTCCTGAAAAACGATTATTACAGCCAGAAACTCTTTTAAAAGCGTGGACATTTCTGTAAAAGGATAATCACTAAATTTTCTTCTTTATTTTTTGACAAACCTTAATTTCTTTAAAACTAAACTTATTCCTGCCAATCTTCTTTGCTCAATTTCTCTCTTTAAACAACTTTTACCAAAAGTGTTCAAACGTAAAATAAAAATACCAGAATTAAGAATGGTTTATTTCTTTGTTTTCTTCATCAACCTTAAGTCCCCCTCCACCCCCACTCTCGATCTTACACTCTTTTCTGGAACTTTTTTCATGTTTCTTTTGCTTAAATTGATGTTGGAGGAATGAATGCGTCAATTTCCTCTGTTATTAATATTATTTATTCACATATTTCTGACGGTTAATCTCACCGTGGATAATAGGACACATGGCCTCGTGGATAATGGCGTTTGACACAAGATTTTCTAAAATAAATTTTTCTTTGAGGTTATGAATTCTTTCATATGGCATTGATATATATAAAAAAAAAAAACATGTCTTCTTTCCTATGGCAACACTTTTATTCAAAAATAATTTTAAGTCTTTTAACTGCTCGATTAAAGATTAAAAGGCAAAAGTCAAGTATTATGGGGTTTTCTTTTTTGTGCTCCAAAACCAAAGAAATAGTCATTCTTGCACGCACTTTTGTTGTATAAAGCAAGCAAAGATCAAATTAGCCGAAATTAAATTTTAAAATTTTTGCAAATGCATCACTGCTTATCAAGGCTTGTAGACCACTTGAGGATAAGGGTTAAAGTGACCATCTGTTGGACACAACTGTGGAATTGGCAGAAGATTTCTTAAAAGGAATTGATTATCAAAGAGGATGGCACAACAAGTATTTGTTTACATTAGACTGGAAGATAACCATGTTAAAGCTAGCTGGGAAGCAGCTTCATGTTATTTTGTTTCACAGATGGAACACTATCTATTTGAAAGAGGAAAGAATAGAACAGTCTACAGGTTTTTAAAATTCGCAAGAGTTAAGTTTATTTACTTAATTACTAATGCAAAATTTGGATATAATTACAATAAAACCTTATGTCAAAATAATGTTGAATCAAAAACTAATCTATCTTGTGTGTGTGTGTGTGTGTGTGTGTGTGTGTGTGTGTGTGTATAATGTTCTGATATTCTCTCTTTTTGTTTCATTTTACTTCAGTCGAAGTTATCAGAAATCAAGGAGTCCCTTCCTGGGGATAACACTTGATCTCTAAATGAGATACATAGATATTCAAATATTCGATTAAAGTTCTCCTTTACCTCTCAAACGTTGAATTAGTAAAGAAATGAAAAAAATTAATTTTCCTCCCACCAATTGACCAGTTAACTATGTTATAGTATATCTTTCTTGTGATCTCTTGGTGTTACCGGATTCCAGGACAAGAATTCATCTAGTCTGGTGAAGTATCCAGCTAAGTGCTGTTACTTGAGGTAACATTACTTGGAGAAGGTGTACAATTCCTCGTATGAGCCAGTGTATGGCCGTGTTGAGGAGATCTTATTTGGGTTTTGAATACTATGTTATTTTGAATATTTGGTCAGGGTTTACTTGTAGGGGGATATGTCCTCATGTCAGATTGTCCTGACAAACCCTTATACAGAGAGACTGAAGACACTCGAAAATTGTGTCTAGTAGATAATTCAAACTCTCCTCTGATATGTGTGTGTGTAATGTTGTGATGTGTGTAACGTTGTGATGTGTGTGTCTTATGTTGTGATGTGTGCATGCACCTAATGTTCTTCTGTGATGTGTGCATGCACGTAATGTTCTTCTGTGATGTATGTATGCGCGTAATGTTACATGTGTGTGTATGCGCGTAATGTTCTTCTGTGATGTATGTATGCACGTAATGTTCTTCTGTGATGTATGTATGCGCGTAATGTTACATGTGTGTGTATGCGTGTAATGTTACATGTGTGTGTGTGTGTGTATGCGTGTAATGTTACATGTGTGTGTGTATGCGCATAATGTTACATGTGTGTGTGTGTATGCGCATAATGTTACATGTGTGTGTGTATGCGCGTAATGTTACACGTGTGTGTGTGTATGCGCGTAATGTTACATGTGTGTGTATGCGCGTAATGTTACATGTGTGTGTGTATGCGCGTAATGTTACATGATGGGTGTGTGTGTATGCGCGTAATGTTACATGATGTGTGTGTGTGTATGCGCGTAATGTTACATGATGATGTGTGTGTATGCGCATAATGTTACATGATGATGTGTGTGTGTATGCGCGTAATGTTACATGATGTGTGTGTATGCACATATTATTACATGATGTGTGTGTGTATGCGCATATTGTTCTGTGATGTGTGTGCACATTATGTTCTGTGATGTGTGTGCACATTATGTTATGTGATGTGTGTATACATGTAATGTTATGTGATGTGTGTGTACGTGTATAATGGTCTGATGTTTCTGTGATGTATGTGTATATGTGTTTATATAACACAATGTATAGGTGTGAACCTTTCTGTGTGATGCGTACATACATATAGATTTCTCTATATAATGTGTTATGGGTATTCATGTGATGTGTACTTTCCTGTTCGAATGTGTAAACTTTCAAAGTGTCACACTGCAGGCAATTGTCAGATAATTGATTTTTTTTCTCCTTTCTTGATGCTTGACTGAGCCTCATTAGTTAATGTCCAGCCCAAGGTATATCAATGAGAGAGAGGGAGAGATTGATTAAAGGTCTCATTAAACATCCACCCACTACACCAGCTCTCCATTTTTATTTGGAATATTGAAGTTAATTTAACACACATTTTGCAAATAGATTTCAGCATAAAGATTCAATTTATCTATGTTAGTTTCCTTTTCGTTTAATGTAGTCTTTTTATTTAGTTTATTGAAATAAAAATTCTTTTGACTTTTTTTTTTTGAGTGAAACACATATAGAATACGACACTGGTTAAAATTTGTTTCAATTAGAAACAATTATTTTCTTCCTTTTTCTCAACCCCTCTCTATCTCCCCTCCCTCTCTATCTCCCCTCCCTCTCTATCTCCCCTCCCTCACCCCTCCCTCTCTCTCACCCCTCCCTCTCTCTCTCTCACCCCTCCCTCTCTCTCACCCCTCCCTCTCTCTATCCCCCCTCTCTCTCTATCCCCCCTCCCTCTCTCTATCCCCCCTCCCTCTCTCTATCCCCCCTCCCTCTCTCTATCTCCCCCCTCTCTCTATCTCCCCCCCTCTCTCTATCTCCCCTCCCTCTCTCAACTCTCTCCCCTTCCTCTCTCAACTCTCTCCCCTCCCTCTCTCAACTCTCTCCCCTCCCTCTCTCAACTCTCTCCCCTCCCTCTCTCAACTCTCTCCCCTCCCTCTCTCAACTCTCTCCACTTCCTCTTTGAACTCTCTCCACTTCCTCTTTGAACTCTCTCCACTTCCTCTTTGAACTCTCTCCACTTCCTCTTTGAACTCTCTCCACTTCCTCTTTGAACTCTCTCCACTTCCTCTTTGAACTCTCTCCACTTCCTCTTTGAACTCTCTCCACTTCCTCTTTCAACTCTCTCCACTTCCTCTTTCAACTCTCTCCACTTCCTCTTTCAACTCTCTCCACTTCCTCTTTCAACTCTCTCCACTTCCTCTTCCAACTCTCTCCCCTTTCATCCCTCTCTTTCTATTTCATCCCTCTCTTTCTATTTCATCCCTTTCTATTTCATCCCATTCTCTTTTTCTCCCAACCGTCTCTCTCTCTCTCTCCTTTTCTCTCAACCGTCTCTCTCTCCTTTTCTCCCAACCGTCTCTCTCTCCTTTTCTCCCAACCGTCTCTCTCTCTCCTTTTCTCCCAACCGTCTCTCTCTCCTTTTCTCCCAACGGTCTCTCTCTCCTTATCTCCCAACCGTCTCTCTCTCCTTTTCTCCCAACCGTCTCCCTCTCTCCTTTTCTCCCAGCCGTCTCCCTCTCTCCTTTTCTCCCAACCGTCTCCCTCTCCCCTTTTCTCTCAACCGTCTCTCTCTTTCCTTTTCTCCCAACCGTCTCTCTCTCTCCTTTTCTCCCAACCGTCTCTCTCTCTCCTTTTCTCCCAACCGTCTCTCTCTCTCCTTTTCTCCCAACCGTCTCTTTCTCTCTCCTTTTCTCCCAACCGTCTCTTTCTCTCTCCTTTTCTCCCAACCGTCTCTTTCTCTCTCCTTTTCTCCCAACCGTCTCTTTCTCTCTCCTTTTCTCCCAACCGTCTCTTTCTCTCTCCTTTTCTCCCAACCGTCTCTTTCTCTCTCCTTTTCTCCCAACCGTCTCTTTCTCTCTCCTTTTCTCCCAACCGTCTCTTTCTCTCTCCTTTTCTCCCAACCGTCTCTTTCTCTCTCCTTTTCTCCCAACCGTCTCTTTCTCTCTCCTTTTCTCCCAACCGTCTCTTTCTCTCTCCTTTTCTCCCAACCGTCTCTTTCTCTCTCCTTTTCTCCCAACCGTCTCTTTCTCTCTCCTTTTCTCCCAACCGTCTCTTTCTCTCTCCTTTTCTCCCAACCGTCTCTTTCTCTCTCCTTTTCTCCCAACCGTCTCTTTCTCTCTCCTTTTCTCCCAACCGTCTCTTTCTCTCTCCTTTTCTCCAAACCGTCTCTTTCTCTCTCCTTTTCTCCAAACCGTCTCTTTCTCTCTCCTTTTCTCCCAACCGTCTCTTTCTCTCTCCTTTTCACCCAACCGTCTCTTTCTCTCTCCTTTTCTCCCAACCGTCTCTTTCTCTCTCCTTTTCTCCCAACCGTCTCTTTCTCTCTCCTTTTCTCCCAACCGTCTCTTTCTCTCTCCTTTTCTCCCAACCGTCTCTTTCTCTCTCCTTTTCTCCCAACCGTCTCTTTCTCTCTCCTTTTCTCCCAACCGTCTCTTTCTCTCTCCTTTTCTCCCAACCGTCTCTTTCTCTCTCCTTTTCTCCCAACCGTCTCTTTCTCTCTCCTTTTCTCCCAACCGTCTCTTTCTTTCTCCTTTTCTCCCAACCGTCTCTTTCTCTCTCCTTTTCTCCCAACCGTCTCTTTCTCTCTCCTTTTCTCCCAACCGTCTCTTTCTCTCTCCTTTTCTCCCAACCGTCTCTTTCTCTCTCCTTTTCTCCCAACCGTCTCTTTCTCTCTCCTTTTCTCCCAACCGTCTCTCTCTCTCCTTTCACACCCCAGTCTCTTTCTTTCACCCCTTCCAATCTCTCTTTCTTTCACCCCTTCCAATCTCTCTTTCTTTCACCCCTTCCAATCTCTCTTTCTTTCACCCCCTCCAGTCTCTATCTTTCACCCTCCCCCAGTCTCTATCACCCTCCCCCAGTCTCTCTTTCTCCCCCCAGTCTCTCTTTCTCCCCTCCAGTCTCTCTTTCTTTCACCCCCAGTCTCTCTTTCTTTCACCCCCAGTCTCTCTTTCTTTCACCCCCCAGTCTCTCTTTCTTTCACCCCCCAGTCTCTCTTTCTTTCACCCCCAGTCTCTCTTTCTTTCACCCCCCAGTCTCTCTTTCTTTCACCCCCCAGTCTCTCTTTCTTTCACCCCCCAGTCTCTCATTCTTTCACCCCCAGTCTCTCTTTCTTTCACCCCCAGTCTCTCTTTCTTTCACCCCCCAGTCTCTCTTTCTTTCACCCCCAGTCTCTCTTTCTTTCACCCCCCAGTCTCTTTCTTTCACCCCCCAGTCTCTTTCTTTCACCCCCCAGTCTCTCTTTCTTTCACCCCCAGTCTCTCTTTCACCCCACAGTCTCTCTTTCACCCCCCCAGTCTCTCTTTCACCCCCCAGTCTCTCTTTCACCCCCCAGTCTCTCTTTCACCCCCCAGTCTCTCTTTCACCCCCCAGTCTCTCTTTCACCCCACCCAGTCTCTTTCTTTCACCCCACCCAGTCTCTTTCTTTCACCCCACCCAGTCTCTTTCTTTCACCCCACCCAGTCTCTTTCTTTCACCCCAGTCTCTCTTTCTTTCACCCCAGTCTCTCTTTCACCACCCCACAGTCTCTCTTTCACCACCCCACAGTCTCTCTTTCACCACCCCCAGTCTTTCTTTCTTCACCCCCCCCCCAGTCTCTCTTTCTTTCACCCCCCCCCCCCAGTCTCTCTTTCTTTCACCCCCCCTCAGTCTCTCTTTCTCCCCCAGTCTCTCTTTCACCCCCCCAGTCTCTCTTTCACCCCCCAGTCTCTCTTTCTTTTACCCCCCAGTCTCTCTTTCTTTCACCCCCCCCAGTCTCTCTCTCACTCTCTTTACCCATTTATCTTTCTATCGTTTTACCTTTTTTTCTGTCTTTTCTCTTTTCCCATTTTAAAAATTATTATTTGAATTTGTTATTCATGATCGTATGACATGAGCAGTTCCATGTAACAGTAAACCTCTCTTGCATGGACATTTGTCATTGTACAACAGGCATGCTAGGTAACTCAATTCCTATCATATGTCGGAGAAGGGTACTCGGAGTTCAATGGAAGGATATTGTTCTAGGCACTGATGTACTTTATATTATTATGATAGGGATCATTTCACAATGCAGTCAGCTGAAACGGTCTAGACATGTATGGTACATGGCAATTGTATGCTTTCCAAAGAGATTGCTTGTTAGAGAACTTGCCTGGGTGAACGATCATGAGATGGTAATTCCTGGGAGGACGGTCTTATGACAACAGAACCGATACTACACTGCCCATCCCATTAAAAAATAATGCAATAATATATTAAATCATTTTTTTTTTAAATTCATTTAAAAATGCTTAGTCATAAAAACATTATTTTTTAAATAATTCATTGGTCTTTTGGCTAAGATCAAAGTGTAGTATTTGTTCTTAGCAGCACAAGGACCTCAGGTGTGAATTTAAAAGTAATAAAAAATATAATACGATGTTGTAAACTGGGGAGAATGGAAGAGGGGAGCAGACACATAGCCAGCCAGAGAGAGATAGACAGCCAGTCAGTAGCAAGCTAGCCACCTTCTTCCTTTTTTCTCCCTTGCTTATATCGGCTAGTAAGAATTCTTGTTAAGAATAGTTTTTCTTAAGTTATCCATTTTTTGATTAAATCATTTTAACAAATTACTGTTAATATCAACGAAATTATTGCACATATGTAGATAAAATAGTACAATAAAATTAGAATTGAATACCATCAAATATTAATTATGAAATGTTTAAAAAATAGATATGCAAATTAGCCATTCCAATGAGTGTCCTTAGATCGTTCATCTCTCGTATGTATATAGTATTTCAAAGTTCTTTGTTGTATTATTGATTTAAATAACAGTAACCCGTTTTGATGGTTATATAGGAGTGATAAATGAAACAAAACTTTCACATTTATTCATTTAGATAACTAATGGAGCTTCGGTATTTGTCTGTAGCCAAAACTATACTATTCTAGATCTGAAGGGAAACTACTATTACTATATTTCAATGCTCAATTCGAGGGTAGTGTAGTATCTGTTCTGTTGGCATGAGGCTATCATCCCAGGTATTACCTCCATTTTTTGGGGGGTGGTCATGTAGTATATGTTCGTTTGTCATATATACTAGCAAAAATATGTGACCGGAGGAGGAGGGAGCATGTCTTTGCTAGTATATATAACTATTCCTTTGCCTGTATCACTAAAAGATGTAATTCAGTAGGCGAACATTAGCATCAATCAGCAGAAGCGAGTATGAAATATTAACATTGTAAACAAGACAACTGCTTTTTCTAAGTGATTTTAATAATAAAAGTTGGGAACAAATAGCCAAAAAATATGGTATTTTTTTACGGAAACGACACCCTAGTGTGTATATGTATACATATATATATATAAGAAAGTAATTACTTGTTATAAGTTTGTTAAATAATTCTGATACATATCCTCTGTTCAACAAGACTTTTGCTCCAAGTTTTTTCTTTTTTGTTTCCTCTTCACTGCTTTTTACCTAACCCTTCAATCTTCTAAACCAAAATAACCTTTAGCCATAAAGTCTATATAAACTTATTTAATGGTGAATCTCTTCAGGGTAGACCAGTTAAGTTTTTTTACAGTTGTTCCTTGCAGTTGGACTATGTCTATTTCGGTTTCTACCCGTTCCTCTATATTGTCTTAGATTTATCAGTTTGTTGGTACACTATTCATTCTTGTACACGATGACTGACCAGTATAGATCTGTTGTGTGACCAGCAGCCATCTATCTTGACATGCTTTCTGCAGCAAACATAAAACACCATCCACCTGTCAGGTGAGAGGGAAAGAGAGAGAACGAGAACCTTCAAATGCTTCAAATCGATACTGTTCACTTGTCAAGTCGTATTGCACTGGTCAAAGTAGAAAGTAGCCTTTACGCATACACCTGTGTGCGTCGTTTATACAAATACATTCAAACATATCAAACGCGTCTACACATACAAACACATGTAATTATAAAAGTGAGGGTGTGTATTGAAAAAAAAAACATGTATGCCTCTCAGCTCCTGCGCTCACCCAGTTTCTTTGTTCGGAAGATCTGGCAAGCCACAATTGTCACATATTCTTACAGGCAATCAGTTATTCTCTGTTTATGCTGACGTGCATACAGAATTGCTTGCGGCAAAATCTGCTTCATTTTTCCCCATACTTGTCTTTCAGGGAAGGACACTTAAAGGTTTCAGATTTATTGTCTGTCTGGTTGTATAGTTATGGTTCCACCGATTTTTCAGGTCTGATTTAAAATGGAATTTAAGGAATTGTTAGGCTCCTCCACAGAGAAAGTTTTGAATTATACTTAGTCAAAATTAGTTGCTTTATCTTTTTTAAAATAAAAATAATTCGTTCTGCTGAATTCTTGAAGCAGTAGAAATTGATTTTTAAAATTCATAACTTTTGAGAAATTTCAATTCATTGTTAAATGTATAAACTTTAGGGTAGGCTTGATATTTTTCCTTTCAATCATGTTCTCAGAAAATGATTTTAATGTTTAATGTATAATTAAATAAGAAAAAATTACTTAGAATTTGTTTGCAAACCAAATTCTTACATGAATCTTTTTTTTTAATTACAGAATTTTCATGGATGTATTAAAAGGGAAAATCTCATAAAATTTCTCAATGTTAATTAAGAATTTATGTAACCGCAAATATGTTAAAATAAACTGTAATCGTTTTTGTACAAACCGGAAGTAAGTGCATTCTGGTTGAATTTTATGAAATTACATTTTTTATATGAATTTTTAAAAAGTTTTGCGTTAGTTTACACTATTGCATTTTTTTTATTTCATGTTAGTAAAATGTGATATATGACGCGTATGTATAATCTCAAAGGAAAACGCCTGTGACCTCCTCCGTAAAATAACTTTTAAAAAATCAGCCTTGACATCACCTCCCTATACACTACAATACCATTTAACAAATGCTTTTATTTTCTATACAAACAGCTAAAAAATCAATTTCTCCACATTAAGGCAATCATCGAAATTAATAAAATCATTACTAATCTTACCATCTTCAACGATAGATATTACAAACAAAACTTTGATTTACGCATGAGAGGCGTCCTAGCCTGCCTATTTTTCGAATTCTTAAAAACATTACCCTACAAATATAGACTCCCAGCAAACACCATACTTGAGATACATTGAATAAATACTTATTTTCTTCCCACCCACCGATAATTAAAAATAGAAAGCATCACAATAGGAAAGTGATAAAAATATCCATTTTTAGCAGGGCCCCGAGAAAATTAAGGAAACCAAGAATCGCAACCCCATTGACATAAATTGACTGGAAAAAAATGGAAAGACTTTTTTCACACAAAATGCTAAGCATTTATCCAGAATATAAAAAATATTTGTAAATAGAACTATATCTTATATTAAAATAATAACAATAACTGAATTAGAAAATGAGATAAATGAATAGTGAATTAATGAGATGTCCTTTTGTAAAGCAATATGTATATTAGTTTACAGCGTCGATTGCATACATATGATCAATATATTAAGAAGCTAATGTTCTTTTATTGTGAATATGAATTTAGTGTTTTAATCTGACGATTATAGTGTGATAAATGACGCAACTTTATAAATATATAGATTCTTTCTTTCTTTAAAATCTGTTACATATGCATTATTTATTTGTTTTTCTATGAATAAAATATTTGTCGAATTCAACTATAATTTATTTAATGGTGTTTCAATAGGCATGCCTTATGAACATTAGCGATAGTCTTAAAATCTGTATCTAATTTGAGTAACTGTTAAGTTTATGTAACTGAGCATTGAATTTTTTTAGCAGTCATCTTCTGTTTTGACACTTTTCCAATTTGTTAAATCAATGAATGAATGAATTAATACGTAGTAGCATTTGGTGGTGGGACAGATTATACTGTATAGAAATGAAACCATCCATTTATTTATACTCGTTACAATACTGATAACCGAAAGTACTCAATTCTTTTTATGGTAGAGTATTGCATTAACACTAAGTGACAATGATCATCTTTTCCATCAGAGTGCTAAATACATAAGGGAGCATATATATAATTAATGGACCCTTAACAAAAATTCAAAGCAACAAAAGTTGGTTGATTCCAAGAAAAGTTACTTAATAAACAACTTAGTAAATTTCTAGCATCCTTCTCCACATAAAAATCGACTAGTAGTCCTAAAAACCCTGAGGAGATCATATAAACCAAAACCATGACTTTTTTTTATGTAAGCGAAAAAAAAAACAAAAAAAAACATGCTTGCTTAGTTTCTATTTATGTTTAAAGCAGTCTTCAAAATCATCTGGTTTCACTTTTTTTCCTAACCTCCTTTTTCTCTTTTTACATGACATTTTGACCTTTTACTCTTTTCCCACCATTGCATCTTTTGTGACATCTTTGTTTCTCTCTACTAAAAATCTATATTGAACTTCGGAGTTGTCCTCTTCATGGGAGTGAACTGGCTGTATATCAACAACTTATCTTAAATGTAAACAATGTAAAACATTGGGTTTTTGATTCCTCTACAATACGAGTGCGCACACATATTAAAATAATATCATTCACATACTTATAAATAGGTGCAGATGCAAATAAAATTAACCCTTATACTATACCCTGAGAAAGGTCACTTCCCCGACCATCAGTTATTCAGTTATAGAACCAATAAATAACTCCTAACAAAATGATTCAATTTAATGATATTATTATGCAGTGTGTTATGTGCAATATTCTTCCTCAAACAGAATTGAATCGTCTATTGACACTGATTAACATTATCAAATGCGGTAAAATTTCTCCTACATTACAAACAGCTAAGATGTTGAACTTTCGTAGTCAGTGGTGACTGAAGGTCCGATATTTGAGCTTCAAGGTTGATGTGTTGCTTGAATAAAGCTACACTAATGAATTTTCATAAAACGAAACCCGTGTCTGGATGTTAATATATATATATATATATATATATATATATATATATATAATTATTTTCTTGTATATACACATATTATAAGGTGATATAATATATTGTGTATTGATTTTAAGTATTTATTTCAACAGTGCTCAATACTTAGTAGTAGTAGTTAAAAAATATATAGCAATTTAGCTACACAGAGGCGTCCATGTTTAATCCCTGTAGGTAATCGTCAGTCTAAGTGCACTCATTTTTTTCGGATTTTTAAAGTCAGATCCAAATAGCATTTGAGCTGAAAAATCAAACTTTGCTTCTGACTAGACAATTTTCATTTGTTATTGTTATACCATGTCATTGGCAATATAATAACATACCTAGCTGTAATTTGTTTGTAAAATTACTTAATCCAGCCCAGACGACAGCTGATATGAAACATTTTTAAATAATCAACTTAAAATGAAAATCAGGAAGGGTAGTAACTCATTTTAAGTTGAAGAATATAATAGGAGTTGTCTACCATTTAATTTTAAAATGATTTCACTGCATTCTGAGCAACATCAGATAAATACATCTCTCTCTCTCTCTATCTATCTATCTATATATATATATATATATATATATATATATATATAAAATAATATAAAAATCAATTACTCAAAAACGGTCGTTCAGAGATCACTTCCTAAACCAAGCCAAATCAAGACAACTGTTGTACATATAAACACCTCAATATCCTTTCCCATAGAGCTTTATAACAATAATAAATATCAACATAAATAATAAATAAGTATTAAGATAAGTCAAATTGTTTATTAGTGTGTTCACACTTTAAAAAAATATTTTAATCAGGTTTTATACTGACAAGCTTAATCTATTTTGGATATAGGTGTTGTATTCTTATTCGTTTTCTGTATGGCTAGGAAGCTAAATGTTTTGGCCTTAAAGGGCAGAAACAATAAGACAAGGATGTAGTTAACACAAAAGTATGTATTTACCGAAAATACAGAAGTAATGTGCTGCCAGAGACAGCTTCTGGATTGGTCATAGTGAGTCTGTCTGTTACCACTATTCATAGTGTCAGGAAGAGTCCATGTAGTAGTGCAATAGGGTAGATCGCCATAACACTATATCAATAGAAAATAAAATTCAAACTAGTTTGTTAAAAATAAATTGTCCGTTTTTAAATATAAATCATTTCTCTGGCTTTCTTGAAACTACATTCTAGAACTTGTTTTAATTGCCGATCTAATTATGATACACTTTTAATTAATGGAAATATTTAAAAATTAATGTTATCGTTAATTAAACTCCTGTAATGTGAATAGGCAATAGGCATGTAATTGGAATCATTTGCAACTTACTTTTTTTTTTGGTTTGTCTTCTATTCATGAATAAACCAATAAAATGAGTGAACTTTGAACCCACACAAAGTTGAATGTTCTAAATATGTTTGTCATTCATCAAATTTGAATGCATCCATGGAAAGATTTTTACATATTTTGAAGTAAATATAGTTGAATAATTATTTATTTTAAAGTGTATGTGAGCATGTTTTTTTTTTTCTTTTTTAATTAGATTCTTTGTATTATTTGGCCTACTATTTTTATCTTGGTTCACAATGTTTCGGCCGATGTAACCCTCAACTTTCCTCAGATGAATCTTTTAGAACTTGGGGATCTTATATGCTGAACTCGGGAACCTGGACGAAATTTCAAACTGAATCCTTTTTTTATTTTTTTTTTTTTTATTCATTACTGTAGATTGTTCTCTTTCCAGACAGAATAAGAACAATCTACTTCCACGAATTGAATAAAAAGTTCAGTTCGGAATTTTGTCCAGGTTTCAACATAATCGATTTCCAGGTTTGACTAGAAGTTTCACAAGTTCAAAATGGTGCACTTAAAGAACGGAGGTTATATTGGACAAAACATTATGAATATAGCAAGCAAGACGAGAAGAATAGTCCAAATAATCTAAATTATTAATACTCATTTAAAAAATAGCAAAATATGAATTTGATTCCTTTTATGAAATTTATTGAAATGATTCATGTCAATAATCCCACTATGAATTTGCTGTGATTATTTTTATCTGACCAGCAATTAAGACTGACTGCTATTATTGACGTATTGGTTACTAGTGCTCTGAAATAAAGGAGCCTAGTTCAAGCCCAATTAGGCATGTTACATTGACTTTTCCACTGATAACTTAGTGAAAGGTATGAACGTACATTTCTTTTCAACTCTGAATAAACGAGCAAGAGAAAACGTATTAACTATTTACAATAAATATTGTTTATATTTAAATTAAAATAACTTTACGTGATGTGGGATTGGCCATCACACCCTTGAGAATCAGCCATCTGTAGAACACACTACCATGGGACTGCTTCTCTGCAGACATGGTCATCTTCGTAAGTCATCAAAATTTCGTTTCCAACCCCCTAATATCATTCTTCATAATTCAAATGACAATCTATCCATCTCTTAACTCTTATCCTCAACTGGCTTTTAACCTCGATAACTTAGTGACTCATCAATATAAAACAAAAACCATGCCGAGTTCAAATCTTATCTAATATAGTCTTAAATAGTATAGAAAACTGAATTGAGCATTAAAAGATAATACAATAGTACATTAATAAAAGTAATAGTATAGGTTCAGATACCAAATCTCTATCGATATCGATAGAGCGTATGTAAATCTAAGTTTGGAGAGTGTCGACATGGGATCAATATCACACATGGTGACTTTCCTGTTTTGTGTTCATCAAACTCGGATCTGATGAACACAATTGATCAGAAGAGTTTTTGATATTGTTCTTTATCCATGTGATACATTTTTTCATTCAAATGGATCACATGGCTCAAAAACATGTCTGATCAATTGTCGAGATTCAGCTCACGTTCGATGTCTGAACAACCGTTTTCACAAATAGATGTTTATTTTATTTCTGTATATGTATATGTCTGTATATATAATTAGTGAAGGTGGTACTCGTTTTATACAAACGTTTGTCACTATAATCTAACAAAGTACTGATGTCTCTCTGCAATCTTATCTGCCATCCAAACATGCTACGGGAAGTCTGATGTTTGTCTGTCACCTGTGCTATAGGCCATGCAGATCTGCAGCTGTCTAAAACGCCACCTACAAAGTCACAGATGAGGAAAGGAATGAGAGTATTGATTTACTCCTCTCCAGGAGTTAGGCACAAGGCCAGTTTTTATCTTACTCCCACAAGTAAGATGTGACCCAAGGTCGGGTCGGGAAAGTGGGATTTAAAAATTGCCTGGGCAGCCCTGTCGGCATTCCCCGGTAGGGGCGCCTCAGGAAGTAAGCAATAAACTTACTCCTCCCCAAAGAGGGGAGGCAAAGCCTGGGAGGGTGGACCTCCTAGAACTGCACAGGACAGACCCATACACTGGCGTAAATCAAGCCCCGAAGGCCAAGACAATACCAGTCTATGGGGTGTAGTATCCATCGGAACAGATACTACACTTTGATCTTAGCCAAAAGGCCAAGAACAATGAGTGATCATGTGTGAAAATGTAGCAGATCATCATATATATAGTAGTACATTTGTATACTACTACAACTACTGTTCTACTCGTGTATTGAGCACCGTTGAAGTAAATACTGAAACAAATATACACAAAATATTATTTGATACTAGCTATACCTACCTGGCATTGCCTAGTTATGTTTTTACTTGTAATGTGGTTGTTTTTCCCA
This sequence comes from Sepiola atlantica, assembly GCA_963556195.1. Taxonomy (NCBI): domain Eukaryota; kingdom Metazoa; phylum Mollusca; class Cephalopoda; order Sepiida; family Sepiolidae; genus Sepiola; species Sepiola atlantica. The sequence continues at coordinate 74,901,349 of OY744530.1, forward strand.
AAAAATATTTATTTGTTCCAAACAAAGGTAAGTTACTCTATATTGCCGAATAGTTATGCCCCTTTTTAAGAAGGCGTTCATATAAAATTAATTCTGAACTAGTCAATATATTTTCTCGAAGGAATTAAATCAAATTAGATTTTATTGTTCTTAACAAGACGCAACAATACACCAAAAGAACTAACAAGCCAGAATCAAATATTGATTTTGTAGGAACAAAGCTATTGATGACAAAAATAGAGTAAGAGACTGATCTCTCTATCTATCTCTCTCTCTCTCTCTCTCTCTATATATATATATATATATTCAAAGTTAAAATTTTACATATAAATTTTTATAACACAAAGTTCTACAATAGCTTGATAATGTAGGACTAAAGCTGTATGTAGTTTATATATATATATATATATATATATATATTATATATGTATATATTATATTGGTGAAAATAATGTCATAGGCACATGTTTATATAAGGTGATTTCCTTTAGGAATCAGTTTCCGTTATCAAACACTTTCTCTGATTTGTTGATAGTCAATTCCCTAATGTAAACCGTTTTTACTTTCTTTATATTTAGATGCACTCCCAAATTAAGTCTTTTCAATTTTATCAGTTTCATTATTTATTTTCAACTGTTTGTCATTTTCGTCCTCTTCTATTTAAAGTGTTTGATTTAGTGAGGTGGAATTATTTAATGTTCGTTAATGAAAGTTTGCAGTTAATTGGTTTTCATTTGCTGCACTTATGGATTTGCTTGGTTTGTCGCTTCTGTTGCACATCAACCTTTTTGGGGTCATTTAGTGCTGAAACACAATATTTATTATAAATGGTACATTGATTGGCTTAATTTTTCTGTTTTATGGCATGTCCAACCTTTCCGAGATGGCCCATTTGTGGCATCCTTGACTGATCCTCCATACATCCCAGCACGATGTGCAAAATACAGCGTCTCCATAGTGAATGACTCTCCGTGTGTGGTGAATCACCACATCCTTTGTGAGGTTAGCCTGTCTATATGAACGGGCATAGACAGAACATTGCAGATCGAAAGAAGTAAACCTTGGACAAAAGTACCTCTATTCTTACGGGTAGTCGTGATTCCTGTGGCAACAAATGGATGCTTCGTCAAAGAGAACATTGAAACTTTGCAGAAGATCTTTCTCGATGATGGGGAAAGTGCACTTCTCCAGTGAATGTAAAAATGATGTAAAGTTTATATTTTTTGTTGAGCCGTATACTCATACAGCCTTGAAGATGCCTTAAGCAAGTACTTGAGTATAATCTCCTAAACCACACATGTGATGACACGAGAAGACAAAAAGTCAGAGTGCATGCCCTTCCATGATGGGTGCACAGAATTTTGTTCTTGAGCATGTGATGAAGCTCTCCGGACTATACACATAATCTAACCACCCTTTTTGGAATCATTTAATCATCATCCATTTGTACCAATGCCATGGATCTTCTTGACTCTCTCCTGGTGATACCAGATCAGGCTGCCCTGTGGCTCCCTGAGACAAAATTCACCTACATTGACGTTTTTTTTTTTTTTTTTTTTTTTTTTTGTAAAACTTAATTATGTTCTACAAAACCAAAAACAAAAACAACAGCCCCTCTCCCTTTCTCCCTCCCCTTTTTTATTTTATTTTTAGAACTTGAAGCATAAATCTTTTACTATAATGACCAGATTCGGCATTAAATAACCCAAAAAGGGTTGATATGCCGTAAAACAAAACTACCAAACCAAAAACGATGATTAAACATTTGAAGATATAAAGAACTTGAAGCATAAAAACTTTTACTATAATGACCAGATTCGGCATTAAATAACCCAAAAAGGGTTGATATGCCGTAAAACAAAACTACCAAACCAAAAACGATGATTAAACATTTGAAGATATAAAGAACTTGAAGCATAAAAACTTTTACTATAATGACCAGATTCGGCATTAAATAACCCAAAAAGGGTTGATATGCCGTAAAACAAAACTACCAAACCTTGACTCTCTCATGCACACTCACTCTATCCTCTACCCCACAAGGTACGTCTTCATAGGTGCATTGTGAGTCCTGTTAGTTGCTTGATGTAAGTTCTGTGCAGTCTCTCTACTGAACTACATCTTTATTTTGGCATCCATAAAAGAACATTGCGAACGATTTCATCCTTAGCCCTCCACTAGTTACCAGCACATCTGGTTCTTCTCTCTCTGATCAAGGCTGAGGAAGTTGTTAGTAGAGCTGCTGGTTTGTAGAATGTCTCCAGGAGATGTTAACAGCAGACATAGCATTCTGGTGTACACATCAAGTTTCTTTTCTAATCGTTTGGTAAAAGAGTCATTTAATACTGAAAAAGGGAACAAGGAAGCCCCCTTTTTTGATAAGCTCCTAGGACTGACTTTCACTCCAGACCTAAAATAAAAGACTTACATCAAATTTGTTAAGGTCGCTGAAAAATGGTTGAGTCATTCCACCGTTCCAGAAAGTACCTCAGTCCTGACACAATCGTATACCTGTATAAGAGACAGATCCATCCTAAGATGAAGTACTGCTGTCTTATCTGGGGAGGTTTCACTTTAAGCACTCTTTCTTGCCTTGACAAAGTGAAAACCGACTTAGCAATCTAGTGGGGGATTATTTCTTCTCTTCTGTTGCTGTAACCCCTTTAACAAAGGAGAGATGTTGCTAGCCTCTTTCTACTTTATCGTTGTGTTCATGGTAGGTGCTAGACTGAGCTCTAATCCTCCTCCCCCGTAAAACATTCACAGCAAGAACTCACCTAGCTACAACCACTGTAAAGAACTCTCTCTGTACCAAAAGCCAAACGGAACTTCCATGAACGAAATTTTCTTTCTTACAACGCGCAATATGTAGAAGAAAATACCACGAGATTGCTTCCCAACCAACTACAACATAGTCGTCTTCAAGTCTAATGTAAACAAACACATGTTGAGCTCTTCTCTTGGGTAATTAATTTCTTTTCAGTAATCTTCTCCCCATTCTACCCATTGTTTCCGATCCTCTCGTGGTAGGATTTATTGTCCGATCAGCAATCCTTTTAACCTGTATCCTCGAGTGGTCCCCAGGCTTTGATAAACGTTGACCCATTAATATAAAAAAATATTGTAAAAGATTTGTTGTATATGATCTATAGAATGTGGGAGAAATTGTTGTTTTATACCTTTCTCAATGGTATTGATGTTTAACTATACAGATACAATAGGATAGGATAGTCTGTGCTTGTATCCATTACACTAATCATGTCCCTTCTCCATTGACTTGCAAATGTGTATACATTCCAAATCAAAGAATAAAATTTTTTATTTCTTTTATTTTTTCGCATTGTTAAATCCCTTTAAACAAATAGAAAATAGTTTCTTATTCGATAAGTAGACACAGTGAAGCAAATAAATTAATTTCTGTCCCAATGTAGTAGAATAAGTGTTTATTACTTTGTGGCTATCATTTTTATGTTAGTGCTGGGTGATAGACCACATGAGTACTTGATTCTACACCAGCATAAAGCTCTCACCCCGCTCTCCCTCACACTCTTGTGTCTGTCGCTTGATCTCTTGTCAATATTATCTTCGGTCTTTATTGTTCTTCTACTTTTCCCCTCATTGCCTCTGTGTTCATTATATGATTGAGTGTATGGTGGGCAATCATTTGTTGTTTTCATTTGTGAAGCGACTATGGCTGTTGACTTCTTGCTGGAAGATCCTATCAAGTGAATGCAATCACAGAGCCACTTGGCCATTTACCAAGAGAACGAATGATTTTACACTCAAACAAGAATGGAAGAAAAGGTTTAAATAAAAAAGGTGGAAGGAAGGGAAAACAATTAACAGATTAAAAAATAGGAAAATAAGCTTAATAAAAATATATATGAAAAGGATGAAAATACAAAACAATGAAATAAATTGTAAGAATATGAAAAACGTTTGTACATAAATTGTAAGAATATGAAAAATGTTTGTACATAAATTGTAAGAATATGAAAAATGTTTGTACATAAATTGTAAGAATATGAAAAATGTTTGTACATAAATTGTAAGAATATGAAAAAAAATGTGTGTACATAGATTGTAAGAATATGAAAAAAAATGTGTGTACATAGATTGTAAGAATATGAAAAAAAATGTGTGTACATAGATTGTAAGAATATGAAAAAAAATGTGTGTACATAGATTGTAAGAATATGAAAAAAGATGTGTGTTCATAGATTGTAAGAGAATATGAAAGAATGCCAGTGATGGAACATAAATTTAGTCTTTGGGGTTGCTGTTTCAGAAAATACAGAGTGTAAAAACTTAACATTTTTATTTTAATTATATATTTTTTATGTTTCGGAATTTTTTAGATGAGAGTTAGTAATTTGTAGAATTATGTATATTCAGACTACTGTTCTCATCTTGGGTGTTTTTATCACAACGTTTCGGCCGATGTAACATCCGACCTTCTTCAGGTGTACCTTGTCGAACTCGGGGAATCTTTCTGTCCAACTCGGGAATCTGGACAGAATTTCGAACGGACCCCTTTATTAAACCACAGTCTGCCATCACTGGAAAGAAGCCTTCAGTAATTCGCAATTCTTTGTATCGCTTACACTGAGGATTGAATCTTCAACCTTAAGATGAATTTTACTTAGTACTATATCCACTGTGCCACGGGTCCCTGCAAGTAAAAAAGAAAAAAACAAATTTCCTATTATAATATTTGTTATAAGTTTTTTTTAAAACTTTTATACTTTAACTTTTACTTTTAAGTAAAACAAACATTTATTATTTGTAAATAAAACAAAAAACGTTTTTAAAGTTAAATATTAATGTTTTAAAAGGAGAAATATATTTAAGTTTAAAATTGATAAAAAATAAATTAAATTTTAAATCTATACAAATAAAAATCATGAAACAACTTCACATCTGTGGTTTTCTCGCGTCAGCGTAACTTTGATAATTAACAATTGAATTATTTTTTATTTACTTATTTGGATATTTGTTCAAATCAAAAATGCAATAGCGTAAAATAGAATAATTAAAAAAAAAATCTTATTTCAAGCCATTTTAATATTTATCGTCTTCACTCGTAAACAATGTTGAAACAATATTGCCAGTTTCCTCCTTTCCTGCATACATCGCTAAATCAGCATCTTATCTTGCTTTCGGCTTGCTTGTTGATTTGGCACCTCTACCTCTTAGCTTTAAATCTAATATATAAAGTAAAGTCTTTTTTTTGCCATGTCTTTTGTGATCAATAGCTTTTTTTACTACACATTACATAAAACAATCTGTTTCGTCAGTCATATAAGGCAAATATGAGTTTGTGTTGTTAAAAATATTATTTTCAAACGATTTCATCAGTTTAAAAAATATTTAATCCTGATCAATATTTTATTTTTTATTAGTCAGAAATAAGAAAAGCAAGAGTTATTACAGTCAGAAGTCCTAATACCGCTACCCAAATCAACATCTACTCATTTAATAACGATAATTTTTTTCGATCTTTACTAGTTAAAAAGAGAGAAGAAATCTTCTTTTTTCCTTTTTGCTTTTCTTCTCTCTTTTCTTTTGTTGCCTTTGGATGACAGGGGTAAAGGAATAAAGTAAAGAGAGACAGAGCAAAGGAAGACAGAAATAATGACATCTCTTGTGCTTTTAATCAACATTCGACTGTGATCATTATCATATTCGGTTTAATGTACGTTTTACATGCTGGCATTCAGGCTTTGAGAAATTTACTTCCAAGCTAACCTATCTCTGGCCAGGTCTTTCTTTCTCTCAGGTTTATTATCACTTCTGCCCATATTTTCTTAACCTGCTACCTCAACTGTTCTACATCTACTAACCCAAGAACTCTCATCCATTCTTTCAATGTGGCCATAGCATCAAAGTCTACTCTTCTGCATACATCTCCCTATACTGTTCAGATTTAATCTTCCTCTGAGGGCATAACTAAGCCTGTCTTTAAGACTCATATTAAACATCCATTGTATCATTCTTAGATGATTTCTCTCCATAGAAAGCATGTCGTCTAGTCAGGTTTCACTTCATACATCATCACACTGCATACACATGCCTGATCAACAGTAGTAAGGTTCTGCTGATTAGTATGGCAGAAGTTTACTGAAATTACTCCATCAACACTTAATTCTCGCAATTATACTTGCACATGCTCCACACTGTGCTCCAATGGTATCACCAAGGTAACAAAACTTCTCGACAACCTCAATAGCTTCACCATCCAAATATACTTTCTATGCATCTGAGTTTTCATCCAACTACATTGTTTTACACTTCTTGCACACAAATTGGTTATCCTCTCAACCTACCAGTAATTCCACTGCACTTCTTGTGTACCCAATGCTTACAGTTACCACAAAAAAATTGAATTGAACCCAACTCCCTTTCCACAAACTGAGCAGGGAAAGTTTCCAACACTACAACCACTGATCATCACTTAGATCTTAATAACATTGACTTTCAGGCCTTTACTTTTCATAACATTCTTTCAAGTCTTTAACTTAACAAGTAGGTCGTCCATGATTTCACAAAAGTACTAAATCATCAGTATACAACATCTATTGCAGACAACGTATACGGAACTCACTGAACAATGCTTCTAAGACACAAATAAAAAGCAACGGACTCAGTACAGAACTCTGATGTACTCTTACTTTAACATTAAAGCTGTCACTAAATGTGCTGTTAATTCTTACACGACTTTGCCTATATCTGTACATTGCTTCAACAACCTTCACCAACCACATGTTTGCCCCCTAGTTTATGCAAAGCCCACCAGACAACCTTTATTGGCACTCTGTCAAAAGCTTTCTCCAGATTCACAAAGGCAAGATACAGTTTCTTGTTCTTACCAAGGTACTTCTCTTGGATTTGTCTCTGGATAAATATAGCAATTTGTGTTTTAGAAGCATTGTTCAGTGAGTTCTGTATAGGTTGTCTGCAATAGATGCTGTATACTGATGATTTAGTACTTGCCTGTGAAATCATGGACAACCTACTTGTTAAAGACTTGGAAGAATGTTATGAAAAGTAAAGGTCTGAAAGTCAATGTTATTAAGATATATAGAAAAAGTGTTAATTTGACCAGGCATAAAACCAAATTACATTTCGTCTATACTTATCTGACTTATTTACTGCTTAAGTATTCTCTCAATCATTTTCAGAACATGAGCTGTTAATTTTAAGCCTCTATAATTACCTCTATCAAGTGCTTCCACTTTACCCTTGTACTAACTTCCCAGTCTTTCGGAATTACCCTTTTTTATGATCTGATTTGTCAAGTCTATGATAATCTCGATGCCTGTTTCATCTGCAGTCTTCAACATTTCTGCAACAACGCCTGAAGGTCCTCCAGCCTTACGCTTCATCTTACTCACAACTTCCCGTATGATTTTGTTCTCAATTTTTATAGCTGAACAAGATACTGCTTCGTAACTTCTAGACTTGCATGATACAATGAAAACTCAGTATTCAATAATTTATCATAGTGGCATTTCCAAGCATCCCTCTTGTTTTGTTCATTTGTTGTTGACACTCCATTGTCATTTCGAATGCACTTCTCTCCAACAGTATCCATATTTGTCTTTGCTATCTGTTTAGCTATTCTGAATACTTCATTCTTTTGGTTATCCCTTCGTAGTATATCTGCCAGCATCCTTCTTGGCTTTGTATATTGCTCTTCTTGCTTCTCTCTTTGCCACCAGATACATATCCTTATTCACTCACCCTTTTTATCCACTGACTCCTACGCTCTTGCTTTTCTTTGACATATGTCTCAACTTTCTAATTCCTCCACCATGTACACCTATGCCTTGGAAGTTCTTCCGTCCACCCACAAGTTTGGTCTGTTACCTCAAACAGTGCATATTTCAGCATCTTCCACACTTCCTGTAGTGGATCTGATAGCCGAACGCTCCATCACTTGGTCCCTAAACTCGTGTTTCATGTATTCTTCATTCAACCTCCACACCTTTTTTCTGGGGATAAATTTTCTCTTCATCTCATGAGCTTTCTTCAGGATGAAATTGCAAATAACCGGTTTTTGCTATGTCACAATTTCTTCACTAAGTATTATTTTCACATCACTGAAGAGCTTTGTCCTTTTTCCTAACCAGCAGATAATCTACTTGAGTCTTTGATGTACCAGATTCATACATAACGAGATGGTTTTCCTTTTTTTTTAAAAAACATGTTAGCACCCAATATCTCCACTGCAAGACCAACTTGTAAAATTATTTCTCTTTCTGTATGTTTATCACCATATCCATGTCCTCCATGCACACCCTTACAATCACCAGGGGTCTTTTTTCAACATGATCATTCAAACCTGTGAGAAAAAGACAATTGATTCATGGCTCTATCGCTACCATACTTAAAAACAAAGGTTACGGGGCATAAATATTTCTATTCTAATTTTGTCCTATAATAAGCTTAAACATTTCAAATTACATGTTTTGTTAATTTTTTATTTTAACATAGTTCACCCCAAAATAGGTAAGTTGTCATTGTAGATGTAAGTGGCTACTGAGAATTAGGGTAAAATTTTAAAATTTTTTTATTTAAAAAAATTTTTTTTTTTGGGGGGGGGGGGGGGGGGGTCCTAAATTAGGAGGTGTGCAGCAAGATGCTTGTTCACACTAGTTTTAAATTTCTGCATGTCGGTACAGTCGAGGAAACAGGAACAGAGAGGGAGTTCCAAGGGCCGGCAGCATGAAGAAAGAAGCTATTATAGTAGAAGGCTTTCCAACAGTGAATGGATATGATTTAGCTGATTGTCAGGTTGGTTGAATGTATTTACGTCGAGGGTTGCACCAGAGCAGCACGTCCATTGGAGTGCATTCCATTGAAGTACTTGTAAAACAGGCATAAGAATGCAACATTGCTGCGATGAGACATGGGATGCAGCTTGATGGATAGTGAGGAACCTATTAGATTAGAGACTCTTTTTTGAACCTGGTCTAAGATAGAGAGACTAGTGGATGGTGCACCAGCCCAGATGTGACAACAATACTCGATGCATGGGCAGATGGTGGGTTTGTAAAGATATAGAATACTATCAGGTGTGAAGTTTTCTAGCACAGTAGAGGGAGCCCACTTTCTTCACATCAGCCTTGGCCATTACACAGATTGTTTCGTTTTTCTGTAATCTATGTACTGAAAATTAGGACCCCAGGTTATGCTGGGTAGCCCTGCTAGTTATAGATTTTAAACTAAATTATAGATGCTTCGGTTTCACATCACCTCTAAATGAGCCACTAAATATAAGACAGACATGACATTTTAAGTTAAGCTAAAACTAAGTAGGGTGGATATAATTTTTGATCTTGAAGATATTACTAGAAAAGAGTATTAATTTACTCCTCTCCAGGAGTTAGGCACAAGGCCAGTTTTTATCTTACTCCCACAAGTAAGATGTGACCCAAGGTCGGGTCGGGAAAGTGGGGTTTAAAAATTGCCTGGGCAGCTCCGTCGGCATTCCCCGGTAGGGGCGCCTCAGGCAGTAAGCAATAAACTTACTCCTCCCCAAAGAACTGCACAGGACAGACCCATAGACCGGCGTAAATCAAGCCCCAGAGGCCAAGACAATACCAGTCGGAACAGACACTACACTTTGATCTTAGCCAAAAGGCCAAGAAGTGAGAGAGAAAAGAGTAAACAAAAATTAAAACTCTCAAATTTATAAATCGTAAATTTGATGAGTTTAAGGAAAAAAAAAATTCAAGTAAAAATTGCAAACATAAAACCTTTTATTTTGATTTGGTGAGAAAAAATTTAAAAATTATTTTAATTTCTTTTATTCTTTTTTTTTTTTTTTTTTTTTTTTTTTTTTTGATTTCTAAGAAATTAATTTCTTATACTCTTACATTTTTTACAAATTGATATTGTATCGTTAGAATATAAGAAAAGAAAAGAATTCAACAATTATTCTGAAGTGTAGGAAACATCTTCCCAGTTAAAAATGTTTTAAAATCACTGAATGCAAAGAAAGAAAACATTTTTTTTTTAAATGTTAAGTGTTTACAAAGGTTTTCTTCTTTTGTATTAAGCCACTAATCAGTATTTCAGTGTGAAAATGCTGGGAACTTTTGCACACACCTAAGATATTCGTTATCCTAGAGTCGTGCTGCCAATGTTTTATTATTATACTAGTTGTATCTATCCCGCGTTGCCCGGGAATCCGTATTCACGCGCGTGCACACACAGTTATTTGATCAGATAATTTTATTAACAGCAAAGAGAAGAAACAAGATATAAAACTGCTTTTTGTTTTTTTTATTTACAATATTAAAACAAAAATAAAATTTTAATTACAGTGGGGTGTTTTAATTTGTATATTACAAATTTTTAGAATCTGAAACAATTTATTTATTACTTTTTTTTTTTTTTTTTTTACAATTATTTAAAATAAATTAAGTAGTTAATCGATTTTTATCTTTAAAACTTTACAAATCCTGTTCATTCCTATTTATACACACGCGCACAATATTTGATCAAATATTTTTCCTATTAATAGATTAGCTGTCCCTACTCAGTGTTTCCGGGAAGTTTTTTTACTCTCATATTTGTCCCCTCCCTTTCTTTCTTTTAAATTATGCTGTGTTTGTCAACACTTTTTTTATTTTGACTAGGATTGTGAAAGTTAAATCTAATTATTATGGTATTATGGTTAAATTGTTAATTGAAAAAAATTGTGGTAAAATTATAACTAATTTTGTTAAAGTAATGTTGTTTTTATCTTCATTTATAAAATTATTGGTTTTCAGAACTTTCCATCTTTTTTAATACATAACAATTTGCTAAAGATTTTATAGCAAAAAATGACTTCCCACCCGATAGTTTAAATGCTTTCAAATTTCGAAGTGTAACAAAGTAATTCGTTCTTTTTATTTCACAAAAATTAAAATGTCTGCCTTGTTTCTTAATAAAAATTAAAAAAAAAAAAAGGAATGCATTAAATTTTTAAGTAAATTATTTTCTGAATGTGACTTATAAAAAAGTTATTTTTGTTATTTTGCACTAATGCATTTTTTTTTTTTTAAACACGTAAACACATCTCGTTGGTATTGTTTTCCCAGTTCTTTTTAAAATCAGGTACTTAGAGGAATGATCACATGAAAGTTGCCAACATCCACACGATGCTATGGAACTAACATAAATTGAACTTAGCACGCCCAGATGAATCAGTCTACATCGGTAGCCACTCCACCACAGCCACTCTCCTTTGATTTCAATAATTAAGGCATTAATAGTAAATTAATAAAATTGTCACACAATTTTATTTACAGAGGAGTTCAGCTCCAATACGAGAGTTTTTAATCTGGAATCAATTAAAGATGAAAGTAATTTTTGGCAGACTCATTTCGTTTTGATTTTGTGAAATAAACGCTTAATTTTACTAAAAAAAAACAACAAAAAAGTAACATTTAAAAAAACTATACTAATAAGATACATGTCTGTCTGTCTGTCTATCTGTGTCTCTGCAAACTACTTTCAGGCTATTAGACACGAGAACGTGAAATTTGGTAGGCATTATCCTCTACTTGTGCAAATTTTTTCTAAGGGGAACATACTTATACTTTTTTTTATAAATGGAATCTCATTGAAGCATGAAACAAACACTCAAATTCATTTAATTTATTTTTATTTTGAGATGTAAACTAAAAAAGTAAGAGAATTCTACAGATTCTTAAAGTTTAATAACATTTCAATCATTTTAAGAGCCTTTTAACTAGAAAAATAAAAACTTTCCGAGACCATAACTTCAGTTGTATAAGCTCTATCTTTGAGTTTTCACAAGTACAAATAATGATTTTTATTCCTTGATAGGAATAGTCAACTAAAACAATCTATTTTGTTTTTCTTGAAATATATTCTTGGAAATAAAATTCTACCAAGTGTTTTACAAATGGATTAGATTGGTATAGGTTAATTTCTTTTTTATTTTTATTTTTTAATCCTGCAAGTGGCGTTTTAGGACGAGTTAAAATAACCTGATTAAGTCTCTTTATGGTTTCTTTACCTTTTAGAATGAGAGAAGGCCAGAGAGATGAATATTTAAAAAAAAAAACAAAAAAACTATTCAAATTTTATTTTATTTTTTGGATCTGATCTCTTGCACTTATTAAAGAGAACCCTAAGTAACTATTACCCCCCCCCCCCCCGAACCGTCATCTATTGAACTCAAAACCTCTGTTCACTCAGAAGACTGTTTAATTCAGATGCTTTAATCCACTAAGCTGTTTCTTCTGTTTCCTTTAAAATTTTACTTCCTTAGACACTAGCAGGTCTACCCAGCTTTGTAACATACTTCTATTAAAACTTCTATCTTCTCTTACATAGTCTCTCTCTATCTTTCTCTTTTTCCCCTTCCTCCATTTCCCCTTCCTCTCCCATGCCCTCTCTTTCTCCTCCGCCCAGCCCATTCCTCTCTCTGAGCATACACGCACACATACCACTCTTTTTTATATAGATTCCTGGAGGGATTAGTCCATATTTTCTTTCCAAATTAGTACATGAGAAAACAGAACCTCCCTCCCTCCTCTGACAAAACCTGACCTCGTTGAAAGAAATAATAATTTCTTTCAAAGTTTTGATATTATACACCCGGGGCAATGCCAATCAAGAATATACCAACTTTGTGGGTGTTTGTTTTGTCGTTTTTTATGTTTAGCTGGACATACAGACAGACAACTGCCCTTTCTATAATAGATTTCCGTTTGTTTTTAATTGTTCAATAAAAGAGATCTAGTAATTCTTGACTGAAAGAGAAAAATATTTTGTCTAGAATTCACCGAATAAGGTGCTTGTCATATGTAATAGAATTTATTTTAGGGAAGAGTCCTCAGTTCTACCCTGTTATGACACTTCCGTATGCCATAGATTATCCAACACGTGCAGTATTAAAAGACCAAAAGTAACTGCTGATTTCTGGTGCAGACACCTCTTGCAATTTTCTGCCAAATCATGTTCGTTGATGATCGCCACTGGAACTACAACTCTATCTCTAAAAATCTACTATCGAACCATGTATGGAGTATTGTTGTCATATTTGGACTGGTGAATCTCTCTCGCATTTGAGACTCTTTCTTCTTCTCTGCACCCTCTCTCTCACAGATGTGATGTTGCTAGTCTCAGTTGATTCTGTAAATACTATTATGACATGTGTTATTCAGAATTGTGTTATCTATTCTCTGCTTCCTTTATTACAGCTCGTTTGACTCGTCGGTCTAGTGGTTTCCATAAATTCGCTGTTCTGATACCTCATTGTAATACAGCTTCCTATTTCATTAGCTTCTTTTCAAGAACTACAGGCTTGTGCAACTCTTTTCCTCCTACCTATAGCCTTGGCCTTTTCAAGACTAAGGCCAATAGGCATCTCCTGTCTTTGCAATAATCATTTTTCGTTTTTTCTTAATTTTTTTTTACTCCTTACATCTAGTGACTTCATGTCTTGTCTGGAGAGATTTCCATAAAAATAAAATATGAAAAAATAAAGGGATTCTTTATCGAGGTTTTACTCCTCTATATCCGGAATTTGAATCACGATTGGTTAGCCATCTTGTGCGACCTTTCTCAAGAATGCAGTGCATAGGCTGCCATGGTTCTGGATGTGGTGCAATCCATAGCAGAAGCCGGCTCAACCTGACCCGGATAAAAACCATTACAACAATAACAACAATAGGGTGAGTGATGTAAAAGTTACCAATGCAGATTATAAAATTTAAAAAAAAGAGTTTTAATCTCGTTGGATCTACCATGTTCTCTTGAGCACTAGTGTAACATGGTATGGGGTATTCTTTGATCCCAGACGGCAACAAAACATCTCTGGCTGGCGTTTGTTCTGGAGTCATGTCCTGTTCTATTCTGTCAACATATCGCAAATTGCTCTGTGAATATTTACGTCTTTCAGCTTTCTTCTTTTTCTTTCTGGTAACTGTAATAATGGGAAAAATAAAAAATAAAAAACAAATCATGTCATTATTTGCTTCTGTAGTTTAGTTTCAGCAATTTACAGCAAGATGAGCTGCAATTTCTTGACACCCCCCTGTAGAGATATTGGAATTCGAAAAGACATTTGTTCATTTTGAAGTCGTACATCCAAAACGCAGAATCAATCTCCCTTCTATGCCACACACTTCCTCCCATGATGTCATATCCTGCAACTTAGTCATAATTCTAGTCTATTAACTTCTAATGGAATTTTCCACTGCTCTAATTTTATGCCTACTCTATCCATGTGTGGAAAACAACTGTTTTTGATATTGTTTTCACACACCCACGCCTCTGATCTTGCTATGAAAGTACCATTGGAAAATATATAAAAACTAGATATGTCTCTAACTATGAGTAAAATAGAAGCCATTAATAAATCCTTTCCTATTTCATAGGTATTGTGTATTGTGTACATAAAGGGTTGATATATAATAAAATAAACCCTCTAGCTGTTATACATTACTCCTTAGTTTTGGGGTCTTGAAATGAGAATTTGTTCTTAAAAAAAATATGTACTCCAAAGAATTTTCTTTATTGCAGCTGGGAATTTGCTAATAGAACTGTATATGTGTGGTTAGCAAAGTTACCCCAGCCAGGAATGGATCCAGAAAGTGTGGTTTGAGTTGTCCCCCTTTGCAAATTGGCTGTTTGGAGAATTTGAAAGCTAGATGGCTCTGGTTGACAGTCAATTTGCATAGGTGGGGCAATAAGTAGTATAAAAACTGTACTCTTTTCATTGAGCTTCTAAAGAGCGGTAGGGAGAGCAGAGTGAGGCTGAAAGAGGAGACTGAAGTACAAAGAATTGTTCTTGAACTATTGCTTACCGATTGGACGTTAAAAGAGATTAACCACTGTGGTTTGTCACCAGGTTTTTTTTTTTATTTGTCTTCACGGATTGACCACAATATGTGTTTCATTTATGTCAGCAACGAGATAGTAACTGCCTTCCAAGTTTTTTCATAGTTGTGTGGTTATCTTTGGTATCATATGATATTTTTACCTTTTGAAATGAAGTTGTTTTTTCTTTCTTTTAGCTTACTTTATCAACTGGTTGGTAGGTTTGATTTTAAAGGTAATTGGTTTCTCATTGCATTCATGTGCTAAGCCCTTAAGACATAATGTTATATGAGCGTATACTCCGGAAAGAATGACGGAAAAAGTATGCTCTGCTAGTGTTCACACTAATATTCATATAATATAACATTTTAATCGGTCAAGTGCAAAAAAAATGCTAATAAAGAAAACATCGCTGGCTGGAAAATTTTAAAAATGAGAGAAAAAAATTGTGCTTTTGTATCATTGGGGGCAGATGAAATTTTCATTTCTAATTTAGAAGAGTCAGTTGAAAGGGGAGATAATTCAAACTGTTAACCCATAAGGAAAATCCAGAGAATTAGTAAGAAAATAAATTTAAAAAAGGGTACTTATGCAGTTAACGGACCGGGCTGAAATAATAATATAATTCAGAAAGCCATACTTAACATGGGGAGGTGGGCTTTGCTAACGATCCTGTACTTTCACCTAACAATTTAATAAAAAGAATAATTATCAACCTCTCATCTCCTCATGTTAAGAATGGCTTTCTAAATTATAGCGTTATTATTTCAGCCCGATCCGTAAATGTATAAGTACTCTTTCTTTATTTTATTATTAATTTTCTGGATTTTCCTTATGGGTTATGGTTACAACAACAACAAAAAACAGTTTGAATTATCTCCCCTTTCAACTGACTCTTCTAAATTAAAGATGAAATTTCATCTGTCTCCAATAATATAGAAGAACCAAAAAAAACACATCAATCAGTATAGAAAGAAGGAAAAAAAAG
Source organism: Sepiola atlantica (assembly GCA_963556195.1). Classification (NCBI taxonomy): domain Eukaryota; kingdom Metazoa; phylum Mollusca; class Cephalopoda; order Sepiida; family Sepiolidae; genus Sepiola; species Sepiola atlantica. Next base: position 74,917,184 of record OY744530.1, read on the forward strand.
AAGGAAATGGTCTTATTATGGAAATAGTGAAGAATTTCTTTCCGAGTTGATTTTAGACAGTAGGAGGGGGGGGGAGGTGGAGAACTTGCTATTTGCTTTCTCCTTTTCCCTTAAATACTGATTTCGTCTGGCAGTTTTTTACTTGCTAAATTTTGTGTGACAGGGCGGATATATATTTATTAATATGTATGCAAATAAATACACACTGGTCTCTATTATAGAACAAAGGATGGCACTAACCACCTGGGACTTGATAGATTACAAATGACCCGATTTGAATTTATATAAGGTGGTTGAGCCGTGTGTGTGTGTGTGTGTGTGTGTGTGTGTGTGTGTGTGTGTGTGTGTGTGTTTAAGAGAGACATGAAACAAATACAGTTTAAAAGCTGATGGCCATTATTGATTTTGTTTGTTTTTCATTAGAAAATGTTTGAAGAGCCGGGAAGAAAAGAAAATAACAAGTTTAAAGTTCTTTATTTTTAATCACTTGTAATTTCATTAATAGGATGTTTTGTACGACGGAGGGGGGGTGGAGGGAAGAGAAAAAAAAGACACATTTTCAAAATTAAATTACAAAAGCAAACTTTGCTTTCTTTAAGACTAAATTGAATTTGTAGAAAATATTATTGCTTAAAAGCAAAAAAAAAAAGCAAAAAAAGCAAAAAAATCCTATTTGTTCTAAGGGCTGTGCACTGCAAACACTTGAAATGTCATCAACTGCCTCATTTAAAAAAATTAAAAAAAAGATAAAACAAAACAAACTTTCTATACATCAGATCGTTGGAAACTAAATTTGTTCATTAATAAGTTCTCAAAAAGGGTTAAAAGAACCACCACTTCCTGAGAAAATAAACTTTTATAAACAGATTATGATCTTTTTCAGAGAAGCACTTGAAATTATGCAAACTTGGTTATCTTTAATGCCATTAGATATTAAAATTAATAAAAAAAAACAAAAAACATTGATATATTTTCTTTATTGATTTTGGGGGATCTGCAGGAGTGTATTTAATTCGTCTTTATTAGAAATCCTGAAGTAAAAACTGGATTGAAACTAAGTTAAGTTTACACTAAAACAAATACAGGAAATAAATGTTATCTTTTATTCAATAATATTGTAATTTCATCTGATATATAACATTTAAAAAAAATCAGTAAAAACTTTAAAATTTAATGCTAAATCTGAAAAAAAATAAAAATTATGCTAGATAATGCATTAAATTTTTTATTGTAATCGTTTATATTTCAGTTATACTTAATAATTTAAGCGTGCCCATCACTGAATTCTGACCCCCATCCCATTCTGACACTTAAAGGGTGGTCAATCACATCACTGCATACAACGATTGCTTAGTTCTTGATTCACATTTAATATTGCATATGTTGTGATAAAAGTTTTGTAAAAAATCATCAAGCAAAACTGAAATTGTATAGTGCACTGGGGAATATATATATAAAAAGTGAACTGTTGGATCACCCATTGAATTACGGTTAGATCATTTGAATCGGGGGGGGGGGGGGGAGTTTACAACGCCAATTCAATGTAAAAAAAATATAGACAAATCAAAAATTAGTATCTATCTTCTTGCTATATTGCAACCCCCTTCTGTTAAATAATATTACTACCTTTGGGGATATTCCCCTTTCAATTTCAGTCTTTTTATTCTTTTCTTTATAACTTTTGACTGTTAATAAACAGAGAGAGAGAGAGAGAGAGTGAGGGAAACGAGAGTGATAGATACCATATAAAATAAAAATAAGGAGTGTCAAACAACATATAGTGAGAAAGGGTGTGATTGATAGATAGAATCTTAGTAAGAGATTGGTCACTTGATGAGTTAAGTGCAAATTGCGGCTAATTAAAATGGAAGTTTGTTTTTTTCCATATATAACTCAATCCCAAAAATGAGGAATATTCTAGCATGAATGTTGTGTGATTAAACTATATAGGAAAAAAAATCCTTAGAGAAAACAAACATTGATTAACTCGGCTTTTGTAGTATAATAATAGATATATATATGGCACATAGACGAAAGGTAATTTAGTTGAACAACCATATTATGTATTCAAGATGGCTACTGTCAATTATGAAAATTAGATTGAACTAGTTGGCATATTTTGAAAGCATATCGAATATGCAACAACATTAATATGCATAAAGTGTCCATCGTCAATAGTCCAAGTGATATTATCATCCTTAATTATAGCATATCTGTTGAACTACGATATGAAAAAAGATTTGATGTCGAAAGCATTAAAAACAAATGTACATTAAGTGGAATTGGCCTTTTATAAAACCATGAACAGAAATCAGTTGTCTGTTTAACGGCAATGCTGAAACACAACCACTCTTGTAAATACAATTGTTACATACTCAAATAATTGTCACTGTGCTGACTTCTACGTTATCATTTAGCTCCCAAAAGCTTATGTAATCATCAATTGTCCAATTAAAATCATACCTTCTCCTCTTGCTGGGCACATGTGCTGCTATCTTCCGAGGACTGAGGCCAATTTCGTAGCATTCATCAAAACCATTTCATGCTTATACAAATTAATTTTGTAATTAATTCAACACTTCTTAAAAAAGAGGAATGATTTAGTCAATCGGTTGCACCTTGATCATTTAGTGAGTTGCACAGTCAGTGAAGGGGGCGGAGAAAGATGCTTATTTCATAAGTCCATGCTTAGATATTTTCACGCTTGTCAGACCATCTTAAAACACATCTGGTCGAGAAAAGCTTTCACACCAAACTATCCAATTATTATCTACCACAACTCTTCGTAATTATGTCTGACGTAATATCCGGATAATTATCAGTGATTTCCTTTTCCCACGATTTTAGCTTATACAATAAGGTCACCCGTTTGAACTCTAATGCCTAGAATATATTTTGTTTACACATGAGGCTAGATCCGCTTAAAAAAATATATTTTAACTAATATACTAGCTAAGGTACCCACCAATAATTAACACAATTATTGCAGTACAGTTTATTGAATAAAATAAAGGAAAATTAGTATTACATGACGACAATAGATTTGAACATCGCATAGTCTGGGATGGTATCCATAATACGTTATTTTTTAAATTTTGCTTTTGTTTTCATTAATAAACAGATTATTGATTAAAAAGAAAAACAAAAAAGAATCCAATAAGATAGTAAATAAATAAGATAAATTACTTCCGCACATAAGGAACACTGCCAAAGAGACTTATTACCTTCTCCAACTGACAATTATCATTAATTTAAAAAAAAAATTTTTTTTCACATCTTAAAAGTTAAGATGGAGCCTTGTAAAGCTATTTCAATCAATCAATTTTATTGGCAAAAAAATAGAATAGTGCAGCAAACCATGTAAAAAGACAGAAGATATTGTATCTATATACCGCCTGAGTGTTTGTCAAAGGCAACTTTAAAACTGGATATGTTAGGCATCATCACAACCTCCTCTCACAGGCTGTTCGAGGGTGAAGAAACACTGACAGAATGCTGCTTTTCTTCTGTTGAGATGAAAGCAGTGATGGTACATTTTCTGCAGGTGATTGCAGAGACCGCAGCTGCTTCTTCTTTCATGTGAATCCGATGATTCTGGTGTTGGCATTAGTTTCCCCAATGTTTTTCTAGTTAATAATCTTTCTGGAAAGACATCGGGTACTTACGAGAGGGACCATGAGAAGGTTGCCAACATCCAAGTGAAAGTGGTAATGTGGAACCGACTGGATTCGAACTTGGAACACCCAGGTCTTCAGTCCGTGTCGATATCCACTTAACCACCGTCACCTCCCAGACCGCAACTAAATGTTATGGTGAAAAACTCCTCTAAAGGTAAATTTAGATTACTGTTGATGATGTTGTATAAAAGAATTAGGTCCCCTTACATCCTTCGCTGCTCAATTTAGGACAGGTTTAGTCTTTTTAACTGTTCTTTGTAAGTAAGCGTGGAGAATCTTGTAACCATCTTTGTTGCCAACCATTGAACAGGCTCCAGGTGTACAATATCTTTTTTGTTGCTTGGATGGCATACTCAAGAATGGACTGTACTAAGGTTATGTATAAGAGACACGTATATGTATTTCAAGTACAAGTAACTATTTCTATTCCTTGGTATGCATAGTTAAGTTCACTGATCTATTTTTATTTCTTGGAATATATTCCTGGAAATAAAATTTTACCAAGTGTTTTCCAAATGGATTAGAGCACATTTTATTGGTATAAGTTCAATATGTTTTTGTTTGTTTGTTCCTTCCTTTAAATCTTGCGAGTGGCTTTTTAGAATGATTTAAAAATAATCTGATTAAGTCTCTTTATGGTTTCTTTACCTTTTGGATAGGAAAAAGGTAAAAGATGAGATTCTGGTTAAGAGTTTATAAAGAAGACCTTCAAGTCTTTAATTAAACTCCTGCTTAGCCTGCATTGAACCAGAC
>OY744530.1:74926613-74994113 GCA_963556195.1 Sepiola atlantica
CAGAAACTACATAAGACTCATCCACAAAGCTGATATATTCTTTTTCAGCATTGCTCGGACAGAATATGGACACATTTTATTTGTAATAGTCATTCAGCAGGAACAAAAATAGTCAAAGAGGGATCGACATTGAGTCAATTTTTGTTATCCCCCCTCCCCCCCCCCCCAATTGACTCCTGGTGTTAAATAGTACTTGTGATAGAGAGATAGGGGTAGAGAAAAAGAAGGGAGTTTTTTTTAAAGATGTTCCACACTTTCTAACTCTTATTTTGTTGTCCATTTTAAATAAATACCAAGTTTAATAATATTGCCATAGAGGTCAAGGCATATGAAAAATTTAGCCCTTGATAAAATCTTTCTGCAAAGTTTAGGGATGCTTCACTCCCCCCCCCCCCTCATGCTAAATTAATACAATTTACATCATTTCTCATGAGAAAAAGAGGAGCCATGAAATGAATTAAGTCTTAATTATAGATGTTCTGATGTATTTGTAAAAAGAAGAAAAGAGAAAAGTAGTTAAGGAAGAAACAAGAGAATAAAAATACAAAAGAAATTGATTGAAGGAGGAGGAGGAGGTCAGAGAGAAAAAAAAACTTGATAGGGAAAGGGGGGTAGGTAGCAAGGTAATAACATTGTATATTAAGTATAGACTAATTTCCGGATCAGGTCAGCCTACCCCTTCACTCTCCCCCTCCTTCATCAAGACCACTACTATTTCCTCAGTCTGTCATATTCTTGATCTGAAAGGACATGTGTTTCCCCTCCTTGAAATGTCACATGCACCCCAGCCCCACAACTTCTTTGAACATGACCCATCGGTTGAACTTTTGACATTCCATCAACTAGAAGAATTTTACTTGGAGTTCCCATATTTCTTTAGAGTGTGAGGCAGTTATGTACCAAAAGAAGATAGGTCCATCAAATATTTTGCAACTATTTATAACATTTGTTTAAGTAAATCGGTGTTCTATATATTTTAACTAGAAGAATACCCGTCCCAGTACTGGTAAAAGCAATTCTCCAAACAGAACAGTTTATCACCACTTTCATGTCTACTTACAATGAGTAAAATCAAGATATATTGATACTAAATCTTATGTCTATAATCCTTATTCCAATTTTGATCAAAATCAATTACATGATTGGTTTGTGGTTGAGCACTCTGGTAAGGAAGATCGCTAGCTGCCATTAGCGATAATGCATTGCACTCTGTAAAAAGAACAGTGTAACTCAGCAGCTGATAATTCATGCACATTTTCCTTACATCGCAGCTTGTGCTGATAATGTAGCGGGTCAGAAGTCAAACTGTTGACAAAGCGATCGTGTTTTAATCTAAGCTTGAATGGCTTACTTGTCTGGCTACACTGAAGAGATGTGATGCAGTAAAACAGTGTCGAGGACTAATATATATATATATATATATATATATATATATATGATATTATACAGTAATATCCTGATAAGTCATTCATACCTACAGTCTGAGAAGGGATGGGAAATCTTGCCTGTTTCACTAAAGAATACATGTGTTTCGACTTAAGAACAAAGCACATGTCTCTCTAACTTGCTTGCCCCTCTTTCTCTTTAACTCACCTCCTTCTCTCTTCCTAACTCGCCCCCTCTCTCTAACTTCACCCTCTTCTCTCTCTCTCTCTCTCATATGCGCTATTCCTCTTTCTCGAACGCGCTCACCCTTCTCTCTCAAGCGCACTCCCCTCTCTTTTTCTCTCGAGCACACGTGCCTCCTTTCTGAGCATATGTCTTGTGATATATATAATGTTATCTTTTCCTCTTCACTTCTTCCTTTGTGCACAGACATTTTGTGAAAAACACCATTAATAAAACAATTGCTGCTCTGATGGGACACGCCTCATTGCTGCTCTTTAATTAAAGTAATTAAAAATTAATATTTGATTCTTGACTTGAAAGTTTTTCGCAGAAAACGCAGCTTGCTTTCTAATATTAGCATTTTGTCTAAGTATGTGTGGACTTTTTAGAAATTAAGATTCGTCGTAAATTGCCCTCCAAGTTGCGGTTGATTGATCTGAAAATAAGAGTTTAGGTTATTTTGATCAATCTTTTATTAAGGTGATGTAATTAAGCTACAAGAAAGAAGAAAACTCTTCTTTTTTTTTTATTTATTCATTTGTTTTCATTCACATTTTAATTTATTTATTACCTGGTTATAGGTTTCTTTTATTTATCATCTGGTTATAGGTTTTGTTAAATAAGTAATCTGTCATTATTGATGGTAGTTCATTCAGGGCTGAAGAAGAAGAATTATTTTTCTTTGTTTCCTTTTTTGCAAAGGACTTTTTCTGAAACCTAGCAATTGTAGCCAAAAGGAAGACAAAAGTCTTGTTCAAGTTGAAAGACATACAATAATTATGATAGTGCAATACAATTCAATTGTAGTTATACAAGTCACATCAAAAACAGAAAATAAAGCATTCCCAATAATCAAGTTACGGCAGAAAGATAGACCGATTGAATCTAATATATAAAGTAAAGCCCGTTTTTGTCATTAACAGCTTTCTTCCTACGAAATCAATATTTGATCTCATTCTTAAGTTCTTCTGGTAAATCATTGCCGTATGTTAAGAATAAAACGTAATTTAATTCCTTCCAGAAATCTTTTTTGTTCAGGTCGGTATCATTTTCAAATAATCACCATAAAAAAGGAGTGGGGACTTAACTCTGTGTTTGTCCATACAGAGTTACTTACTTTTAATTGGAACAAAAAATATTTAGGAAAAAAAAAAACTGACATAGTTTTTAAAATAGAAAAGCAAAACAAATTGCTAGTAAATACACTACCGGGCAATCCTGCGTCAGTACAGCTAGCGGTAAATAAGACCAGATAAGTACAAACAAATGGCAATAAATCCATAAACAGTTTTGGTAAATGTTGGCATCTAAAAACTGTACTCTTTAACTCCAGTTAGAGAAAGAAAAATAGTTTTAGTTCCGTTGACATTCTGTTTAATAACAAATTGGCATGTGTGCGCAAACCTAGAAACTTTCAACCATAAGTTTGAAATCATTTATACATTTTAAACATTTTATAGTTTTTACGAGAAAAAAAATGTGATCCGTTGAGCTTGAGTTAGTTTCTTTGAATCAGGACAAAGTCAGTTAGATATTGAAAAAAAAAAAAAAAGACAGAATCCAAAGTTATTTTCTTTCTGCTCACTATACCACTCCACTCTTTCTTTCTTTCTCCAGCTACGGGTTAAAAGTTATTACTACTTGTGGTGATATTCTTTTTTATTTTTAGTGGACTATTTCAAAATTTGTTTAACTCTTTTCTTTCTTTATTATGCTTGACTGTTAATAAAAGAGAGAGAGAGAGAGAGAGAGAGAGAGAGAGGCAGGCAGGCAAAAGACCGTATAAAAAATAGCAGAGGGGCAAACAACATTAGTATTTTGTTTAAGTTTTGTTTTGAAAAAAAAAATCCATTTTCAATTAAAATAGATTTTATTGAACAATTGAATTTTTTTTCTTATAGGACAATAAAATTTAATTGTTCTAATTAGCTGTAATTTGCAATTTACTCACCAAGTCACCCATCCTCTTACTATTTTTTAAATTTTATACAGTGTCTATAACTCTTGCTTCTCTTCCTCTGTTTATTAAGTCAAAGATGAAACAGAAAATTGGAATAGTCCATTATAAACAATAGGGGATATCACCACAAGTATTAATACTATTTATCCCATAGCTGGGCAAAAAGGAGATCGAGAGAAAGAGAAAAGGACATATAGCGAACAGGTCACGTTTTTTCTAATAAAATACAAAAAATTGAATGAATTATATTGAAGCACCCATCAAACAATTATGATATTTATGTGAAACTGTATCCATAGAAATTCTTAATTTTGTCAAATATTTGCATCAACTGGTAGCAAAAACATTTCTTCAATTTCCATCAAATATAAATTGACAAGAAAAAAATATATGCCCCCATGTGAACAGGGTATATTAAATAAATTAAATATCCAAAATCTATTACATTATAAATTAAAGTCCTTTGTTCCCCTTATATATCAGTATTTAGTAGGTTACTTTTCAAAAAAGTAATATATCCTGAAACATTTTTCCAGGATTGAAGATGAGTTTTCAAAGAAAATTTAGACCCGGTGACTTTACCTCCCTCCCCTCTACAAAACTATTTAGCCGAGTCAGTTTTCAAAACACCAACATGCCTCAAACCATCTTGAGGATCAGATACATTTACAGCAACATAGATATTTGAGTAATTTTCATGTGATATAGTCTCTGATTTTTGGTTCATTGACTTTGATCCCCCTCTCCCCAAATAAACAAACAAAAAACAGAAAAACTATTTAGGGGTCAGATTTAAAAAAACAAAACAAAAAAAACAAACTTATATGCTTAACCCATTCTTGGGGATCAAAGATACATCTCCAGAGCAATCTATAGATTTTTGTCAAGTAGTTTTCATGTGATGCATACATATGGCGGATTATAGAAAAGAAAAAGAAAAATGCAATTTTTTTCTGTTAGTTGTGTATATCATCATATTCTGTTTTACATGCTGGCATGTGTTGACGTTGTCCTTGATTAGTGGTGACTCATTAGTGTAAAAAGAAAAAAAAAAAAGAATAGCAGTCAACAGTATACTTTCTTCAATTTGCCAATTGAGAAGAAATCCAGCTTAATTTTATGTTGATCTAGACCAGTGGTTCTTAACCTGTGGGAAATTCCCCACTGGTGGGGAATTTTGTCAAAGCAAGCGCCCTCAACACTCGACTATTTCGACGGTTGTGCCAGAATATGGAATCCGACAACGAAGGACTGCTGTTCCACACTGCCGTTCGCTGGTTAACGAATCTTTTCGTATGTATTTATTTCCATGTGATAACTGTGGTGGGATGGAGAGCTGGCTCTCACTAAATAGTGGGGAATTGGAGAAAAAAGGTTAAGAACCACTGATCTAGACAGTTAATAGCCATAGTTACAGAAATTTGTGCAATGACAAAGTTTTACCTTTTGAAATGATTACTACTAATGCTTACATTGATAATTTGTTGCTTTAGGATATTGCTTTTATTTTCTACTTAATCGATCAGTGTCATTATAAATACCTAGTTTATTATTGCTACAGTGTCTTTTCTGAGAGAGATAAGCTTCTTTCCTGAGATATTCTCACGAGAATGCAGAGGGCACTTTCAACTAGTTTATTTTTGCAAATGGTGCTGAGAACTGTTTAAGGTACAAGACTTGCTTTTTTACACACACACTCACACACTAAAAATGCCCTTGCTTCACATCTTGTGGCTAATAAGATATTGCAACAATGATGTGATACTTGGTGTGTATAATTTTAGTTAAAAAAGAAATCCAACCCAATTCAACTCCTGATTTGTATGACCAAATTTTCTGATTAACAGTAATAATTTGTGTGTGTGTATGTATGTATGTACAATGTGATGTATAAAGTGTCGCTCTGAGAGAGATAAGTTTATTTTCTGAGACATTCTCGCGTATGAGAGAATGCAAAGGGTACTTTCAACTAGTTTTTTTTTTTTTGCCGCTGGTGCTGAGAACCGTTTTAGGTACAAGACTTGCTTTTTACACACACACACATTAAAAATGCTCTTGCTTCACATCGTGTGGATAATAGGATATTGCAACAATGATGTGATGCTTGGTGTGTATAATTTTAGTTCAGAAAGAAATCCAATCCAATTTAATTTCTGATTTTTATGACCATATTTTCTGATTAACAGTAATGTGTGTGTATAATGTGGGCTGTATTAATTCAAATCTGTCATTTGAATAATGGAAGTTGTATGAATTGTAAGTTCTTTGTTTTCTGCTTTCTACATTACATTTGTTTTGCACAGTAATAGGAAAGCCTAATGTTATAATGAATGATGTAATTTTGCAATGTGGTATAATTTAGAAAATTTGTTCTAATCCACAAAATACCGCTTTCTCTTTCGCATATATGTATAATTGAGGGGTAATCAAAATGTTTTGTAAAATTGCCGAGATGAGACCAGAAATGAAAGAAAAGAAAAATTATTAGTTTGAAGAAATTACTATGATACCTCGTCTTCTTGAATGCATGGAAAATTAATCTTGAAATAGGGAAAAATATTTCCAAAAAGAAAAAAAAATTCAAAAGCATTTTCAGTGAATTGACTCCAAACTTCTTCATCTTGAACAGATCTTTTCATTGTTTAAAAGTGGGACAAATATGGTGGATATAGAAATATGTAGTCAGATAATCAGATGGTTTGCTTTTTAAGTGGCCAAAAGAAAAACAATATAAAAAAAACTATTTAAACAAATGAATGAATATTATGGAATAGATTGAATTAAGAATACTTTTATGAATTTATTTTTCTTAATTTAAAAGATTTTTCTGCTATTTGTTTCAACAACGATCGTCTGTCGCATTCAATTGTCTGCGTGTCCGTTGAAACTGCTGTAAGACACACTTCAAAGCATGCAGCAAAATAAATATGGAATAATTTTTTCTACATTTATTTATTTTTTGTAAAATATTTCATTTTAAAAGAAAAACTAAAATTAATGTAAAACTGGGAGAAAATCGTTGTTCATGAAGATTTTTCTTTTTCTATTTTTTTTTTTTTTTAAATTAAAATTTTTATTCTTTAAAATCGTTGAATCTTAATTTCATCTTCAGTCTTTAAGTGATATGGTTGCATATGAGTGTCTGCTTACCTCTTTGTTTGCAGGCATTAAGTGTCTGTGTGCATATATGTTGTTTATATATTAATAAGCTTACATTCCAAAACCAAGTGGTGGGTAGACGGGTGGTAAGTAAATGAATTGAAAGCAAGTTTAATTAATTGCAGAAACTTTTGACAATAGAAAATAAATATGCTTCTCATTTATGCGATCACAGACACTTGGTCCTTCTTAATAAAGCATTTAGATTGATGAAAACGGAAGCATTCTTGTGGTAAAACATGTGTATGTACGTATACATATCAATAACACAATGTATATTAGTATATATATTTACACACATATGTAAATGCATCTTATTTTATATGGTTTTATTAATATCATATAAGAATAAATTGTGTATATCATAGAGGCTGTTTATATATATATATATATAATGAGAGAGAGAGAGGGTAGTGCAGTGCAGTTCCAACGAGAGAAAAATGTATATTTAAAGAAGTGAAGCTACCAACATTTGTAAAAAAAACTCAAAAATTGTTTATTTTATAATGCGGTTTAAGCTTTCATGCTTGCTCTCTTCAGATAAATTTTCCATATATATATATATATATACACACACACACACTAGCAGAATACCCGTTCTGGGGCAGGAAAAATGAATTCCCAGAACAGTTTTGCACCAGTTTTATGTCCCCTTATGAAGATTAAAATCAAGATATGATATTTAACCGTATGTCTAGAATTCTTATTCTAAGTTTGATCAAAATCCATTTAACGCTTCAGCTAAAGAGGTCTTAAGAAGAAATTGAACTTTAGGAGATCTTGCTTAACTGATGTCTAATGACTATTGAATAAAATTCAATGCAAATTTGAAATATTTGAATTTTCAAATGAGATTGTGCACATATTTTAACCCCTTAAAACCCTTTAAAATATTCTAACGAGACTGACATTCGGGGAATATTTTTTAATTGGTGTCTAACACCTATTGTTAAAATTTAACAAATCGGAAGTATCTGAATTTTTATTCCTTTTGCATAAAACTAAATTAAACTAAACATAGCCTGCATTACTCACCCTTACACCTAGCAGTTGTGTTCCAAAAATTCATAATGATTGGTGAATTAGTTAAAGAGTGAATCCTGTGCATACAAATATATGAGGCCTGTCTAAAACGTATCCGACTGTAGGCCAGAAAAAATATTTCAAATATGTGACGGGGTTAGAACCTTAATCCCCTTCAAAGTAGGTCCCTTGTGCTTGCACACACTTCGTCCACCGATCCATCCACTGCCGGAAACACTTTTGGAAGTCTTCTTTTGGAATGATGTTCATCTCTGCTGTCGCGTTCTGCATTATCTTTTTTTCGCACCCTTTCAAAAACGGCTGCACTCCAAGCAGTTTGGAGCCTGCCAGAATGCTTGTCACTCTCTGCCGATGTGTGGCCATTTTTGAATCGGTTGAACCACTCCTTAATTTGTGTTACACATCGCATCTTCTCCAAACACCTGCTGAATCTAACGCAACGGCAGAGATGAACACTATTCCAAAAGAAGACTTCCAGAGGTGTTTCTGGCAGTGGATGGATCGGTGGGCTAAGTGTGTGCAAGCACAAGGGGTCTACTTGGAAGAGGATTAGGGTCCCAACTCCGTCACGTATTTGAAATATTTTTCTGGCCTAAGGTCGGATACTTTTTAGACAGGACTCGTATAATATATAAAGATATACACATACCTAACTTTATATAAATAGAGATATACAAATGAATTATTTTGTGTTCTGTTTATTTATATATATATATATATATATATATATATATACACACACACACACTAGAAGACGACTGATCATGTTAATATGAATGTTTATTTGTTGACATGTTTTCAGAAGACAACGAATAATCTGGTTTATTAAAGAAATAATTAATGAAACTTACATTAGAATTAGATAATTACATAATCTTTTTTCTAAGTTAAAAACTCTGCTTGTATCATTTACATTTCTTTCTCTGTGTTTGTATGTAATAAACATAAGTATTTGCATGAATCAGCATGGTACGATTTTGGACCAGCTCGATTCTGTTGTTGGCAATGGTTTCTTTAGTTCTTTATAGAATCGGGTACTTACGGGAGGGACCACATGAAGGTTGCCATAGAATCGACAGGTTTCGAACCTGGCCCACTCAGGTCGTCAGTATCAGCTTCACCACTACCACCTCTCGGGTACCTAATAAATATTACTAAGTTCTTAACACTTCTAATATTTCCTGGCAATTTTCTAGAAGCAAAAATGTAATCCATTTCCATTGATAATGGCGCTTTATTCATTATTACACTGTAAAGAGGGGGCATAAAATATTAACTTGGTATGTTCTAATCAAAGAGTATTTGCGATGGTTTTGAATACACGTGTGATAAGCAAAGAAGTCTAAAAATCAGTAACAGGTGGAAGATCCATGTGAGAGTCTACAGAATGCTGGTACAATATTATTAAGAAAAATATGAATAAATAGAATCCTGGAGAAATTGGAATTCCCAGAGTGAATGCACATGCTATTTGGTCAATATCTGTTATACAGATTGTGTGTATTTGCTCATCACTCATGGTTCAGCTCTCTATTAAGCGAGTTAATGGTTGCCATTTAGTGTCAAGCATTACTTTTTGTAAAAAAGGAATTGAGCTCTCTAGGCAGTTGGCAATGCAAATATAAGCATTATAATTTCCTTTTGTGGCGAGAGTAATAGGATAAAGGTAAGGGGTTATGACTGCTGCATGAATGGTCAGGTTTTGAATCTCAGCTTTAAGCACTCACCACATCTAGCCACACTGGGGAGTCATGAAACGGCAAAACATCTGTTTGTGGATGACTAGTATATATAATATATATTTTTTTATTTTTAATAGATTTTAAACATTTTTACATATATGTGGTTACTATTATTAAAAGTACTAAATTTAAGATTCATATTTAAAATTTCCGGTGATGGAAATTAGAAAAGGTCAATCATTTTTTAAGATGGCATTCGTATGTTGTTTTAGATTTCTAAAATTGAAACAACACATGAGCGTAGGAAATATTGTCCTGACTGCAAAGAGTGACTGTGTAAACAGTGAACATGTCAGACATGAAAAACAACTTAAGCGTGATTTGGGGGGAAAACTCTAAATTGAAATTATAATATGAAGAGTAACTAATTACAATGATCACTTACTGTGTGACCCAATGGGTCAGAGGGTAGTCTAGTATATGTGTATGCGGAATAACTATCTTGTATCCATTTGTGTCAGATGCAAAGCATACTGAGCAATTGTCTTTTCTTCACTAGTGTATGGAGCATAGACTTGGCACATCTATCGTACACAAGTGCTAAATTTCTATGCGTATATGATCATGTATCTACAGCAAATAATGAATCTCAAATGACAGGATGAGATGAAAATATAAAAGTACTTATGCGAACAGGCCTACCATTGATGGTAGACTTTCTCATAAAGAAAGGTCTGGCACGGATGGATCATGTTCACAGAATGGACAAAGAAAGGCAATTCCCAGCAACTGCTTTATTCTCAGCTTTGCACAGAACAGAGGAACCCAGGTAGACTTTAATTGAGATTTAAAGAAAAGTTGAAAGTGGAGAAATATCAATTCGTACAGATGGCAACCTGTGGTCTGGGAGAGGTCTTCATGGAGGAGGAGGAGGAGGAGGAGGAGGATCAAGGTGAAGCTTATGTTGTAGAAGAGTTATAATCGCCTCAAGCGACTGCAAAGGATATATATATGTGTGTGTGCATGTATATATATTGTTGTGGACTATACTAGCTTGGATGATAGCGCAGCCTATGCCATAACCTGCCAATCGCCTAATCTCTCTAGGTTTATGGACAAAAATAATGATCGTTTTATTAATGTGGCATGAATAAAAAATAATTTTTTTTTTAAATACAAAAATCAGGGTTTTTTTGGGGGGGTTTTTTTTTTCTTCAGACCTCAGACGCAACTAAAAAATGTATCCCTGTCGCTTTAATAACAGTGCTTCTTTAAAGTAGTTATCACAAAGTTTAGAGTGCAAAAATGTGAAAATATAATGAATTTCCCTTCAGTTTCAACATGCTTATTTTGGGGGTTATTTTTATTTTTTTTTCCAGGCTACTTCAAATTAGGTTAATATTTTTGGTGACAGGTGATTAATTTTTCAAATTTTATGTGTGCTATTTTGTGCATCTCTATGTATAAATTTTGGTTTGGGATACCTAATTCAAGCCTAGTGTAAATTAATAATTCATTTACATTGAGAAGAAAAGAGAATACCAGCAACCACATATGCTACAACATGTACACCAGAATTAGAGATTTTAAGAGAGTTTAGGAATAATTGTTCCGAGAGGCAACAACATAAGAATACTGCTTTCATGAAATGTAAACACAGAAACACAAAAAGTTTGAAACAATCTGAAATAGATTTTCTTTTTAAACGTGAGCCTTATTAGCAGACATGCATTTTTCTGTCGAGAAATGGGAATGGGTATGCGAACTTCAAAGCATAGAATTTTTTTTTCTTCTTTTTTAAGGTACATGGTAATAAGTCCTGATTTGCAAAGCCTGCGATATGCAAGATAGTACGTAGACCGACTTGGTCAAATCAGCAGTTCGATCTTTGAGATAACCCCACAGATAAAAATCTGGGGTAGGTGGTATGGTCTGGTGAGTGTGAAGCCCATTCAGGATCACACCACCTGCTGATGAGACCCCTCCCCCCTATCAGTTATCATCATCATATTCGATTTAACGTCCGTTTTACATGCTTGGTGTGTTAAACGGCTTTAAGAAATTAACTTCCAAACTAACTTATCTCTGGCCAGGTCTTTATTTATCCCTCTTTCTCTCCAGTCAATTTTTATCATTTCTTTCCATGTTTTCCTTTGGCCTTCCGCTACCTTAACTGTTTTACATCTACTGACCCAAGAACTCTCATCCATTCTGTCAACGTGCCCATACTATCAAAGTTTACTGTTCTGCACACATCTCCCTATACTGCCCAGATTTAATATTCTTCTGAGGTCATTAAATCTAAGCTTGTATTTAATACTCATATTACACATCCGTCGTATCATTTTCATGTCCTTACTCTCCATGCAATACATGTCCTCAACCCTCATTAGCCAGGTTTCACTCCATATATTATCACATACTTGATAGACCTTGCCTTTGCTCGACAGTGGTAATGCTCCGCTGGTTAGTAAAGATATAATTTCCCTGAACCTACTCTATCCACTCCTAACTCTTACAATCATGCTAGCACCTGCTCCACTATGTGCTCCAATAGTATCACTACAATAACAAAACTTATCAACAACCTCTATATCTTCAGCATCCAAATATATTTGGGATTGCGAGAAAGGCGATAAAAGCCCATTCAGAATCACACCTACTAATGAGACGATCACTAAAGTCACCCTGCATATTAGTGAACAGTGATAAAACAAAGACTGTTAAACATTCATAACTGAAGTTTGGTGGACAAGTAAGGCAGACTAAAGTTTATCTGTATCAAATATGGTTGAATTTAAGAAATAATTATGAATTTTATAAAATATTCCATGGGTGGGGGCATTAGAGTGTGTGTCGCCCTGTATGATACCGGAAAAAAAAGATTTTTATTCAATTTTCTAACTGGATGCGTCTTGTATTAGTATTGATGAGCTTGTAATATTAAATATTCCCTTTTCTTAAATCGATGGTATTTTAAGCAAGAATCTCTAGTTTAAATTTATTTGGCCTTTCTATCTTATAGAAATGCGTTCAGTTGTGAAATGTTGACTTATCAGTGATTCAGAACACATTGTGTAGCCATCGTTATGTAAATCAAGCAGACATTTAGTTACCATGGTTATAAAATTCATTAGTTAAATGCTGTGGGTGATGGCTGTGATGCTATACATATTTGCATTACTGTGCTACCACAGATAATGATAACCTCTCAGCTAAAACACTTTAAAATGGAGGCTGATACTCATACGTGTCTTTGATAAGAATACAATAATGATGATGGTATCAATAATAATAATAATTATGGTAATGGTAATAATAAAAATGATGATGATATTGATTGCTATAATTCTACTGTCAGTGGAAGTTGTGTAATGGTTACCAATGCGTACTGGGTCGGTTAACCAGCATTCAGAATGACAGGTTCATATCAGCATATTGGCATCGTTCTGATAATACAGGGACTGCCTCACCAGTAATCAGACCCTTCTTTGTCAGAATGAGGTATGGTTCGACTCGGTCTTAGGAGGTGCATTCTCCCAGACATTACCCTCTTCTTTGGAAAGGATTTTTAAAATTTAAAAAAACAAACTTTTATTCACTCAAAAAACGGCATAAGGGTTACTGTGATAGGAGTCAGATTGTTTTAAAAGGTGGGGGGGCAGCAAGAGGTTGATTCACATTACATTTAAATTTCTGCATGTTTGTACGGTCAGGAGAAATAGGGAGCAGGAAATGGATTCCAAAGGTAAGAAGCTATCAGAGTAGAAAATTTTGCGTCATCTAGTGACCTTTGCAGGGGTGAGATTTTGCTGCTAGTCGGGTGTATTTATGTTGGGGGTGGCTATATTGTTGATCACCTGTCACACCCGTATAGGAAAAAGCTGAAAGGTCTACTATTTCTGTACCCGACCAGAGTGCCTTCCTCATAGGGGTACTGCTTTTCTCCACCTTTCGGACCTTGTGCCACTTTTTACTGCAATTCAGTTCATAACAATTTGCATTGTGAGTCTGGTGTGCGTTCCATGTTCAAGTTCTGTCAAGGTTGTAAAGGTACTATCATCGCTCATACCATTGGGGAATATATTAATGTATCCCCCCCCCCCCCCTGCTATGTCTAAAATAGTTGGGTAGACTAGACTCAAGCTTTGGTATAGTAACTGAAATAGCGCCTTCTCGACTTACTAATTTTTGTGTTACTAACAGTTAAAACTGTCTACTGGCCTTTAACTTTGATTCCAATTTCCTTAACAGGATTACGGTGGATCCATGGAAATGTGGTATGGTTGATGCTGCGATATTTGACAGTTGAACCAACAAATTAGTTCAGTGTTTCTGAACTTTTTACCCTTGCGTAACCCTTAAAATAAATTACATGTCTCAAGGAACCCCTGCGCAAAAACTAAATTATGTACCATATCTATATTTATTTTCATCGTAGTTCACGTGGTAAATATCATAGTATATATTTTTAAAAATTAATACTACTTTGTCAAAATTTTCGGTAAATAAAATTCATACTGTTTGTTTATAATATCTTGGAGTTTTAATTCACACAATAAGTATTCTAAACCTAAATGTAAAAAAATAAACATAAGTAACCAATATCATATAAAGCCTCTAATGTAAATGTAAAAAGAAGAAAAACAGAAAATTGCTGCATCAGTTTATTATTTATTTCTCCTTTATTGGCAATTTTGCGAAGGCAGTGAAGTGGGGTTTACATGTATAGATCCGTCCGCTGAGTAGTGGAACCAAAGAGATATAAGTAAATATATTCCATTAGATATGATAACGTCTATATTACAATACTCAAGAATATATTGTGCATTTTTAGTAATATTACGTATATGTATTTGAATAAATAGTTTTAAAAAATGCATTAATTTATCTGGCTTGTTCTTGCGGAACCATTAGGAATCTTTTGCAAAACTTAAGAGGTTTCGATGAATCCAGTTAGAAACGCTGCATTAGATCAATGACAAACACCGCAGGATGCTGGGTGAAGGAATCTATGACAATTAATTGCCAGGATCAACAAGTTTAGTCAAGTGAATAACCGTAATAATCTATACGATTGGCAGATAGATGAGAATTATTGAGCTTTCGAAATACCACTAGGAATCAAAAGTGCTGGCTAACTCCCTGATAATGAAGATTTAAAAAAAATAAATAAAAAAAAAATCAGATTTTAAGATGTGTCTATTCTAACACTAGCGTCAAAATGTATGTGTATTTTAAACTCGGAATGAGAATAAGAGTTACTGAAAGATGGTGAGGACTCAATTATGGTCCAGGAATAAAGATCCCCAACCTATGCATATTGATCTTGGCGACGGAAAGGTCCTCTTTATCTTTTTTCTCATAAAGGGGTTCCGAATCTTGAGGGAGTATGAAAACTGATGTTGAAATTTGTTTTATCAATGATTTTAAGGTAGATGAAAAATTGTACAAAATCATGATTCTCAAATTTTGTGTTAAATTTTAATCATTTAGACGGGGGGGAACTTCCACTCTAAAAAAAAAACCCAAAAAACCTAACTTTTCTAAGCCTATCTCTTACAATCATGTAAGCTGTATTTTTCAGTTTTCACATTTGAGCGTGTTTTTAATTGCTTGGGAATAATTAGTGCGCCGATTTCTACTAGTTATTAAAGGGTTCAAAGATGTTCCAAGATAATGTTTATTTCAGCTAGTAATCTATTGAACATTTTTGTTTGGTTTGATCACTTATCTGTATATTTATAAAGTTGGGCTTAACACACAAAATTCATATTCACAATAGAAGACCAATGGCCCTTTAAAATACTGATCATGTATCTGCGATCGACATAGTAAGATAAACTAATTTGCATATTGCTTTGTAAAAGGACATCTTATTAATTAACCATCGTTTTCTAATTCAATGATTTTAATTTTTTATTTTACTATAACACACTTCTATTAAGGTATATTTTTGTATGCCGTGGATAAATGCTTAGCATTTGAGGTGAAAAGACTCTTTCCTGTCCTTTCAGGTAAGTTTACTTTTGGGTGTTGCGATTCTCCGTTTCCTCAATTTTTCAGAGCAATGCCGGGATACTGCCCCCCCCACCCCCACCACCACCACTAATAGGAACCAAAGCTACTCAAGAGAATTGCACCAAATTTGGCATGAAACTTTCTTGAGGTTCTGTGTTTTTATCATCGTGGATCAAACTTCTATGATTACTAATCTATTACGAATGGAGATTTAGTATCTGTCTTAAGCCGAAACTATACTATTGCTGTTTTAATTCTCAATTTAGTTTACTATACTATTTCAGACTAATGAACTATCTTTCAATGCTCAGTTCGAGGGGTGGGGTAGTGTAGTATCTGTTCTAAGGATACCATCCTTCCAGGCATTACCTCCTCCTTGGGGGGTGTAGTATGTTTTGTCGTCGTAATACCATCCTCTAAGGAATTACCATCTCCTTTTATTTGGGGAGGGGGGGGGTAGTGTAATATCTGTTCTGTTGTCATGATACCATCCTTCAAGGCATTACCTCCTCCTTTGGGAAAGAGGGTAGTTTAGTTTATGTGTGTTCGTCATAATATCATCCACATGGGCATTACCTCCTTTTTTTGGGGGGGGGGGGGGGGTTAGTGAAGTATATATTCGTTTGGTATCTATACTAGCTAAAAAAGGCAACCGGGGGAGCATATTATTGCTAGTACTAATAATAAACACATAGCACTTCCAAAAGAATCGAGCAGAATTACACTAAATTTAGTATGAAGAGACCATGAGATGCTGTGTGTGATAAGATGATCAAAATTAGAAAACAGCTGCTACTACTCTTAATAATTATAATAATAAAAATAATTAAGGGTAGGTGAAGCCTTGGTGGGCAATCATCTAGAGATGATGTCTTGATAAAAACGCTGGTCCCCATCACCTTACTGGGTTGTCATCAGGAAGGGCATCCGACCTATAAAATCTTGCCTCAGTTAAGGAAATAACTTCTAAAGAAACCTCACCAGAAATGAGTTTAGAAGTCAATTTTCGAAAAGCCGTCCAACACATGCCAGCATGTAAAACGGAGGTAGAATTGGATTAAACGTGTCATAATGCTTGGAATGCTGACTGTAATAAAATTAAGAATATTAAATATAATACTTCAATAGTGTGAACAGGCCCATCCGCAGGGCGAGTAATAATACAAAAATTAATGATCTCAATTCTCAATAATAAAAACTATCTTAAAAATCTGCCCAGACGGCAGCTTTTAAGTTAGCAATATTAATTGTAATAGTAATTGTTGTAATGATAATTATAATGTAGTCATAAAATAAATTTTTTTTTTTTAAAAATAGTAAGAATTCCATGGAGAATCTGAGTCTTTATCAACCAGCCGTGTAAATGTCTTGTACTGGTATCTTGTAATTTCCTTTCATTTTGAAGTCTGTTTAAAGTCTTAATTTTGCATGGCTTCCAAAAAAGAAGACGTCTTTCTTTTCTTCTGGAATCCTGGTTATCAACGCTGATTAAAAGCTTTTTGATTTAATGTCTTAATGAAGAAGACTCGTTAGTTGGTGCAATCAGCGAGAAGTAACTTTGTCAAATGTTGTCAAGAAGAAAGAATTACTGGAACTTCTTCAGCAAATTAATGCCGTATTTTTTTTTTTTTTTTTTTACTTTTTTATTTTGTTTTTATAGAATCTTTATTGTTATTAATAATTTTTTTTTTTTTTGTTCTTAATTTATAATACTCATTTATAATGTACTAAACTAAAAGAGTACCCGTCCCAGGACGGGTAAAATTAATACCTTGAAATTGAACAGTTTTGCACCACTTTATGCCCCCCTCCCTTACAAAGATTAAAATCAAGATATAATGCTACTAAACCTTATGCCTAGAATCCTTATTCCAATTTTTATCGAAGTCTATTACCATGGTTGTAATTCTAAAAAAAAATGTTTCAAATTTTAGGCTTAAGCTTAAGGAGTCTTAAAGAAGAAATTGTCTAATGACGATGGATCAAATTTAATGTAAATATGAAATATTTGCATTTTCAAATGGGAGGTTGTGCCAAAATTGTGTCTCCCTAAAACCCCTTCAAAATACTTCAAAGAAACTGAAATTTGGGGAATGTTTCTTAACTGATACCTATTGTTAAAATGTCACATAGCACACATTATCCACCCTTATACCTAGCAGCTGTGTTCCAAGTTCATAATGATTGGTTAATTAGTTTAGGAGTTAATCCTGTACATACAAATATATAAACATATACATATACCTAATTTTAGATGTGAGTTAAGGCATTGTTCCTATATACTTTAATAACACAAAATACATGTTGAAATATATCTTAAGTTCTGGGTGAGAGTTATGTTTGAAAAAAAAATTGTTTTAATTGTTCTAATTAGCCGTAATTTATAATTAACTGAACTAGTCATCCATCTATCTCTTTGCTATATATTTCTCTCACTCTATATTGATTCAACCACTTTCTATTATTTTGTAATGTCTCTATGAACCTTTAGAGAAAGAGTGACTCTCTATTCTCAGCATGGCCATCTTATTTACCTACATGTCTGTTCATACCACAAACATATGTAAAATAGATAAATAAGTCTCTTTACTTGTATATAAGAATAGTAAAGAATGATCCTTTTTGTATAATAATAATCACTAGCGGAACCCGTGTAAATTACACGAAATGTTTTCAATACGGGTCCTAATGTAACAAAGCACCCTCTATTTGTTAGTAAGTTACGCTTGCTTTATTATGAGCCACCCCACTTCTGGATAAGAGTGAAATAATTGTTTTAAATAGTAACTCGTATACGATGGACACTGCGCATATCTACTAAAAAAGGTTGGTATGCCATCCGTTCAAAAAAAAAAAAAACAACAAAATAATACTGGCCGATACCCTACTTTTTAAGCAGTCAACGTAATTAAATAGACAATGCCATTAAAAACGCCAACATAAAAAAACAAAAAATAGTTTTAAGTTTTAAGCAACACAAAACAGTAGTTTTTAACCAGGTGATAAAAAAAATGTATTATTTCTTCCCCTTCCCCTCGAAATGTAGAATAAAAATCTTACAGGTTGGTTGGGATCGAACTATAAACCAGTCGGGCCGAAGTAAAAAAATACTACCTCGCCAACCATTGCGCCAGAGGGAAACATATGTAAATATTCCTAAACGCAGGCTAGTTGACTGTTTTTTAAAAATTTATGTGCGGCACGCATGCGCAGAGCTTTTGCCGGAAGCGTGACACACGAACACACACGCTATCGTATTAATATATAGATTATGATTATTATTATTAAGAATGTCTTAACAAATATGTCACAGTTAATAAAGTTTCCAATGAAATCAAAGACACCTTGTCCAAGAGGGAGAGACTAGTGGTTGGTGCACCAATACTCTATACATTTAGCATTTTACCCCTCCTTATTTCGAAATCTATATCAACATACAAAATTCTAACTTTCGTACATTTTTCTCTTTCGTTTGTTCTCTTTGGCCTTTCAACCCAATGCATTATTTTTCTTTTTTCTATTTTATGCTGTGTTTAATCAATTCGCTTTTTGCTGTCTCGTCGACCAAAATGTTATCCCTACCCCCACTATCAGACTTGAGAGAAATATGTTTGCTTCTTCATTTTCTCTGTCTCCATCTGCTAGGAGTTGATTTATAGTCATTAGCGGATACGTTGTATCTCATTAATTAAGTTTTTTTTTATCTAATTAGTGTTAGCAGTTGGTGAAGAAGACTTAGTTGAGAATTTATACATAGAACCATTATTTCTCTTTCTTTCATATGACTATGAATTCAGTTAAACTTCCTGTCACTAAAATATATATATACCTCCTTGTTCTCTCTAAACACTGCCTAATTTTTTTGTTTAATATTTTATTCTCGGAAACTTTTAGTGTGATTTTTTATATAACTTGTTTTACTCTGCCACTCACTATAGTTCTGTTTTCTCCATTCGTCTATGGTTCTCTATGGTTCTCTTTGGTTCTTTCATTCGTCTATGGTTCTTTCATTCGTCTATGGTTCTCTTTTGTTCCTCCATTCGTCCATGGTTCTCTTTTGTTCCTCCATTCGTCCATGGTTCTCTTTTGTTCCTCCATTCGTCCATGGTTCTCTTTTGTTCCTCCATTCGTCCATGGGTCTCTTTTATTCGTCCATGGTTTTATTTTGTTCCTCCATCGTTTATGGTTCTCTTTTGTTCCTCCATCGTTTATGGTTCTCTTTTGTTCCTCCATTCGTCCATGGTTCTCTTTTGTTCCTCCATTCGTCCATGGTTCTCTTTTGTTCCTCCATTCGTCTATGGTTCTCTTTTGTTCCTCCATTCGTCTATGGTTTTCTTTTGTTCCTCCATTCGTCTATGGTTCTTTTTTGTTCCTCCATTCGTCTATGGTTCTCTTTTGTTCCTCCATTCGTCCATGGTTCTCTTTTGTTCCTCCATTCGTCTATGGTTTTCTTTTGTTCCTCCATTCGTCTATGGTTTTCTTTTGTTCCTCCATCGTCTATGGTTCTCTTTTGTTCCTCCATTCGTCTATGGTTCTCTTTTGTTCCTCCATTCGTCTATGGTTCTCTTTTGTTCCTCCATTCGTCTATGGTTCTCTTTTGTTCTTCCATTCGTCTATGGTTCTCTTTTGTTCTTCCATTCGTCTATGGTTCTCTTTTGTTCCTCAATCGTCTATGGTTCTCTTTTGTTCCTCCATCATTTATGGTTCTCTTTTGTTCCTCCATCGTTTATGGTTCTCTTTTGTTCCTCCATCGTTTATGGTTCTCTTTTGTTCCTCCATCGTTTATGGTTCTCTTTTGTTCCTCCATTCGTCTATGGTTCTCTTTTGTTCCTCCGTTCGTCTATGGTTCTCTTTTGTTCCTCTGTTCGTCTATGGTTCTCTTTTGTTCCTCCGTTCGTCTATGGTTCTCTTTTGTTCCTCCGTTCGTCTATGGTTCTCTTTTGTTCCCCTGTTCGTTAATGGTTCTCTTTTGTTCCCCTGTTCGTCTATGGTTCTCTCTCGTTCCCCTGTTCGTCTATGGTTCTCTCTCGTTCCCCTGTTCGTCTATGGTTCTCTCTCGTTCCCCTGTTCGTCTATGGTTCTCTCTCGTTCCCCTGTTCGTCTATGGTTCTCTCTCGTTCCCCTGTTCGTCTATGGTTCTCTCTCGTTCCTCTTCCAGTCTGCATTTCACTCCCTTTACCTTGGAGCACCTGTGGTTCTCTCAATCTGTCACAACTGTTTCTCTAAATGAAGTATTCGCTCTCTATTCAAACTATCTCTCTGATTCTATATTTGTCTCTCTTTATGTGCTTTCACTATTTACCTACAATGCTATTCTTACTCTTTTCCCAAATCTTCTATTTTCTCTTTTCTACTCTCTCTCATTAACTTCGATTTTCTTTTTTTTTTTTCAATATTTGTCCATTATTTTTTTAATCTCTATTTATTTATAATACTCTCTCTTCACTCACCTTCTCTCTTCATAATTTAATGTTTCTTGTATTGTTCTATTTATGTATATGTTATATATTTATATATTTCATTATTTTATCATCACTTTACCCTTTTTTATCAAAAAAGTGATAGTGTAATGAATAATTTTATTGCCCTTTTCTTTTACGTTTTATTCTATGTTTCTCTCTCCTTTCATCTTTCTGTCACATTTTCCTCTCCATCGCACCTCCCCCAGTTTCCTCATCTGCTGACAGTCTCTCACCTGTGGCTATGAATCACAAACTAATTTGAAACTTCATTTCTACCCAATTTGTCCACCTTTTGGTGACTTTAGAAGAAAAATTAAGGTGAAAATGTGTTCAGAGTTTTTTTTCTTTTTGCTTGTCATTTCTATTTGTTGTCTAAATGAGCACCCACCCCACCCCACCCCACCCCAGGAGAAAATCTTAAAAGAAATTGCTCTTTTCTGTTGCCTGAAGATGTATTTTCTGAAATGTATTCTGCAAAAACATTCCTCTCTTCTTGACATCTGGTGATTTATTTTTTTTCTTATCTATTGCATATCATTAGACATTCGAAATATTCCTCATTTAACTTTGATACATAAGGATATGAAGAGGTCTGTCCTTCATATATAATTCGCTCTGTGGATAGAGAAAGAGAGAGGTAAATGCTTGTTTCAATATATATAGCATAAAGTTTTAGTATATGTGACTTATGTGGTTCTACAAGTGAAGTGGTTACCTGTGTGGGTAAGGTGTAAATCCATCTGTTAGACTGGGAACTCAAAGCTTGGTAGATCAACTAGTCTTAAAGAAAATATTTTAAATAAGCCCCTATGGCGGATAATCAAAGTTTATATAATTTATATTATTCAGACTACTTTTTTTTCTTTTTTTAAAAAATTTTTTTTTTTTTTTAACATATTTCACCCTAAACAAGGCATGTTGCCACTGTAGTCATAAAGGGTTACTGAGAATTCGGGTGTCACCCCAAATTGGGAGCAGTGTAGCCAGATGTCTGTTTACATTAGTTTTAAACCTCTTCATGTCGGTACTGTCGGGGAAACAGGGAGTTCCAGAGGCCAGCAGCACGAGGAAAAAAGCTATTGAAGTAGAAGGCTCTCCGGCATCTTGGGACCTTCACAGTGAATGGATGGAATTTAGCTGATTGTCGAGTTGGTCTAGTGAATTTACGTCGAGGGGGGGGGGGCACCAGAGTAGCCAGTTCATCGGAGCACAATCCATTGAAGTATTTGTAAAACAAGCACAAGGATGCAAGATTGCAGCGATGGGACAGGGGCTGGAGCTTGGTTGACAGTGAGGGACCTATTAGGTTGGTGACTCTTTTTTGGACCTTGTCTAGGAGGGAGAGACTAGTGGATGGTGCACCAGCCCAGATGTGGCAACAATACTCCATGCTTGGGAAGATGGTGGCTTTGTAGAGATACAGGATAATGTCAGGTGTGAGGAGTTACTAGCACGGTCGGGGGGCGCCCACCTTCTTTGCTGCAGCCTTGGCAATGTTTTCAATTCATGTTACCTGTAAAGGTTAGGTCGAGGAGTTTGAATGTTGAACTCTCAGGTAAAGTGTTATTCGCCATGAAAATCGGTGGTTGTAGAGTTTGGAGAGGACAGGGGCCAGTTCAGCAGAGCATTTCTTTATTACTATGACAAGTATAAGATCAGGCCCACAAGCTTTGGAAGTGTCAAGGTTTTTTATGATGTCTCTGACCTGGGATGGAGTTATGACCAGGTTATCAAGTGTTGCTTCAGTCTGCAATAGGAATCCAGGGAGGGAGTGATTTTCCGAGTCCAAAGTGGAGTTTAAGGCGTAACCCTGGGCAAGTAGTTCATCCTTATCAGTCGCCATGCAAACGACATCATTGTGGTTTGATAGTGAGGGAATCGTTGATTGGTCATTGTTCACCACACTATTGTAGATTTTCCAGAAGTCGTGAGTACCTAGTTTCTGTGACTGGATGCATTTTTTTGTGAGCTCAGTATACCTTCTCTTTGCTTTATCTATCACGGCTTTACAATTATTAATTGAATCTATAAATTTATGTCTATTAGTAACTGACTTATAGCGGCCGAATTTACAGAATTCTTGCTGCCTCAGCAATGGCAGCTGCACAATCCGAGGTGAACCATCGGGGAGAGTGGGGCTTGCTAAAGAATTTTTGCATAGGGACATAGGCTTCAATTCCTGCTTTGACCCATTCAGTTAACTCATTTGCACACTGGTCAGCAGGGAGTGAAAAGGTTTCCCTCCATGGGGCGTCACTGATGTAATCTCTGATTGACTTAAAATCAGCCTGCTCGTAGTATCTAATTATTTTGAGCAACGGCTTTTGGACGACTTTATAGGGTAATATGAATCATTAGCAAAATGTGATCAGCATTCCTGAGTGGGCTATGAGTTTCCGTCACACAAGCCTCGGTTATTGAGGTCAAGAACAGGTCAAGAAGTGAGGCTTGCTGGTCTGCTCGATCAGGGATGCGGGTCGGGAAATCAAGTCTGAGAGAGGGAGTGAGCTAAGGAGAAATTATACGTAGAGTTACCGGCTGCGTGAGTAAGGCTGGAGAATACCAACCAGTCACGGTGGTGTGCATTAAAGTCTCCAAATACATGTATCTGTGCATTCGAGTCAAGTGAGAGTGCTCTATATATGCTTTCAGAGACAGTTTAGCAGGGTACAGTCTTGGGTTGAAGGGGAATGGTATAGGAAATACAAGTAACTAACACTGATGTAAAGTTAATCTAAAGCACATGTAGGCTTGGTCATCTGATTCTAATCTATATTCTCCAGTCAGGGGGAGGGTGTTCCGAACATGAACTCCTAGCCCATGCATACTGTTCTCATCTTGAGTGTTATTCTCACAACGTTTCGGCCAATCTAACCTCCGACCTTCTTCAGGTATATCTTTTTGAACTCGGGAATCTTTCTGTTGAACTCAAGAATATGCACGGAATTTCGAATGGAACCCTTAATTTAATCCACGGGGGTAGCATGCTCTCTTTCCATTAACCATGACCGGGTAGAAATTATCAGTAATTCGCAATTCCTTGTATCGCCCGCACTGAGGATTGAACCATCAACCGTCAGAAGACTGCACCTAGAACTGAATTTTACTTAGTACTTTATCTGAACAAAAGCATGCTACCCCCATGGATTAAATAAATGGTTCCGTTCGAAATTCCGTGCAGATTCCAGAGTTTGACAAGCTACACCTGAAGAAGGTCGGAATTTACATCAGCGGAAACGTTGTGAGAATAACACTCAAGAAGAGAACAGTAGTTCAAATAATCCAAATTATACAAATTATCAATCCCCGTCTCAAAAATTTTCACATTAATCTTATTAGAAAAGGGATTAATAAAGCACTATTTTTTTTCAGATAGTTTTATAACAATAATAAATAATTATTGATAAACCATGAAATTGCAGTAAAGTGTTTCAAGGAATCCGATTAATTATTTCTTTTATAAACGGCAAATCATTGTTGATATCAGAGTTGGAGAGTCCTAATAAAAGAGTCGTCAATTTTCCAGACTTTTGAGGCCAAAAGTCTGCTTTCTTTAAATGGACTTGGGATAGACAGAAAAATAGCTGGCTCCTTGTCTCTGGTTGATATACGTCTGATTCAAAATGAATGAATATTTCGGTTTCATTATTTTACTCTCTTTATCTTTTTTATTACTTTCTTGCTTTCAAATGAGTTTTTGGTGTTACGGTCAAGATGATGTAATATTTGTTCCTAGCACTTATGGACATTTCTCTCGCCATTGTCAAGGTTCGTTATATGTTGTTGCTATTTTTATTATTGCTCTTTAGATAGGAATTTTAAAATCTATATAATACTGGAAGCATTCCGAACACAGGACGAGTAAAATTAATTCCCCGAACAGAAGAATTTTGCACCACTTTAATGTTCCCTTATGAAGATTTAAATCGGGATATAATGATACTAAACCTCATGTTCTTATTCCAATTTTGATCAAAATCCATTACATGATTTTGATTCTAGAGATGATTTTGGGAATATTTATTAATTGATGTCTATAATACTTATTAGTCAAATTTCACAAAAATCTGAGGTATCTTAATTTTAATAAAGGGTTTCCACCCCCTTTTTACCGTCTTTGCATCAAACTAAATTAAACTAAATATAGCTCACATTATCCATCATTACACAGAGCAGCTGTCTTCCAAAATTCATAATGTTCAGTGAATTAGTTTAGGAGAGAATCCTATACCTAGAAACATAGACATACCTAACTTTATATATATATAATATATATATATATATAATTATAACTCTTTTTCAATAAATTCTAAGTTCAATGAATATCTTGATAACTCTTGTATAGATTTTGGCATTTCTTTATTGATTATATATTCAGAGAAATCAGTGCAATGATGATTTATATAATCTTCGAGCGCATATATATATATATATATATATATATATATATATATATATAACACACGATTGGTCGGTGTATATTTTATGTGGTTTTATTGATACTTTATGTGAGCAAACTCGTAAATTGTACATCTAAGTTTGATCATTTATCACTTGCAAACTCTGATAGAAACTGCATGTGTGTGTGTGTGTGTGCGTGCGTGTGTGTGTGTCTATCTTCATGTCTCCACCTATAAACTTATTTATTAGAGATTTTGAACATTCAATATAGTTCTGTATGTTTTCGTGGCGTTCATTGTGTTGAGGAATGTGGCTAAATATGAAGGCAGGGATTTGCAGTTCAGTATCCCCCCCCCTATCGCCACCACACACACACACACTTCATTCTATCTCATATATGTGTAGATTATGTTGGGATTGAAATATGGGAATGAAAAATAAATTGAAAAGGGTTTGAAACAAAAATTGTATTAAAATGAAAACGTTTCTTTGGTTAGATACTTTAAAGATAGAAAATGCTTCACGGATGATTGAAGGATTCCAAGAAAAAGGAAAGTTTTATGTACAACAAACAAAAAGCGAAATTCAAAATACATATTCTCCCTCCCAGTACTACTCTAAAATAAACTCTCTTGTTCTTTGTTGTCTATTTCTCCTTGTCTCTCTTTCTCTCTCTCTCATTTTTACTATCTCTGTCTCCCTCTCTTTCTTTATCTCTCTCTCTCCTGCTTCTGCCTTCTTCTCGCTCATTGTCTCTCCTTGTCTCCTTCTCACCCTTTGTCCGTCTCCCTGTCCCCTTCTCGCCCTTTGTCCGTCTCCCTGTCCCCTTCTCGCCCTTTGTCCGTCTCCCTGTCCCCTTCTCGCCCTTTGTCCGTCTCCCTGTCCCCTTCTCGCCCTTTGTCCGTCTCCCTGTCCCCTTCTCGCCCTTTGTCCGTCTCCCTGTCCCCTCTCGCCCTTTGTCCGTCTCCCTGTCCCCTTCTCGCCCTTTGTCCGTCTCCCTGTTTTCTTATCGTCTTTTGTCCATCTCCCTGACGCCCTAACGTTCTTTTTCGGTCTCTTTCTTTTTTTCACTCTCTTTCTGTCTTTTTCTCTCATTGCCTCTCTTTTTTTTCTCTATCTCCAATCATCCATAAGCAGTAATTTATCTTTTTTATATGCATCTTGGTACTTATTCATGAAATTATTTTTGTACCACCACCATCATCATCGTCATCATCATCATCCAACCATTATAACATTTAATAATTGTTTAACTTGGCTTCCCTCCTCCCACATTTGTCACAATATTCTTTCCTGTTGCAACTCTACACATCCACCCCAACTATTCAGTTCAACAATATAAGATGGAACTGTATATTGAAATGTCATCAAATACTGGATTAACAAACAGACTAACATGGATTGTATTTTTATTTTTTTCAAGTTCACTATATTTTTCTTCGATTGTCAGAATTTCTTGTCTGATTTTAGAAACAAACATTTTTTCTTGTTATTAAAGCTTCTCTTTATCCCCCCCCCCTCTTCTACATATCTTTATGGTTTGGTGGAATTGGTCATTTGAATTTGCAGAAATTTCTTGGGCTTTATTTCGTTCTGAAATATACCTATTGTTCAGACTTTATCTTCTGTAAATTAAAAAAAAATTGAAATAATAAAACCAGAAAAAAGAAAGAGTACAATAATCAGACCAAAGTAGACTTTTGTGGTTCACTCCGCATATATATGTGTGTATATATGTATGTACATATATATATATATATAGTATTACAATAAATATTATTCAATTCTTATCTACAGACACATGTTTCATCCTTTACACTGGGAATCATCAGTGTGGAGGGTGATTGCTCTGCCGGCCACGTGATTCGAAACCTCCAGACCCAAGTAAACATTTTAACTTTCGTCTGAACGTCTAGAACGATGCGACCACCAAACCAATCACGTTGAAGGAAGAGAATTAAGATCTATTCATGTCTAAATAAGGGGACACAACATAGAAGGCTACCAACAAGTGTTCAACAACACATTGGACAGAACTTAGCATTACGCATTTAAATTTGACAGCCTAATTTTATAATTCTCTTAAAGCACCCGTCTTAGTATTAAAGGGGCTAAAGAATATTACGATAAATATTATTAAGTTCTTATCCACAGAGACATGTGTTTCACCCTTTTTACTGGAGAGTTGTTGTATAATTAAGATTTATTAAATCTATTTTCATTAAGACTTGAAAAAGGCTTGGTTTTGCCTGAAATAATTTATGTCTGAAAATGTGTTAGAGGTTGTTGACTATTTGTTCAGTACCCTACATATATCGAGCTCTCTAGTCGTAAACCTGACATGTGATATATATATTTATACGTCTATTTTCTACATAAGTCCTTTCCATTCTGATTGTACATAAAAACCGTGCATTTTTAAAATATGTATTATATATAGATATTTTTTTTTACTAATGAGTAACAAGGCCAAAAGGCCACTCGAGGATAAGGGCAAATGAGTTTGTCAGGTGGACAGTGAGATAACACTGTGATGATTGGTAACAATGGTTGAAATTGGTCAGAATTTGATTATTTAAGAAGACAGCTCAACGAGAATTTGTTTACATTGGACTTGAAAACGACTGTTGTAATCGGCTGGCAAGCAGTCCCGCAGTATTGTGTTCCACGGACGGATAGTTTTAGGAAAGAAACTCTGTTCATGGAAGCTTTAAGTTTTAGGTACACAGAGGGAGAAAAATGAAATCATTGACAGTGGTTGTAGCTAGACTGGATTTTGTTGTGAAATTTTTACAGGAGGAAACCATAGATTGGAGCTCAGTTGGGCACCTACCATAAAAATAATGATAGAGCAGAGAAAGACTAGCAGCATCTCTTCTGTGAGAAAGTGATCATAGATTTCAAAGTCGATTTTGTACTCTTTCAAGGTAGGGAAGGGTGCTCTGAGCAGCACCACCCCAGATGTGGCAACAGTACTCCATCTTAGGACGTATTTGACTCCTATACGGGTAAAGTATTGTGTAAGGAGTGAGATACCTTCTGGAGCGGTTAAATGATCCAACCATTTTTCCAGCGACCGTAGCAACGGATTTGATGTAATTCTTTCATTTCAAGTCCGTGAAGATCAGTCCAAGAAGCTTATAAAAGTGTTCTTCTTCAAAAGAAGAACCATTCATTTCGATTGGGGCAAAATGAGGATCTGAGCGTTAGTGGTGAAAGGAGAGAAGCTTGGTTTTAGACGCATTAAAAAAACCCAGCCACCCATTTCCCCATCGAATGTGCTCCAGATCGGAAGAGAGAGAATCAGAAAGATCGTGATCATCAAATGCACTGCGAAGTGTTGCCATAGATGAGTGTGTCATCTGCATAAATGTCGACGAATGATCTTAGCATTGATGAAAATCAGGAAGAGGGTGGGCCCCAGAATGGATCCCTGAGGCACGCCGGCATTGATACTATGTGCTTTAGACTTCTGCCCATATAACGACTACTTTTATAAACCTATCAGAGAGAAAGGATTTGATGGTTGAGAGGACATTTCAAAGTATTCGATGGCTTGCAAACTTATGTAGTAGACTTTTATGCCAAACCATGTCAAGAGCCATTTCTTCAGAAGTGAACCCCCCCCCCCCCCGTCTATATATTCACTGATCCTGTGTGAGATTACAGTCAGCACATCAGCTGTTGATCTTGCAGGACGAAATCTATATTACTTGTCACTGAATAGGCTGTTTCTGCTGAGGTGACTTCTTGTTGATTTATTACAGATTCAAGCAACTTACTCATATATATAATATATATATATAATAATGTATATCCTATCTCTATCATATATGTATATCATATATGTATATCCTATCTCTATCATATATATCATCTATGTATATCATGCAATAACATTTATATACTGGATAAACTGCATATTAGCAAAACCACAAATATATAATCACATTTCTATAATGGCTAAACCATATATATGTACATAATCACATTCAAACCACTTATGAGTGTGTTAGTACTTACCCATACATAAAATATGTAAGCATATGCAAACACATACATAGATGAAATAGGGTATTCACTTTGTGCATATATATGTACATATAATATCATTAATATATGAATGTAGATGTCAATTGCTTATCATTTTTCCTTTGTCTTTGATTGAATCATGGTGACTGTGCAGAATGCATACAAAATGTTATCTGCTAATGTATTCAGCTTGTACCAGGTTATCTAATATATTTTTAAATCATTCGTATTGAAGCACAAACATTTTCATTCAAATCAGAATTGGAAAATGTAAAAGTCTAATCTTTCCTTGCGTCTGTCTGTCTGTCTCTCTCTCTCTCTCTCTCTGTCTCTCTGTCTCATATATATATATATATATATATATATATATATAGTTCCTTATTGTGAACAAGAAATATGTATTGTTTCTCTGCTATCCTCTCCTCCTTCCTTGCAAAATCATTCGATTGATTATAAAGAACCTATATTTTTGTTTCTTCCAGATTAAAATTTTTTAACTTTTATTTCTGATTGAAGGTTAAAAAGATGAGAATTTTTTTATTCAACAGCAAGACTATTTAAAAAAAGAAAAAAAAAAATTTATTACCACTTCATTTTCCCATGAAGCTGCCCCTCTTTTTATAAATGCTGTTGTCATTCCTGTAGAGAACTAGAATTCCCCGAACAGAATAGTTTAGTACCATTTTTATGTCCCCTTTACAAAGATTAATTATACTAAACCTTATGTCTAGAATCATTATTCCAATTTTGAACGTCTAAAATTTTATGCTTCGTCACAAGGGGTCTTGAAGAAATTGAAATTTACAGAATCTTGCTTAATTGATGTCTAATGACTGGATCAAATTTAATGCAAATCTGAAATATTTTAATTTTCGAATAGTAGTCAGTGCCCATATTATGCCACATAAAAGCCTTTGAAAATACTAAAAAAACATGAAATTTGGAATATTTATTCATTGATATCTAGTACTTATTGTTAAAATTTTACAAAAATTGGAGATATCTGAATTTTCATGAAAATATTTCACTCCCTCTTTGCAGAAAAATAAATGAAGCATTTTGGACCTTTTATGCCTAGCCTAAATTCGTAATGATCAGTTAATTAGTTTAGGAGTGAATACTGTACATTGATATGAACATGCGTAACTTTTTAATGATAGAGATAAGTACAAACCAGACTTTTTTTTCTAGTCCTCGGGCTACGCTTAGAATGTGGCTGATGTACTGGAACTGCTTGGTTCTCAGTTGGTGATGCCTCCCAACTATTACTTCCCCCTTTCATAAATGTTAAATAGCTACAGGTTAAATAATATTACTACTCTGGCGATATTCCCTTTTGTTTATAATGTTAATGTACTATTCTAATCTTTTTATTATTTCCTTTCTTTATTAACTTTTACTTTTAATAAAGAGAAAGAAGGTATCAGAAGCGAGAGTGATAGATACTGCATAAGATAAGAGTGGGAAGTTCAAACCATCTATTATAAGAGTTATAGAAACTTAGTAAGAGATGATTCACTTGGGAAGTTAATTGCAAATTGTGGATAATTAAGACAATTAGAATAGAAACTTTTTCAAACATAACTCAATCTCAAAACTGAGGATTATTTTAGCATGTATTTTATGTTATTAAAATATATATGCAAAAAACGTTAGGGGGAAACAAATGTTGATTAACTGAGTTTTAGTATAATCATAGATTGTTACCAACCAGATTGTTGTTGTTGTACCATATTATTTATGATAGACTAATGTACTTAGCTACACATTATTTAAAAGAAAATTACTTCATCCGATCCAACAGTGTAGTAATATATGGATTTTCTCAAGTAATCACCTTAAAAGAAAACTCGGCTTGAGGGAATAACTCTTACTAGAAGAATAAGAGTTATTAACCTTAGCTTAGTGTTCCTTGCTTTTAACATTGGCATATTTACAAAGTTAATTTTGAAACTAATAAATCCCGGGCAACGCCAGGTTGTACAGCTTGTCTTGTATAAGTATATAGCAACCATACTGAGGATAAGTCTGAAATGTAAAAATGTAAATGACATCTTATTTCGGAGGTCAGAGAGTACAGCAGCCAAAATGTTGTACATATAACAATCACAAAGAGGATAATAGTTTGAATTTTGTTAATGAAAAGTGAAACTTGATATTCGGTTTAGTGAAAGGATATAAGGAAATGGATTTGATGTATTTGTTTTTTGCTCTGTAGGAAGAGGGGTACTTCAGTTCATTAACTTTATTTCTCTTTGATAATGTTGAAAATTACTGAGATAAAATGAATGACCTTGACTCTGGATTTTAAAATAAAAATTTAGACCCAGCACCTTTCTTATATAGAAGACATCCCTTTAAGGAGAGAGAATAGCTTATTCCATTTCACACTTATAAATAACTAGCAGTGCTACCCGGCGTTGCCCGGGAGCATGGATAACGAAATAAAAAAGTGAAAAAAAAACAAACTATGTAACATCTTTTTTTTTTTTAACTTCTCTTTTTCTCTCTACCACCTCCCCTCTCTCCAGTTGAGAAGGTTTTTTTCTTATTCCGTCCGAGGACAGAACAGATACTACGTTTTGATCCTACCTTAAAGGCCAAGAAGGTGCATTCTAGTTACAAACCAAAAGTAGATAACACAAAATCGCTCTAAATGACGACCCTTCCTGACTAGTTTTATCCCTGGTGACCCCCAGAAGAATAAATATATATAAAACAAAAATGTGCCCATATTCTATCCAAGACAATGCTGAAAAAAAAATCTGCTTTGTTGTGTCCTGTGTAGTTTTTTACTTTTAGCTGGATACACCAGACAACTCTCGTTTATATTATAGAAGATAGAGGCAGCATTTGGAATCATTCCAGTTCTGACTTAAAAAAAGGGTGTTCAGGACACAACGAATGACAAGGCAAAATTATAATACGATAATGATAAAGTCTGAAATGTCAAACTTCTTTGATTCTGTCCATCGTCAGAGATGTTCTGAGCACTTGAACCCACTAAGTGGTCTCTTTTTAATTTTAATCACTATTCAAATGTTGATTCAGTCAGATAAAAGGTCACCATTTCAGGTAATGAAGGGCCTGCGGCAAACTGTTATTTTCTTTTGTATTCATTTCCATTTTGCCAGAGGAGAAGCTGACAATCAATCTGTTCCAACCGTTAGTTTTGCTCGCTTTCAATTATAACTGGAAATGCACAAAACAACAAAAGACAAAAAAAAGAAAAAGATAAAAAGAAGAAACATTGATTTCTGTGTGTTCATTTAATTGAAACTAAAATGATATATTTTTCACTATTGAATATTCTGACTAAGCCACGCTGGAATTGGACAAATTTTAATGCAAATTTTGATATGAATTGATTGAAAATCGCATCGTTTTAAATGTTTTATTTATTTCCCCGCTTTATATTTGTTTTTCTTTTTTTTTTCTATCGCTGTCTTTTATTGAGTTGAGATCCAAGATTCTTGATTCTTGTTAAATGATTTCTATGTCTATTTCAAGATAGGATTAATCTTTTTAGATATATCCACACAGATCTACAAGAGGCGGTGTCAGTCAGTCAGTTATGTTTAAGTTCGAAATAGCATTTTCATCTGTCAGTGGGATTCTTAAGTTGACAATAGTATTTTGTCGGTTTGTCAGACACTAGTTTGAAATCATATTTTGTCGGTCTGTCAGGCACAAGTTCTGAAATAGCATTTTGTCGGTCTGTCAGGCACAAGTTCTGAAATAGCATTTTGTCGGTCTGTCAGGCACAAGTTCTGAAATAGCATTTTGTCGGTCTGTCAGGCACAAGTTCTGAAATAGCATTTTGTCGGTCTGTCAGGCACAAGTTCTGAAATAGCATTTTGTCGGTCTTTCATGTTTAAATTTTTTTTTTATGTTTTAAAAGTTTTTATTTTTCTATCACTGTCTTTTCTGAAGTTGAAATTTAGGATTCCTGATTCCTGTTAAATGATTTCTGCATCAACGTTGAGACAGGATTTTTCTTTACTCTGTATTTTTATGTAAAATGTTATCAATACTGCTGTGGTTTATTGTTTACATTTGACTTCAATTCTCTTAGCAATTTTACCAGCATTTAATGAGAAGCACTTCAAGAACGTTGATGTGTGTTTGTCTTTTCAGTAGGAAATAATTTCGAAAATTACTTGATCCATGTAACTGTTGATTGATATAATTTACATGGTCACTGTTGTCAAATGATATGATCTATTCAAAAATTTATGCAATTAAATATATTTTTTAACATCAAGTGGAATTGTTTCTCATGCACACTCAGAATTATTCAGAGAATACTAGCTGTACTGACACAGCGTTCGGCTGAGTGGCAGGCTTAGACAAAAATAAATGTAGGTTTAGTTCTGCATGCATTTTTTTAAAAATATTCTTTTAAAAAAAAAATTCTGATTTTGCTTAACATTTGATATAAAAATAATTAAAAAACAGTAATAAGTCAATGTTTATTTATAAAACAAATGCAGAAACAAAAAACACGGTCTTTTCAAGTTGTAAATAAAAATAAACAAGTAAGCGATAGTCCAAAGAAAATAGACTACATATACCATCCTTCCTCCATTAACTTAGGATGTGAGATGGGGGAGAAGTAATGTACGTATGTTAGCAGAGTCCATGGACTGGCAGACACTATGCAGCGACTCGTAGTATCAGTTAGAATAAAATGCCAGATAAAAAAATAAAGTGATACACACTAGATACTTCCGGTTAGTCTTATTCAACCTAGTAGCACATTTGTAGTAGCTGAAGTATTAATATAATCTTTACATAACATTATTTTTCTATCATTAGTGTTTGCTTAGTTTTTTTCAGCCGGATTGTGTGTCACGTAGCCATTGTCTTGTTTAAGGGTGGTAAATATGATCTATTAAATTGACCGTAACTTTGTTAAGGCATTTTCGTGAAAATCTGCACTTACTTGGGTTTTGTCGACTGGTGGATTGTCTTAGGATTTTATGTAGCCATTTCTACAGTAGGTTGGATTACGAAAGAAGGCTCAAAACAAATGGATTTTTAAAAACTTTTATTGGTGACAGCATCTTGCTCTCAGTCACATCTATCCCCAGTAGGCTCCCTAATGTAGTCCCCCTCCCCTGAGGACGGGGGGGGGGGGAGACAAGCAAAGGATATGTCCTTCTTGTTTGTTGAAATTTAAAATGCATCTCTCCTGTTTTTTGATCAGCTTGTCGTATTTATCAATGCTTGTTCTTATTTTTTAAATTCTTTCCTCAACAATAAATTCAGTGTTTATTTTATTTATCTCCCAACTTTTTTCATTCAAGACATGTCAAAACAGCCAAATCTTGAATTCTAGATGGGATCAAATTTCATTATTTACGTTCCATTTTCCAATTTTGTCTTGTGTGACCCACTCTTGTGGCAAAGAACGACCATCATCATCATCTCCATTACTAATTATCATATTAATATTGTTATTCTTTCTATCACTATTGTTATTATTTATTCACTAGCCATTCTAACACAAGTCATTAGCGATTGCTCACTTGTAATAACAAGTTGTGTTCCTTGGAGTCTGAGTGATGTCTCCACAGGTTTCCAGCATTGCACCCTTTACCTCTTTTGATAACCGTTGCAAATCATGTACATTTATCGTAACAGCTGTTTACCATTGCTTACTTGCTGACAACAGCTGTTAGTGTTCTCTCGAATTTGTGTGGCAATAAGCCTCCCTCAAGGTTTTAGTACTCTCTGCATTCTTCCAATGGAGGTCTGGTTTGTGTTTTCCCTCTCTGGTCTTTCCATCCTTCTTGACCCTTCATTACCATTTTTTGTGGTGCCAGCATGTTTTCTTTCTGTTTCTTTTTTTTTTGGGGTGGGGGGGTGTCTGATTATGAAATTTCTAGCAGTTTCAGTACCCTTGAACTAATGTAATGTCCTGTCTATATTTTTTTCTTCTATTTCTAATTACCTGTGGTTGGTTGGCGTTCACTGGTCATGTGGGTTGGTTTCCACACTCAAAAATGTTCCTTAATATTTTGGCTGTTTTCATCAGTGCTGAGCGTTGTATGATGTCGATCCTCTTTGATTCTAATTTCTCCTGGTCTTTTTTCAAGGGTTTTCAGAATTGTTCCTAGTGCTCCTGCAATTATTGTAACAAAAGTAACTGTCTTCATGATCCATATTCCTTTCAGCAGCTCTCTGGAAAGTTCCATGTATTTATTTATTTAGTTTATTATTATTACTAGCAATCATATGCCCATTCTGGTCACATATTAGCTAGTATATATGATGTAAGTGTCGAGTTTACTATTAACTTCCAATTGTGACAATTTCTTGTTGACCTATGTTACTGGCCGCTCATGACAACAGATAGATACTTCATTAACCCCCTCCCCCCAAAAAAGGAGGTAATGCCTTGGAGGATGTTTCATGACAATAGAACAGTTACATTAGACCCCTCCTTAATTGAGCATTGAAAGATAATACTATAGTACATTAGTAGAAGTAATAGTATAGTTTCGGCTTCAGACAAATACCAAAGTAAAAGTAAAAAAAGTAAAGTGGTCGACCATAGTCGAGGGTATACTGAAGACTCCCTTTTCATTGGCTATTACACCGAGATGTCAGGGAGGGCGCCACTTCTTTCCCATGATTACAATAGTACATTAATAAAAGTAATAGTATAGTTTGGGCCTCAGACATATACCAAATCTCCATTAGTATTATTACAATAATCTTCTCTACCTACCCTAATGGTAGTATTGTCACATTTCCATGAGCAATTTCTCTTGATGGAATCATTCACGTTACGTATTTCTTTTCAGCTTTGAATAATTAATAAAAAAAAAAAAAATGTTAAAATTCTGTGACCAAATTTTTTTATTCCTAACAAGATTTGTTTTTTCTTTTCAATATTTTACCTTGTTCACATTTTACCTAAGAATTTCTTTATTTTTCAGTGCTTTCTCAGAATCAGTTGTCTCCGACAGTTTGGACACTGGGTCACTCGACTGCCTGGAATTGACCTTTCATATCGGCAGAAGGAGGCCATGTTTTTTGGACCTACCAATGCTGGAGAAACTGCGGAAAATGAGAAGGTTGCTCAGGAAAGAATGGTCAGTTAGCAGTAAATTTTTAATTACCCAATCCGTTAATTTATAAAATTACTGATGCTTTACCCCTGCCCACCCAAACATCCTTTGATTTTCGCTTTCTAATTATCCAGATTTGTTACTCAATGTGGAAAAAAGAAAACGATTGCCGACAAATTGCAAAATACCATCTTTTAAATGAATTATTTAAGAAATTCTTTTAAGCATATTGGACTGACATTGAATAAAAAACACAATGCTTATTCAAAATTTGCAAATAATTTCGTAACATCTTTATTGTGATTTCTTTGCTTTAAGTTGCACTAAAAAGGGACCAAAATGGAACACCATAATCAAAACCAAATTTGGTGGACATGTACAACACTTTGATCCTTCCTTCTAAAATTCTTTTAAAAGAAATTCTTCGGAATTCTATCCATTAAACATAAAATTTGCTGATTATAAAAATAATCATGAAAAAATTGTTCAAATTTTGGATAGGGATTCAGTTTTCTAAGTAAGTTTAACATAATTCAATGTCTAGCCAAAATATATCTCCAGAATTACATTAAATGTGACATAGCAAATTGAACTTTACTCTAAAAATTAAACAGTGAATTTTTTTTTATAAATTAGTTTTAATAATCTAAGGATTTACTGTTCAATTGATGTAGTAATCTAAAAAAAGAGATTTTTTTTTTTTTTTTTCAAAAATTAGATAAAAAATATTTTAATGGGCTGTGAATAAATCCTCAGAAATGTAAACTCTAAGATCAGTTTATGTTAAGCATACATAGAAGCTGAATCCTACTCTAAAAATTGAGCCAGTAATTATTTTTTGTTATAGTCTAAAAATTTCATGCGTAATCAAAAGTATTTCAAAGAATTAATAATAGAATTTTGAGAGAGGTATGAGACATCATACATGTCTGTGCCAAATTGATATAATCTACTTCAAATTTGTTAAAATGTTAAATTTGTTCTCAACATTTTCATGTTTTAATTTGATAACTGTTAAATATTGAAAGTCGGCATCCTCATGTTATCATTATCATCAGAAAATCATCACGGGGGAAATTTTGTTGTTGATCCTCTTTTTATTTTTATATTTTTCCATGACATCTCAGATTTTCCCCCCTTGTTATCCCTCCACCATTTCTCCACAAAAAAGAAGAAATTCAACAAATTACCATAATTGTTTCACATTCAACTCTGTCCATTGTCACAAAAAAAAATGAAAATCGAAATAAAAAAAAAAGATGGAAATGATTTCATTTATTTATTTTGGAAAAAAAAATGTTTCCTCAGTGTTTTTACTTTTTCTCGTTTTCTTTTGACTTTTTTTCTTTTTCTTTTTTTGTTTTTCTTTTTTTATGCATGTAACAAATCAAAACAATTTTCTACATTTTTTTGGCAGTAATATCCTCCCTCTCAAAAATGTTATTTATATTTAAATTTGACATCAATGGAAAACATTTAATTATCAAATTGTCAATTGAGCCATTAAGAAAAGGGGACTGAGCGACGTTCATCTCATCAAAGATGTTGTTTCCAATTTTCTTTTCCAGGTATTCTTTTTTTTACACCCTCCTCCTTTTTTCCCAGGTGTGCAATTTCAAGATTATAATAATTGCTTTCTATTTTTGGTCTAATGAACTATCAGCAATTTTCTTCCTTCTCTGGCTCAAATGTGGTTAACGAATCTAGGTCAAGCAATCAGACAACGAGCAAGTCAGTTATTTGACACACAGCTCATGTATCAATTATACTGATCAGTATTATTTTTATTTTTTTATATCGCATGGAAAAGTGTGGCCATTCAAGGACTGCAGGTTAAATCGGAATAGATTAAGAAGCACAGATAAGGAGTAATAAAATGATTCGTCACTTATTGATTTTATTCTGTTCAAATGTGTAGCAGTTTAATTTTTAATCTTTGGTACTTATTTACATTGTTTACAAGTTTTGAACCTGTATGGTCACAACGTTTTGGCTCTTGAA
The DNA here is from genome assembly GCA_963556195.1 of Sepiola atlantica. NCBI lineage: Eukaryota > Metazoa > Mollusca > Cephalopoda > Sepiida > Sepiolidae > Sepiola > Sepiola atlantica. Next base: position 74,965,063 of record OY744530.1, read on the forward strand.
CTCTCCAGCCTTGTTAGGGTGCCGTTTCTACAGGGTGACGAAAAAAAACTTCAGTTTATGTCTGACTTGTCCACTAAGTTTCAGTCATGAATGTCCAACAGTCTTTGTTTTATCACTGTTCAATGATATACTCCAAATGTGAACCCCTGCATTACAAGCACACCTGGATATGATTGATTTTGAATGTAATGGTACAGGAATAGTCTATGAATTGTTTTGATAGGCATTCTTTGAGATAACCCAGATAAAAATGGGTGGTGGTTAATGTCCGGTGAGTCTGAAGACCATTCAGGATCACACTTACTAATGAGACGATCACTAAAGTCACCCTGCATGTTAGTGAACAGTGATAAAACAAAGACTGTTGAACATTCATGACTATAACTTGGTGGACAAGTCAGGCATAGACTGAAGTTTATTTGTACCAAATATGGTTGGATTGCAGAAAGAACTGTGAATTTCATTAATGATTCCATTAGTAATCCATAACCTTCTGCAAATTTTCAAATTAACTTTTTATTAAAGTCAGAATGAGAACAATCTTTCACACTATGTGCAATGCCTTTTAGATTAATCTCAATTAATTTATTCGTGAGTAGGGTTTGAACTCACAACCTTAAGGTAGAATTCACTGTAGAATGGGGACCACAGGCCAAAACATGTAAATAATAAAAATAACATCAACCCAGAAATATCGTCAAATCCTATCTACGATAATTGTTTTATTTTGTATATTTGTTTGATCCATGTGATTAAACATTATCGTGACCAATTGTAGTATAATTTTTACTATTCTATTTAAATTATTTTCTTGTGGTTCATCCCCCTCCCCCAAATATTATCTAATAAAAAATGGTTATGAAATTGGTGAAATAGTGTACCATATATCTACAATACGATTAATGAAAAAGAATTTTGTGACATGTTCATCTTATTTTAATGGTTTACATATTTAAGACTATAGTTCTCATCTTTGTGACTCCGACTCTGGAAATTTGCAACGGTCTGGCTCCGACTCTGGAAATTAGCAACGGTCTGGCTCCGACTCTGGAAATTAGCAACGGTCTGGCTCCGACTCTGGAAATTAGCAACGGTCTGGCTCCGACTCTGGAAATCAGCAACGGTCTGGCTCCGACTCTGGAAATCAGCAACGGTCTGGCTCCGACTCTGGAAATTAGCAACGGTCTGGCTCCGACTCTGGAAATTTGCAACGGTCTGGCTCCGACTCTGGAAATTGGCAACGGTCTGGCTCCGACTCTGGAAATTGGCAACGGTCTGGCTCCGACTCTGGAAATTGGCAACGGTCTGGCTCCGACTCTGGAAATTGGCAACGGTCTGGCTCCGACTCTGGAAATTTGCAACGGTCTGGCTCCGACTCTGGAAATTTGCAACGGTCTGGCTCCGACTCTGGAAATTGGCAACGGTCTGGCTCCGACTCTGGAAATTGGCAACGGTCTGGCTCCGACTCTGGAAATTGGCAACGGTCTGGCTCCGACTCTGGAAATTGGCAACGGTCTGGCTCCGACTCTGGAAATTGGCAACGGTCTGGCTCCGACTCTGGAAATTGGCAACGGTCTGGCTCCGACTCTGGAAATTGGCAACGGTCTGGCTCCGACTCTGGAAATTGGCAACGGTCTGGCTCCGAGTCTGGAAATTGGCAACGGTCTTGCTCCGACTCTGGAAATTGGCAACGGTCTGGCTCCGACTCTGGAAATTTGCAACGGTCTGGCTCCGACTCTGGAAATTGGCAACGGTCTGGCTCCGACTCTGGAAATTGGCAACGGTCTGGCTCCGACTCTGGAAATTGGCAACGGTCTGGCTCCGAGTCTGGAAATTGGCAACGGTCTGGCTCCGAGTCTGGAAATTGGCAACGGTCTGGCTCCGAGTCTGGAAATTGGCAACGGTCTGGCTCCGACTCTGGAAATTGGCAACGGTCTGGCTCCGACTCTGGAAATTGGCAACGGTCTGGCTCCGACTCTGGAAATTGGCAACGGTCTGGCTCCGACTCTGGAAATTGGCAACGGTCTGGCACCGACTCTGGAAATTGGCAACGGTCTGGCTCCGACTCTGGAAATTGGCAACGGTCTGGCTCCGACTCTGGAAATTGGCAACGGTCTGGCTCCGACTCTGGAAATTGGCAACGGTCTGGCTCCGACTCTGGAAATTGGCAACGGTCTGGCTCTGATTCTCGAAATTTGCAAGGCAACGGTCTGGTTTTGACATTGACATAAGAAATTTTAATCTACTATTAATAATTTTACAAACAATTGTACAAAAAACCCAAATATATAACAGAATTTTTTATTTATTTATTGTGAATATTTAAGTTCAAGACAATTAAATTAAATAAAACTTATAAAACAAAATTTTTATTGGTAATTTTCTAAAATTCTCTCACCTTAATTTTAAAGAAAATCTTAACATAAAATAAGCATTTAAATATTAATTAAAACATAAGTTATATATTAATCGGATTATTCCAACTACTGTTCTCATCTTGAACATTATTCTTGCAACGTTTCGGTCGATGTAACCTCCGACCTTCTTCGGGCGTGGCTTGTTGGACTCGGGAATCTGTATGAAATTTCAAACTGAACCCTTTATTTAATCCACGTATGTAGCTTGTTCTCATTCCATCAGCCATGACTGGGTAGAAGTCTTAAGTAATTCATAATTGTATTGTTAGTATTGCCCGTACTGAGGATTGAACCTTCAATCTTCAGAAGACTGTCACTTAAAACTGATTATTACTTAGCACTTATATATGTTGCGCCATAGGTACTTGTAGATATATTGATACAAATTATCAATGTTCATCTGAAAAAATCTGAAAGATCATTCATTATATCAAAACATGTTTATAATTTTTTTTTTTCTTTTGTTAAATATTGGCACCTATAATTTGTTTTAATGTTAAGAGATTTAAATTAGATTTTTATGAATAGTTAGTGTTATGCTTCTTGGTTGGATAGCAATGTTTTTGTCAAAATGGAAAACAATATAAACAGAATTGAAATCTCTTTTCAAAAAGAAAACGTTTATTAATAATAACTAACTACCTGTCAACTCAAGTTATTATTGTTGAATTTCTTTTTGTGTGATTTTTAAGGTCCAGGAAATCGATGGAGCTTAGATATTAAAGAAAAACATTTTTTTTTTAAAGAAATAGCAGTGAAAGAATTGCGCCCCATAAAATTATTTGCACTCTATAAAATATTATAACTATAGAAAACCTTTTTCTTTAGAAATGTAAACGGAAATGCTGTCGTTTAAAAAAAATAGGAATAAATATTTATAAAAGAAACATTGAAGAAAAGTAGTGAATACTTTATTCATTGAAAAGAGGGTAAATGTCCGTTTTAAAAATGAATATCATTCGAAAATGTTTTGTTGGCTGTTTTGATACATGGAAGTAAGGAAAATTGTTTTTCTTTTCAACATGGAATGTTGTTGTTTTTTAAAAATCTTTTAAAACACTTTTACTGTTGTAAAGAGGTAAATATATAATGTAAACGTAATTTTAAGTTAGGTTTGATTTGGAGGTAGAGAGGAGGAATAGATAAACAAAGGATAACTCGCATTTATTTTTATTTTTTAATTAATTTTTTTTTCTGCTTTATATATATATATATATATATATATATATATATATATATATATAAAGTAATCCAACAAAAGATATAAGCGTCAACTAATATCTTATAATTAGTGAAAACATCCGGATAAAAACTGAAGCTCAATATACTGGATAGAGCATTAATATTATAATATAAAATGAAATAATAAAATAAGGTTTCAATCAAATTTTATTAAAATTCAAAGTTAAGATACTTTGCTTGAACTTTGAATTTTAATAAAATTTGATTGACACCTTATTTTATTATTTCATTTTATATATATATATATATATATATATATATAGGCTTGATTGCCATATATATTTTCATTGCTTACTACCTAGCTCTACTTACGCATCGAGCACTGTTGAAGTAAATACTGAAAACTGATACATAAAAAAATTATATCTCCTTATAATATTTTATGTGGATACATGAAGTACTAATATATATATATATATATATATGACAGGAAAGCGTTTTACAGTATTGCCAATTCGCTCACCAAAAACAGGGATAGCACGAATAGGTGCCTGCAGGTATTATGTGTAATGCAGCTTTAAAATTACAACTAATTTTTGCATTATTATAAGGTTACTCATAAAAGCATTTTTAGTTTTAATTTAATTGGTGCATGTTGCTTTAGTGTAATTCAAAAAGATTTTTCAAGAACCTATATCATTATAAAAAAATATAACTACTCGAAAAAGTTTCTTTCTTGCTGCTGGGTGTCTGATACTAGAACTGTGTCAGATGAAAGTTATGAGTGTCTCTCTGTCGTTGCGAACAAGAATTAATTGCCTCAAAGATTTATCAAATCTGCATGTTTTTTGGGGAGGTATTCCGTGATCTTGGCCTTTTTTAAAACTGGATTTTTTTTATTTACCTTCTCACCCAATCAATCTCTAGTCGACAGGTACACTTTAAAGGCCACTGATTTCTCAATATTTTCATCCTTGTGACAGTCTGGTGTAAGATCATTCCACTTGGTGTACTCAAGGTATTACGTTACAATTTTTCCAGATAAATCCTGATCTTAACCCATGCCATGGCAAGAAAATTATATAGTTTATTTCTTTTTATCGATGTGATTAAAATAAGGAATACATTTTTACTTTGCGTTGATATCTGTCATATTGCGTAATCAAATTTCAAGGATTACTTTACTTCCTAAAACACTCAATGAACTTTTGAAAGAAAGTTAACATGTCTTTGGATGCCATTAGACCTGTTTTATTCGGCTTGCATTTGAATTAGAATTGGCCTCAGCATTCAATCATATTCATACATATGCAATACACTAAATTTGTGAATAAGATGACATTTAAAAGGTAAGGTATTGATTTTTATAATGTGATTTTGTTTGTTTTCATTATCATGCCAAAGGCTTGATCACTGCTTCATGTTATTAAATATTAGTTTTTCGGTACTAAATCTGAAACTAGCAGCGACTTAAAACTGTACTTGGTGTGAGTATACTGGTTGTGTATCTCCGTCTCAACCAAGGAGATTGGAATCCCATCTCTTGGTATATTCCAAACAGCTAAGCGTTACTGCTGTTGACTAAGGAAAGAAACTTCTGGACATGTGTGCACATTTTTATGATGTATCGAAGTGAAACCTGGCCAATGAAGGTTGAGGATATGCGTTGCATGGAGGGAAATGATATAAAAATTATAAGATGGATATATGGTTCTGATGACTTCAGAAGAAAGATTAAATCTTGACAGTATAGAGAGATGTGTGCAGAACAGGGGACTTTGTTGGTTTGGTCACATTGAAAGAATGGATAAGAGTTCTTGAGTTAGATGTAGAACATTTGAGATAGTAGGGTCAGTGGCAGGGAAAAGCCAATGAAAATATGGGAGACAGTAATAAGGATGGATTTGAGACAAAGAGGGATAAGTAACGGCGTGACCAGAGATAGGTTAGTTTGGGAGTCAATCTCTAAAAGCCGTCCACCACATGCTAGCATGTAAAAACAGACATACAATCAAATATGATGATGACTAGCTAGGTGTGTTTCCTCTCATATATCTTGTCTACACGACTCTAAAAAATGGTACTTGATGCCCCTTACTTAAATCATCCGCATTATAAGGTGGGGATAAAGGGTAAAGGAAGTAATGCTGGGAGAGGGGTGGTGCCCTCCCCTACATCTTGGTGTAGTAGCTAATGTAAAGAGCCTTTGGGAGCTCCCGACTATGGTCGACCACTTTACTTACATTTATTCAGAATAAATGAAATAATGGATTTGCTTGGTTATAAAGTTTTTATTGGTTTTTTCTATTTCTTCACTTTGATGACCGTGAAACAGTAGGGATCATATCGATATTGGCATGAACTATTGATCTCTGGTTAATCGATTCCAGTTCAATTAGAGCTGTTACATTTACTTACAATGTCATTGGGAAAGAGTCCTGAGTATGATCGTAAAATGCATTTGTTGGTGAAGAGTCCCCCTTTCGTTTTCATTGCTTCCACGTCTACTCTACCCCGGACTAGTAATTCCTGTCAGACTCTCATTTATGGGTCAAATAGAATTTATTATTTACAGACGATTTGTTTACAGAATGTACACCTAGAAAACAAATTAATCTACAAACCAATCATATATATAAGTATGAGGATAAAATGCACGATAAAATAATTGTTTTTCCTTTTTGTCTTTTTTCATACATATATATATATAAGTATGTAAGTTGTGGAGGTGACGGTGGCTAAGTGGATAATGACACGGACTGACGACCTTGGTGTGCCAAGTTCGAATCCAGTCGGTTCTATAGTACCACTTTTACTTAGGGATGTTGGCAACCTTCATGTGGTCCCTCCTGCAAGAATGCCAACAACAGAACCAAGTCGGTTAAGAAAGTTGTACCATGTTGATTCATATGAATTAAAAAAAAGAAATTTTTTTAAGTACTGCTCTGAGATAAAATTACCCAATTGTGGTTGACATCCTATAAAATGCATAAACCATTGGGGAAAAGTATTGTTTCCCCCCTATCATTTCAACCACTAAGTGGACTTTTTTTTTTACTGACGATTCACCACTTATCAAGGCTAAAAGCAACTTAAGAATGAGGATTAATGAGATGGATAGATTGTCAATTGAATGATGAAGACTATTATGGGAGTGTTAGAAATAATGAATGGCATCAATAAAATTTATTTTATTTATTGACATCGAATTTGAAGATGACCGTGTTGTAGCCTGCAGGGAAGCAGCCTTGTAGTAATATATTCAACAGATGGAAAGTTCTTGGAAAGAAAGTCTTTTCATGGAAATTCTGTTTGATATTATGCACATTGAGAAAAAAAAAGGGAAGTTATTTGCAGTCATGGTAGACTTGTTATGCAAGTTTTACAAGGAGGAACCTCCCATAGAAATAATGATACAGACTAGCAACGTTTCTTTTGTAAAAAAGGAGCTGTAGAGAACCGAAGAGACCCCCGCCCCGAGACTAGATTACGATTATGGTGAACCTTTGTCAAACTTGGAAGTAATTTACTTGTTATAAGAGTATATATAAACTTATATATAAACTTACTTTCACTCCACACTACTTTTGATTCGGTTAATAATAAAAAAAAAAATGGACTATTGTTCTCATTTTTGTTGTTATATTCACAAAGTTTCGGCCGTTTTAACCTCCGATCTTCTTCATGCACATCGCCCGAAACGTGAATATTAGCAACCAAGATGAGAATAGTAGTTCGAATAATTATCAGTCCTAATGTCAAAAATTACAGAGCAGAAATAAAAATCGTATACGTACACATGAATCAAATGAGTTAAAATTAGAAGATGCATGAAATAATGGCATTTTTGTTTTGAAAGAGAAACATTGATAACACTAGATTAGTTCTGGCTTATGATTTGATTAAAAGTAGATAGTTTAAGATTATTGATTAATTATTGTGCTTAACCATTTTTGAGTCTTTTGAACAGGACTTAACAAGTGAAGAGTAAATACAAATTGCTTGTTGGATTAAAATACGTTTGCAAACATTATTTGTCTTTTAATCTTTTAAATGCATTGTTTTTTTACAAAATTTTCTAATTTAGAATTTTTATATTGCATAATACATACATTTAACTATCTTGTGTGTATTCACACACTCACACACACATATATATATATATATATATATATATATATATATATATATATATTAGCTGTTGCTACCAGGCATTGCCCAAGAGTAAAAGAAAGAATGACTGACTTTTTTTAGGAATAAACAAAAAATTACTTTCGGTAATTTTAATTCTGTAATTGTTGTATCCTCAGATAAGTTTACAATATACCAGGTTGTTAATAAAGTGGAATGAACAACTAACATTGCCTTAATAATTTAGAATGACCGTAAAAAGAAGAATCTCATTTTTTTAGGGGGGTGTAATTTAGCTGAGTGTGTTAATCTACGCATTTACCAAAGTTTGTTAACATTTTGGAATTCTCTGAGTAAAATTTTTTTTTTTAATTAACGGCCTCCCATCCCAGTTAATTGCTGCCTTGAGGGCGGGTAAGTTTTGCTAGTGTATATATATATATATACACACACACATTTTTATGGAGTTATAAATCAGACATTTTATTTAATAATAAATGTTGAAGTCTGCGCAGAAGCAGACCAGTTGTAATGTGTTCCACAGATGGGAAGTTTAAAAAAAAAAAAAATCTGTTAATGGAAATTTTGCTAGCTTTTAGGTATACACATGAAGAAAAAGTGTTTTACTGTGGTGGTAATGAAACAGGTTCTTGCTGTAGATGTTTTACCAGAAGGAACCAGAGATTGGAGCTCAGTTGAACACCTTTGATGGAAATAACGATAGAATAGAGAAAGATTAGCAAGTTGGTGTAGGAAAAAGAAGAGATCATCCCCCATTGACATTCATTTTTATGGATTTCTTTTTACCCTATTAAATTTAGTATTCATTTTTGAAATCGCTGACTTAATTTTGTTGTTGTTTATATCTTTTTATTGGCAGATTAAATCATCTTCATCTCTTTTATTTCCTTTACTTCACCCCTTCTTTTCCTCTTCACCCTCCCGTCTTTTTTCTCCTCACCCACCCACCTTTTTCGCCTCACTCTCCCATCTTTTTCTCCTTACCCTCTTTTCTTTTCCCCTCATCCTCCCTTTTCCTCTTTACTCTCCCTTTTCCTATTCACCCTCCCTTCTTTTCCTCTTCACCCTCCCTTCTTTTCCTCCTCCCTAATCTCCCTTCTTTTCCTCCTCCCTAATCTTCCTTCTTTTCCTCCTCCCTAATCTCTCTTCTTTTCCTCCTCCCTAATCTCTCTTCTTTTTCTCCTCCCTACCCTCCCGTCTTTTTCTCCTCCCTACCCTCCCGTCTTTTTCTCCTCCCTAATCTACCGTCTTTTTCTCCTCCCTAATCTACCGTCATTTTCTCCTCCCTAATCTACCGTCTTTTTCTCCTCCCTACCCTCCCGTCTTTTTCTCCTCCCTACCCTCCCTTTTTTTCTCCTCCCTACCCTCCCTTTTTTTCTCCTCCCTACCCTCCCTTTTTTTCTCCTCCCTACCCTCCATTTTTTTCACCTCCCTACCCTCCCTATTTTCTCCTCCCTATCCCCTCTATTTTTCTCCTCTCTACCCTCCCTTCTTTTCTCCTCTTTACCGTCCCTTCTTTTCATCTCCCTAACCCTCTTTCTTTTCTCCTCCATCCCTTCTTTTCCTCCCCACATTTTCTCCCCCTCTCTTTTCATCCTCATCCTTACTACTTATCCTCCCTTTCCCCTCATCCGCTCCTCCCTTCTTCTTCCTCTACTTCTCTCGCCACCCTTCTCCTCCTCCTCTACCTCTTTTAATAAATGTTTAATTAACCGTAACTAATTAAAATGACTTGGTTGAAAATGATTCCAGATTTCAGACCTCAAGTCAATTGCGACTCGCTGTCTGTTGCTGGTTAAAGTTGTCTGTGTTGAATGAGCAGAACTCATTATTCGATTTTAAACTTCATTTGAAATTGTTTTATTAATTTCTTTTCGACAACGTAAAGCTTCATTAACTTTCATTAAATAAAGATGGACGCATGTGAATCTTTCGCTCTACTATTTGCAGAACAAAAGTATGAAGCGTTCTGGTTTTTAAATTTTTATCCAGTCCTAAAAATTTTCCAGCATGCAACCTGATTATCTCAACACTCATGCTAAAGTTTAAGAAAAATAAATCACGTCTCCACTTGTTAGTGATGTCACACTTATTATTCGATTGATACCCTTCTCAGCAGATGCATTTCAGGAGTAAAAATAATGTGCATCTGCCTTCTTTAATTGTGATTAAAGGAAGTGACCTTTTAAGAGTTCTTTCACATGAGTACCTACCTTTATAGAATCTATCCTGGCTTGGATAGGATATAGATGACACATACGCACAGTGTCTCCTGAAATAACACACACACATGCATATTCATACTGACAAAAAACAAACATGTAGACATACGCACTTCTAACACTCATGTCTTCCTCCATATTGCAAACATTTTACAAACATAAGAACACTTAACTTTTCTAAACAAATAATTTACTCGCTCAAAATATATTTCACACGACTGTAATATTTGTAAAAATATAAATGTTTTGTTTGTTAACCATGCTTTATTCAGGACACTTTTTGGTAAATTTAGCACTTGCTAAATGGTGACCCATTCTCAAATAACATTGAGGTTTTCATTCACATTGATAACATGAATTTTTGTCCACTTTTCTCATTCGCCACTTATAACTTTCATAATTGTTAGCGTGGTATTCATACATTACAAAAATGCGGCTATCGTTTATATCCTATCCAAGCCAGGATCTACGCTACACCTTCCACCTAATTAAGACTGATCTCACTTAAGTATTTCTTTTTCCAGGTAATTCGAGTTTTTTTTTTTTTTTTTTAGTTTACAAGCCTCTACTCCAAGTCTGGTACAAGGCAAGCAAACCAGAACACTCATCTCAGCGCATTCCAAAAATAACATTTATTTTTAGAGATATTCCCATGTTGGTTACTTTTTTTCCTTTTTATAAAGTTAGCTACTTTCTTGAAAATGAATGGCAACAGAATGTTTTAAATGAATGAAAAGAAAGAAACAAAACAGACACTTTTCTATTTATTTATTTTTTATTTTTTATTTTTTATTTGCAAGATAGACATTGGTGTTAATGTGTCCAAAGTTGGAAGAGTTCAAGTTGGGGGTGGCTGAGGAATATGTCAGTCTTTTGTTCTTGTTTAAGTGATAACGAGAATTGAAACAATTTGTGATTCACATTTACTTGTTAAATCCTTTTAAAGAAAATAAAATGAGGGAAAAGAAATTACATTTTCTTTTGTATTCAAATGATTTTACATGTGGTAGGCCATGTCAATAATGATTTAGATGAGTAGGGGGTGCTAACAGCAGCCATGTTTGTTGAACAAACAAATAGCCAGACAGATTACAATGAATGTAGATTGAAAAAAAAAAGAAAAGAAGTTTTCTTTGTTTTAAATAAAATAAAATTTTTTTAAAAATGCAAGATTTTTGTCTCCTTCCAATGAAGAAAGAAACATGGCATCTTATCAATCAAACAAAAAAGCATTATAACCTCTTCTTCTATTTAACTAACTTTAACCTAACTTATCTGACTGGATCACTCGCTCTGCTTTAAAAATTCTAATTCTGCCTTTTCCTCATATGTTAATTTATTTATTATTTTTAACATATATCTTCTTTACTATGAGTATATCAATATATCATGAGGGGAAACAAAAGTATGTTGAAAGGTAGGGTAAAGATTACTCCCCCTCAAAAAAAAAAAAAAACTCTAAGTAAAAATAAATGTAGCAGACCATTAACTTTGCAAACAGATGACACTTTCAATACAAATAACAGAATTTTTTTTTTTAATTGTTTTAGTGAAAGCCGTTTTTTTTTTTTCTGTGACATGACATTAACTAATGTGGATTGCCACTAGCATCGTCAAAAAAAAAAGACAAGTGTTGGAATTTTTGACTTTGGTTAGATAAAAAGATTTTAAATTCTATTCTCGTTTCATCTTTAAAGAATTTATTTAAAATAACTTTAGCGCGTGTACGATTACACAGCAAAAAATGTAAACAACCTTTTTTCGTATGCGTGTTCGATTCGGACATCATATCCCTCTTACTGGCGATGTCGATTAGTTATTAGGTCTGCCAACTTAACTTTACCTTTAACCTTGACCTTGAAAATCAAGATAAAGTTGCTTGTTGAGCGAATCAGACTTATGCTCAGAGCACACAAAGATTGTGCCTCAGGATTGTCTGGTCTGCATGAAGTCCTCCTTGTGGGCCGTAGCTGTTGGTTATACCCGCAAGATTGCTGTTTTGTATCCCCGACACTCGGAGCAACAAGGTCCAGTAATTGCATATGAAGTTGGAAGGTTTGACCCAGAACACACAAAAGAAATGCCGGTTGCACATGCATAGAAGCAACATTGTTATTCTCAGTTTATGGATTTGTGGTTCTGCACCTGACACCTCCTTGCTTGCCACATGTAGAAGTAGAGATGACTGGAGGACGACAGATCCTGATGTTCACCCCCTCCTGGATTTTCACAAGAGCCCTGTTAGCCGGGTAACTCTGACGCTACCACATACCACAGACACTACCATGGTGAGGAAAAAGTGTTGGACTTGTTGGGGGGGTGGGCGAAAGGGGTTGCTGTTTGTTTTTATTTTCAGTTACAAATGAGTTTGACTGAATTTAGAAAAGGTCAGTTTACTTTGTTTTAGCTTTTCTTTTCAACATTCTTATATTAAAAAACAAACAGTAACTTTTTTCAGGTGTGTCTTGCTGAACTCAGGAATTTTTATGCATACAGCAATATTATAATATGTAGTAATTAGCTAAAAAGCTACACTTTAAGAGAGCATTTACTCTGGCTGTTTGTAGTAGCTCTATTTGTAATCCAGAATCGATTAAATATACAGCTTTTTTGCTTTCTATACTTTTGCTTCAATAAAGTTAGTTAGTAAGTAAAGTTAGTCTCTTTCTCGATTTTTGTCATCGATGGGTTTCTTCCTACAAAATCAATATTTGACTCTGGTATGTCAGTTTTTCATGTGGATCATCGCAGAATGTTAAGAACAATTTGATTTAATTCCTTTCAGATCAAAATTATTTAGTAGCAATATATAGTCAAAATTATCACACTTCATGTAAAAAAAATTATGAAACCTAATATTTTAAGTAGGTTTGTAATTTTATATTTGTCACATCTTCTACATTTTTCCCTATCAACCTATTTCTTCTAGGAAAGATAGCATGTTAACTTTAGTCTTTTTCAAACAATAATCTCATATTGCATTTGCTGTAAATTTTTTCTCTTATAGGGCCTAGATCAATACATTCAGTGAGGTCACGTTTCATTATAGACAACTAACAATACCTTCCTGACATTAGAGTGGAGAAGAAAAAAATGACTGGCTTGTTCATGAAGAAACATTAATAAATGTTGGTGACTTGAATTTTATAATCAAATTATTTTATGAAACAGGAATTTTTAATTAATTCACTTTAGTACTTGATGCTAATTGATAAATAGTAAAGATCAAATAATTATGTGTAATAATTGTGGAAACTTCCCTTTAAGGTTTAAAAATATAACATGGTTTTAGATATTTATTTTTGCAGGGGTCATGATTATTTCCCTTTAATGTTAAGAATATTTAGTAAATAAGTGAAAATATCGTCCTAGAAGTTTTCTTAGCTAGAATAATTATTTTCAGAAAAAAACTAAAACCTAATAAAATATCTTTGTGCCAATAATATAGTGAAAAGAAAAAACGAAAAATATTTGGGTCTAACTTTGTTAGATTTATTAAAATGAAACTCTTTTATCAGCCATTTTAAAATTCTAACGATTACTCTTTTGATAAATTTTAATGGTAAGATCTTAAAAAACAATGTACTAAAATCAACCAGTTTTTATTGGCTTTTTGTTTTTTGCTTTTCGCTTTGTATCATATTCATCTTTCTTTAAATTTTTTTTGTATATTTGAAGATTTTTTTTATCAATATCAAAATGCAAGTTTACTTTTTTATTAACAATCTGAAGTAGTAACCAAAATTGATTTTATAGCCCAATTAAAATTAGACCCCCCCCCCAACGAGGCACACACTTGCATACACCCTAACACACTTTATATATATATATATATATATATATATATATAAATATAATGTGTGTGTATAAATATATAAGCTCTATCTGGTGTTGCCCAACATAGTATTTACTTGCAATTTCTGTTTTTTTCAAACTATGCCGTAATCAAAATTGATTTGAGAGACCAATCCAAATTGGGTCTATCCAGATGAGGCACACACCTCACACACGTTAAATATACACACAAGCTTTACCTACCCACTGTTGCCCAATAGCGTATTTTACTTGCATTTTGTTTTGTTTTTCCTTTTTTTTTTTTATTATGCCATTCCCCCCCCCCCCCCCCCCAATATTTTTTTTTTTCATTCAAATAAAAGTAATTCTGTATAGACGAGTACAGGGTTATGTCCCTTTTTTAAGATGGTGGCCATTTAAAAATAATTCTGACTTGGACAAAGTATTTTCTGGAAAGCATGAATCGAATAACATTTTATTCATCTTAACATGCTACAACGATCCATGAAAAAAACTGACAGACCAGAATCAAATATTGATTTTGTAGGAAAAATGCTATTGACGATAAAGAGACTGACATTACTTTATATATAAGATTTTTAATGAAGATGTGACCAGAGGAAGCGAAGGTGCTTCAATTTAATTTTTTTTAAAAGGAATCTGGGTGATTGGTCTAGATATAAGATGGATATCAGCCGGCAGAAAAATCGAAAGCAGAAACCATTTTCATGGAAAAATTGCCTCAAAATTGTATAAGTCGGTCACAGTGTGCAGAAGAAAATGTTGATTCATCTATCATTTACTTATCTAAAGTAGCGAGGTAGCGGAGGGAGTGCATGTGCGTACATTGACTGATAGTTCTGTCTGTTCTGATTTATTCCTGCTAACAATGGACCTGCTGGTAGATCAAAAACCAGGGAAGATTCTGTCATGTTACATTAAAGCCTTTCTTATGGAACCAATTTTAAATATCTACCTACACACATACAACCTGTGCACAGGTAGCTATGTATAAGTGTTATATGCATGAACCGTACACATGCTTCTTACATACATACATACATACATACATATATATATATATATATATATATATATATATATATATAATCGTTTGGATTCACAGTAATTGAATTTTATGAAGATGTATGAACAAGCATAAATTTGGCACTACTTCTAGTAGAAAACACATATATGCCATTCTAGGGAATGTGTATATGCACATCTAACATATAAAGTTATCTTGTCGGATCTTTAAAGTCAGACCCAAATAGCATTTAACCTGAACAATCAAACTTTGCTTCTGACTAGCCAATTTTTTATCTGTTTTATTATTTCCAATATTATAATAACGTACTTAGCTACAGTTTATTAAAAAAAAAACTATTTAATCCAGCCTAGACGATTGCTAATATAAACCATTTTAAATAATCATCTGAAAATAAAAGTAGCGGCATGGGGGGGGGGGGGGGTAACTTATTTGTAATTGAAGAATATAATAGGCGTTTTAAAATGTGCAAACAAATAAAAATTAAAACCTAAAATGACTTCAGTGCATCCTGTATTTATACAGGATGCACGGGTAGGTACAGCTAGTGCATATATATATATATTATAAATTTCTTTAAGTTAGCACAAAGGTTTATGTAGTCGCTCAATAGTGTATGACTAGAGCTCATAATTCAACATTATATAAACCTTAGTTATTCAGAGAAACATTCCATAATTCCTTCAAAAACACTTTATTGACATATTATTGTTTCTGCCCATTTCAAAAACATTTGTTTATGGTACTCACAATATTGTTAATATTCATGAAGAGGCTTCATCAATGTATAAAATTTCACAGTAATAAGGCTGAAAAATTAAAAGGCATCCAACATTTGTTTGATTTATACATATTTCTTTTTCACCCCAAATTCTATTTTTTGTATATAAAGATTCATGTTGTATTGTGTTCATTATATATATATATATATATATATATATTCCAAAAAATGTGTGTGTATATCTTCACAAATTAGGCGACATTGGTCTTCATTAGTACCTAAAGAAATAACTATTTGGGAGTACTAGTTGCTCTTAACAAATTACTCTATCCAGGTTATAAATGGGTCCTAGCCCTACTGGGAGTATAAGTGACAGACTGGCATCCTGTCACAGGGGTGATCCATGTCATGCGTTCCGCTTAAAACTATACAAACAGGATTAAGCACCGGTTCTATGAACCTTCCACTCCGAAACGAGCTTTACTTTTCATGTGTAAAATAGTAATTACTTGTATGCAATAAACCGTTTTTAATAGGTATTTTGCTTTAGTGTTGAGTAACCTAATGTATCAGTCTTCTAGATGATGAAGGTTCGATCCTCACTACAAGCGATTCTAACTAATAAATCAAATCAAAAGTTTCTTAGCATATCTACCCGTTCATGGGTGATTGAACAAGAACAATCTACCCCCATTGATTTAAATAAAGGGTTCAGTTCGAAATTTCTTATAGATTCACGTTGTGAGAGTGCCATCCAAGATGAGAATAGTAGTCCAAATGGTCTAAGTAATCTATCGTTATTTTCATGACAGGTGCTCGATTGAGCTTCAATCTATACCCCCCCCCCCCATAAAACATTCACAACAAAAACTTGTCTAGCTAAAACCACTGTTAATAATTTCCATTTCTCTCTCTCTCTCTCTCTCTCTCTCTCTCTCTCTCTCTCTCTCTCTCTCTCTCTCTCTCTCTCTCTCTATATATATATATATATATATATATATATATATATATATAAAACTAAACTAAACTTCCATGAGCAAAGTTTCTTTCTTAGAACTATTCGTCTGTGGAACACAATACTGCAGGGCTGCTTTCCAGCTGACCACAAAATGGTCGTTTTCAAGTCTAATGTAAGCAAATTCTTTTTGAACTGTCCTTTTAAATAATCAAATCTTGCCCAATTTCTACAATCATCACGGTGTTGTCTTACCAGCCACTTGACACTCATTAACCCTTGTCCTTGAGTGGTCCTTGGGTTTGATAAGTGATGATTCTTTAGTAAGAAAAATAAAAGATCTTATGATGAAAATGTCTTAAATGTTCTTTTCGCATCTTTTGTTCTGGCATTGTTGCAAGTTGTCTGCTTTCCTGTCAGGTTGTTTAACAGTCTTTCCTTACACATCACAACACCTTCCGATATCCAGTTACAATTATGAATCCTAATTATGTGTAACGTTATGTAACGGTTTTGTAATGCAACAGATATCACGGTTTCATTTATGATATGTAAAAAGACAGTCAGTGACATTTTGTCTATTATATTTGAAATCTACATTTTCGATTATCTTTGGGTCTAATGCTGCTATTGACTCGATTCTGATGTCCAAATGTATGTTTTGGGAGGAAAGGAATTCGATGGTTACAATCTGCATTGTGTATCTTTATAAATTAGCTAACATATTGGATTTCAAAATGGCCACCACTTGAATTCTACATGTGCGATTACCTCTGGGTCAAATATTTCTATAGTACATGACAAATAAAAAATCCATTTTTCAAAATGACATACTTTATTACAGTACTCCACT
This sequence comes from Sepiola atlantica, assembly GCA_963556195.1. Taxonomy (NCBI): domain Eukaryota; kingdom Metazoa; phylum Mollusca; class Cephalopoda; order Sepiida; family Sepiolidae; genus Sepiola; species Sepiola atlantica. Next base: position 74,982,408 of record OY744530.1, read on the forward strand.
TAATTCATGAGAGATGAATATTCATCATCATGTATTTTTGACAAGAAAACATTTTACTCAAAGTCTGTGAAGTAAAAATTGTTTTGACAAGTTTGAGTTATTGATAAGATTCTGTGTTGTTCTAGGTTTGATATGGCACCTGTCATAAGAGATTTGGTTGATTAGTCTTCTCCATTCCTTCAATCAATATCACAAAATGATCAATTTGGGGTTACGTCTGAATATCCACAAAAATAGTGTGAACATTAACACAAAACAAAGTAAAATTTTCAAAACTAGCTTTTCCTGTATAACTCTAAATGAAAATATCAATTTACTTCAACTACTAATTTTGAGTTTTATACTTTTGATACATATCTTAAGTCATTAAATATCTAAGTTTAAATTCTGACATGCTATGATGTAATATATAAGGTTGGGTGTGTACTGACATTCTACAATGGTCTGGTATTTGAGGCTAGGTATGCATCGGTACTGAAGATATGTGTACATAAGCAGTGTCATGTCGACCAGTTCAGCACTGCCACAAGTAAATGAATGTTGTGGACTCATCTTCATGTGCAGTCCCCTTCACACACGCAGAGGGCTGTGCACTTAAGGGCAGCCTTCTTGCACTTGCAGCGTCTCACACACTCTTTCTGGCACTTGGAAGAAACCAGTTTAATGTAGGTGTGAGCTGCTTCAGGTAGCCTGGTCCAGTATGGTGTGTATTGTCTTCCAGTCATTGACCAACCCCAGTTGGTTGGTGGTAGGAGTTCTGGTGCTGGCAGCAGTATCTGACCCCACACATGTCCACCTTGATATACTGCCCTCTTGACATGTTCCTCTAAAGCTGCCTTCGTTGGAGGGATCAGCTGCACATTGTTCTTCCTTGCGAGGAGTTTCCTCCTGGCCTTTTCAATGTCTGTGCATTTGCTGATTCGATCATAGAACAGGATCACGAACCTATCGATTATGCACATTGCATCATTTGGTATGTCACTTGGTGCGGAAGACAGCTGCATCAGCGCCTCAGTTAACTCTGACTACTGTCCAGACTGCCCATGCGGTCTTTTTGCCATGTTTAGCAAAGCTTGACACAGTATTGCATCCAGTTAGAGCGTGGAACATGGGCAGTGCACGAGCCTTCTCTGGTCCCAGTCCAGCTGCTATTTCATGTGCTGCTAGGTATCGGAAACTTGGGCCTGTTCCAAATGCCAGCCATAGTTTGTCTTCTGGTTTCAATTCATGTACCACGGACACTGCCAGCACCACAACATTGGTGTCTACAGTCCAGATGACTATTAAATGGTGTCCATGCTTTGCTCCGTGAGATGCATGCAGCAACATCCGACTATCAGCCTCTTCATGGTTGCATGGGTCGAGTGAAGTCAGATCTGGTAGTAGTGGCTTGCTGAGGACACTCTCTCCATCAGTAATGACGAGTTGCTTGTTCTCCTGGTCAAACCATTCCAAGAGAGCTGTTAAGATAAACTTAAAGAGCTCGGTCTTGTTGCTGTCCACTTGTTGGAAGTAGGGTCTCTTGTGCAACACTGTGCCTGACACATGTGGACGATGTGGTGCTACAAGTTCACTTGTATTTGATGCTGTTGAACTTCAGTATCTGGGCTGTGGTAATTGCTGCAGGGTTAGTGTCTTCCGTCTGGTCCTTGATGCTGGGTCCCTCAAGAATCATGCTGACTAGTGCAAGCAGCAACTGTGGCACAGATTCTTCTTGACATCCTTCAGGAAATCCTGTGAAGGGCTTGGTTCTCCAAACATATGACAGCGATCAATGTGTGCAGCACGTGCAAGATGGGTTGCATCACTAGGACTGTCCAGTTTGCAGGCCTTGTCAAGAGCAGCACTGAGATCTTCTTCAAATGCCATCAATATGTCTCTCCCCTTCGTGTGTGCTCATATGTCAGGAAACTGAGATAGCAGTCTCTGTTTGAGTCGTGTAGAGTGGACTCTCGTATCGAGCTGCACTCTGAGCTGTTCCATTCTCGACTGATATAGGTGGACAAGATCGGCCAATCTAAATACTGGTGCTGTCTCTTCATCTTGTTTCTTAAATGTAGAGGACGAGTTCAGCAAAGACTACTGCCGACATTGCTCTTTTTTGATCGGAGTATTGTGGTCCTGTTGATTAAACCGATCTCACGAGGTTGTAAAGTCCTATCAAGCACTGCAAGTGATACTGAACGTCTAACGCAACCATGCCCCCACCACTGAAACGGCCAAGCAGTTCTGTATCACCAAGAAGGTTTGCACAGGCACGGACCCGTCTGTCAATTTCGAATGTTGCAGCTTTCCGAAGACTATTAGTCCCCGCAGGTTGTCTACAGAAAAAACAAGTTTCTGGAACCTTCTCTGTACTCGAACGTGAATGCGCCCTGGTGCATTTGCATAAAGATTTTTCTTCATCGCTCTGACCTTCTTTCTTGAGTGCTCTCTTCTGTGCTCTCTGTAGTTTGATGTTGTTGTACTGGAACTTGCACGTATGGTGATATTGTGCGAGGTGTACAACCATCACAGCTTCAATGCCATGGCCATCATCAAGTCTTTCCAATTGGATTGATCCTGGAATCTCTGCAAGTTCATTGAATTTGATCGAGTTCTCTGTGAGTGAACTGTATCCACTACCAATGTCTTTTCTCTTAGATTGTTCAGGTTTGGTCAATGTCTCCATCTTGTCCTCTTGACATATGATGCATAATCTCCAGTCAGTAGTGGTGAGGTGTTATGATGTTGATGAAGTTCGTTCAGCATGAGCTAGTGTGAACCTCTTGGACATGATGATCGAACTGTCTTCAGAAGAACAACCAGTACTGTCAGTCTACAAGCATGCATGCATCACGATGGACCTGAAAAGACACAATGTAGCATTTCTGTAATCATAAATGCCATGAAAACTGCTTCTACAACTACACTCTTAAAAATTCTGTGTCAGACCTGGAAAAGGATCAGTTGGGGCCAAACTCTATTCTAGATCAAAAATGACTCTGAATAGTCAGATTTTACACAGAAAAAGTCAGATCTGACCCCAAAATAGTCATATTTATTATACCTTATTAAGTGTCATTTTTACCCAAAATGGAGTTTCGCCCCAACTGATCGTTTTCCAGGTCATTCAATATGGCAGCAAAATTAATAAAGATGCGCAATGCAGCTTGTTACCATTGGATTCCTTGCCCCCCCCAAAAAAAGAAACATATATTTAGACACCAGAATCAAGTCAAAAGCAGCAGTAGACTCACTGATAATCAAAAATGAAGATTTCAAATGGCGGCCATTTTGAAATCCAATATGGCGGCTAAATGGTAAAAAATACGCAATGCATATTGTTACCATTGGTTCTCTTGCCCCCAAAAACCTACATTTAGGCACCAGAATCGAGTCAAAAGCAATTTTAGATCCACTGATAAGCGCAAATGTAGATTTCAAATGGCGGCCATTTTGAATTCCAATATGGCGGACATGAAGAGAGAATTCCGAGTGGCTCAATATCTGAAAATGTTTGCCATATATCAATATACATTTGTGCCAAATTTGGTGCTTGTATCACAAATTGCCCCAATAGGTTAGCTATGCTCCCCCACTATTAATGAATCTACTTATACAAAGTTTTAATATGAAAGTATTTTGATCAAATATATTGATTGAAAAAATCCATTGATCTTTTTTTTTTGTGTGTGTGTGTGTGTGTGAGAGAGAGAGAGAGAGAGAGAGAGTCAGTCAGAGTCAGAGTCAGTCCTCTTGTTTATTTATTTTTTAAAATGTTGTTTGTGTCTGTAAATTTATTTTCAACTAGCAGAGAAACTTGACATTGCCTGGGAATACTAATTTCAAAACATTTGAATTTTTCATCGCATATTTATCTTTTTAGCTTGTCTTATTTTTTTTTTTTTTTAAGTTTTAACTGCAATAGTTTACTTTTGTATACTGAATAAACAAATATGAAAATCAGCTTTTCAAAATCAGAATCAAGATTGCAGACATTGCATATACAGAGGGCTCAATATCTAATCAGATAGAGCTTTCTAACAATCTATTGCATGAAGGGCAGTTGTATGTGTATGTATGTCCAGCTAAGAGTCAACATCTAGAAAACAAACACTCACAAAGTTGGTATATTCTTGATCAGCGTTGTCCTTGATGAATGATATCTGAAATTAAAAAAAGAATCCTTTTTTGGCGGTCAACTGAGCCAAGTTTCGTCAGTTTGGGTCGGTTTTTCAACCATTTCCAATGTTATCTATTATATAAAGGAGAGGTGAATGATTTAAATTATTATTATTGTCAATACAAGAGAGAGAAATGGGCTGGTCGGAGGGTGGGGATGAGGGATGTGGAAACACAAGGAAAGGATGGAAGAGAGAAAGATAGATTGAGAGAGGTAGACAGAAGTTTTAATATAAAGATTGTTATACACACTTTTTACCCAATTCGATATTGTTTTTTATAGCCTGTGCAACGCCGGGTAGCCCTGCTAGTAATATATATTGTTACATAACGAAAGGCTTTATTGGAATGGAAAAGTTTGAGTGACACCTGGAGGTCAGAGGTGGTCACAGTAAAAAGGAAGTCTGCAAAATTACATGACATCAGGGGAGAGATAATTCTGCCTCTTCCTGGCAATCCTTAAAACAGAAGACGTGAAAGTCAGCGTTTCTTATTTTAGATGCATTATGGGCAGAAAGGGGATACAACCTAATGAATGTACTGTACAGATGTCTGATATGTATCTATCTCTATCTTTCTCTTTCTCTTTCTTTCACTCTCTCTTTTTCTTTCTCTTTTTCTCCTGACTCAAAATGCACCAAACATTGATGTTTTATTGTTTTTTTCTTTGCAAAATGCAATCATGTTCTGCAAAATCCAAAACAAAAAACAATTTCCCTCCCTCCACTCTTCCCTCTCCCCCCTTTCACTCAACTAAACACCATAAATAAATACTAAAGAACTTGAAGCATAAAAACCTTTACTAAAATGACCAGATTCAGCATTAAATAACCCGAAAAGGGTTGATATGCCGTAAAACAAAACTACCTAACAATCTCTCTCTTTCTCGCTCTCTTTCTCTCTCTCTTTCTCCCTCTCTCTCTCTCTCTCTTTCTCTCTCTCCCTTTCTCTCTCTCTCTCTCTCTCTCTCTCTCTCTCTTTCTTTCTCTCTCTCTCTCTTTCTCTCTCTCTCTCTTTCTCTCTCTCTCTCTTTATCTCTCTCTCTCTTTATCTCTCTCTCTTTATCTCTCTCTCTTTATCTCTCTCTCTCTTTATCTCTCTCTCTCTTTATCTCTCTCTCTCTTTATCTAACTCTCTCTCTTTATCTAACTCTCTCTCTTTATCTAACTCTCTCTCTTTATCTCTCTCTCTCTCTTTATCTCTCTCTCTCTCTTTCTTTCTCTCTTTCTCTCTCTCTCTTTCTTTCTCTCTTTCTTTCTCTCCTTTTACTCTCTTTCTCTCTTTCTCTCTCTTTCTCTCTCTCTCTCTCTCTCTTTTTTCTCTCTCTCTAATCTCTCTTTCTCTCTCTCTCTTACTCTCTCTCTCTTTCTCTCTCTCTCTTTCCCTCTTTCTCTTTCCCTCTCTTTCTTTCCCTCTCTTTCTTTCCCTCTCTTTCTTTCCCTCTCTATCTTACCTACTCTTTCTCTCTCTTTTTCTCTTTCTCTCTCTTTCTCTTTCTCTATAAATAACCCATTTCTCTGGTTTTCTCTGTGACTGTTTATTTTTGATTAATAACCTTTTAAAAACTAAACTGCATCGACATACAATGAAGAACCTGAGTTTCCAATGACAATCACAGGTGTTTAATTGTTTATATAAGTGAAAGCTTAAGAATATAGCTTTTTCATGGATCATCTAATCATCAGATTTGTATCAATAAAAATACCAAACGTTTTCATATATATATTTGTATTCAAATGTTTTTAAAGTGTTCAGGATTTTATTAATACACTTATAATGATTGCATGATCCATGAAACTGCAGTAAAGTGTTAAGCTACATTTCTTATTTTTATATACATATATTATAACAATAAGAAATAAAGGGTCTTTTCTTAACATTTCATTGCAGTTTCATGGTAGACCTGATCGTTAGGAGCATGTTCTTGCCACATACGTTTGTATATAATTGAATGCAAGTTCTAGCTGGGAATCAAATTCTAATATTATACTTCAAATCTATTTGGTATAACGTCAGCTCTATCTGAAATGATATTGAGCACTATGTATGCGCAAGATTTGCTTTCTTGGTTTGACTTTGTTCCGTTGATTTTTCACGTTGTATATTCGTGTTAGAAGATTGCATAAAGTATGAAATGTGCATAACAATTAAACACAATATGTATGTTACAATTTATCATTATATATATATATATATATATATATATATATATATATATATATATATATAAAAAGTTAGAAATAACTCAAGCCAACAATCCAGTCATTTCATGTTATAATTTATTTCTTCTCACCAGGGCGAGAATCATCAGGCGTGCTTTTAACAAATTTAAGAAAATATATTCATGCCAATAGCATAGTGGAAGGGAGAAACAAACAAAAAAATAACCTAGTTCTAATCAAGTATCGATATGTCAACAGATTGCTATTTGGGTCTGACTTTAAAAAATTCACAAGACAACTTTATAGATATATAAATTCTAAAACCGTGATCACTTCTGGTCTCCGCCCTTCATTACACATTTCTCGGGTCACTTTTTTATTTTATGTATGTTTTTGATGAGAAATCTTTGACTTTATCCTTGACCGAGGTTAACCTAGGTTTTCTTTACAGCTTATTAACATGTCAAATTTGGTTGAAATTTAATTCAGTAGTTTTTAAGTCAATAGCAGATGGACGCTTCATTTTAGTTATATGAATAGATTTTCCAGCTGAATGGATTTTACAGAGTTGCTCATGATAAAGGTTCATTGTCAGATTCTATCAACAATGAATATTTCAAAATCTTTAACGATTTTTGTCATTCTACAAAATCAATATTTGACCCTGGTTCCCTAACCTTTTTTATTTTGATGAACCATTGCAGCATGTTAAGAACAATAAAATGTTATTTGATTTAATTCCTTCCAGAAAATACTTTAACCAAGTCAGAATTATTTTCATATGGACGCCATCTTTAAAAAAAGAAAAATGTATGTAACTTGATATCCGTCAATATAGTTACTTTTGTTTTCTGTATTACGAGTACTTCGTCTAGTGTCTCTTATGCGCGTTAGTCTGTATTTGTAGCAAGGAATTAGAATGTACTCTGTGTAATGATGTATTAACATTGTTCTTGTTTTTTTTTTATTCTTGCAATGCTTTTTTTTCCTGTCTGAAACAATATAAAAGACGTTTTTGTAAAGTTAGAATTTATCAATGTACTTACAAGAGAAACATGAAAATGATTTTGTAAATGTGGTTGTAATCTACAAAATGGCTTCTAAATGGTACATTTTAAATATACTTTACTTATTTTAAGTATGTTAATTTGCTTTTATTGTCTGTTTCTTTTTTGTTTTTGATTTTATCTTCAATACATTGAATAATTGGATTTTTTTTCCTTATTCTTTTTACTCAATGTTAACGTTATTTCTTCCATGTTACTAGTGTCCCAACAACTGTGTATTTGTGCTCTGTTCCTGCGGTGGTGTAACAATTAAATCTACACCTGCTGTAGAATTTCTACTTGTCTCTCTTTGAGAATATCGATGCACTCGGAATCTTTTAACATTTTCTTGAGAGACTGGCAGCAACTTTTTTCTTTTTCTGTTTTTCAAATATGTCCTTTTGTAGATATTACATTGTAACTATGCTTACACGTACACCTGCATGCACACACACACACACAAACACACATCATGTTTTCTGTAACTGGCTTACTTGATTGTTATCGATTATAGAGACAGGCTTCTTCCTTCTTTCCAATATCCTAACATAAATCCTTACATATATAAGCATAGTGTGCGTATGTCTGTATATAGCTATATTCACTGAATTCTGAAGTAGTTCCGTCTCCATTCTCGCTATCTTGTCAATAGTTTTTCTCTTCATAGAAAATGTTAAAAATAATATGGTGTGAAAATAAATGGTGAAAAAAAAAAATGGTGTTCGTAGCTAGGCCAAGAATTTAAAAATAAGGTGCAGGTCACCCTCCTTTTGTTTCTGTGTTTGATTCTTTTTTTTTTTTTTTTCTTTTTTTTTTTTTCTTTTTTTTTTTAATCTCTGTTAATACGGTTTTGTGTTCCTTCAAATATCTATTCAGATCACCGCCATCATTGAAAGTTATAGGTGTGAAAAACATGATTCTTTTACGAAAACAATTTAATTTTGAACGCTTTTATTTTTTACACCATTTATTAACTGTAGTTACATTTTTCTCTTTGCTTCCTCCCCCCCCCCTCCTTCAACATAATAATTTGTCAAGTCGTACTCTTAATCTTTATTATTATGATATAGTTTAAAATATCAGGATTAACAATACCAATTTAATTCTAGTTTATTTTTGTTTCACCTTTATTTCCCCCCTCCCCCTCTCTCTCTCTTTCCCTCCCCCTCTCTCTCTCTTTCCCTCCCCCTCTCTCTCTCTTTCCCTCTCTCTCTCTCTGTTCATCTGTTTTCACTGTCATTGTCTCTTGCTGTCTCTTGTTCTCTCTTAGCCTTTTAACATAACAACTACTAAAATAATCTTTATCTGTTCGGCCTGTCTCATAATAAGAACTACTGGGCGAGATTTTTGTAAGGCATCTCAAATAAGAATTACAGATTGGATCCTTGTCTGTCAGCCATGTCACACAAGAACTACTGATGTGATTTTCATTTCATTTTAATGAAGAATTCCATATTAAATTTGGATGTAGATTTACCAATTTTAAAATAATTTTTCAGCATTGCAAGATAAGGTACTTTTTCTCCCTGTCTCATATTTTTGGAAAAATGGCAGATAAAACAAAATTATAATCTCTACAAAATTGTACATATCGATTCGGATCCAAAAGATTTATCGTGCCTTGGTGTAGGTCTGCACTCTTCAACTGCTCTCGTCGTCACCATTGATCTGATAAATATTAAACATACTTTTGATCGTATATTTCAAATGTGGACACCTGCAGGCTAACTGAAACATTTATAAAATTGATGTATCACTTTTTAGTGTGTACGTAACAGATGTTTTCATTAAGTTGCTTACTTTACAATTGTACAAAGTTTAAGTCAAGTTTTCCATTAATTTTTCTGAGATAGTGACAATACTGAATCACACTGAACCGAGGTCACTTGATAATCTCTGAGTGCTACTCGTCAGCTTCGCCAGTATGACTTGGAGGATGGCCTTTGAATCAACGATTTTAGGCATACCCTACCAAATCTGATCGTCAAGCTTCTTGTAACTTGAGCAAAATTCTTTTAAAAATTTTGTTATTGTATGCTGATCAACTGTATAGAATAATCATGTTGACCTACCAGTACTCACTAGACCACCGGTTAAGTGTTGTTGAACCTGATCAGTACCAGATGGGTGACCATTTTTTGAATACCAGGTACTGGATGTGGGAGGATGATGACTACAACACCACCTATCTTGGAAAAACTAATGTTGTCAAAATAGTATCTGCTGTTGGCGAATAAGCCGAAGTAATCCTGATCATGGCTTCAGTACTGTGCAAGATGGTGTCTAAAAAAAAAACCCAAAAACACCCTGGTGAAAGAGTGGCCTCAACACTCTACCCTCACCAGAAAATAATGAAATGGTACACAAACTGGTTGTCCCAGACAAGACTTGCACTGACCGATCAACTGCATATTCAGCTTTCGCACAATGTTTGCCTGCCCAAGCACAGGTTAAACTTGTAAAACATAAATTCCTGATTTATGCTATGTTGCATGTTCCTCTGAACGGCTTTCAAATCACACATAGTGTTAAGCAATGCACAGTGTGCCAACACACCAGCTACCATAATACTAGCATGTATGAAAATATTGCAAAGCTTTTATCTATTGTATCACGAATGTGTTTAGAAGATTTTATTCATAATGTATTAAATACTAAAAAAAAAGTGACCCTTTGAGTCATCCATTTAATTTGGCTTATATTGTTTTAATCTAAAAATAAAAAAAGGGAGTTTTCAAAATCAGTTGAATTTTAAAAAAATACAAGACAAAATCTCAAATTAGTCCTTTTCTGCTGACTATCTCTCATTCGTTCTCCTTCCAACTACAGGTTAAGTAGTATTATTATTTGTAATGTTTCCTTTTGTCTATAATGGATGATTCAAATCTTTAGCTTCATAGTTTGTTTCGTTATCTTTGACTTTTAATTAACAGAGAGAGAGAGAGAGAGAGAGAGATAAGTAAGAGTGATAGACACCATATAAAATAAGAGCGGGAAAACAAGCAACGTACTGTGAGAGAGGGTCGGAGCAATAAAATATTTTAGAATGTGTTTTGCATGATTAAAATATAGAAAAAATTCCTGAGGGAAACAAACGTTAATTAACTCAACTTCAGAATAATAGATATATTATGTACATGTTTCAGAATTCGTTTGATGGTTCTCAATAAGGTTCTCAATATTTAAAAATGTTAATTTCTAAAATAGAGTGAAATGATAAATTACAATAAATATTAATGTTGAGAAATTATTTGAAAAATAAATGATAGATAATTTCATAGATATATTTTTTTAAGAAAGCTTTGGTCTTTCGTTCAGTGTGAGATCTTGCGTCATCATGATCAACCTTTGTATTCGTCGAACCTCTCACCAGCAGATAACCATCTCTTGATAATTTTTTTTCAAAATTATTTGAGTAGATTGAAACTTACTTGAAGAAAAGAAGTTAAAAACAAATTAGTCTACTTTTTTCAGTTCAAGAAATTATGATTATCGTAGTGAAAATTATGATTATAGCATTGAAAAACTTATTGGCAGATCGAAAGCGGTCATGGAGAAGAATGGAGTCTACCTTAACAATTAAATAAATCTGATATTGTGTTTTATTTATTTTTTTCTTGAACCTTGAAACATTGACAGAACGTTCCAAAGTAACGTTGAACACTTTAGTTTTTTTAATTCATTGAACCATTTGTTAAACGGATTTGCTTAAAGATTTTAAAATAATGGTTAAATTCAATGAATTCGTCTGATTTGTATTGTTTTTTATTTTATCAATATAATATCAAATATGAAATCTCATATAGTATCTCAGTTTCATTATGATAATAATTATTTGGTACTCTTATAGCTGACACACCATGTTTCCATGACTCCGTGTCGGCAACGTTCGGGCAGGTTACAGAAGCATCCGAGAGCTGACGAGGTGAAAACTGGCAAACGCTAAATTACGATGAAGAAAATCAAACTAAAATACATATAGCAAATAAAGAACGAACAAAACATAGCTAAACAACTGTTAGTATTGATTTACTCCTCTCCAGGAGTTAGGCACAAGGCCAGTTTTTATCTTACTTCCACAAGTAAGATGTGACCCAAGGTCGGGTCGGGAAAGTGGGGTTTGAAAAGCCAGCGCCCGAAAGGTGAGCACTCTGGCCATTTAAAAATTGCCTGGGCAACCCCAGACAGTAAGCAATAAACTTACTCCTCCCCAAAGAGGGGAGGCAAAGCTTGGGAGGGTGGACCTCCTAGAACTGCACAGGACAAACCCATCGACAGGCGTAAGTCAAGCCCCGAGGGCCAAGACAATACCAGTATGGGGTGCAGTATCCATC
>OY744530.1:74999113-75061613 GCA_963556195.1 Sepiola atlantica
TTTGCACTCACTATTTATTTAGATATATTACTATAATATTCATATAAAATAATTATAATTTAATTTTTTCATATAAAAATTATTAGCATTTCGGATTACCTAAAGACAAAAAAAACACTGACTTTTTATTATATGAATGAGTTAAGATGGTTGTCTGACTTGCTATTTGCTTTCTCGTTTCCCCTTATCACTAGAAATGGTCACACACACAAATAAATACATATTGGTTTTTATTATAGAGTGGAGGATTCTAAATGATACTTATGATGAGATGTCTAATTTATATATAAAAAGAAGCGAATGTCATGTCTAATTTGCATAATGATTTAAAAAAGGTTTTACTAAATAATTATTCAAAGATTATAACAATCCTCTTGTTTCGTGGTTGGAGGATGCATGTGTTAGAATAAACTGATTATTTCTTAATTGTATGTAAATAGAATTTTATGCGATTTTGATAACAATAACCAATTGATATTGTAATCTGTAATTATAATAAATGGCTTTCACTGCATTCGAAAATGTCTTACCAAAAATTGTAACAATCATAAAATTATCTCGTATTCCAATAGATGTATATTAGTGCTCTTGAAAGAGATTAAACTGATCTTTGGATCAGACTATTTACTTCATTTTATGGTGACAGACATTGATCTGTTTTTGTTAGTAAATTTAAATCTTATCTTCAAAAGATAATATTCTCAAATTATGTTTTCCTACACGTTTTCACAAGCCAGATCTTCAGTGTTGTATATGTTTGGGACACAAGAAGGACATAATCCATGGTATGAATAGTATTTCCGCATTCACATGTGGGTCAACCATATACAGATCTCCATTTGTATTGTAATTTTACAATTAGCTGGGAAGGGAGGGAGATTGTAAGTTTGCATCTTTTCTAACGATATTAGTGTTTATGCTTGGGTTGCTGGCGGAGCAGGTTTGATGATTTAAAACTCTAAACCTGCAGTGAAACCAGTTTGTCACTAATGACGAACCTCGGGACATCTACGAGATGTAGTTTACGGTCAGTATAGTTTAAACTTTGCACATCCGATTCTTTTGTCCAAGACAGTATCCATACAAAATGAAGTCAAGAAATATAAATTCATTTAGGCGGCAGCAGGGGCCAAATTAGTAAGGGGAGGATGGCAGACACAGTGATAATACTTTTTATTATTTGGATTTTTCAGACTACTGTTCTCATCTTGGATGTTATTCTCACAACGTTTCTGCCGATGTAACCTCCGATCTTCTTCAAGTATGTCTTGTCGAACTCTCGAATCTGTATGGAATTTCGAACAAATCTCTTTATTTAATCCATGAGGGATACCTTGCTCTCCTATTAGCCATAACTGCAGTGACCTGTGGCATAACGGATAATGTGCTAAAGTAATAATCAGTTCTAAATGACACTCTTCTGGAAGTTAGAGGTTCAATCCTCAGTGTGGGCGATACTTAGAATACAATTATGAATTACTTAAGATTTCTACCCGGTCATGGTTGACAGAATAAGCGCAACCAATCCCAGTGGATTAAATAAAAGGTTCTGTTCAAAATTCCGTACAAATTCCCGAGTTCAATGAGCTCCTGAGGAAGGTCAGAGTTTATATCGGCCGAAACATTGTGAGAATAACACCCAAGATAAGAATAGTAGTCCGAACAATCCAAATAATCGATCGTCATTTCAAATATTCCGAAACATAACATTTTACTTTATTCTATTTCATTTTATTCATAAAAAAAGCCCTGTAACAAGATTAAGCACAACTTTCCGTAGGTAAGATTTTGCGAGGAATCCAATGATGGTAATTACTATTCAATCAAAAAGCATTTCGCTGCACAGCTCCCAGTTTAGGATGACCCCCAAAAGTTTCACCGTAATTTTCAGTAGCCCCTTACGTCTATAGTAGCAACTTGCCTTGTTTGAGGTGAACTTTGTTGAAAAAAAAAAAAAAAAAAAAAAGAAAAAAAAAGAAGAATTTCTAATAAAATCTATAACAATAATAGTGTGACTACAATAGCATAGTCTCTCTGGAGAGCTTCATCACATGAGTGAGAAAAAATAGCAAAAAACCCCCCAAAACTGAAAAAGACGAGGGGAAGACATTGAAAAGAATTGTATATGCTATATTGTTGATTTAGTATTATCGGACTAGAATAGTTATCAGGAGAACTGGAGAAAACTATACTATTACAGATTTTTTGATCTTCTATAATTAAAAAGTCATGAATCAAAAAGTGCTCAATACCATAGCTAAAACAGGTGGGTGTAATAATACAGTATTACATTTGGTAAGTGGTGTAGGGGAAGAGAGAGAGAAGTTTAAAAAGAAAGATGCTACACTTTTTAACTCTTCTTTTTTTATGTGCTAATGTGTTGCCCAAAGGGCCACTCAAGGATAAGAGTTAATGAGTTTGTGAGGTGCATGATGAGACAACACCTTGAGGATTGGTCACGAATGGTTGAAACTGGGAAACAATTTATTAAGAGGACGGCTCAACAGGAATTTGTCAATATTGGACTAAAAAACGATCATGTTGTAGTCAGCTGGGAAACAGCCCCATGGTATTGCGTTCTACAGATGAGTAATTCTTGGAAAGAAACTTTGCTCATGGAAATTTTATTGGTTTTAGGCATACATAGGAAGAAAAGAAAATTATTTTCAGTGGCTGTAGCTAGACGAGTTTTTGTTGTGAAAGTTTTACAATGGGGGGGGGGACCATAGATTGGAGCTCAGTTAAGCACTTACCATGAAAATAACGATAGAGTAGAGAAAGATTAGCAAGTTCTCTTCCATGAGAAAGAGGTTGTAGGGAAGAGAAGAGGACCCCCTCCCACTAGATTTCGAAGTCGGTTTTTTACTCGATTTTCTTCTCCATGCTCCCGGGTAACACTGGATAGCCATGCTAGTAAATAAATAAATAAATGTTTAGACGAACAATATTTAACAGTAAAGTTTACACCCGAGGCAAAAATGAACACTCTCTACCTGCCGGACTAAAAAGGTAACAATTTTTGACAAATATTGTATAAATAACAATCGAATTGAGGAACAGAATGTTAGATCTCGAGGTCACAAGCTAGATGTCTAACCACTAAGCTATCAGTTAGAAACTAATTCAAAAATGTTGAGTTCAACTCGGTACACAGATAAAGAAGAAAACATTAGAAGATGGTCTTTGGAGGAGTAAAAATAAGCAAGAAGCAGTAACATTGCCAGCATCTGGGAAAGTCATCAAAATAACTAGAAATAACTTTGGGAAAATGGCTGACTGCAACAAGTGCACTGGATACAGGAAGTAAAGAAGCTATGTAGTCTTTTTGGGGGTGGGAAGAGAGGACGGGAAAATATTTCAATAGGGTTTTATTTTATGTTTTTTTACGTTATTATATGAGGAGGAAGTGAGAGCCATTGCTTTTTTTTTTGTAGTATGATGTGAAGTGAATGGCTGAAAAGCTTAGTAGGAGATGAATAAACAGAATTATGACTGGAGGAGAAGGATGAGGAAAAAATGATGATGAACAGAAAGAAGGAAACTAGCCAATACATCAAACGAATAGAAATTAAAATATAAACGGGAACGGATATTCTTTAGATGCAACCATTGAATTTGTGAATTAAGCAATGAAAATGCTATTTCAAACTTCAGAATGAGACTGACGAAAATGCTATTTCAAACTTCAAAATGACAGACTGACGAAAATGCTATTTCAAACTTCAGAATGACAGACTGACGAAAATGCTATTTCAAACTTCAGAATGACAGACTGACGAAAATGCTATTTCAAACTTCAGAATGATGACTGATGAAAATGCTATTTCAAACTTCAGAATGACAGACTGACGAAAATGCTATTTCAAACTTCAGAATGACAGACTGACGAAAATGCTATTTCAAACTTCAGAATGACAGACTGATGAAAATGCTATTTCAAACTTAATCATGACAGACTAAAGGAAATGCTATTTTCAACTTGTGTCAGACCAACAAAAACGCTGTCACTAATTTAAGCATGAAAGACAGACAAAAGTGCTATTCTATTTTAAACTTAAGCGTGACAGACTAATTAAAATGCAGTTTCAAACTTGAGCATAAGAGACCGATGCAGTGCTATTTCAAACTTAAGTGTGACAGATGTACAAAAATGCAATTTCAAACTTGAACATAACAAACTAAAGGAAATTCTATTTAAGGCAACAGACCAAAGGAATCGCTTCCTCAAACTTGTGGCAGACCAACGAAAATGCTCTCACATTTAAGCATGGCAGACTAACAATAGTGCTATTTCAAATTTAAATGTGAGAGACTGACGAAAACGCTTTTAAAAATTTAAGCATACACCAAGAAAAGTGCTATTTTAAATTTTAGCATGACAGACCAACAGAGCGCTATTTTAAACTTTAGCATGGAAGACCGCCGGAGGGCTATTTCCAACTTAATGTGTGACAGACTAACGAAAACGCTATTTTAAACTTAAGCATAACAGACTTAAGTATGACAGACAGGGCCTCTTATTGAGATGCGAAAATAAGATGTGTCCATTCAAATGTAAAGTTTGACTTACCGACTGACTGAAGGACAAACCTCTTATAGAAAGGTGCGGATGCATCTCCGAAAAAAATTTGAATAAAGAAAATCATAAATAAATGTTAGAAAGATTTAGAAACAAATTATAGAGTAGTAAACTAAATTTACAAAAGAAAAAGAGAGAAAGATATACGTTCGTTCTGAGTGTATTTCAAGCCACCCTGTTTATTAAGGTTATTACAAGATTTAATTTGCGCTGTTACTCACTGCTGGAACAACACTAAATCCTTTATTCATTCATACGCGTTGACCCTTTCCAACCTCTTACTTTTGATCGTCTATTTTCTCATAACATTAGACACCGTGTCATGTTTTTGAGCCCTCCCTTAGCTCAAGATCTCTGGCCACAGTGATCTGTAGAGAGGATGTAGATGTCAGTGCCAGGCATTGGTAAGAAATTGGCTTCTGCATAGTCTCTTGGGGAATGAAAACCCATCATTGAGATAATGGACCTCCCACCATTGCACTAACCCTAACCTCCCACCATTGAACTAACCCTAACCTCCCACCATTGCACTAACCCTAACCCTAACCCTGACCCATCATTTAGATAATGGACCTCCCACCATTGAACTAACCCTAACCTCCCATCAGTGCACTCTTCTGATTATTGTATAACGAGTCAAAATGAGATGAAAGGGATGAATTTGCTGGCAATGATAGGATTAAAGAATATTAGAAGAATTCATCAAGTTTATCAATGTTCCGCAGGGAGAACTTTTCACATAGGAGTAAAACCGAATCGGGGATTTTTATCCTCACCGTTAACATATCACGGTAACAACGCAAAATATTATAATGGCTTCTCTGCGGATGAGGTCTATTCGAAAGATAAGTAGCATAATTTGATAGATCTAAATAGACATACGCATACGGTTTTCGGATTTTTAGCTTTTTTCTTCTTCTGTAAAACGCATTTAGCTTTTAGCCCCGATTTACTGGTAGAGAAGGGTGGGGGTATGCAAACACAGGAAAAGAAACTGTCTGCAAAAGAATAAGAGAAGATCCCTCTTCCTTTCTTCCCCCCCCCCCAAAAAAAAATGCCACCATTGAAAACATCAACAAAATTCATTATCCTTTCTCCAATCCAAACATATTTAATACAAGTAAACTTCAATCTATGCTTGACTTGTCCACCAAGTTTCAGTCATAAATATACAAGTCTTTGTTTTATCATCGTTCAATATCAGTCATTATCAATACTAAGGTCATCAAGAAGTTTTGAGCAACTTTTAGCAGATAAGCTGTTAGTTCGGCGACTAGCCGGCCGCTTAGTTCTAGTTGATTTTGTTGTAAGATCGCTCCCCGTTGCAATAACCGGTGTTCATTGAAGATTTGTAGCCCTTGGTCCATTTGTCTGTTGAAGTTTAAGTCCCTGTTCACTTGCCTCCCAACGACGGTAGAGTTAGACACAAGTTCGGTTTTTAATGCGGAGAACATCCAGCTCCATCAAACGGGGCCCTCTGGATTGGGACAAAAATAAATATTGATTCAGTCTGGAAGGATTTCTCCTTCATAGGCCGAGGACAGAAAAGATGAAGTGTAGTATCAGGACAGATACTACACTTAGCTGCTAGTTCAAGTTTGTCTTTCCATAGGTCCTGTTTGCTGTTCTGTGGGAGTCACAAGACAAGCATTACCTTCGACCGTTTTTTTTTTTACAACATAGTTCACCCAAAACAAGGCAGGCTACCACTGTAGACATAAGGGGCTACCGAGAAAAAGGGTGAAAGTTTTTTTTTGGGGGGGGGGGGTCAACCTAAATTGGGAGCTGTGCAGCGAGATGTCTGTTTACACTAGTTTTACATTTCTGCATGTCAGTACTGTCAGGAAAACAGGGAGCAGGGAGGGAGTTTCAGAGTCAAGCAGCATGAGGAAAGAAGCTTTTGGAGTAAAAAGCTCTTCGGCATCTGGGGACATCCACAGTAAATTGATGGGATTTGGCAAATTGTCGAGTTGGTCTAGTGAATTTACGTTGTGGGGGAACGAGAGCAGCAAGTAGCTCATCAGAGCACAATCCATCGAAGTATTTGTAAAACAGGCACAAGGAAGCAACATTGCGGCGATGGGACAGGAGCTGGAGCTGGAGTTTGGTGGATAGTAAGGGATCTATCAAGTTGGCGACTCTTTTTTGTGACCATTTATTTACTACATTAACTTATATCAAGTACAAGTTGGAATACCTGTATTAGGACGGGCCCACAATTCTGAGACACCTGTAGGCTCTTTAATAAGTGCTAAAAATGGACCTAAAAATATGTGAGAGTAATCAACATAATACAATGAATGCAAATTGTCATAGTCTTTTTGATAGCAAAGTGTATTCAAGTTTGTATTCTTATCTTATAATTCTCTTTCCAATACTATCTGTGGCGGAACTTTGAGGAGCACATGATTAGAATCTTGATTTTCTTTTTTTTTCTGGAAATCGCTCCAGACGAGGCATGACGCCACTTGATATAAGGAGCTAAAAAAAAAAATATGACTTCAAGGTCAAAAACTAGCTAACGATAAATGTTATATAGATTCCAACCCAGGAAATAGCAATTCTTCCCCCTTTGTCAGAAACATCGCTCATGGAATGTGAGGACTCAAAGACAAAATGAGGGAAGCGAGAGTTACGAGGCTGCCGAAAGTAAACCCAAGGTTCACTTTCTACTCTCCTACTTGGAGTACGTGCTGCAATGGGGAAAAACATGGCTTGTTACTTTTATCACCCCTAAAACCAAGCTTCTCTCTTTTCATGACCAATGCTCGGATCCTCGTTTTGCCGTAGTTGAAATGAATGATTCTCTCCTCGAGGAAACCCCTTGCCTTGATAACCTCTTAGGACTGACTTTCAGTTCGGAGCTGAAATAAAGTCGCGGAAAAAATTGTTGGATCATTCTACCGCTCCAGACTGTATGTGACTCCTGCTACAATTCTCTATCTGTAAAAGAGTCAGATATGTCCTAAGATGGAGTACTGCTGTCACATCTGGTATGGTGCAGCTCAGAGCACTCTTTCTTGCCGTGACACAGTACAAAAAGCCAACTTCGCAACCTAATGGAGGATTCTCTTCTCTTCCATACAATCCCTTTCTCACAGAAGAAGCATTGCTAGTCTTTCTGTACTCTGTTGTTATTTTCATGGTAGGTATTTGATGGAACTACAACCTCTGCTCCCCACTCCCTCGGTAAAACCTTAACAGCAACTACCTGTCTGGCTACTACTATTGCAAAGAACTTTCTATTCTTCTTCTGTATACCTAAAACCAAATGGAACTTCCATGAGCAGAGCTTCTTTCCAAAATCTTCCCATCTGTGGAATACAATACTACAGGAGTGCTTCCCTGCTGACTACAATATGGTGGTCTTCAAGTAATTTCAACAAAAATGTTTCAAGTGGTCCTCTTAAATAATCTAATCCTGCTCCTTTCACTCATCGTTTCCAATCTATAATCTCATTAACCGTTATCCTCAAGTGGCTTTTTGTTTTGATAAGTGGTGACTCATTGCTTCAGCGTTAGACAACACAAAATGGATTGATATGTCACAAAACAGACACATTTAACTCGTCAATGAATTGTTTTCATTAAGTGTTGTGGTTTGATATTAAATAATCTTAAAAGGGTTGATATGCTGTAAAGCAGATAACGCCTGAGCTCCAATCTCCAGTTTCATCCTTGTTAGACACTCAAAGCAAGAACTCGTCTTCTATCACAACTGCAAAGAACATTTCTTACTTCACTTTTAGAGGAACAGTCTCTTTTTCTCCCTTTCTCTCTCTCTCTCTCTTTCTCACTCTCTCTCTCTTTCTCACTCTCTCTCTCTCTCGCTCGCTCTCTCTCTCTCACTCTCTCTCTCTCACTCTCTCTGTCTCACTCTCTCTCTCTCTCTTTCTCACTCTCTCTCTCACTCTCTCTTTCTCACTCTCTCTTTCTCACTCTCTCTCTCACTCTCTCTCTCACTCTCTCTCTTTCTCTCTCTCTCACTCTCTCTCTTTCTCACTCTCTTTCTCTCTCTCTCTTTCTCTCTCTCTCTCTTTCTCTCTCTCTCTCTTTCTCTCTCTCTCTCTCTCTTTCCCTCTCTCTCTCTTTCCCTCTCTCTCTCTTTCCCTCTCTCTCTTTCCCTCTCTCTCTTTCCCTCTCTCTCTTTCCCTCTCTCTCTTTCCCTCTCTCTCTTTCCCTCTCTCTCTTTCCCCTCTCTCTCTTTCCCTCTCTCTCTTTCCCTCTCTCTCTTTCCCTCTCTCTCTTTCCCTCTCTCTCTTTCCCTCTCTCTCTTTCCCTCTCTCTCTCAATTTCCCTCTCTCTCTCTCTCTCTTTCCCTCTCTCTCTCTCTTTCCCTCTCTCTCTCTCTTTCCCTCTCTCTCTTTCCCCCTCTCTCTCTTTCCCTCTCTCTCTCTTTCCCTCTCTCTCTCTCTTTCCCTCTCTCTCTCTCTTTCCCTCTCTCTCTCTCTTTCTCTTTCCCTCTCTCTTTCCCTCTCTCTCTTTCCCTCTCTCTTTCCCTCTCTCTCTTTCCCTCTCTCTCTTTCCCTCTTTCCCTCTCTCTCTCTTTCCCTCTCTCTCTCTTTCCCTCTCTCCCTCTTTCCCTCTCTCTCTCTCTTTCCCTCTCTCCCTCTTTCCCTCTCTCTCTCTTTCCCTCTCTCTCTCTTTCCCTCTCTCTCTTTCCCTCTCTCTCTTTCCCTCTCTCTTTCCCTTTCTCTTTCACTATCTCTTTCCCTTTCTCTTTCACTCTCTCTTTCCCTCTCACTCTCTCTTTCCCTCTCTCTCTCTCTTTCCCTCTCTCTCTTTCTCTCTCTTTCCCGCTCTCTCTTCTCCATCTCTCTCTCTCTCTTCTCCCTCTCCTTCTCTCTTCTCCCTTTCCTTCTCTCTTCTCCCTCTCTCTCTCCCTCTCTTCTCCCTCTCTCTCTCTCTTCTCCCTCTTTCTGTCTGTTTTTCCTCTTTCTCTCTCTTCTCCCTGTTTCTCTCTTTCTCTCCCTCTCTCTCTCTCTCTTCCTCCTATCTCTCTCTCTTCCTCCTATCTCTCTCTCTCTCTTCCTCCTTTCTCTCTCTCTCTTCCTCCTATCTCTCTCTCTCTCTTCTTCCTCTTTCTCTCTCTCTTCCCTCTTTCTCTCTCTCTTCCCTCTTTCTCTCCTCCCTCTTTCTCTCTCTCTTCTCCCTCTTTCTCTCTCTCTTCTCCCTCTTCTCTCTCTCTTCTCCCTCTTCTCCCTCCCTCTTCTCCCTCTTTCTCTTTCTTTCTCTCTCTCTTTCTTACTTTCTTTCTCTTTCCTCATCTCCTTCTCTCTCTCTCTTTCTCTCTCCTTATTTTTCTCTCTCTCTCTTGTTTTCGCTGTCTTGTTTTCTCTCTCTCTTGTTTTCTCTCTCTCTTGTTTTCTCTCTCTCTTGTTTTCTCTCTCTCTTGTTTTCTCTCTCTCTTGCTTTCTCTTTTTTTCTTTTTCTCTTTTTTCTTTTTCTCTTTTTTTCTCACTTTTTATCTCTCTTTTTCTTTATTTCTTTTTCCCTTTCTCTTTATTTCTCTCTCTCTCTCTCTCTCTGTTTAGGGTTTTTCTATCTTTTATATATTGAAATAGAATTTATTTTCTTACAACTCTCAATTGATTTGTGCATACCTGTTGTCTCTTCTGCAGACACTGTTGCACTAATACTTGAACGCCGCACCCCTCCCCGCATCATAATTGCACATTTTCATTCTCGCCCACACACGGGAATCATTTGATTCTCTTTAACGCTCACTTGATTCTTTTTTCGTATTTGCTTTTTTTAAACACATACATGTTTACTCTTCTTGATCACTGATATCGATGAGAAACACCACTGCGCACCCCGCCTGCACACACTATTCCTCCATCTATTTTATTTGTATTTTCACACTCAGTAACCTGCAAACATTGGCTCGTATACGTTATTTGCCAAGGGCTCACCCATTCATTGACTTAGCGTTTTAATACTGACGTATTTTGTGTTTGTCCATTTGATTTGGCAACTGAGTTGATTTCGACTCGGCTTCATTGAACGGCTAAAAAAAAAAAAGAAGAAAAAAAAAACCCAATGATGTTAATGTCAACTTCCTGACTCAGAGGCGTTGGGGCTTACCAATAGCAGGCAAGCATTACCAGA
Source organism: Sepiola atlantica (assembly GCA_963556195.1). Lineage (NCBI taxonomy): Eukaryota > Metazoa > Mollusca > Cephalopoda > Sepiida > Sepiolidae > Sepiola > Sepiola atlantica. Next base: position 75,009,804 of record OY744530.1, read on the forward strand.
TTTATTTAAACGGTTATGCTCTGCTTAGTGTTTAGAATTCAGGAACTTTGGGAGCAGGGAGGCTGTGGAGATTTTGATATCTTCTTTTATTTGCTGTCATATTGAAACACAAGCATACACTATGATCTATGTATATGTAAATAGATAAAGATATCTGTTATTATACTACAGCTGAATCAATGAACGTTTGTTTCCCTAAGACTTTTTTTTTCTTATATACTTGAATCACACAACATACAGAATGTTCGGGATACATTTGACACTATTTGGAAACAAAAGAAAAATATGTAATATTCTGGCCAATAATTAAACTGCTCACAAAATTCGAAGTACATTTCTAAGAGAATCTTTTGTCAAATACAGCTCGCTCAAAGAGGCCACCCTGAGGTTTCATCACAACCTCCAGGTTTGACCTGAACCTATAGAATGCTGCCTTCACGGTGTATGGTTGGTGCCTTTCTTATCTGCACCCCACACTTAATAGTTTATGTGGTTGATATCAGGTCAGATCTTGGAACTGGTGAAGTTGTGGAGGTTTTACAGACAGCCACTTCAGGGTTTTCCTGCACGTGTGACATGGACCAGAGTTCTGCTGCCACATTATGGTCCTCATTGCAGCCAACTCTTCATCCAGCACTTGACAACAGTGGACAGTAACTCAATATAGCGATCTGAATTGAGTCGTTTTACGAAAATGTTGCTCTGCATGATGTGGAATTCATTGGAAACACACCCAAAGTCCATCACAGTTTGAGGGAATTTGGTTTTCATGATGCACAGGATTGCATGTACACTTTAGGTTAGCTACCTGTTGTTCTGTGCATTGTGCAACTGGTCTTGCAGGAGAAGAACCACAGTATCTGCAGCTTAACTGAGTAATTTTGTGGAGGAGCTTTTTGGTTTTTGTAAGGCGATTGTCTTAGGCCTTAGTAATGAGTAGTTGCCCCTTGTCACTCTTGTATGATGAATAGCAAAGATCGTCGTTCATCATTTTAATAGTCGCCACTCCAGCACCCATCTCTCTCATCAAGGTTCGTTTTGACTTGCCTGGATATTGCTGCACCTTTTTTTTTTTTTTTTTTTTTTTTTTTTTTTTTTAAAGCTTTTCTATGAATTTTGTTGTGCAGACATTGTCAGAACGTCTCCTATGATCCTTCCCGCTAGCCACTGCTTCCACATCTCCATCGCAGCTATTCTCCAGTTCACATCTCACGGCCTTCTAGTTATTCAATAAGCGCTAAGATTTGCAAATGTTTTAATCTGGCACGAATCATTGAATTACGGCTATTAAATATTTCAAATCGTTTTGAAATGAAAGAATATAAAAAAAATCAAACATCCTGCACATACTAAAATTTAATTACCTTCGGAGATTTATGTTTGAAAAAAAATCTGTTTTAATTGTTCTAATTAGCCATAATTTGTAATTAACTGAACAAGTCACACATTTCTCTCTTAGCTATCTATATCTCTATCATCTCTTCTCACTCTATGTTGACTCAACTACTCTTTAATATTTCTTATTGTCTCTGTGAGCATTTAGAGAAAGAGTGACTCTTTTGTTCAGCGTTGCCATCTAATTTGCATAGTGTCTGTACACACCACAGACGTGTGTTAATTAGATGGCAAAATAGTCTCTTATTATTTTTAGTTACGCAAGAGAGATGTCTTAATAGGTACGTGTCAATTCATGAATTTTCTACAAACTCGAAGCTTGCGCGTAACTTTGAACAGTGTCTCTTCTTTCTATTTTCCTATCAATGCTGGTGTTCCTCAGGGCTCTATTCTAGGCCCAACACTGTTTCTTTTCTATATAAATGACCTTCCAGAGAATATTGTTTAGAAAATGAACATCTATGCTGACGATCATACTTTCTATTCTGGTGTTGTTTCTCACTCATCTCCCTCGGATCAGTCGAAATATGCAGCTGATCTAAAAGTTGACCTGTGCTCAGTTGTGGATTGGGGTACGGAATGGCTTGTTTCATTTAATCGAGTTAAGACTCAGCTTGTGTCTTTCAATCGTAGGTGTGCCCCCTTTCTTCCTGAAATTATCATGGATGGCTCTGCTCTTGAGGAGAATCGACTCTGAAACTTCTTGGTCTTTCTCTCTCATCAAATCTTTCTTGGAGTTCATACATTAGATCCATTGCTTTTTCTGCTTCTTGTAAAGTCGGTTCTCTCTATCATTCCAAACACTTTCTCATGCCTGAGGCTATTTTCTATCTCTACAAATCCACAATCAAACAAGTGTATGAAGTACTGCTGTCATATTTGGGTTGGTGAATCTCAGTCCCATTTGAGGGTTCTTGATAAGGTGCAGAAACATATCTGTAATTTGATTGGCTCTACCCTTTCTTCTTCTCTACACACCCTTTCTCACAGATATGATGTTGCTAGTTTCAGTCTTTTCTATAAATACTATTATTGCATGTGTTCTTCAGAATTATGTGATCAATTCCCTGCTTCCTTTGTACCAGCTCGTTTGACTTGTTGGTCGAGTGATCTCCATCAATACCTCATTGTAATACTGTTTCCTATTCGAGTAGCTTCTTTCCAAGAACTGCAAGCTTGTGGAACTCTCTTCTTGCTGACTGTTTTCCTCCTACCTATAATCTTGGACTTTTCAAAACTAAGTCAATAGGTATCTCCTGTCTTTGCAATAATCATATTCGTTCTTGTTAGCTCGTTACATCAAGTGGCTTCATGCCTTGTCTGGATCGATTTCCATAAAAAAAATTAAATCAAGGTAGAATAAATAGTGGTTGTTATTCAACAGTCACAGGTATGTGTGTGTATATATATATATATATATAAATTATTTATTTAAAAACTATACATTACATATTCCAGAAACGTACCATGGTTTCATTGATACAGGTCTACCTTTACTGTTTAGAAAATACCTTTAAACCCATTTCAAATCCTCGGCAGCTCACAGAATGAAGACAGTTTGAAAAAATGGAAGCCGATGTTCACCGCTTTCATTGTTGTAACTTAGTATTATTTGAATATAACTTGATTATAAGTTATATTTAAATAAATACTAAGTTACAATTAAGGCCCATGCATCCATATAAACAACCCCAGTAAACTTGGTAGTTTCCCAAAAAGGGACACTTGAAAATATTTACTGGATGATGAAAGCGGTGAAAAGAAAGAGGAAATTAATTCGCATAAGCAATTGTGTGTGTGTGTGCGTGTGTGAGCTCTTCCTTTAAAACTTAACATTTTTTCTATTGAATTTACAAACAAAAAAAGAAGTTAAGCATCCATGGAAAGCAACAGTCAGTTACCTTTCTCTCTGTGGTGTCGCTAATGGGAGAAAAAAAGGTGTCTGTCAGTGACCCTCTCTTCTTTCTTGGCTCATATTTTCGTTCTAGTTGAATTTAAATTAGCTGAAATATTTTAAGAAAGGTTTAATTATTTTTTCTTTTTTTATTTTTTTATTAAATCACTTTAATTAATTACTATTAATAGCGACAAAACTATTAGTAGTTATCATATGTATATCCACAGTATAAAAATATTTGTAAAAAGTTATTGGGGGGGGGGGGTTACTCACTAGCTTGTTTGCTTGGCTGCAATGTGTGTTTTTTATTGGGGGGGGGGGCTTTGTTTTTATTTACAATTTAACAAAAGAATAAAATGGATCACGTATGTACAAATGAGACAGAATGCATTATGGAGGAATTTAATTTTGTAATAAAATGAATTTTTGAGGTGGAAAACATACTCACTGACGTTTTGCTGTGTCTTGTGATCTGGGGCGGGGCTTTGTTTTTAATGTACAATATAGAACCGGATCACATACTATATCCACTGCGCCACAGGTCCTTGCGAAGCCAAAATTCATACTAGTATTGTCCGCAAGGACCCGTGGATATAGTACTAAGTAAAATTCAGTTTTAAGTTATAGTCATCTGAAGGTTCTATCCTCGGTGCGGGCGATATGAAGACTTCTCCTAGTCATGTGTGACGGAACGAGAGCATGCTATCCCTATCGATTAAATAAAGGGTTCCGTTCGAAATTCCGTACAGATTTCCAAGTTCGAAAAGATACACCTGAAGAAGGCCGGAGGCCGAAACGTAAGAATAACACTCAAGATGAGAACAGTAGTCCGAATAATCAAAATTATACAAATTATCAATCCTCATCTAAAAAATTCAGAAACATAAATAGTAGACATAAAAAGGAGTGTAATGAGCTGTGATGTCTGATTTATTTTTGAGAGTAGCAAAAGGGGCAGACTCCCTCCTAAAGTAAATGCACCAAATTAATTTTTTTTTGTAACATCTTATTCATTTCAGCAACAAGACAAAACTATTTGAATTTAGAATTCACTAAGATCTATTTCTAAGTAAAATAGACCAATAAAATAAATACATTAATTCAGATAAAGAATATTAAAGAACAATGTCCTTAACCTACTGCTGCATGTAATGTTATTCCCCTTCTCAATCCGGACTATGCCATAACATGTAACTTTGGTAGTATAATACATATATATATATTAGATATAAAGTAAAGTTTATTTTCCTCCATACTTTTGTGATTAATTGCTTTTTTACTGCAAGCTACATAAATAAAAATCTGTTTCGTCAATGATTTATGGCAAATATTGATCCATGTTGTTAAAACAAGCAGCATTTTTTCAATTGATTTCATTGATTTTTATATTTAATCCTAATCAATATTTTTTTTTTTTATTAGTCATAAATAAAGGAAGGTGGAGTTCTTACTCTCATAGTCTGAAGTTCTAATACTGCTACCCAAATTACTGAGTACTAATTTAATAATGGATAATGTTTTTCGATGTTCACTTGTTAAAAAGAGGTAAAGGAAATGTTTGTGTTATTTCTGCGTTCTTTCTTTCATTTATTTTGTTGCCTTCGGTTGGCTGACATTCGACTCTAAAGAGAAAGAAGCGGGAAAAAAAATTAAAACAGTCTGGTCTATGTATATAGTAGCATCACCATTTCATACTTGCTTTCATGGGTCAGCCGTTTTCCATGCCATACTAAGCGAGTGAGTTTGTTAGTTCAAACCTCACCCGGGAGATAATTATTTTAATTCTGATATTGTTCCAAAATCAACTTAGACATTTCAAATTACAATATTAAGCAGATTGTTTATTTTTGCTTTTCTATATAAGCTGTACCTACTCCATGTTGTCTGGAGTGAAATCATTTTAGTTTTTAATTTTTATGTTTGCTCATTTTTAAACTTATATAGAAAAAGAAATCAAATTTTACTTAAAACTAATATGTTCTCCAACTAAAAATATGAGTATCCCCTTGGTGATTTTTGTTTTTAGGTGATTATTTAAAATGTTTCATATTACTAGTCGCCTTGCGCCGAACTAAGTAATTTAAAAAATAAATTGTAGTTAAGTACGTTATTACATTGCCAATAATATGGTACAACAATAACAAATGGAAATTTACTAGTTGGAAGCAAAGTTTTATTTGTTAGCTTAAATGCTATTTGGGGCTGACTTTTTAAATCTGACAATATAACTTTATATATTAGATATATATATGTGTGTGTGTAATGAAATACATGCAAGACAAAAAGCAAAGGGACTTGTTTTATATTTGTGAAGTAAGAGCTAGCATGCGAGTTTTATGAGATTAGTGATGTTCCTGTTGTTTTATTTGACTTTGCTGATTTGCATTGTTTCACTTAAGTGTTTATCAGTTTTGTTTGGTAGATTCATCAAAAGAATTTTGTTTTTTTCTTTGTTTTCTATTTTGCCATTGACTGATTCACAAAGAATTTTTTCTCATTTGTTTCTGAAGCTCCAAAGTATTATAACCAAAACAAAACTTGAAGTGTTTTAAAAAGATTAAAGAAATTCTTTTATTAGTGCATTTGCTTATAGCAAACACAGCAGTTTTTATATCTGTCTTTTTTCTTCTTTCTTTCCCTTTTTTTCTTCCTGTTTCTTTCTCTTTCTAATTGCTTTCGTTCCCTTTTGTTTTTGTTGTTTTTTTGTTTTTTTCCTTTTCCATTTTCTTTTTTCTTATCTCTTTTTCTCTTTTTCTCTTTTTCTGTTGTCTCTTTTCCTCTTTTTTCTGTTGTCTCTTTTCCTCTTTTTTCTGTTGTCTCTTTTTCTCTTTTTTATGTCCTCTCTTTTTCTCTTTTTTATGTTCTCTCTTTTTCTCTTTTTTTATGTCCTCTCTTTTTCTTTTCTTTCTTTTTTCTTTTCTCTGTTTATTCTTTTTTCTTTTTCCTTTCCCTTTTCTCTTTTTTTTTCTTTTTCTCTTATTTTTTCTCTCTGTATTTGGTTTTCCTTCACTTTTTTCCCTTTCTTTCTCTTTTACCTTGTTCTCTCTTTTTTCTCCAATTTTTTCTTCCTTTTTAAATGCGTTTCATCTCAATGAGAGGTTTTGTCTGTCTGCTGTCTGCCATTATTTTAGATGTGTCCAAGCAGCTCAACAAGCAGCTTCGTCAGTCGACCTGTCATGCTTGAAATAGCATTTTCATGGCTAAAAATACAGATGGATTGGATGAATACTAAGGATATTTAATCTTATTCCTTTCTATTTCTTTAACATTCTTTCATTATGCATCTCCCTTTTCTTCCTTTCTTTTAAACCTTTTCTTTATGGAGTCAATTTTCTCTTACATTTTTCTGCCTCATAAATAGTCTTACCAATGTTTTCTTAGCTGAAACAAAGATTTTTCATGAATTTTTTTTTTTTTTACAGTAAAAAAACGTTATCTAGTCTCTGAGGCATGTCAATGCTATTTCTTTTCTAATCAATATCTGGCACAGTTTTGTGAAAATTTCACATCAAAGGTTCTGCATGACTTGTAATTTGTCGGTATTTAAGTGTGAGGTTTTCAACGAAAGTAATATTTTGATCTATAAATTCTCAAAATGAAAAAAAGTTATATAGACAAACTATTTTTTTCTTGATATTAAGCCATGCGGTCTTACGCTGGTAGTTTTATTGTTTTTTTTAAAGTTTAATATTAGAACATATCTTAGACACACTGAGAATATGAATATTTAGGTATTGTACGTGTACATAAATCTCTATCTATATAAAGTTAAGTATGTGTATATGCTTGTATATTTGTAAATACAGGTTTCATTCCTAAACTAATTAACCGATCATTATGAATTTTGGAACACAGCTGCTAGGCGTAAACGGACCAAATGTGTGCTATATTTAGTTTAATTTAGTTTCATGCAAAGCGGGTAAAAAGGGGCATGGAAAATTCAGATAGCTCCGATTTTTGTGAAATTTTAACAATAAGTGTTTAACATCAATTAATAAGTATTCACCAAATTTCAGTTTCTTCTAAGTATTTTCAAGAGATTTTAGGGACATAATATGGGCAAGATCTCCCATTTTAAAATTCAACTATATCAGATTTGCATCGAATTTGATCCATAGTCATTAGAGAGCAATTAAGCAAGATTCCCTGAATTTCAATTTCCTCTTAAGAACCATTAAGCTTAAGCCTTAAATTTTGACATTTTCTAGAATCAAAATGATCTAATAGATTTGGATCAAAATCGGAATAAAGATTCCACACATAAAGTTTAAGGATCAAATATAAAATAAGGATTCTAGCCATAAGACATTATATATTGATTGTAATCTTCGTAAGGGGACATAAAAGTGGTGCATAACTGTTCGGTTCAAGCAATTAATTTAACCCCTCCTGGGATGAGTATTCTTCTAGTATTTTATATATATATATATATATATATATATATATATATAGAACGTTTCTTGTTTTCAGTCTTCAACTAAACTTGTCTTAATAAAAAATAAATACTGACTAAATTAGTTATTTGTATTATCCAATGCTTTTTCTGTGGGTCTATTTTGTTCATGAATGCCTATAATTTTAGCATTCATGCCCTTATACAGGGTGTCTGGAAAATCGATGACAACTTTATGATTATGCTCTATATGTGTAAAGGAGTCTCTTTTTGTGGGGTTGCTTTTGTCATAGAATAGATTACTAGTCTAATTTTCTTTGGTGTCCATTTCTTCTGCATAGTCTTTGGTTTGTGTTGACCATATTTATTTACCTCTATTTGGTCTGTTATGTTACGTGAAAGGAGCCCTGTCCAATTATGACACTAAGATCTTTTTTCTGAACCCCATGGCTTTTATATTTGTTTGGTGTCATTTTTTCATGATTTTGTTGGTGTATGTAGCAACACCAGGTGGGTAATTCCATATCAAAGCATCCATAAAAAATTTTAAAATGTCACCCATACCTCTCAGGTTTTAAAATTTTTCCCAGTTGTTGGTATCATAAAAACTAGACAATCCTGAAAATTTGAGCTTGTAACTCCAAGCGGTTTCAAGTGGTGTCGTTTCTTCATGATTTTGTTGGTGTATGTAGCAACACAAGATCCAGGCTTATTTTACCTGTGATCCTGTCACAGGGATAGTGTTTATCTATCCAATAGATAGAAATAACAGTTCACTATCACACACATTGTATGTATTAGATGTTTGCAGTAAAGAATCTTGATCAGTATTTGTTTCAATGACCTATAAGTTGGAAACCAAGAGTTTCAAGAAATATATATACATTATGGAACATACTCTAAAAGTTATACCATCGATTTTCTAAACACTCTCTATACACACATAAACGAACGGTGGCATAAGTAGTTACGCTACTCGTGCCAAGCCCGACTGAATGGACTGTCACACATATATTTCAGATGAGAAAGTAATGCCTCTGACCCTCCTCTCTCTTTCAACTGTTTCATTCAGACTGACATATTTTCATCTGACCTATGAAGAATAATATACTCATGGACGCTTTTAATTTTATGTTCTTTGTGAAATATAAATGGTTTTGTATCAACTCCAAGATTTAAAGTTTTGACCTGAATATGTGTTTGATCTCAGTGTCCATGATAATGTTTGATCTCAGTGTCCATGATAATGTTTGATCTCAGTGTCCATGATAATGTTTGATCTCAGTGTCCATGATAATGTTTGATCTCAGTGTCCATGATAATGTTTGATCTCAGTGTCCATGATAATGTTTGATCTCAGTGTCCATGATAATATTTGATCTCAGTGTCCATGATAATGTTTGATCTCAGTTTCCATGATAATGTTTGATCTCAGTGTCCATAATAATGTTTGATCTCAGTGTCTATGATACTGTTTCCACAGAATTCGGGGCTCCATCACATTTTGGGGATGATGCTTGCGAATATTTCAATAACATATTTTCTATGGAAATAGATTGGACATCGAAGGTTGTTAAATGGACATCAAAATCTCTAGATTTTGAGTCATTTCGATTTTTTTTTTTTGGATGCCTGATTAATTTTCGATTTTCAGGCTAGAACTGGCAGATAAATTTGCCGTACTGGTTGAAACTCGAACATTAATCAGAAATCTAGAAAGGATCGAGGTAAAAATTGTCTGTACAATTTAATGAAATATATATATAATTATTAACCTCCTATAAAGTTGAGCCCTTTTTAGAGGTAATATGATATAAGATGATTCATAAATTAGCCATGTTGCATGGTTTTCTCCTTTGGGAGATAGAACTGTCTTTAGAATCACAGTACTTGTGTTTACATTAAAATGAATGCAAGGCGTATTTCTCTCGCATTAAAAACGTGATCGTAGCGTTGGCCAAATGGTTATGAAACCAGGGTTCATAATACATGAATTTGGGGTTCGAGTTGTTCGACCGACGATATGATTACGTAATTCCATACTGACGAGCGTAAAATTAAAAAAAACATGAAACATATATGCCTATAGATATAAAAATATTTATTCATTAATAATGATTAGTTTTAAATAGCACTTTTAGGATAAAAGGGTCTGTTCATCTGTTGGTCAATCTATTACGCTTAAATCTGAAATGGCATTTTTTTTCCCGTCTTTCATGCTTAAGGTTTGCAATCATTTTCAGATGTATCCACATCTGTCTGTCCATTTGTAGGTTTGTCACACTTAAGTTTGAAATCGCATGTCGTCTGTCTTAAATTATATTAATAGAATTTTCATTGCTAAATCTTCACATTGAATGGATGCATCTTAGGAATATCCGTTTTTGTTTTTCTCATATCTTTTTCCCTTATTGCCTTTACATTTTCCATCTTTTCTTCTCTGTATGATTCCTGTTATTTTTTTCGCTTTTCTTTTCTATTTTCCTTTTCTATTTTCCTTTTCTATTTTAATTCTACCGTTCCTATTTTTCTTCTGTTATCTAACCCCCCTCTACCCTTTCTGTGCCAGTTCCTTTCATCTATCTTCATATTTCAAAGTTAATGGGTTTTCCTTGCATCGAACCTCAAATATTAATGACCCCTGTCGACTACGATGTTCCTTATTTTCTTTCTAAGCACACATAAAAATGAACTCATAAGTTACAAACATGAACAGATTGAAGCCTGAAAAAATTTATTTTTACCATTACAAGTAAGTTCAGGGAACTTCTGCCATTACTTACTAGCAGAACGTTACCACTGTGTAGCAAGAGAAGAATCTATCAAGCATGTCTATGTAAAATTCTAAGTAATCATTGTTTTTTGTGGAATTCTTAATCAAAACTACAATTGTTTTTATTTAAAAACATTTCTCATGTAAGTAATATCGATTATTAGGAATATAATGTATTGTGCAATAGATTTTGTTGAAAATCAAAAATAAACAGAGACACAGACATTTTCGACAAAGGGAAGAGTCTATCAGGCACGTCTATAAAGTGTGATGATGTATGGAAGTGAAACCTGACCAGTGAGGCTTGAGGACATGCGTTGAATGAAGAGAAATGATATGAGAATGATATGATGGATATGTAATGTGAGTCTTAAAGACAGGCTGAGATCTGATGACCTCAAAGGAAGATTAAATCTGGACATTATAGAGACATGTGTGCAGAACAGGAGACGTCGAGGTATGGCCACGTTGAAAGAATATATGAGAATTTGTGTGTTAGTAGATGTAAGAACAGTTGAGGTAGCAGGTTCAGTTCACTGGGGAAGGCCAAAGAAAATATGGGAGGAAATGATAAAAATGGACTTGGGATAAAAAGGGATAAATAAAGACCTGGCCCGAGATAGGTTAGTTTATAAGTCAATTTCTTAAAGCCATCCAACACATGCCAGCATGTAAAACTGATGTTAAACTGAATATGATAACATTCTGCTTTACAAATATTTTCCTACCTTCATAAAATTCCCAATAATCAGCTAAGATTTTATAATGTTTTCCAAAAGTATTTAATAATAACTTGAACGATTAACATAAAAATATAAAAGGTTCAAGAATGTTCGAGATGAGGATTGATAATTTGTATTATTTGGACTACTGTTCTCATCTTGGGGTGTTATTCTCACATCATTTCAGCTGATGTAACCTTCGACATTATTCAGGTACATCTTGTCGAACTCTGAATTTCAGACTGAACCCTTTATCTAATCCATGTAGGTAGATTGTTCTCGTTTCATCAGCCATTCTTTTTATTCTTCGTTAGTATCACTTGTAGTGAGGATTGAACTTTCAACCCCCAGGGACTGTCACTTAGAACTGATTATTACTTAACACCTTATCCGTTGTGCCACATGAAGAAAGTCGGAGGTTACATCAGTTGAAACATTGTGAGAATAACATCTAAGATCAGTATTGTAGTCCAAATAATACAAATATATAAGGGTTTATTAATGTAAGCGAACAATGTAATAGGAGTTGAGGGTAACTGGCTTGTAATGTATACGCGCTGTACTGGTACTCTGTCGTACTCATCGAGACTAGCATCCTCTACTGCTCACGTCAGAGGTAATGATCCAAAGATCAGCGGGCATGGTGCATCCAGCACCGCTTTGAATTGTTTGGACACCTGCAGGATGACCACAACTTCTGGCAGCTTGCTCCACAACGCAGCGACCCAAACCGAAAAAAAAGAAACCTTCCAACGATTCAGCTGAAATCCTCCCAGGTACAAATATGTGCAATTTTAGTTATAGAGAGAGATTGCAAACAGTTGTGGAAACAGGAAGAAGGAAGGGAATTCCAAAGGCAAGTGGTTCAAGGAAATATGCTATTCAATTAGAAAGTTTATCCGGTATTTGGGCACCTCTGCAGTGAAGAGGTGGGGTTTTACTGCTTGTTGGATGGGTCGGGGTTATTTACGTTGAGAGGGGTACAAATGCAGTAAATTCATCGTAACATATTTCGGTGAAGTACTTGTAAAACAAGCACAGGGATCCAACACTGCGGTGATGGGACAGGGGCTGGGGCTTGGTATACAGTGTGGGACCTATTAGGTTAGATGCTCTTTTGTGTACCCTGTCCAAGAGGGAGAGACTAATAGTTTGTGCACCAGCCCAGATGTAGCAAAAATACTCTATGCATGTGCGGATGGTGGCTTTATAAAAATATAATATACTAGCAGAAGTTTTCTAGCCGGATAGAGGGAGCCTACTTTCTTTGCAGCAGACTTGGCAGTATCTTCTATGTATTTGTTCCAATTCATGTTACCTATGAATGTTAGGCCAAGGAGTTTTAACGTTGGACTCTCGGGAAGGGTGCTATCAGCCATGGTAATCGGTGATTGAAAGGGTTTCTTATAATTGTTAAAGGAAAGGAGCTTCGTCTTGGTAGCAGTACATGTAACCATATATTTTTGGCTCCATTTTACTACAGACTGGAGGTCATTAAGTATCATAACACTTTGAGAATGCAGAATGCGGGATGATTTAATTGAATCTTTTAAAATTTTAAAGAAGCAAGAACATTTTTCTTTTTTAATATTTTTAAAAAGCAATTTGATCGCTCACCCCAAACAAACATCAGAATTTCTTTCCTGGTACAAGTTGTGAAGAATCTCAAGAATATAACTTGTGTGAATAAAATTGACCGATTTTGGGATTGTAGTATAAGGAATGAATCGTATGAACAGCATTGGAAGCTTTCTAATAAGACATTTAAAAGATTCTGAACTTACTGGAACTTCTAATATTTTACAGAAAGAAACCGTATAAATAATTTTTTTAATTTACAAGATTTTTAATTTTGAAATGGGATCACTCGTTTTTATTTTTAAAATATTTCCTGTGTTTTACTTTTATTGAGATGCCCATATCAGCATAAATAAATGAGCTATGAACTCATTTCCTTACCACACTTTTTTTTCCTTTCCGAACATCTAACATATAAAGTTATCTTGTGAGATTTTAAAAGTTGGACCTAAATAGCATTTAAGTTGACATATCAAACTTAGTATTCTGATGTTATTGGCACTATAATCAAGTACTTGGCTACAGTTTATTAAAAAAAATATGTAGTCCTGTCTGAACAACTGGCAATATGAAAACGTTCTTCAATTATGACCAAAAAAAAGATCAAAATCAGAAAGAGGAATAATTCATATTTTAATTGAAGAATATAAAAAAGGTTATCTCACTTGCAACTAAAATGTATATAAGTTTAAAAAATGAGCTAACAAATAAAAATTAAAAACTAAAATGACTTTAATGCCGGGCAGATACAGCTAGTATATATATATATAAAGTCAGGTTTTTTTTGTTTGTTTATTATCTGCATATTCAACTATTGAAGTTTCTTTGTGTAATAATTTACTTTCACAAACGTAAAACTATTACGGCATTAGAAAAATGACTATTGAAATCTGAAGCAACACTAACCCATCGTCATATTGATGTTAACTAGAAAAGATATTCAGTTGTCAACATTTGTAATTTACTTTTCGTAAAACAAGTTGACTTTGTATATTTAATGAGTATAAACAAATTGGAGATAAACTAGTTGACACAGTGTTCAGTTTCGATATTAAGCGATTTCTTTTTCATCTCATATATATTTTAAACATTTTATTGAATGTGTCTGATTTTAACAATTATCAACGTTTGCAAATGAAAGTGAGGTTTTTGAAGTAGATTTCATATCCATTGCCAGCTATGTGGTAGACGACACGGCCCATACAGGATGTAAGGATCATTTTGATGGTATGAAAGTGTTGATGGCAAAGTGTGTGAGTGTTTGTGATGACAGACTTCGAGTGTTGATGGCGACCGACCGAGACTGTGAGTGTTGATGGCGACCGACCGAGAGTGCGAGGGTTGATGGCGACCGACCGAGAGTGCGAGGGTTGATGGCGACCGACCGAGAGTGTGAGGGTTCATGGCGACCGACCGAGAGTGCGAGGGTTGATGCCGACCGACCGAGAGTGCGAGGGTTGATGGCGACCGACCGAGAGTGCAGGGGTTGATGGCGACCGACCGAGAGTGCGAGGGTTGATGGCGACCGACCAGGAGTGCGAGTGTTGATGGCGACCGATTGAGAGTGCGAGTGTTGATGGCGACCGACCGAGAGTGCGAGTGTTGATGGCGACCGACCGAGAGTGCGAGTGTTGATGGCGACTGACCGACCGTTAGTGCGAGTGTTGATGGCGACCGACCGTTAGTGCGAGTGTTGATGGCGACCGACCGACCGACCGTTAGTGCGAGTGTTGATGGCAACCGACCGACCGTTAGTGCGAGTGTTGATGGCGACCGACCGACCGACCGACCGTTAGTGCGAGTGTTGATGGTGACCGACCGACCGTTAGTGCGAGTGTTGATGGTGACCGACCGACCGTTAGTGCGAGTGTTGATGGCGACCGACCGACCGACCGTTAGTGCGAGTGTTGATGGCGACCGACCGACCGTTAGTGCGAGTGTTGATGGCGACCGACCGACCGTTAGTGCGAGTGTTGATGGCGACCGACCGACCGTTAGTGCGAGTGTTGATGGCGACCGACCGTTAGTGCGAGTGTTGATGGCGACCGACCGTTAGTGCGAGTGTTGATGGCGACCGACCGACCGACCGTTAGTGCGAGTGTTGATGGCGACCGACCGACCGACCGTTAGTGCGAGTATTGATGGCAACCGACCGACCGTTAGTGCGAGTGTTGATGGCGACCGACCGACCGACCGTTAGTGCGAGTGTTGATGGTGACCGACCGACCGACCGTTAGTGCGAGTGTTGATGGTGACCGACCGACCGTTAGTGCGAGTGTTGATGGTGACCGACCGACCGTTAGTGCGAGTGTTGATGGCGACCGACCGACCGACCGACCGTTAGTGCGAGTGTTGATGGCGACCGACCGACCGTTAGTGCGAGTGTTGATGGCGACCGACCGACCGTTAGTGCGAGTGTTGATGGCGACCGACCGACCGTTAGTGCGAGTGTTGATGGCGACCGACCGTTAGTGCGAGTGTTGATGGCGACCGACCGTTAGTGCGAGTGTTGATGGCGACCGACCGACCGTTAGTGCGAGTGTTGATGGCGACCGACCGTTAGTGCGAGTGTTGATGGCGACCGACCGACCGACCGACCGTTAGTGCGAGTGTTGATGGTGACCGACCGACCGTTAGTGCGAGTGTTGATGGTGACCGACCGACCGTTAGTGCGAGTGTTGATGGTGACCGACCGACCGTTAGTGCGAGTGTTGATGGTGACCGACCGACCGTTAGTGCGAGTGTTGATGGTGACCGACCGACTGTTAGTGCGAGTGTTGATGGCGACCGACCGACCGACCGACCGACCGACCGTTAGTGCGAGTGTTGATGGCGACCGACCGACCGTTAGTGCGAGTGTTGATGGCGACCGACCGACCGTTAGTGCGAGTGTTGATGGCGACCGACCGTTAGTGCGAGTGTTGATGGCGACCGACCGTTAGTGCGAGTGTTGATGGCGATCGACCGTTAGTGCGAGTGTTGATGGCGACCGACCGACCGACCATTAGTGCGAGTGTTGATGGCGACCGACCGACCGACCGTTAGTGCGAGTGTTGATGGCGACCGACCGACCGACCGTTAGTGCGAGTGTTGATGGCGACCGACCGACCGTTAGTGCGAGTGTTGATGGCGACCGACCGACCGTTAGTGCGAGTGTTGATGGCGACCGACCGACCGACCGACCGTTAGTGCGAGTGTTGATGGCGACCGACCGACCGACCGTTAGTGCGAGTGTTGATGGCGACCGACCGACCGTTAGTGCGAGTGTTGATGGCGACCGACCGACCGTTAGTGCGAGTGTTGATGGCGACCGACCGACCGACCGTTAGTGCGAGTGTTGATGGCGACCGACCGACCGTTAGTGCGAGTGTTGATGGCGACCGACCGACCGTTAGTGCGAGTGTTGATGGCGACCGACCGTTAGTGCGAGTGTTGATGGCGACCGACCGACCGTTAGTGCGAGTGTTGATACTGACCGACTGTTAGTGCGAGTGTTGATACCGACCGACCGTTAGTGCGAGTGTTGATACCGACAGACCGTTAGTGCGAGTGTTGATACCGACAGACCGTTAGTGCGAGTGTTGATACCGACCGACCGTTAGTGCGAGTGTTGATACCGACCGACCGTTAGTGCGAGTGTTGATACCGACCGACCGTTAGTGCGAGTGTTGATACCGACCGACCGTTAGTGCGAGTGTTGATACCGACAGACCGTTAGTGCGAGTGTTGATACCGACAGACCGTTAGTGCGAGTGTTGATACCGACCGACCGTTAGTGCGAGTGTTGATACCGACCGACCGTTAGTGCGAGTGTTGATACCGACCGACCGAGAGTGCCAGTGTTGATGGCGACCGACCGAGAGTGCCAGTGTTGATGGCGACCGACCGGTAGTGCGAGTGTTGATGGCGACCGACCGGTAGTGCGAGTGTTGATGGCGACCGACCGAGAGTGCGAGTGTTGATGGCGACCGACATACACTTTCATACCATCAAAATGATCCTTACATTCTGTATGCCATGTTTTCTACCACATAGCTGGCAATGGATATGAAATCTTCTTCAAAAACCTCACTTTCATTTGCAAACGTTGGCGACTGACTGAAAGTGCCAGTGTAAATGGCGACTGGCAAGGAGTTTTGTTTTCAAAATATCGTTCGTTCTTTTGTGTTTGCAGATAGAGAAACTGACATGACCTATTTTTACTTGTTTGCTCTCTCATTTACAAGTAGTAGTTGATTAAACCATCAATGGAGACTTTTTTAAGGAGTGTGTGCAGTGCTGTCATGACACTTGTTTCTATTGACCAGAAACATTATTCTATTTACTTTCTATTGAACATCTTTAATGCATGATAATTTTTCTACCTTAACATGTGATCTGTGCCTTTGGAGCACAGGCATACATATCTATGAGGTGTGTTTGAAAAATAATAAGACTGAACTATGGACGAAAGTGAGATAAGCAGATGGTGTACTCATTTGATATATTGAGAGTATATAACTGTACTTAGATTTCTGCACCAATTGCACTTTCTTTCACCACCTCAATGCACCTGCTCACAACACCATGATCTTATTTCATTACCTTGATTCTGTAGGGGATCATCAGAGAGACTAGTTTTGAATACATAGAGCTAATCAAGACAGCAATAATGATGAAGCTGAGTGGCATGTCAGAAGAATTGTTTGATCAGTGCATAGAAACGTGGCAGAGAAAGATGGGAAAGTGTAGACTCAAAGAGGCTTAGTTTGAATGGGAAACCATGTCGTTTGTTATTTGGAATTGGAATAAATTGTTTGTGGCACAAGCCCCATTACTTTTTAGACATGCATCATATACATAACTCTTAGCTCTCCAAGCATGCCTGAAATTCAATCTAATAAAATGTTAAGTAAATCAATATCTCCTTCCTCCCAACATACACTTAATCTTTGGTCCCAGAATGGTAATCTATAATGGTATCTATGTATGTATGTCTAATATATAAAGTAAAGTCAGTCTCTTTCTCGATTTTTGCTATTGATAGCTTACTTTCTACAAAATCAATATTTGATTCTGGTTTGTCAGTTCTTTTGGTGGATCATTGCAGCATGTTGTGAAGAACAATAAAATGTAATTCAACTTCATTCCTTCGAGAAAAATATTTTACCGTGTCGGTACATATTTTCATATGTATGCCATTTTTTTCTAATAGGGATGTTAGTCTGTATTCGTCAATACAGAGTTACTTTCCTTTGTTTGGAACACAAATATTTTGGAAAAAAAAATAAAAATAAAGAAAACAAGCAAAAAAAAACCCCAAAAAACATTGCCAGTAAAAACACTACCGGATAATGCCAGGTAGATACAGCTCGTATATATGGAAAGACTAGTAGAAATAAGGACATAAACAATTTAAATGATTTGTTCAACCATATTCATTTGGTAAATATATATGTGTGTGTATGTATATATATATATATATATATATATATATTATAATATAAAATGAAGTAATAAAATGTTTCACTAATTATAAGATATTAGTTGACGCTTATATCTTTTGTTGGATTGCTTCATATATATATATATATATATATGTATATATATATATATATTACCAAATGAATGTAGTCAACCGAAATATCTTGGTTCAGCTTAAGTGATGTGTTAGTGTCCTTATTTCTACTAGTATGTTTCTTTGCTTATCCACTATTCCATGAACTAATTTTCCATTTCTATGTTTTTATATTTTGTCTGAAACTTCCATATTTACTCCATCATATATATATGGTATTTGTTGTTTACTTATGTGGATATATGGCTTTTTAGGCCTCGGCATTTGTATTTTATGTGTAATATATATATATATATATATATATATATAATGTGTGTGTATGATATATGTGTGTGTGTATTATATGTAGATGTGTTTGTTTGTGTGTGTGTGTGTGTATGCCATTATCCTGAAAACCTGATATCTAGTCTGCTATTAACTTGTCAGTATCAGTAAATTTTTCCTTAAATCTCATGTATGTATGCAATTTCGAAGTGGGTGGGTGTGCCTAAATGCTGTCATGTTTCCTGAACTCATGATGCATGGGTTATAATTTTCTGTCTATAAAGTAATAAGAATTATCTACATTTGTCTCGTGAAACCTGATCCGGTTCTGAAAATGTTTGTCGGCATCGTCATCATCATCTCGGAATTATCAATTGTATCTCTAAATATGCGTTATATACAAAGACTAAGGTTACATAATAAAAACAGGCAGCTTAAACTCTGCACATATATTCACACTTGGCAAACATGAGATCATGTCATCCTGTTTGGATGGAATGCTAATAAGATTCCATGTACAACTCTATTGGTTAAATCTTTCGTTACAGAATTGTTATTAATGGACTCTTGTTGAGGGGAAATGTGTGGGTGGAGTGAGAGCGGGTGGATTTATGTAAATGGAGAACTTCTGGCCTCACCTCTTTTCATAAGTAACTACTTAGTCACATCGTCAGTTCGGTACTTGTTGTTTGCTCATGTGGATGCTTTCTAGGCTTCGTCTTCTGTTCCGTATCTGTATGTAAATTGATGGAGGGATGCTCTTGTTGAAAATGCAATAAGTGCCCAGTAGTCTTACTCATCATATGACTGCTACCAATGAACTTTAAATGTTTACTGCATGATCTAGAACATAACCAACTCTCTCTACCACCCAGATGATAACTATACAGGTTTTCACAGTGCTCTCCATGTCAATGATCTACCTGATTTCTGTTGTTATTTCATATTTTCCTTCTCCAAGACAGGTTTCCTTTAGTCTTCTTTATTATATAACTTATTGCTATTTCTAATACAAATGACACAATTTCATCATTTTTTAAAATTTATTTACTAATGAGTCACCACTTATCAAGGATAAGGATTAATAATCCACTCAAGCATAAAGGTTAATGAAATGGATAGATTGACAGTTGAATGATGATGAATATTACGAGAGGATTGAAAATAATGAATAAAATTTGATGATTCATGACAAGTGTTTATTGACATTAGATTTGAAGACAACCATGTTGTAGCCCTCAGAGAAGCAATCTTATAGCAATGTGTGCCACCATTCTTGGAAAGAAACACTGCTCATTAAAATTTCGTTTCATTTTAGTGACATGGAAGAAGAAACGAAAGTTCTTTTCAGTGATGGTAGAGAGACGAGTGCTTGCTGTGAATGTCTTACAAGAAAAATCAAGAGATTGGAGCTTGGCCAAGCACCACTCATTGAAATAACAATAGAGTAGAGAAAGACTAGCAATGTCTGTTCTGTGAGAAAAGTGCTGTAGAGAACAGACGATTACGTCTATGGTCTACAAATATTAATTTATTGACAACAGTCGACCAATTTTTTGGTGAATTTGTTATTTGTACTTTTCTATTTATGGGCTTTAAAATAACAGGGGCAGTATTCTGCGGATACTGTCTGAAGTTCATAGTTTCAATATTAAATTATTTCAAATATTTTTAATATATACTTTTGTACTACCATTTTCAAAATTGGTTCAATTAATTTTTTATGCTTACATTGGAGTTAGTGTCGAATTTTTAAATTTGTAATAAACATCAAATCAGCAACTTTAATGTGTAAATGATCAGAATAGTCATCATTGGATAAGTACTCCTACTAACATATACATGCACACACACACACACACACACACATGTAATTATGTGTATATATATATATATATATATATATATATATATAATGGTAAGATCCGTGGGAAGAAACCCATCAGAGTGCTCGATTATTAAAAAGGAAATTCAAAATAAGAGCATAATTTTTATTAATATATTGTATTACAGAAATTCAGAACAACATTCGGTTTCAAATCAACAAGTGGTCACGTCTCGTTGATTCTCATCAGCCAGTGTTGTTAGTTCTGGTTTAAAAAAGGGGAGTCACACGTCGCGATTTGACAACAATGGCCGATGAGAGTTAATTGCTGAATCGAAACCGATAAGCATGTAAAAAAACTAGTTAAAATAATGACACAAACGTTTCTCTAAAACCAACCAATATTTCAGTTGTTAGTTTGTTTACATGCATATCTGCTAATTACATATACCAACCTTTCTCCTCTCTCTCTCTCTCTCTCTCTCTCTATATATATATATATATATATATATATATATATATATATATATATATATATAATGTTTAAGAAGGGTGAGGGCAATGCAGAGTGCTGGGTAGGTTGTAAGCTGGAAGGAACAAAAATAATAAATCGAGATGGGACTTACTATTTATTTTTTCTTAAAATCTTACATAACAGGAAGTGTGGTGTTGGCTGTTTGTGTGTTGTGTTTTCTGTCTATAAAGTAATAAGAACACACAAACAACCAGCGAACACTACGCTTGCTGTTATATAAGATTTTAAGAAAAAATAAATAGTCCCATTTCGATTTATTATTTTTGTTCCTTTCAGCTTACAACCTACCCGGCACTCTGCATTGCCCTCACCTTTCTTAAACATACTACTACTATTCCCAGCAATTCTTCAAGCAAACTACGATTCTATATTATATATATATATATATTTGTTATTGTTTATTTATCTATGGACGTATACGTTTCGTCTCTTTTCAATCAAGACTCATCAGCATAGAAGTATGACTATTCACTACCGGTCACACGATTCGAAACCCTGTATTACAAGTATTTTTCAACCCCAATCCAACGTCGCTAACCGATAGGCCAATTCTGAACAGCTTATAAACAATGATAATTTTAACACATTTAAAGCGGCGAGACATACAGGCATTCAACTTCTATAAGTGATCGAATTATGCATATAAAGCAAGTGACGTCACGCTGTGTTAGTACTACCATTTACAGTGCTCTACTTTTTATCAAGGAGCTTCAAATAATAAGCATCTGAATATATATATATATATATATATATATATTCAGATGCTTCAGTCAAATGCTTAATATTTATTTGAGTTTTGAACAGTCAGTGTACCAAGTTCCATTTTTATAACCTGTTTCGGATGTACGAAGAAACTGATGAGAAAAAGGACAACATGATACTGATATCTAATGGCAGTTATTTTGCTTGTTGTATATTATTCAGCTGACAGTATGAATAAAACATGTGACATCCGCTTCCAACATTCGCTCTAGAAGGGCATGAGATATTTAGTTACATACTGCTCAATAGAAGCACACATATACACAAACACCCATTGGAACCTGTACACACAAAAAAACGCATATCACTTATGACATATTTGATATTGCTTACAAGTTTAAACCAAACAACATAAATGTGTTAGATAGTGAGGAGGTGGCTAAAAGATTACAAAGCCACTGATTGGTCGAAGATCGCATCTTAAAAGAGAGGGGCATTTTGAAATAGTCTGTGGTTAGTCAGTAAGCAAGAAACACAAAACAGACAGGTGTTCTTTCTTAGGAAAGGGCAATGAAGAATCATAGGAATTTATGATGCGATTCACAAACAACTCAGCCGGAGATTGTTTATATGTAATGAATAAAATCAGATTATACATATTCTACGTCATTTGTATTCATTTATTCAAAGTCAGCTTTCAGATACAAAGAAGGAAAAGAAAAATGATAAGTGTGTTGTGAAGTGGTTTCTAAGTGGTAAGATACAAATATGAAGACATAAATGGATGAAAACGCTTCCATGGAGATCAACGATATAAAATGATTCATTAACAGTTTTACACCGCAAAATATTACTATGAAATGAAAAGGATTTAATTGTCTGTCGCTGAGCCGATTTTTAATTTTCCTGCTTTTGTTGTTGTCTGGTCAATAATTCTGGGAAGATTAATCATGCTTCAAAATGCCTTTTGGCAAGACAAGTAACTTTAGGGTTTCCCTTTAAACGTTATTTCCTAGATAGACTTTGTTATCCATCTAACAGAGTGTTTACTCAAAAACATGATACTAGACTTAGCAGTTTAATGTGAAACAAGCATGCAGCTTTTTTCTTTCATCTCTCTATAAATAAAGTTAAGTATTTGATGTTTATAGGATTCACTTCTAAACTAATGAACCGATCATTATGAATTATGGAATATATATTCTAGGGAACTCGAGTAACATGGGCACATTGTTTATTTTTGTAAACTTTATCATTTAGAGGTGTTCCCCCTAAAATGGGCCCAATCCCACCAAAATAAGTTTTAAAATGTGAGATATGAAAAATTTAATAGAGAAAATAATTGCTTTACATCAAGATTTTTAGTTGTACAAAATTTGATTAGCGTTTTAAAAGAAATAATGGAATCACAGTATATTAATTCCTGAGTTGATTACAATCTACTATGGAATTAATATCTATATATATATATATATATATATATATAAATAAAATACTAAACTAAAAGTATACTTTTAGTACATAGAACCTATAGTGAAATGGTTTAAGCTCAATATACGAGATAGAGCAATTATAAAGATAGATGAAAGAGGAATAAACATGTATGAATGACAAATTTATTTCAACTTCGATTTTATTTCCGAATAAGTGCGTTCCACCTACGATTGAACTAAACATCTCTCTATTGGATTTACTTCATTCTTGAACTTTTTCTATGCTGCCTTCACGAAAACACTTTTTTTCCAGCTGTAAATCTCCTTTCACTGGACACCTCAACAACGGACATTTACCAACTGGACAGACCCCATATCTTTTTACACGCACTTTCTCACTCTCAATTACTTTATATTTTTTCGAATTTTGAATTTTGGCTTCTTCACTACCAACTTATCCATCTATGTAATTCCTCTGATGATAAGATTTTAATCTTTGAAAAGCCTTGGCTGAAGTAAAGAATAATAAGCATATTTTTACCGAATACACCTTGCATCGAACAATCGAAGTCGAAATAAATTTGTCATTCGTACATGTTTATCCCTCTTCTGTCATCTATCTTTATATATATATATATATATATATATATAGTTAAGCTTGCAGGGATTATTTAAACTAAAACATGAAATTTATGTTCTTTTGGGAAACCATATTCATAAATCCTCTAACAACATGAATGTGTTTTGTTATTTTTCTGTTCTTTCTAATGTTTTCTGGACACGATTTTTGACTTGTGAAGAGTTGCACCTATTGCAAATCCAAGATATATAACACTATATTTGGTTGTTTATATGTAGATAAAACGGTTCTGTCACGTATAAGGAATTTTTGTAAAATGAATAAAGACTGGGTTACTGGAATGTAAAATTATATTGTTTATTTATATAATGTATATATGACGGGTGCAAATAATATTTGTATGCAAGATGACTGTCTAGGAAAAAATAAGAATACTTTCATTTTTTTTAGATTTCTTCATCAAACTTGGCATATTTTTTTATTTGATATTTGATTTTTCCCCTGATATTAATCGAAAAGAACTTATGTTTTTTTTCATTGTCCGTTCGTCTGTCAGTTTTTTTGATTTTCTCAAAATTTGTTGTTCATTAGTTTTTTTTCGCAAAATCATGTGTGCAATTATATGACTGAATATAGAAAAACTGACAGACAGATTTTTGGGGAATAATCTGGTTTGTAGCCTAAAAATGTTATGTTTTTTTTTTTGTTATCTAAATTTTACTTCATTCGTTGTTGCTCAAAATCAACTGAAAGTTAAGATTAATACGTATTTACATGAAACATGTATTGCTTACCGGCATTCTCTAAAATAAATTTCTATTTTTCTCAAATATCTTTAAAAAAAAGACGACTTCATTACCTCAGTCACGGCAGAGGTTATGTTTATTTGTTATTATTATTAAAAACTGTGTTCTGCGACTACAGTAGTCAAATGACATCCCGTAGCTGCAATCAGTCCTCCATGCTAGTCCCAGGCCATCTGGCCTTGTCATGCGCAAGTTGTCGTAGGCAATGAAGTTGTTTCGCTGTATGTAGTGGTTCTAGTCCCGCCTGCTTGAGGTCAGCACGTAGTGTGCCCAGCAGATTTGTGCAGTGCCGTCCTAGTCGTGGTTGGTAGGCTTGCAAGCCAGTAACGGCAAAGTCTAGTGCCCTCTGTGCGGGAGTGTCAGGGTCCATTCGTAGGACATGGCCTAACATAGACCATCTTTGTTTAACGACCTTTGTGGAGAGGGGTTTTTCATTGCACAGCTCGTATAGTGCCTTGTTGCTGATAAGTTTTTTCGGCCAGCAGTGATCTGTGATGTAACGGAGGTGTCTGCGGTGGCACGCATCCAGCTTGTCAAGCAGAGGTTATGTATTCAGTTGAATGTTTACTTTTTATACAGCAGAGCATCCAAATTGCTTGACAAGTCGTCACCAAACTTTGTCAAAATATCTTGGTCTAACTTAGAGCTGATTTAATTTTGAGATATCAACGTCACGGTCACGGAAAAGGTCACACTTTAGATGATAACTTCAGTTTTATTCATCATAGAGACTTGCTACTTGGCTCATTGTAGCAAATGAAGTATTGCATCTTAAATAGAGCCCTCGACTTTTAACATGTCAAAGTCGAGATTTTGATGGAATTTCAATTTACAATTTTTCTAAATTTGATGTATCGATCTGATGCTCTTTGATAAAAGTAACCACCATGCAAAATTTCACCCTGATTAGATAAATATTTTTTGAATTATCAACATTTTCATTGGGAATACTTCATACAATATAGAGAAGTAAAGCCCAGATAAGGCTTTGGCCTATCCTTATATTGTCAGGTATAGGTATGCAGTCTCTGAATCCCTGGCATTGCCAAGGGTTAAGTAAAGTCATTTTAGTTTTTGTTTTTTTTGTTTGCTTATAGATACAACTTCAATTTAAAATGAGTTGTCCTCCTTGCAGATTTTTATTTCTAGGTGATTATTTAAAAATGTTTCATATTAACAGTCGTCTGTGCTGGACTAAGTAATTTTTCAAATAAATCGTAGCTAAGCACGTTCTTATATTGCCAATAACACAGTACAAGAATAACAAATATGAAAATTAACTAGTTAGAAGCAAAGTTTAATTTGTCAGTTTAAATGCTATTTTGATCTGACTTTGAAAATCCGACAAGATAACTTTATATATTAGATATATATATATATATATATATTCCGAAACTCGTTTACCAAAGTCTTTGCTGACTTGTTTATTTGTGAGCCAGAATAGAATAACTGCTCATATCAGGTGTTTTTGTTTTGTTTTTTTTTTGTTTTTTTTTTGTTTTGTTTTTTTGTTTTACTGAACGTCCTATCTCTTTTCCATTACACCTTCCCTTCTATCACCTTATATTCCTCCCATCTGCCATCAACAAAAACACATCTCTAATTAACTCCCCATTGGTTTTCACATTCGCTCGTACTCTTCAACATCCACGCTTTGTTCCCAATAGTTATTCTCATGTGTGAATGCATGTATGCGTGGAAGTATATTTGTGGATGTTCCAGAGATAAGACAAGTCTAGGTGTCACCTATCACCTGGGTTGGTTCCGTTCTGTGACAAGAATGTCGGGGAATGAAATGGGGATCTTTGCTGCAGACAGGATGAACCTGCTGATTTTGTTAGCTGAGCTTGGAAACTTAAGGTTGTCAAAAAAACAAAAAAACAAGAAATGCCTTTTTGTATTTCATTGAGTCATGGTTTTTATGTGTTGTGGGGTGCAGTTGGGTGTAATATGGATAGATATATCTATATAGACCTGTATTTACTTATAAATTCATCTTTCAATATATTATTTTGGTGTGTAGTGTTTTAAGAATTGTAAATATCAGGAGACTAGCAAAGAAGTAAGTTATGTCATTATTAGAATTTACACCCTCTTCAGGAAAACGCCTGTTTGTCTGTTTTATTGCAGATCGACTCCTAGTTATTTAATGTCGAAACTGCAATACTTATTATGAAGGATTCATAGTGTACAATTAAACATGTGTTGCTATTTTTATCCATAGCTGGCAGGAAATTGTGAGTTCATGCCTTTCCCAATACACAGTGTGCTCAGAATTAAAGAATATGGAAAAAAATCTATATTTCTTTTCTCTATTTTCAGAAAGTTGTTGAGGGCTTGTTGGAAGCGTATTGATGAGAAATCAAAATATTTAAAAAAAAATCTTTCTAAAATTTAGGTCTGGTAACGAATTTCTTTTATTTGGGCATAATCGGCTGAAATCACAGAAATAAACATAACTTAGGTTTAAAACAAGATTTTTCATTCATTTATAGCTTGTTAGAAGCGTATTGATGAGATCTTTCTGGAAATTTAAAAAAAAAAACTAAGTATGAAATCAAATTTTAAAAGTTGAAAAAATCGTTTGTTTCCACCCCTGAGCACGCTGTGCAATAGTATTGTCTAAAATAATAGATCTGATAGGATTCATACTCAGCGTAGCGGATTCCATAGTCTGCGGAAGGGTATGAATGAAGAACGGAAAGTTAAGCTGGTACAGAGTAGTGTACAAGGACAGTGTTTACAATAGGAGTCGATAGTGGTAGAGTGAAAGATTAGTTGGAAAGAGATCTGGGCGTGGGAGGCAGCGAGGTTATTCTTGATAAAATCGACTTCTGATGTACTTTTTTCACCAGCAATTTTAACACGCTGGGAGCAGAGCCAGGATGATAAATGTAAATGCAAGCGAAAGGAACAGTGAAGCACATTTTGTCACATTGTCCACTAGGACTAGATAGGCGTACATGGCGACATAATTAAGTGCTGAAGATCATAGGAAAAATGTTCAGAGAAAAAGTGGATGAAATAAATGATGGGAAAAGACCAAAGATTGAAAAATTAGAGCAGATAAATTTTGTGAAAGTAGGGAAAGTATTAAATACAACGAATAGAAAGGCGACAAAGACAGATATAAATTGGGAAGGTGAAGATCGGAGGAAAGTTATTATAATGGAGCTAACAGTAAGTTTGGAAGATAACATCAAAGGGGCAGAAACAGGAAAGAAATAAGGTACAGAAAGCTCATTGAAGATTGTGAAGACAACGGATGGGAGGTGAAATATTATCATGTTGTAATAGGAGCAAGATGGTACATTGAAAGAAGTTTTCTGTACCTAGTCAAAAACCGATTTGTATTCAAAGAAAAAGAAGCAAAGACAATGACAACAGAAATACAGAGAGCAGTGGAAAAGGCCTCACTTTGGTTGTGGCTGAAAAGGGATGAATGACCCTAGCTGGAACGAAAGAGAAATCTGATGTCTATTATAGAAATCACAAAAACGTCAACATAAGATCACATGGACAAAATACATGCAACCAAAAAGCAATAGTCAGCACCAGACCAAGTATTGGCAACTCCAGCGTGGAGGGGAGCCGCCGTACCAGTGTTAACTGGTTGGTACGGTATCCTCCTGATGATGATGCCATTGGCCTAGATCCAAGAGTGGAGCAGCTGGCTATGAAGCACTACAATGTTCGATACTTCATAGCGAAGTCCATAGTCTGCCACTGTGTTTATTAACTCAATCAAGCACCGCCTCATGGATACGGCACTCTCACATACACATATCAATGTTAATGTCGTCATGATGATATATATCCTGAAGAATTACATGTACAATGTTAGGTATCTATTATCATACTAATACTTATACTTTTTTGTATATATTTTAATCATACAAAATACATGTTAAAATATTCTTTAGTTTTGGGATTGAGTTATCTTTTAAAATATCCATTTTGATTGTTCTAATTATGCGTAATTTGTGATTTACTTACCAAGTAAGCCTTTCACTTAAAAAGGTTTTGCCTATTACTCTCACCGTCTCTCACAATATGTTGTTTGATCACTCGCAGCGCTCATATTTTACATCGTATCTATCACTGGCTTCTGTCACTCTCTCAGTCAAAGGTAATAAGACTATAACTTCAAACAGAAAATTGGAATAGTCCATTATAAGCAATAGAGAATATCACCACAAGTAGTAATACTATTTAACCTATAGCTGGAGAAGAGAGAAAGAAGGATGTATCGGGGACATTTTATTTAATTTTTTTTTAAAATTTAACTGACTTTGCAAACTTACTTTTTCCTGATTCAAACAATCTAACCCAAACTCAATGTGTGACACAACGAGTCACACTTTTTCTAGTAATTGTTAGTAATAAACCAAGAGAATCTTGTCTCTGTTATATCATGACATTCCTGAAAAGAAGACTCACATGGCATTTATCATCGAAGAGCACAATCTGGCAACATATGAACATTCAAGTTATACTAATGTTGGAGAATTACTAATCATTAAATACTAAATTATTACAAGGTTCAAATTGAAAAAAGAAAGACTTTGAATTTTAAAAGTCATACATAAATCTGAACAGTATAGGGAGATGAGTGCAGATGAGTACACTTCGATGGTATGGCCACGTTGAAAGAATGGATGAGAGTTCTTGGGTTAGTAGACATAGAACAGTTGATGTAGCGGGGTCAGTTCACAGGGGTAGGCCAAGGATAACATGGGAGGAAGGGATAAAAATGGACCTGAGGAGTAAATAAAGACCTGGACAGAGATAGGTTTGGAAGTCAATTTCTTGAAGGTGTCTAACGCATGTCAGCATATAAAATGGACGTTAAATTATGATGATGATACAAAATGGTCCTCTGTATGACATTAAAATGGATCTAGTAATGCATTGTTTTTCTACAATAATATGAACATGGTTTTAAGCAGGAGCACCAACAACAAAATAATGAATTATCTAAGAACAAGTATGGAACATTTGGGCCCAGACCCCCCCCCCCCCCCCAAAAAAAAAATTGAAAATATTGCTTTCACTAAAAGCGGCTTGGTAATACGCTTCCAACGAGCCCTTAACCAATATTAGGTGATTATTTTACGTTAAGATATGCATGAAAATGTGTTTTAGGCCTCAAATGCCCAAATATTAAAAACTTTGAAAAATGTTGCTTTCATTAGAAGCCGTTTGAAAATATGTTTCCAATAAGCCCTTAACCATTATTATGCGATTATTTTAAACCAAGATATTGAATTTATTCCCATATTTTACAATCTACTTCAAGGTAAAAAACTAGCCAACGATAAGCGTTATATGGATAGATTCCGACCCAAAAAACAACAATTCTTCCCCCTTTCTCAGAAACATCGCTCGTGGAATGTGAGGACCAAAGAACAAAATAAAAGAAGTGAGAGTTACGAGGCTGCCGAAAGTAAACCTTAGGTCCACGTTCTACTCTCCATTAAGAATTAGTTCTAAGTGACCTTATTACAAGCTATAATAACTAAGAATAACATAACACTTCTACCAGGTCATGACTAATGGAACAAGAACAATCTACCCCCCCCCCCCATTGATTAAGTAAAGGGTTCAGTTCGAAATTTCGTATAGGTTCCCGAGTTTGCCATAAGGATTCTCAAGTTCAAGAAGATGCACCTGAGGAAGGTCAGAAGTTACATCGGCCGAAACATTGTGAATATAACAATCGATATGAGAATGGTATTCCGAATATTTCAAATAATACAAATTATTAATTTTTATCTAAAAAATTTAAAATAAAAACATTCTCGAAAAAGAAAATCATTTTTTAAAATGCTTAATTATATTGAATATTTTTAAATATCTCTATTTTTTTCATTTGATCAGAATATTAGGTAGGAATGTGAGTTCTCCGCTTTTTTGTAGTTTAGAAAAAGTGGAATTTCACGTTTTTTAATAAGAAACGGTCAGATCGCTAGAGCTTTATGTTCTTATTTTTCCCATTGAGCTAAATTTTATTTATCTTTCTTCCTCTTTTTCTCTCGCCTTATCTTTCTTTCTCTTTTCTTGTTTTTTCTCTCTCCGTCACTTTTATCTTGCCTTTCTTCACCTTCCTTTCCCTTTTCTCTGAATCAAACGAAACATCATGAATAAATATTTGAAGATATATATAACTTGAAGTATAAAAACTTTTACCAAAATGACTGTATTAGGCATTAAATAACCCGAAAAGGTTTGATATGTCGTAAAACAAAACGACCAAACCCTTCTCTCTGAAAACAGTAATTTTGCCATGCTTCAAACGGTTCCTGGGTAGGGGAGGTAGAAAACTTTTGTTCCATCAATGAATATCTTCCTGTATCCTTTAAAACATATTAGTCGATACTTTCAGTATGAAAAAAAAAGTACTGTAGATTAACACCCTTCGCTAAATTACCCCCCCCCCCCCCAATTAATAAGATATGAGTGATTATAAGTGAACTCCCTAGGTGGGGAAATTGGTGGTGGGGTGTGGCCCCTTTATTTGAGAAATTCATCTTGATTTCAGATTTTTTTTGCCATTGGCCTCTCATATTTCCGATTAGGTAATATTGCTGAAAATATTAAATAATTTTTTTTCAAAATATAAAATGAATATCCATCTAACTTATTGATACTACTTCTAATATTTACACATTCACATGCATTATTTGATTTTTATTGAAAAATAATGTTTTTTTATACATAATTATTATTTCAATTACTTTCAATATCTATTTTTTTATTTTGTTAGAATATTTGATAACAGTTGTGAAAATACTGAATAAAAAAAAATAAAATGCATATGCACCTATTCTACTAATACTATTAATATTTACACATTTACTGGGGTTTCTGGAAATGACGACTCTTGGTGTGACTACCTTGTTCAAGTATTCACTTGCAAAGAGGGCGAATTTTCTTTCTCTGGAACTCACATGATATTGTCACTTCCGTCCGCTCGCTAAGGTCAATTCCTTGAACCCCAATCCATTAATCATTCTCTTCATTATGTAACACTAATACTAATATTTACGCATTCACATGAATTATTTTATTTATTTATTGTAACGAAATGTAATAAAAACAATTGACTGCACACAAAATAAGAAATGTACTGTTGTAGTCCATTAATATTTTTAAGTTGCTATGACGTCCATCAACTTCCTGTCGTACATAAAACGTGAATTTGATTGGGATTAAAAAAACTTTTCAGTTTTTACGTTGATTTTATTGTACAACTATGAATGTTGACATATCGAGGGGAGGGGGGAAACGTTTGTAATTTTTATGTAATTTTTTGCCTTTCAGAGCCTAAAATGGAAACAGATTTCTTTTTTAGAATTGATGGAGAATTTTAGTGCAAACGATTTACGATAGTGTATCGATATACAAACGTAATATTTTTATTTAGTTTCTCGAGGAATATGTAGAAAATGATTTTATTGTAGAGATGCATTTGGATTGATTTATTATCGAATTGCAAATGAATCGTTATGAAAATGAGTCGATGTTCAAATCGAATATTTTCAAATCAAAAACAAGTTGACTTTTTATGTAAGTGTTATGCTTTTTAGTATTTAAGAAAAAACAACTTTAGAAACTAAACAATTCCAATTAATCATTGGTTTTTCTGGAATTCGTTATCAAAACTGATATTGTTTTTATTTTAAATTTTCCCCATATAAGTTATATAGATTTTTAGCAACATAATGTATTGTGCAATAGATTTTGTTGAAAATCAGAACATATACACACACACATATTGTCAACCGAGGGAAAAGTCTATCAGGCATGTAAATTGAAAATACACAGATATATATATATATATATATATATATATATATAAAATTAATACAACAAAAGATATAAGAGGCACCTAATATCTTTAATTAGTGAACATCCGGATAAAACTGAAGCCCAATATACTGGATAGAGCATTAATAGCACTAGATAAAGTAAAAGAATAAAATAAGGTGCGACTCAAATTTTATTTGCATTCAATGTTCAAGCAAAGTCTTTTAAACTCCTTAACTCATGAGTTTTCAAAGAAAATCTTCTCCTTACAGGACCATTACCGCAATGACATTACTGCAGGTAATGAAATTAAACTTTCAAAATATATTAAAGATTTTTACATAAAAATACATAAAATTATATAAAACATCAAATATATCGGCCCAAAACATACTTTTTTGCTAAACTTATACAGTTCATCCAAGTCATAAAGTTTAAAACAGCTTCAAAAAAGATATCAAAGAGGTTGATTAAAAACAATCCAGGTGGTGAATGGCATTCCATAAACGAAAAAGTTATCCAGGCGGGAAATTTGTTTGCCATCGATGCAATATATGACAGTGAAAAGTGTGTCCAAGGTGTATGCAAATTAATAAAACAATAGAAAAAACCAAATCATGTAAAAAGTTCAGAAAAAAACTCACTTGGTGCTGAATATGTCATTGCGGTAATGGTCCTCTGAGGAGAAGATTTTCTTTGAAAACTTATGAGTTAAGGACTTTAAAGAACTTTGCTTGAACATTGAATGCAAATAAAATTTGAGTCGCACCTCATTTTATTATTTCACTTTATCTAGTGCTATATATATATATATATATATATATATATATATTTAAATATTAAAGTTTTTTATACCTACAGACGACGTTTCGGGTTTTCTACGCTCATCGGTGCAGAAGTGGCGGTTGCAAGCAGTCGCATGGGCTCAAACGCAGTTCGTAGATTCAGCCTAGCTCACACGACCGCGAGAAATCATCACAGACAGTAATTGAAATTAATGCAGACTTACCCAAAAGGCTGGGGGGCAAGCGTCATGTTGTCGATAGTGTTCAACACTCAAGCGGAATTTTGCTTAATCGCAGGATGACAAGAATCTTGTAATTTCAAACAGGGCTCTACTATTAAGACTATTAAATCTTAAAGGGCATTAACTATAAATATTTTTTAAATATTAAAGTGTTTTTTATACCTACAGACGACAGCGCTTCGGATTTTCTACCCTCATCAGTGCAGGAGTGGCGGTTGCAAGTGGTCGCAGATATATATATATATATATATATATATATATATATAGTAGTATGAAAATATACCTATGACAATTAAGCTACACATAGGCATCCACTTAACCTGATGTTTTCCTTGCAAGGATAAGATATGGACAATTCTGTGTAGCTTAATTGCCATAGATATATTTTCATACTACTAAGCTCTACTCATGTATTGAGCACTTGAAGTAAATACTGAAAATCTATACACAATATATTATATCACCGTATAATATTTTATGTGTATATACATGAAATATATATATATATATATATATATATAATTAGCTGGAATTTAGCAGTTCCAGAACGGGTCCATTTGGCATAATGGTTAGACTGTTCGCTAATTGGCTAGGAAATCGGGGGTTTAATCCTCGGTCGAGTCATGATACCTTCTTACTAAACATTCATCATTTTAATGTGCAGATCAAGGATAAGTGGAATAATCCAGGTAAGGAAGTTGCGCCTTTCCCTACATCTCAGTGTAGTAGTCAATAAAAAGTGAGCCTTCTAGTCACCCTCAACTACGGTCAAATTACCTACCTAGAACAGATCCATAATATTAGAAGTTTGAACCCTTTAATAATTACTAGGGGCCCAAACCCAAAAATACTTCAAGGCAATACATACTGTTATGTTGAAAACCATGAAAATAGAACCTGTATGACTGAAATTGTTGTTTCAAAAAATTTAGATTTTGCTATAATGGGTGAAGCACCCATTATAGTAAAATATCCTAAAATGTTTAGCCTCTTGTTGTTGATGCTTTTAATCTCATTAAAATAAGAAGTAAAAAACATCATTCTTTACAAATTTTACACTCCCAGAAGACTGTCACTTAGAACTGATTATTACTTAGCACTTTTATCCATTGCACCATGAGTTCTTGCAGATTCCCGAGTTCGCCACAACACCTGAAGAAAGTTGGAGGTTACATAGACTAAAACGTTGTAAGAATAACATCTGAGATGAGAACAGTAATCGAATAATACAAATAATACACGTTAGCAATCCTTATCTCAAAAATTCTGAAACATAGTACCTTTGGCTGTTTCAAATTTTTAGCTGGACACAGACAGATGGAGAATCAACTTTCTTTTATATAATAGACTAGCAGGGCTACTCGGCATTGCCTGGGGTTATGTACAACAAAATAAGAGTAAAAAAAAAAGTGTGTAACATCTTTCTTTTAAAACTTCTCTCTCATGCCAACTCTGTCTCTCCCTCCAACTGTCCCTGTCTCTCTCCTTCCGACTGCTCTTCTTTCTCTCCCTCCGACTCCCCCCTCTCTCTCTCTACCTCCCCCCCCCCTCGGGCGGTTCCTCTCTCTCTCTACCTATCCCTTCCTTTGACTGTCTCTCTCTTTTTCTACCTCTCCCTCCGACTGCTCCTCTCTCTACCTCTCCCTCCGACTGCTCCCCTCACTCTCTCTCTTTACCCCCCCCCCCCCCGACTGCTCCTCTCTCTCTACCTCTCCCTCTGACTGCCCTTCTTTCTCTCTACTTCTCCCCTTCTCTCTTTCTCTCTGGCAATTGGTTTAATATTATAAAAGGAAAGAAAAAGAAAAGAAGCAAGAAAAAAGAAAGCTAACTGTTTGACATAGTTTCAGTGTTGTTTTTGAAACAATTATCAGTAAGAATGAAAAAATGTCATTTTTCTTTCCCCCCTCTCCAATTTTGTTGCAAGAGAATAAATATTAGAGCATTGTTTTTATGATAACCAGGTCGTGGTCACACTAAATGTAAGATTTGTAAGTGTATCTTGTGTTGTATCTGCCTTTCAGCTGGACACGCACACACATATACGCATGCAGAATTACGACATTCCTTTATATAATAATAATCTTCTTTAACATATGCAGGATGTATGAGTAAGAATGTGTTCGTTCACCTCCCCATGACGGCAAATATGGCCTTTAGCTAAACTTTGTGCCTGGTCTTTTGTGCATTGCATGTTTTGGGCAAAAATTAAGCAAGTCCAAGATTTCCTCAACTCTCCTTATTTTTAGGAGCTTCAGGCACCAGTTATTGATTCTAACCTTTCCTTTTGCCCTCCTGGGGTGAAATGGACATCTAATTTTAACAACTGTCAACTCATACCATGAAATGCAAGCCCTTCCCAATACCTATAAAATAGGTATGAGGTAGAGCAAGAAATCTAAGAGTATTGATTTACTCCTCTCCAGGAGTTAGGCACAAGGCCAGTTTTTATCTTACTCCCACAAGTAAGATGTGACCGAAGGTCGGGTCGGGAAAGTGGGGTTTAAAAATTGCCTGGGCAGCCCCGTCGGCATTCCCCGGTAGGGGCGCCTCAGGCAGTAAGCAATAAACTTACCCCTCCCCAAAGAGGGGAGGCGAAGCCTGGGAGGGTGGACCTCCTAGAACTGCACAGAACAGACCGATAGACCGGCGTAAATCAAGCCCCGAAGGCCAAGACAATACCAGTCTATGGGGTGCAGTATCCATCGGAACAGATACTACACTTTGATCTTAGTCAAAAGGCCAAGCAAGAAATCTAAGAGTAATAGAGAACGTACTAGCTGTACCTAACCGGCGTTGTCCGGGAAGATTTTTAGTTTAATTTTTGTTTCACATTTTTTTAACTATGCTGTTTGTCTTTTATCAAATTGTTTTTTTTTTTTTTTATTAAATAGAGTTTTGAAAATTAAAGGTAATTATTAATCTCGTTTGGTCATTGAATTATTAATTGAACCAAATTGTTATAAAATTATAAATAATTTTTTAAGTTAATGTTGTTTTAATCTCTATTTATAAAATGATTGGATATAAGTTGCTTCTAAAATGTTCTGTCTTTAAATGCATGAAGATTTGCTAAGAATTTTAAAGCCAGAAATTACTTTCTATTCGACAGTCAGTTTAAATGCTTCCAAATTCCTTTCAAATTTGATCGTTCTCCTTTTTTTCAACTATTAACAAAAGATTAAAATGTCTGATTTGTTCACAAAGAAAGCAAAATGCATTCTGATGGATTTAATTTTACAATTAAATTATTTTTTTAATAGGTTTTTAAAAATTTCGTTTTGTTTTTTGTAATTGCATTTTTGGTTTCAATAAATATTCGATTAATAGTTAAAATATAATTTAATGTGTAATTATCAAAGTTATATTGATGCGAGAAATACACACACATACACACGTAAAGTTGTCTCATGATTTTATTAATAAAGAGAATAATAAAAGCTAATAAAAAATGTACATTTGAATCATAAGATCTTTTTTGCAACTAATATTTAGCAGAATCTAAATGCAATTATGAACATTTGATGAAATATATTAAAAAATAGATCGAATATATAAAGTAAAGCCAATCAAAGTGGTCATATGTAAATGGTATTTCTCTTACAAGATTAATATTTAAGTTTTTTTTCCAGTTATTTATTACAAACATCGAGCCATGTTCTTAAAACAATGTATTTCAAATAAAATTTTATCAAAAACATACTTAATCCTAGTCAATATTTTATTTTTTCATTAGTGATATTCATAGAAAGTAGGTTTTATCCCTTAAAAAATTGTATTCCTTTCCACCACTCATTAACATCCGGACGATTTTTAGTAACATAAATTTTTGTTGATACACTGTTATTGTACTTCCACAGTAAATGGAAAAAATAATAGCAAAAACATTATGTATTTAAAATAAAATACATCGTTTCATTTCATTTCAATATATATAATATTATTTATCAAATTCAAAAAAAATAATTTAGAAATGTGTTTCTAAATTTCATGAAATTTGAGTACTTAGTGATTTTGGCAGTAGTATTCAAGACTTCTGACTGTGAGAGGA
The DNA here is from genome assembly GCA_963556195.1 of Sepiola atlantica. Lineage (NCBI taxonomy): Eukaryota > Metazoa > Mollusca > Cephalopoda > Sepiida > Sepiolidae > Sepiola > Sepiola atlantica. The sequence continues at coordinate 75,047,148 of OY744530.1, forward strand.
TTAGCTATTCCGTCTCCCTTTCCGCTATTAATAATCAAAACAAAAACTGTTTATCAGATTAAATATGAAATTTGATGAAATTCTTCTTTTTAACAACACTGACTTATATTTGCCCTATCTGACAAAAAAACAACAGATTTTTTCATCTATCTTTTGTTAATAAAGCTATTGATCACAATGATAATGGGGAAATTCGTCTTTACTTTATTATATGGATTATATTTCAAATTAAGAAGTAAATTATTAACTAACCGAAATGTATTAATATATATATATATATATATATATATATATATATATATATATATGATAATTCAATGAAAATAATTAGACCTGCAAAGGGAAGCAAATCATAATCTTCGGTTGTTCAAAACAAGGACGTTTAGTAAATAACAATATTTATTTTTATTTTTTTTCATTCCTTAAGCCATGATAAGATTTTAATCTTTGAAAAGCCTGGCTTAAGGAATGAAAGAGAAGAAAAATAAATATTGTTATTTACTAAACGTCCTTGTTTTGAACAACCGAAGATTATGATGTGCTTCCCTTTGCAGGTCTAATTATTTTCATTGACTTATCATATATTTTTCTCTATCCAGTATATTGAGCTTTCCTTACTTCACAATAGGTTCAACTCTCTAAAAGTTTACCTTTTAGTAATAAATTTTCATATATATATATATATATATATATATATATATATATATATATATATAATGTGGTGAGCTGTACTGATCTGGCGTTGCATGGGTTCCATTATGTTGTAATTTTGATGAATATTTCGATAACCACACCTTTTTCTTTTAGGTTCAGTATTCAAGCTAACAAACAAATAAGTAACACAAACTCTTAGTAAAAGAATAAGAGTTATTCCTATTAGCTGATTTTTCTTTTAAGTTGACTATTTAAGAATGTCTCCATTTTAACATTTCCACATTATCAAACTGCTGACCAGATTAAGTATTTTTTAAAAATATATTGTAGCAAAGCATGTTAGCAATAACATGGTACAACAAAACAAAACCCCGAAAATTAGCTTGTTCGAATCAAAGTTTGATTTGTCAGCAAAATTTTAATATCCAACATAATTTTGTATATTAGATGATAATACAGTATGCATGTTAACTAACCTTGTAGCAATGTTTGAATGCGGGTGTGTAAAAATAGGGTAGAATGGTAAATTTCCAACTACGGTTAGAATAAGGTAGATTCTAATTTTTCAATTAAAAGTCGGGGGAGAGCTACATGTTCCGGCAGTGTACATGTATACTGTTAAGAACAAATAAAACCCTAAAGAGATTTTTCAAGCCCAAGTCAATTTGTGCTGTTCTTAATAACGTTCACGAGAGATGTTATTAAAGGGAAGAAGTCCTCTACAACAACTGAGAACGGAAGATGGAAACTGCCACATCACCACTGTGACTACAGAGAGACGGCAAGCAGGTTATGTCAGTGAAGTAGATGTACTTGGGGTATTTAAGAACACTCCAGACTATGTTATTGATCGCTCTTTGGTGACATGACCAGGAGCTGATTCCATAATTAGTGTCGGTATCCATTACGCCTATTGTACCTCTCTTTTTATTTTCTAGTTTTCTTTTTTGTTGTTTTTTTTAAAAAAGTTTCATGCAATTTGTAATTTTCTTGTCATATTATTTTGATGTGTACATGCACATCTACAAAGAAGATATGTCGTCAGGCTGTCACATTTCAGTTTTAAATAGCATTTTCATCACAAAATGTGCAGATTTAATGAACACATCTGATATTAGATGAGTCCAAGCATCCCTATAAGATGTCGATTGATCTGTCACACTTAAATTTGAAATAACATTTTCGTAGATAAATGAGCAAATTTAATGGACACCTATTAAGAATATCCATTTTTGAATATACTCCTTTTTTAAAGACTATTGCTAAGAAAAGATGTATTTTAAAAGATTTTTTAACTTTAATTTAATGAGCTCATGTGAGTGTGCGTCAGTGATTTCCATGTAGATCAAATGTAGACAAAGTGACTTTCAGAAAAAAAAACTAGTCAGAATTGATAATCATTACTGTCTTTTGATTGTATTTCTTTCCCTGGAGTCATTCTTTACTTCTTTTTTTTTTTTTGATTTTTTTATTTTGCTTTACCAGTCAGTGTCATCTTGTTACCTCGAAGAACTTTCTGCTATATTTCATAGCTGTCTCCATCTCCATTCATCTTCACCATTGATAGAAAAAAAATTAAATAAATAAAAAGGAAAAGAAAAAATTCTTTAAAACCAATTATTTTTTCTATAGAATTACAGAAATGGCATTCTGAGAAGCGCCTGGGTGAATGGCAACTTGCACCTGAGGGAAATCACTTGCTAAAGAATAGTCTCAGTTAACCAGCTAATAGGAAGGGTTGATATTCATTGGGATTTACCCATGTGTGGTTTTATAATGTGAGAAAGATTGAGGCAGTGTATGAATATATGTCGATATGTAGACATCAAATTTATTGATGTAAGTAAATTCTACAAACTGATATGTGTACATTTGTAGATATAGTTATCCATTTTCTGTGAACTGGTGCTACCAGATCAGGCTGTCTGAAGATACTGGCTTCTTTACCAAAACTGCACCAAACATTGATGTTATTGTTTTTTCTTTTCCCTTTGCAAAACTCAATCACATTACAATCATAAAACAAAACAACAAATTTTTTTTTGTGAAATAATTTGAGTTAAAATCTACCTGACTCCCTCCTTTTATGGATTCCAATGACAACATTTTACATTTGTTGGAGAGATATTTTGCTTGTTTTAATTGCTTGCCTGTCAATTACTCAGCTGATTTAGGTTGTATTAAAATGTTGTCTGATGTTCATCGTGTCTCTCGTGAGTTCTACCTTGGTTAACCCATACCTTGTTATATATACCCTTACCGATGCATGTATACAATTCTTTATGCATACAAGTTGATCGTCTCGTCGCCGTCATCACGACCATCATCATTGTTTTAACCGCAAGTTGTTGATAAAATGCACATGGGTTGATTGTTTCATCGCTGCAGCAAATATCGTTGTGAGCCCAGGTTGCTTCTTCGTTCGTTGAAACAAAACGACGCCAACACGTGTGGGTTATTTTATGAAAAAGTTTATTCAAAGGACAGAAACAAAAACTTTGCATGCATGAGAGAGATTGATTTCACAATTTCAGTCACCCGACCCGTGCTGTCCCCATTTTTGGGGCAGTACACAAACGCACATCTTGTTCAAGTCTCACCGGCTAAGCACGAGGAAGAGGGTCCCATTCGGAAATTACGTAGTTTGTATAACTTTCGTTCGGTGCCTCCGACCTCCAAACCACGACGACATTTGTTAGTTATTTTATAAAAAGGTTTATTCAAAGGACAGAAAAAAAAACTTCGCATGTGTGTGAGAGAGAGAGAGAGAGATCTCACTACATTAGGACATCCTTCGGCAAACCAAAACAATCCCGACTCAAAGTCCGCAGCAAACAGTGTCCCGTAAGATTCAGTTCCTTCTTGTTTTGGGTCGCTTATTTTTGTGGTTTGCAAATTTTTGTACTAATTTGTGTTTATTAATTTATTTATTAAATTGTTAGGTGAAAATACAGAATAGTTAACCCATACTCCCCATGTTAAGATTATCTTTCTAAATAATCTTCTGCAGTTTACTGATTGTGATGAAATAATAAAGTTATTATTTAGAAAGCCATTCTTAACATGGACACGGGGAGGGGCTTTGTTTACTATTCTGTACTTTCACCTAACAATTTAATGAATAAATTAATACATTTGGGAAACTGAAACTCTCGCCGGAAGTTATATTACTGATGAAGTTTAACATCAGGAACCGAATCTGACTGGACACCGTTTTCTGCGGACTTTGAGTTCGGGATTCTTCTAGTTTGCCCATCCTTCACCTGCCATCCTTAGGGATGGGATGCAAACACGTCTTTCATTGTTCAACTCTTGCCGGATAAATCTTGTCAGAAAAAATGTGGTTTGCATAACTTCCATTAGGTCTCCCCCTGTGCCCCCTGACCTCCAAACTTTTCTACTAACACGACTACTACTAAGTTGCAACCTTAAATACTTAGAAATTTACTTTTGTTTTGCTAAATGTAGGCGATTAAGTGTGGTTTTATGAGAGATTTTGTTCAGGGTGAGGGCTTGCATCTCAGACTTAGGGTTAGTGGTAGGGTAAGTGAAATTAACCAAAGTTAAGCCATTCCGTGGGCAGCAATTGTGGTTTTAGTGTGACAATAAGGCACATGAACATTAAAAACAAATTCTGAAATAAAAAAGCTTACAGACAGTTTCCACACGTTAAAAGTATATGGTTTGGTGGAGAATTTAATTCTACTTTGTTTGCGATAAATTATTTCTTGTTTACGATATCTCGACTGTTAACTTTCTTATGTGAGAAGAAAACAACACAAACACTTTTGTATTGGTAGACACAATAGGCAGATACAAAAATGGTGAAGATAAGTTTCTTATTCATTTTTGTATTGATACGCATATGTAGAATTGTGTTTGGTGTATAAGTTTTGCAACGGAAAAGATTTTGAAGAAGATAAGCATTTTGTTGATTATTTAGTCTTGGTACTTTTTGAACTCACCTGATTATTTTGATAAATGGTATCAAAATAGTCGGGCCAGTTCAAAAAGTATGAAGTCTAAACAATAAATTGAATGTTATTTTCGTCTTTCTAAATACATATTTTTTAAACACATCTATCATTTGATGATGCTTAAGAATCAATACTTTTTTTTCCTAAAAAAAAAAGAGTTTGAAACCAGGATGTCTGGTTACTTCCAATTGTGGCCAGCAGTGTATGAAGTCTTTACTGCTGTGCTGACAAACTCATGACTGCATATTTTTTTTTAGGTTACTTGGTAACCTAAGAGAATTCTATTCTTTATAGAAGAGTATTGCTTTTACGCTAAATGGAAACTGTTATTTCTCCTTTCAGATAGCTCACTTATATATATATATATATATATATATATATATATAATGACTGATAGAGAAAAGTTTTAAAAAGAAAGATGTTACACACTTTTTAACTGTTTTCTTTTCAAACACCCGGGGCAATGTCCAGTAACCCTGCTAATGTGTGTGTGTGTGTGTGTGTGTATATATATATATATATATATATATATATGATGTATTAATATTTTTATTTATACAAACATGAATAAAAGCGACACTGACATGGCCATATTTCGTCAGTCAGCATTAAAACCACAATCTCATCATGCTATGAAAACAGGTCTCTCTATTTAGCTGTTGATAGTGAAAAAAGACGCATATATATATATATATATATTATATATATATATAAAATATGAAACTAAAAGTATACTTTTAGTACGTAGAACCTATAGCTAGATTAATTACTTAACTTTATTTTAAAATTCTTAAACTACGAAAGAGAAGAAAAAAAAATACGAAGATAAAACACACTGAAAATTTAATCAAAATATAAACTTAATACAAAAATAAATAAATGAATAATAAATTATATATATATATATATATATATATATATATATATATATATATATATATTATTGTTGTTGTTATTATTATTAAAACCAACAGTTTATCGATCACCATAACATAACCTTAAAAAAAAAAAAAAAATCTTTACATTTCTGCGAGCCTGGTTTTTGCTGCTGTTCTGCTTTGGCAGCCATTTTATTTTGTCAGATTCTCTCCATAGTCGGGAATTTCTTCTGGTATTGATTATTTTTGACAAAGGGAAGTTTCTTTTCCCGAAATATTAAATAATGATTTTTTAATCATCCGGACATCACACAAACAGCTAACAACACTCTTGCTGTTATGTAAAATTTTAGGAAAAATAAATAGTAAGTCATATTTCGTATTCGATTTATTGTTTTTGTTCCTTACAACTTGCATCTTACCCGGAATTTGCATTGCCCACAGCCTTTAAAAACATACTACTAATATATATATATATATATATATATATATATATATATATATATATGAAACTAAAAGTAAACTTTTAGTAAATATAACCTATAGTTAAATGGTTTAAGCTCAATATAGGAGATAGAGCAATTACAAAGATAGATGAAAGAAGAGGGATAAACATGTACGAATGACAAATTTATTTCAACTTCAATTGTTCAATGCAAGGTGTACTCGGTAAAACATGTTTATTATTCTTTCCTTAAGCCAAAATTCAAAATTTGAAAAGTAATTAGTAATATATATATATATATAATTGCCTATTCATGAACAAATTAATAATAATGTATTACTATCTAATATTTGTGAGTTGATCGCTCTGGTAGAAGAAATAACGGTTTCAACTTAGCATAAAGCAATAATCTTCTATAAAGAATAGATTTCTCTTAGGTTACTGATAGTGTAGAAAAAATATGTAAACAAAGAAAATGCATATCGAGCTATAATTTCTTCTACTGTCAGTAGCGAGTTTGTTGCTGCAGAGGATAAGCCATCTGACTGGTGATCATATTTGGATGTGACCTGGTGTTCGGGTTTTGAATCTCGGTATGGATACTCTTGCAACGTTGTGATACGAGGAAACAGCTGTCTGCGGATGACATATATATGTATATATTGTATGTTTCCCCACGATCTTGTAAATAGATTTTTTTTAATGTTATACTTTCATTTTAATCTAAAAATAAAAAGGAGGAAGAAAAAAAGAACCTCATTAGAACTGGAAAAAAGTGTCCAAATAATTGCTTTAAAGTTAGCTTTATTTACACAGTATTCAGATCTGATGCTATAATTGAGTTTTTGGAGTGTCGTATAATTACAATCAATGGATTAAGGGACATGGTACTAATCCGCCGATGGCCTCATAGATAACTATTACCAAAAATTATTATTTCTCTCTCTCTCTCTCTCTGAAATATTCTTTATGACGTATCTGTAATTTGATTGGCCTCACCATTTCTTCTTCTCTGCACCCACTCTCTCACAGACGTGATGTTGCTAGTCTCAATCTTTTCTAGAAATACTATTATGGCATGTGTTCTTCAGAATTGTGTGATCTATTCCCTGCTTCCTTTGTTCCAGCTCGTTAGACTCGTTGGTCTAGTGGTCTCCATCAATTCGCTTTTGATACCTCATTGTAATACAGCTTCCTATTCCAGTAGTTTCTTTCTAAGAACTGCAGGTTTGTGGAACTCTCTTCCTGCTGACTGTTTTCCTCCTACCTATAGCCTTGGTCTTTTACTAAGGTCAGTAGGCATCTCCTGTCTTTGCGATAATCATCCTTCATTCTTGTTAGCTCCTTACATCAAGTAGCTTCATGACTTGTCTTGAGCGATTTCCATAAAAAATAAGTATTCTCAAGAAATAGCCAATACCTTTTTTTTGCTGTAATGACAAAATATATATTTGTAAAGTAAATAGAAAAGTTGTACATTTGTGTTTATTTGGGCTTTCAAGTCTTTCAACATCAGATTTCTCTGCATAGACGATCCAGTTGGTATTAATTAAATACCAACTTGTGACCTGTAAACAAGCTGCAAAAAAAGTTATGTGATCATCAGGAGTAAAATTAATGGCTAACGGGTGAAAGTGGTTGTATATAAAACCATAGCTATCGATCTAACGAATCAGATACAACCATGGCATACTAGACTTCATAATATATATATATATATATATATATATATATATATATATGTTTATCTACATACGTATACATTTCATCCTCCCGGAATCATCAGTGTAGGGATAATTATTCAATCCGGTCCCAGGATTCAAAACCCCGGAACACGAGTCAAGTTTTTAATTCAAATTCCAACGCCTTAGCCCACACATCTACAGTGAAAAACCACATAAATCGGTGAGAGTTATAAACCTATAACGCTGAGCTGGCGCTATAAGCAGCCGAATATCTACAGTGTTCAACTAATGTAGGAACATGCATTACAGCTATGATTTTGACGGCTGTGTTAATACTACTCACTAGAGTGCCCAGCCTGAAATTAGGGGGCCGACAAATAATTATAAATATTTGTTTATACACATACGTATACGTTTCATCTTTTTGGAATCATCAGTGTGGAGATAATTATTCAATCTGTGTGTATATATATATATATATTGCACTGCCACGTTCGTTCTTGACTAAAGAGACTCATCCCAAATTTGTTTCAACACACCAAAGAATGAGATGAAGAAAAAAAGGAAGAAAAAAAGGTGTTTTAATATATCTTTATTTGAAATTCTGACAAGGAAGTATATCTTCGAAAATTAAATTGGAAAAAATAAAAGTCAATAAATAAAACTAAAATGCATTGTATGGCTTCTAATTGCTCATTATTATTTTTAATTATTCATATTACCATATAAACAATGCTTTCTAAACCAAGAACAACATTTCTTTATATATATATATATATATATATATATATATATATAAAGAAATGTTGTTCTTGGTTTAGAAAGCATTGTTTATATGGTAATATGAATAATTAAAAATATATATATATATATATATATATATATATATAATGTTTAGTAGTTCCTAGATCACAGGAATGACAGTCTATACTATTGGTTAACCTCTTTGCATTCATTTTTTAAATGGATTGTGCATTGCAGGGAAGATGACTCACTCTCTATTCACCAGGCAATTAATGTCTGTATAGGTGATTTTAGGGCTTTTCCGAGATTGGTTGCTCTACCAAGGCTTTTGTTTAGTCGATTATAGGTAGATGGGTGTTTGGAGGAGGTGGATTTATATCCCTTTTGTTTAAAGTGACTTCATACCTGTGATGAAATTTGAACAGCATGCCAAGTTCTGAGTTCGTGCCGGTTAACTACAACTCCATTTCCACTTCCAAATGTATATTGTATTGATGCTTGCACATATATTGGCATCCACTCTATCTGCCGCCAATCTATTTGAAATAACCATATAGCTCTTTGAGAAAATCAGAAATTTCTTGGGGCCACTGTCGGAGAGGTTAGCCAGTGCTTACTATCTTTGATGGATAATATACATTTAAAAAGAAAATCGACTTTGGAAACGTGCACATTTTTACGATTCACAAAGAAGAATAAGTATATATATATATATATATATATATATATATATTAGAAGTTACATAAAATTAAACAACAAAAACAATTTCTATGTATATATATAAAAAGTTGTACATTTCTACTGATGAGGGAAAGGTAAAAAAATTACTTGGACTTGTTCACAACAACAAGAAAATTATAAACTCCCCCCCCAATCTGTTTTTCTTAAATTTGAAGAATGCGAAGAAGAACCATTCAATTATTATACGATTTGATAAATGATACTTTAAAAGTTTTCTACTTATCTTTGCAATAGATATTTTTGAAGTATTTAGTCATTGATATTGAATAAAAAATTCTTTGTATCAAGAAAAAAAAAATTGCAATAGGGAAAACATATTTCTAGAAATACACTGAGCTCCAATTTCTGGTTCTTCCCTGTAAAACATTCACAGCAAAAACATGTCTTTCTACCACCACTTTCTGTTTGTACCTAGAACTAAAAGGAATTTTCTTTAAACAGAGCATCTTTTCTTTCCTATGTGCAGAACGTATTATCATAGGACTGCTTCTCTGCAGACTACATGGGCGTTTTAAAATTTAATGTCAACAATTACTTGTCCAGCCGTCCCCGCTTCCCTAATTTTGTCCTTTAGTCGTCACATTTCATGAACAATGTTTCTGACAAAGGGGGAAGAATTGCCCTTTTCTGCGTCTGAATCTATCCATCTAACACTTATTGTTGACTGGTTTTTGACCTTGAAGTTATTTTATTTAGCTCCTTACATCAAGTGGCTTCATCTTCATGCCTTCTCTGCAACGATTTCCATTTAAAAAAAAGTAATCAAATTTTGTCTATTCCATTCATCCTTTTCAATCCTCTCGTAGTATTGTTCATGATCTAACTGAAAATCTCATTAATCCTTGAGTGGCTTTTAGCCTTGGTAAGTGGTGATTCATTTGTATAAAAAAAAATCATACATATCAGAAAAAAAAATTCCACTCATGGAATCTTTAATAAAATTAACAATCCATTCTGCAATCCAACCATATTTGCCGACTTGTGTTATCACCGTGGGACGCGACACAAAGAGATTGAGACAAGAAAAGTGAGTGAAGTTGAATTTTTTAATAAGGTTTTATTCTTATTCAATTTATTTTAAAGGAGATATAAAAAGATTTAGGTGCTTCTTAGGAATAGGTATCCATAATTTGCAGTTTTGTCATAAGCAGTTCTGATTACGAACGGAGAAAGACGAATGAAGTTCCAGGGTTTCTAAACAATACGAACTGAACTAAACCGACTTCGCAAACTGATACTAAAACTTTGTTTAGTTTTTTTTGTGGGGGGGGGGGGGGATAGAAGCAAAAAACAGCTCGGTTCGTATTGTGTAGATTGTTTATTGAAGTTTGTTAAAATTCACCAGTCTCGGAAGTGTTTGGTGAAACTCGGAATTGATCACGTAACTACTGCAATTTTCTTGGATATCTATTCCTAAAGAGTACCAAAATTTATGTCAACGTAATACAAAAACAAGTAAAAATTGAAATAAATGCAGAGAACAATATTTTTCATGTGGAACAAAGGTCCATGAAAAAATATTTTATCTAAAACAAGGCTTTCTGGAAATACAATTTGTTCTCTGTTCTTAAAATGTTATTCATTTTAAATAGTATTTAATTCCATAGTTGAGGAATTTAGTTTAAAATGTGAAACATGAATGAAAATGCCGAAAAGTTCAATATTTATATACACAAGAAAGGTATGTATAATTAAATGTATGCATAATAATATTTGCATGTGTGTGAAAATAATGATAAAGACATTAACGGTGAAATAGAGAAAAGTTCAGAAATTCTATATGTACAAGAAGGTACATATATATGTATAATATTTTCAACTGTGAAAATGTCTAAGGACTTTGAAAAGAAGGTAAATATCCTGTTTGTGAAATGGTACACATAAATACATGCATTATTTAAAAAGGTAAAAGACAGTAATGCATTTTGGATTTTGGTCAAGACATGAAAACAATCGAAATATAGCATCAGTCATTAGTGTTAAATATACACCATCATGCTCATTATGAAAGGAAGAGAAAGTATATTTTAAAATTTGTTTACATGACCGATTACCTAAAGAGCTCAATTCTAATTTAGACTTCTAATGGTTTATGCTAAGTGAAAACTGTTATGTTATGTAAAATAGGAAGTTCGTTTGGATGTTCTAGAAATCGATATGTTAACAGAAAATTCAAATTGGTTTAATAAAGATGAAACTTTTCAAGAAATTTCTTGACACCATTCAAATTTTCCTTCGATTCCATCTGGGATCACTAGGGTCCAGTTATCTCTTACCATAAATGCAATTGAAAACAAAACTAGGGTGCTCGACAGATATACAATGTATGCCCCCCCCCTCCGTAAAAAATTTACACAAAAACTCGTCTAGCTACAACCACTGTAAATAAATTTTTTTTTTTCCTCTGTGTACCCAAAACTAAACGGAAGTCTCATGGGCAGTTTTTTCCCAAAAAACTGCCCTAGTATGAAACATCATACTACGGAGCTACCTACCAGCTGACTACAATATGATCATGGTCGTTTTCAAGTCCAATTTTAGCAAGTTCTTGTTGAGCCGTCTTCTTAAATAATAACATTCTTCCTAGTTTCAACCATCGTTACTAATCGTCACTGTGTTATCTCGCCGTCCACCTGACGAACTTATTAACCCTTTTCCTCGAGTGGCTTTTGGGTCGTGATAAGCTGTGACTCGTTAGTACATAAAAATAAAAGATCTAATAACTTTTCTTAAGTAAAATTTTATGAGTAATCTAACGGTGGCATTGATTCTGTATTAAGAGTTTTTTCTGCAGTAATATATCGTTAGGTCTGCAATGAGCTCAGGATATTGCTTGCGTCGAAATGTAAGAGGTAACTACGTTAGACTAAACGAATAAGCAGATATTGGACAGACAATTTGGAATGCTTAAAACATACGCAACTTATTAGACGGTAGTTGTCAAGTTTGTTTAAACTTATTAAATGGCGATTTTACTAAAATTTTAATTTATGTTTTTAATTATCATTTTTTAATATAAAAATAAGTTCAAAACTTTTGAAAGTAATTAACCTCGAAAATTATGTTTTTAAACTAAGTTCGACCAATAGATTTACAAAGTATTCTTGTATTCATTGCCCTAATAATTTGCGTACGTTTTTAGCATCTCAAATTGTCTGTTCAATATCTGCTTATTCGCTTAGTCTAACATAGTTACCTCCCCTGCCTTTGACACCCTATCGACACAAGTGCCGCAGAATGAATACACAGAGTTCTCATTATTTCCCGAGCAACGTCGGACGTAGCTTTTTAATTTCTACCACATTTATATTGTAACATTTTCTCAGTAGCCCCTTACGTCTACAGTGGCGTCCTGCCTTGTTTGGGGTGAACTTTGTTAAAAAAAAAACAACATGTTTTCTCCAAGTTACCATCAACATTTTTCTAAGTTTTTACATATTTAAAGGTTAATAAATTTTCCAAAATTTCGTATGAATCAAATAAAGCCTATTTTGCATAGCATTTTTTTTTTTTAGTTTACTCAAAGAGTGGAAGATATAGGTGGAGGGGTAATCTAGATTTAGATGAATGTTAATTATTTAGTCATTTTTATGTTAAATTAATGACATGGTGCATGATTTTGATTGATTTTCTTTTAGTGGAGCGAGTTTTGATTGTAAGATAAGCCAAGAACCTTTTAACTGAAAGAAAATGTATAGAATTTCTGCATTTATTGAGTACAAAACGAAGTATCTTGTATGTACATGAAGAGAAAATTAATAAATAAAACTTAATTGAACTTCCTCCTGAAGTCATGTTTATGCGTTAGAGAAGGATTGTGCCCGAACACAACTTATATATATATATATATATATATATATATATATATATATATATATATATAGTCTTGGAAGTTTCTCAACCATTAAAACTATATTAAAAAAACCAAAAAAAAAAAACCTTAAGTCCCAAGTCGTTCAGTGGAAAATCACTCATGTAAGTCAATTTAACTTTTACAGTTATTATATTAGTTTGCTTCTAACATTATTTAAGGGATCATCAGTTGTTTACCATGAAAAACTGTTTCGGGAATTTAAAAACAAGACAGTATTTAATTTCATGGCTTCCCAGCAGAGTTGATCAGACCCCACTTCCCTTAAAAGACAAAAACATAAACGTCACTATACTAAACCTAAGTTTTGTTTATTTATATATATATATATATATATATATATATATATATATATATATTAGCTGTGCCTACTTGGCATTGCCTAGCATGCAGTGAAGTCATTTTAGTTTTTAATATTTGTTTTCAGATTTTTTAAAGTTATACAGAAAAAGAAATAAGATGTTCTAAGGAGATATAAAAACATATATCAACATGATACAAACTTTTTTGTATTCTTTAATTTAAAAATATGAGTTATTCTCCTTACTGATTATGATTTTTTAGTCATGACATAAAAATGTTTCCATATTAGCAGTTGTCCGGGCAGGGTTACACAATTATTTTAATAAACTGTAAAGAAGTATGTTATTATAGTGCCAATAACATTTAACAACAATAACAAATGAAGATTCGCTAGTCAGAATCAAAGTTTGATAAGCTTAAATGCTATTTAGGTCCAACTTTTACAAGATAACTTAACATGTTATATATACAGGAAAATATCTAATTAAAACGGTGTGGATAAGGCTTTGTAATGGTTTGAGGAAAAAGAGAAAGAAGCAAAAACATAGAGAACTAAGGAGTGAAGAAAAAGATAATAGCAGGCGTTTCTAAAATACTTTTTTCTTTTTTATATATTTTTGTATTTTAATTAATAGAATTAATGGCGCAAATTTTGAAAGAAAATAAGATCATCTTTTTTCGTGTCTTATAATATCTATTTTGACGTTTCCCTACAGAAGGATGTAATTAAAAAGAATTCCCGTTGGTCTGAGAAAAAAAGTTGAAATAAGCTAAATGAACAAGTTTTAATGTTAACGGTTCTGTTTATGATATTTTGTTTTAATTTTGATGATAAAAAATTCACTGATGAAGCCTTTTAAAAACATCTTGAGCTTTGCTATCAAGAGAATGTAGGTTTTAAAATGGGCAAAAACAATTGTTTGAATTAAAATGTTTTTTCGAAACAAATTTGGAACATTTACTAAATTATTATATTATATGTTGAGCTCTGGTGATGTACAGGGTGATTCATAAGTCACTTAGCTATTTATTTTTGAAATTCTAAAGTTAAAAAATACGGTAATACAAAACAGAAAGTTTATTCAACAAATTCATTTATGGGAGTTTAAAATTACAGCAAATTTTCAAAATTTCCACCTTCGTTCTGCATGAATAGCTCCATTCTTT
>OY744530.1:75066613-75091613 GCA_963556195.1 Sepiola atlantica
AAGAGTACCGATTTTTTTATTGATAATTTTCAGATACACCTTTTTTTTTCCGATTTGAAAATTAGTGTTCGCTGTATTTAGTTTTTTAAATTGTTGATTTTAACAAATTTATTGAATGATTTAAAAATTACTATTTAGAAAAAGCACACCCACACATTATAATGAATTTAGTTTTTTTTGTCAACCAAAAAAACAACACATTGTACTGGAAAACTACATAACTGATTTTAGAATAGTGTTCACTGTATTTTGCTGACGTAGATTTGGCGCAAAACGATTGAGTGTAAAGAAAAGCGAGCAGACGATAACGTGGGGGGGGGGGCGACACCTTTTTCTGGGCAAGTAAATAACTGTTTTTAGAATCGTATTCGCTGTATTTTTTTTATTGTTAATTTTATTTTAGGTACCCTTTCTTTTTTCTCTTTGAAAACCTAAAACTATTATTATTTATTATTTTGTAAATTCTTACGTGGATTCGGCGCAAAACGATTGGGTGGAAAGAAACGCGAGCAGACGATAGCAATGCAAAATTAATTTTTCTTTTTATTACTGTTGTTATTTATCATGTGCAATATATTATTTAAATTAATTGTAGTGATAAAAAGCTCTACCCAAATTACATACTAACACCATTTCTGACGCGGCAATCTAGCAAAAATATGCGACCGGAGAGAGCATATATTTGCTAGTTTAAATAATTTACTTAAAACTCACTTAGAAATTCTAACATGGCGCTATCTAAATGAATTTTATTTTCAACCCTCCGCGAAAATTAGAAGCTCAATATTTCATCATGCAATAAAATAGAGCTTAATATGTATGTAGATTTTAAAAATTTAAGGAAGGAGAATTAATACAAATGTTTTTTTTTAATCTCCATATACACACAAAGAGGAATACCCGTCCCAAGACCGAGAAAATTAATTCCCCAAACAGATAGATTTTGAACTAATTTTTTGTCCTCTTATGTAGATTGAAATCAATATAGAATGAAACTAAACTTTATGTCTAGAATCCTTATTACAATCTGGATTAAAATCCATTACACAGTTTTGATTCTAGAAAATATCTAAAATTCAAGACTTAAGTTTGAGGGATCTTCAGAAGAAATTGATTTCAGGTAATCTTGTTTAATTGATGTCTAATGATTATGGATCAAATTTTATGCAAATCTGAAATATTTGATGCCTCTAAACCCTTTAAAATACTACAACCAAATTGAAATTTGGGGAATATTAATTGCTAAAATTTCACAAAAATCGAAGGTATCTGAATTTTCATGAGTCTTCAACCTCCTGTTTACATACTTTGCATAAAACTAAATTAAACTAAATATAACCCATATCACAACCTCTTATGCCAAGCAGCTGTGTTTTGAAATTCATAAGGATCAGTTAATTAGTTTAGGAGTGAATTCTATATGTACAAATATATAAACATAGACACATACCTAACTTTATGTAAATAGAGATATATAAATTAATGACAGTGGAAGCAGATTTCTTGGGCTGGAGTCAGATCTTTTAAGATTCCAGGAGTCAGAGTAGGAGTTGTGTGTTTGAGACCCCGACTCCACAGTCCTGGTAACATAAAAATGAGAAGTAACTTAAAACAAAACCCTTTTAAGTCATCAACATGTGATTTTAATTAGTATTATGAAAGGAGGATATGAATAAATTGAAAATTATCTTACAGTATCTAACCATATTACATGGATGTGATGTGATGTGATATGTTGTATAATACAAAATGTAAGTTGATATTATTATTTTTACTGATATTATTATTTTTCTCTTCTGTGTGTGTATCTCTCTCTTCAACTTTTTAGAACAAACGCAGCGATTGATCGAATTTTTGTTGATTAACCAATCACAATGCTTAAAATCTGAATACCAATGAATCAGCAAAATTGTCTATTACTAAATATGTTTTTGGTTCATTATGAGAGGTGGTAGTAGTAGTACAGTTTCTTAGAAGGATAGCTCCTCCTAACTCTTATGTAATATCACTAAGCAATAAAAAAAAAAATGTTGATTAGATCAAATATTGAAATTGATTGGAAATACAATTTTTTTATAAACATGATCGAAGCAGAATTAAATAGTGATCTTTTAGGAAATAAGCCATGAATCAGAAAGAACCTAACAATAAGCTGGCTCTATTTTATACAAAAGATTAAAAAAGGTAAGAATAAAAGGATATTAAGATGTTATGATTTGGAGAACACATTTAATCCCTGGCAATGACGAGTCTGCCTGCTAGTGTGGTATAAAACCAAGCCAAAAGTATGAATGTGGTTAGCATAATATGTATATATTCTTTCTACTGACTCAGTTTCTATATGTATTGATTTTGGTCTGATTGTGTTTATGCAAAGATATTTGCTTTTGCATATTTAGTTAGCATTTTTCTTCATTCAAGTTTATTTCATTGAATAAGACAGACATTCTGTGTCTATTTGAACTGTTGATCTTTCTTTCCGAAGTTCTAACATAAAAGTCAGATTGTAAGGTAAATAAAAAGAATTTCCAAATACTCATACACATATATTTTTTCTTTTTTGTACATTTATTATGCTTATCGCGGTAAACTTTTGCATAAGAATGTGTGTCAGGTATTTGCGTGTTATATTGTGTACATTGTTATGTAAGTATGTGTGTTGTGTATGATTCTTAATTCATGTGTGTTTTGTTGCATACATTTTTGTGAATTTTTGTTTTATGTTAATTTGTGCCTTACATTGTATACTAGCAGGACCCATGTCCTGGCGTTGCCTGGGAAAATTAAGAAAACTAAAACTTCTGTTCCCAGTGGTTGTGGGGGTGGGGTGGGTAGGGGATTCCCACGGACTTGTTGACTTGGCTGTGATATGTGTATTTTGTTTATTTCTAATTTACAATTTATAACTGAATCACAACTTGTTAAAAATCAAGTAGGTCCACCCAGAAGTAAATTGACTGAAAGGGTTGTTTTCACCAAAAATGGCCAGCTTTTATCCATGATATAAAACATATACATCAAAAGAACTATGTGTTATATTAAAATTAAAACAATGGTTGAAAGTTAAAACAATAGAAATGAATATTTAATCAATGAGATGTCTTTTTGCAAAGTAATATGCAAATTAATCAACCTTACGATGTCGAACGCATACACATAAGTATATTAGAAACTGTTCTTTTGGGTGAAGTTAAAATTTATGTTTTTTTGAGAAAAGGTGCAACTTTATAGAGATAATGTTAATTTGTGTGTTGCGTACACTTTTCTGAGTGTGTTTGTGTAACATGAGTTTTTTTGAGTGCCATTGTATTGCGTATGTTTTCGTAAGTATGTGTAGTGTTAGTTTTTAAGGGTGCGTGTGTGTATATTGCCTACGTTTTTTAGAGTGTGCGTGTATTACATGTTTTTATGTGTACATATATTTTACATATATTTTTGAGAGTGCATGCATAGAATACTGTGCAGGTTCGTGCTAATGCGTGTGCATTGTGTATATTTTTTGTGAATTTGTTGTTGGACCTTATTGACTGTTTCCAAAAGGTAAGCAACCAGGTGCATGTGTATATGCAAAGATGTGTGTTTTCAAAGGTTCATGTTGATACCTACTTGCAAACTCGCCTCTTTAATTCCAAAGATATTTCTCTCTCTTTCACTCTCTCTCTCTCAAAATTGCATGTCATCTCCTCTTACACACACACACACACACACACACACACGCACACACGCACACGCACACACACACACACACACACGCACACACACACACACATTTCCATCAACTGCTTCAAGCAGATATTTTAAAAGTCTTGTGCTTGAACTTCAGAAAAGGAGTAAACAATTAACGTAATGAGCGTAATGTGCAAATAGAGTTGATACACTCTGATAAAATATAACACACGCACACGCACACACACACACACACAAACACAAACACACGCACTTCTTTAAAAATACTTTATTTTCCTTCCTTTTGGAAGTAAATTTTTTAGATTTGAAGTACGAGTAATTTGGTTCTTTGCTTGTTGCTTCTGGTGATTGGATTTTAAATACTTTGCTGCTGTTTTTAAAGACTATCATCAAAGTTTTAAAGAATCAAGGTTATTTATTAAACCTCTATTAAATCCTGCCTCTGATGTCTGTTCTCTCCCCATTTCTTCTTCTTTTTAAAAATAAATCCCTCTAAACTATGTTTAACTAACCCTTTTCAGCTTTTTCCTTCCTCATAAAATGATCCAGTGGCATTCACGAACAACAGAGTGAGGTAGTTTTTCTCTTTTTGTTGGGGGCACCTTTTATCATCAGTTAACAATGTTTTATGTTCATCATGAGGTAAACACAAACTCTCACAAACAATATTATTTATATATCTCAAACATGTATTACACTGTAAGTAATTATATAAATATGGCTATAATCACATTAACACACTGGTTGTCATTAGATCACCAAAGTTAAGCAATTCTGAACCTGCTTAGTACCAGATGGGTAACCATTTGTGAATATTAGACACTGTATATGAAAGATCGACAACACCTGCCTGCACTCCCCAAAAATAATGTTTTCAAAAATCATCTCTCCTGATCAGGATATACCTGCGGCTCGTGGGGATCGCTTGAGAATTCAATATTTTCTAGAAACTTCTTTCTTAACTTGGATGCGGGTGAGGGAAGAAAGTCGGTTCAACCCGGCCTCAGGGTGAGTGCCACACGAATACAGTAATAAGTAATGATATGTGGTTTGATATTTTAAAGGCACTCAAACAGGAATATGTTAGTTTATCTTGCTTAACACATTTTTTCTTAGCACAGTTGGTAATTTGGGTAAAACGTTTAAATTATTACCAAAGACAAGTGTACACCCTCCGGGAAAAAAATTATACTTTGCCAGTATTCACACTAATATTCATATTAAATAACGTCTATGTCGGTGAAGTTGAAAAAAGAAATAAGGAAAACGTCTCAAATTAGAAGGGTTTTTTAAAAAAAGAAGAAAAAAAAAAAACACATCAATCGCTATAGAAAGAACAAAAAAGGCAGAAAAGGACAGAAAATGTTACATTATGGAAATAGAGTGCAGAATTTCTTTCCAAATTCCTTTAAGATGGCAGAGGTTGTCTGACTTGCTATTTGCCTTCTGCTTTTTCCTGAATACTTGAAATGCTTTCATTTGGCAGTTTTTTACTCTCTAGCTTTTGTGTGACGGACGGATATATATTTATTTATATAATTATATACAAATAAATACACATAGGTCTTTATAACAGAGTGAAGGATATAGAGTCCGAGTCAGAAGTTATTAATTTTGTAGAACTTTTAAGTCGGATTTTTTTCCTTTTTTTTTTTTTTTCAGATGACTATTTATTTTTTTTTTTTATTATTCCTCACTCGCTAGGAGTTTTCTCATGACTCATTATCAGTGATCACTCCCTGACAAAAACAGGTGGTGTTGGTGCGAGTGACCCATACAATTTGGTTGAATGATTACAAATGATCCAGACAAACTGGCACTCACACACATTTTATCCTGCACCAGCTCAGTCGCCCTATACTTTCTGAAGAAGGATGTCACTGGTGGTCTAATGATTAATAATGTGCATGGATTATGTAACTTTAATTGAAATTCATGTTCATTTATGCACTTATATCATTGGGAAAAGTATGAACCCCTAAATCCTCTTCAAATATGGGCAAATAGTAGTTTGTCTTTAATGAATCACTTAGAATAGGTATTATTTCTGCATTAAATTACCCCAACAGGGTTGATATGCCGTTAAACACATGTTAAATCAGTAGAAAACACACAAATATAAAGAAAATAAAAATGACAATGCTCAGCATTAATGTAACAAATGCTATTTATTTACAAGAAGAAAAGTGTTGTAATTTGCTGTGATTGCAGGTGCGTGCGTAGATGACATGTTGTAGATTGAAAGTTCAATCAAAATGAGATAAATTAGGTCATACTTTGAGAAAGTTATTATTCAGTTTGGTAGGAATTATGTTAAATATCTTCCATGAGAATGACAGTCTATAGGAAAGTACAGCTGTTCTGATTCGGTTCTGCTGGCATGTTAGTGCTGCAGTGTAGTTTCTAGCGATGATGATGATGATGATCGAGTTTGTGTTCAGTATAGTGTAACATAGTCATGATGTTGTTGTTAGAAAAGGAAGAATAAATGGAGTTTATAGTGCATTTTTGGTTGAATAGATGGAAAATTGGTTAAGACTTGAGCCTTTTTATTGGCGAGAAAGTGCCAGTCAAGGGTGTCATAGCTTTGTGTGACATTGTAGATATCTTGGCTCAATCTGCTTCTTGCTCTCTTCAAACCAGTGCTTATATAGACAACTTTGTAGGAAGTTCTAGATTAGATCGTTTGATTTTTTTTTTGTTTTTTTTTTGGTATGTATGCATTTGATTGATCAATCAGTGGATAGGTGGTTAAGTCATGCATGGACACTTCATTCAAATTGCCATCCTCTTAAGTGTGATCATCTCAAAATAGCTTGTTATATAATTTAGTAAATAAGTGAATACGAACACAACTCACAATTGCTCTATTGTCTTCTGCGAACAGTACCTTGTTAATCCTCTCTGAATACTTTCCAAACCGATGCATTTATAGACAACTTTGTAGAAAGTTTTAGATTCAACTGTTTCTTGGTGCACATGGATTTGGTTAATATATAATTTAGAAAATAAGTGAATACTGACAAAACAAATGAATGATTTACAATAAAAAAAAATTTCAGCATGAAATAATTTAAAAAGAGTTGATATGCCATAAAACAGACCAGACCAGTCCAACCATTGAATCGTTTATAAGAATTGTTTCAGTATTAAATAACCAAAAAGGGTTGATATGTTGTAAAACAGACCCAACCAGAAAAAAACACTTTCTACTTGTTTAGAAATGCCACTGATTATGTGTCGGAATTTTAAAAATGAGGATTGATAATTTGTATTATTTGGACTACTGTTCTCATCTTGGATATTATTCTCACAACGTTTCGGCCGATGTAACCTCCAAACTTTTTCTGGTGGGTCTTGTTGAACTCTTGAGTCTGTATGGAATTTCAGACTGAACCGTTTATTTAATCCACGGGGGTAGCTTGTTCTCGTTCTGTCATCCATGATTGAATAGAAATTTTATATAATTCGTAATTGTATTCTTAGTATCGCCCATACTGAGGATTGAACCTTCAACCTCTAAGCACTTTGCACCACAGTTGCACATAGACCCGTAGTACAACAAATAAAGTTCTAAGTAATAATCAGTTCTAAGCGACAGTCTTCTGGAGGTTGATGGTTCAATCCTCAATACAGGTGATACTAAGAATGCAATTAAGTTTTTGGCTGACGGAACAAGAACACACTATCACTGTGGACTAAATAAAGTGTTGCGTTCAAAATTCTGTACAGGTACCTGAGTTGGACAAGATGCACCGGAAGAAGGTCGAAGTTTACATCGGCCGAAACGTTGTGAGAATAACATTCAAGATGAGGACAGTATTGATTTACTCCTCTCCAGGAGTTAGGTACAAGGTCAGTTTTTATCTCACTCCCACAAGTAAAATGTGACCCAAGGTCGGGTCGGGAAAGTGGGGTTTGAAAATTGCCTGGGCAGCTCTGTCGGCATTCCCCGGTAGGGGCGCCTCAGGCAATAAGCACTAAACTTACTCCTCCCCAAAGAGGGGAGGCGAAGCCTTGGAGGGTGAACCTCCTAGAACTGCACAGGACAGACCCATAGACCGGCG
Source organism: Sepiola atlantica (assembly GCA_963556195.1). NCBI lineage: Eukaryota > Metazoa > Mollusca > Cephalopoda > Sepiida > Sepiolidae > Sepiola > Sepiola atlantica. Next base: position 75,074,368 of record OY744530.1, read on the forward strand.
TAAATCAAGCCCCGAAAGCCAAGACAATACCAGTCTATGGGATTCAGTATCCATCGGAACAGATACTACACTTTGATCTTAGCCAAAAGGCCAAGAACAAGAGGACAGTAGAACAAATAATCTAAATAATATATGCCACTGATTGTTGGCAACAGAAAAACTAAACGGAAGAAAACCAAGCTGGAACATCATATTGTAGATGATGAATAAATAAAGAGTATTTTTCTCCTGGTGACCAAATTTAGAAGTAACTCCTTTTTTTTTTTTTTTTTCTTTTTTTTTTTGTCTAAGGGAAATTGGTTCCCTTATTGCTCCTTTTTCAGATCACTTGGTATAGGGGGTTTGGGTTGCACTTTATTTTCTTTCCTTTGATTACAATATCAAGTATTATTTTTTTTATATACTCGAGGTGAGAACATTTTATGTGAACACACCTGAGGTCAGGCTTTCCTTGCCCAACTCCTTCGCTTGTCCTCAGATGAAAAGGTGTGTTTGCACTTTTATTTATGTATGTTTTTTTTATACCTGTAATAAAATTGTTTCTTTCATCTCCCCTCCAATTCTGATCCAGTGTTACGCAACTCTTTTGCTGTGAGGAATGGAAAGGAAACACAAAAAGTATTTGGGTCCATAAAAGGAATGTTTATTGGTCTTGCGTTGATCAGTAGGTTAACAAATATGTCATTTCCAGTTAATTCAATGCTTATGTAGGCGCACTTGATGGTTGAGGTTAACAGGTGTCATAAATTTACCTGTGATTCTGTTGAAGTTGTAGGTGCAAGAAGCAAAGTGGTTATTGGTACAGTTGACGCTGTTGGATTCCTTACATGCATATACAGGGTGACACACTCACCTACTCCAAAAATGCCACCCATGGAATCGTTAGCAAAATTCACGATCCTTTCTACAATCCAACCATATTTGCTACAAATAAAGTTCAGTCTATGCCTGACTTGTCCACCAAGTTTCAGTCATGAATGTCCAACAGTCTTTGTTTTATCGCCGTTCAATGATATGCAGGGACACTTCAGCGATTGTCTCATCAGTAGGAGGTGGGATCCTGACTAGACTATACACTCACCGCAAATTACCTCCTCTCCTTTTTATCAGTCGGGTTATCTCAAAGAAAATGTTTTTCAAAAAAAATCATCAGACTATTCCTAAATTGAAAACACCAATGACAGCCCAAATCAGAACAGTACCAAGAGAGGAGTGTGTGAGAGTTAGTGACAATTTTGCATATTATGTTTTGGAATTTTTTAGATGAGGATTGATAATTTGGATTATTCGGACTACTGTTCTCATCTTGTATATTATTCTCACATTTCGGCTGATGTTCCTGAGTTTGACAAAATACACCTGAAGAAGGTCGAAGGTTACATCGTCCAAAAAGTCGTGAGAATTACATCAAAGATGAGAACAGTAGTCTGAATAATCCAAATAATACAAATTTTACATATCGTATCTAGGTGCTTATATTGAATGATAGTAAAAATAAAGACTGTTGGAAATTCATGACTCAAACCTGGTAGACAAGTCAGGCAGAGATTGAAGTTTATTCGTATGGATTGCAGAAATGATTGTGAATTTATCAACAATTTTTTAGGGGGTCACCTTGTATTCATGAAAATCATTTTTTTAGTTTTTATTTATGGAAGGCTCATATCTTAAAATTTATAAAAATGTAATTCGTCTGTGTTGAGAATGCCATTTGAATATATCTGTTACTAATCTCTGTAACGAAGCACTAATCTCATTTAATTAATCAAATGAAAAAAGCAGGGATATGAGTTCTTCATTTTTTAGTGGAATTCTGCTTTTATTTTTATAAGAAAAGGCCAAATCGCTAGAGCTTTATGATTGGCTCGATTGTATTTCTCTCTCTCTCTCTCTCTCTCTCTCTCTCTCTCTCTCGCTTTATCTTTCTTTCAATTTTCCTGTTTTTTTTCTCTCTTCCTCTCCTTTCCCTCACGTTTTGTCTTGCCTTTCTTAGCCTCTCTTTTCCTTCTCTCTGAAAATCTTAATTTTGCCATACTTCAAACGACTCATCAATAGGGGAGGTAGAAGACTTTTGTTTCATCAGTGAATGCCTTCTTATCTCCTTCAAAACATATTAGTCAAAACTTTCAGTATGAAAATAAAGAGGTATTGTAATTAACACTCTTTGCTAAATCAACCCCCTCCCCCAACCACCCAATAAAAATGTTCTGTTTTTTTTTTTAAGGCGATTAGGAATGAACACCCTTGTCCCCAGGTTATGAAATTAATTTCGATTTCAGATTGTTTTACCATTACATTCCTGAAAATGTATTTGTAATGTTGTAGTTTATTTTAAATTTGCCGATTGCAAATAATGTTACATAATAATTTTCGTATGTTTTATTTATCATAAAGTTGTTTATTTAATCATTATTATTTCACTGTTTACTTATTGGCCCCTATTAAGTTCTCTTAAAAAATATTGGCCTCGTGTCAGCAAAACCAAATTTTCTAAGAGTCCAAAAAGTAGTTACTAGATCTTTCCTAACGGCTGGCCAAGATAGTTAGACAGTTAACAGGCAAGCAGAACTTTCCAGTTCGATCCCTTTTCTCAGCTTTTTACTTTTTACAGTTGTTATTTAGAGAATCGAAAGTTGTTAATTATTTTTAAGTAATTAAACTACTAACAAATTTGTTTATTTATCTTCGAAACTGAAAGAAAAAAAGATCCTTACGTTACATCATTTGTGGAGTTAAAATATTCTTAACTTTAAAAATTAACCAGACACCCTTTTCTCTGATTTGATCCATGACTTGATTCACTTTACATGGTTATCTCTTATCTGTTTTTTTTTTTTATGAATAGTGGCATCATTTATGACATCATCGTTTTGTGACGTCATCCATTTTGCACAAAACAAACAAATAAGATCCACAGAGTGGTAGGGATAAAGATCAACGGTTAAAACATGATGCGATAACAAAAATTGTATATATGCGATAAAAATGGTTTTATATTGTTGTTTTTATGAATATTATTAAATGAAGAACCATTTTGAGTTAAAAAATCTATTTAGGATTACGCATGTAATTGGAAGAAAAACACGTTTGAAGTGTGTAAATATGCTAGACTAATCGAGATTTTAATAAAAAGGAACCGGCACCATGTTGTTTTTTTTTTGTATCGCTCAAGACGAAAAAGTATTAAAAAAAACTTTTTAAAACTTTTTTTTTTTTTTACCTATTACTATGTAATACTTTATTGATTTTAACTCCAAAACGTTCTTAATGTCATAATCTTTAATATATATATATATATATATATATATATATATATAATCATCGCTTATGCAGTAATTTTATTTGAATGAAAAAAAAAAAAACTGTTTAGACCGTCGATCTTTATTATTACCAACAGAGTTTTAGTAATAGATTTAAGTATTTCAACACAGCCGTCTTTTAATTCTCAAAGTACGTGTTCTAAAAGAGTAATTTCTTTTAGGTAAAGTCAATGTGCGGAAACAAGTAAGATGCACAGAATTTCAGTAGTATATAGATTAAAAAATGCCATGAGGAGGGGGGGAGCATCCCTAGATTTTTTTTTTTTTGTAAATCTATGTTTTAAGAATTCAGAATATAAATATACGGACAAAAAATTTTCTACTTTGTTAGAAAAAAAATTATTTTAAATTATTAAAAACAACATACAAAAATTATCTCCTATGCTACCTGGTTCGGAAGTGGGTGATCATTAATGCTTTCTAGACTGAAAGTGGGTGATTATTTTCATATAGGAAAGTGATCCATCCATGCTAAAGTCATCTTTTTTCTGTAATTACTATTTTGTAGATACTTTGTTGTGTGCTCTCTCACCCCTTTTTAATTGCTTCCACTTTTTGAGTAAATATTTGAACACTTACTGCTGACACATTTTTTAAAAATGATTTGATGGGAAAATAAAACTTTACTTACTGACTAATTTATTATTGATTTTCCAAACTCAGGATTCTTTTATAGACATTTTGAATATTAAAACAAAAATTTAGTTCAAGGTGTTTGACACCCGAGCAGTAATTCCTTATGTCCCTGTAAAGATGAGTGTTATTATTTGTCACTTTCTGATACTAGGTGCCATAGATACTGTTATGAGCTCATTTTTAACCATCTATATTAGGCAATATTGTTCATGTGTTCAATCCATTTTAAGTATGATCAGACAGTTGACACTATCACAATTCAGTAGGTTTTTGTTAGGAGAGTTAGAGAGAGGATAGAAAGAGAGTGAAGTTAGAAAAAAATGTTACATTTTGTAACTCTTCTATTTTATTGACCCCCCCCCCCCCCGCAGCGTAGCCATATTAATGGTAAAGTAAAATAACCTTTATGTTGTGCCTAAATTATTGTTGATTTCCAAAAGCAGATTTCTTTTTACAACCATTTTTAATATAAATAATGAATGTTGAACATGTTTGATACCCGGGTAGTAATCCCGTGTGGTTCTTTATAGGTGAATGTCTTTATTTGTTCCTATTTACTTGCCTCCCCACGAGGGTACAGTTAGATATAAGGTTAGTTTCTAAATATGGGGGAAATCTAGCTCCCCAAAAAGGGACACTCTGAATTGGGAAAAAATAAAAATTGCTTGTCTAAAAGGACCGAAAAGAGAAAAGATGAAGTGTAGTATCAGAACAGATTATACACTTTGCTCCTAGCAAAAATGCAGTATCTTTATTTGTCAAGTTCTGATACAATTCTTGGCCTTTTTGGCTAAGATCAAAGTGTAGTATCTGTTCCGATGGATACTACACCCCATAAACTGGTATTGTCTTGGCTTTCGGGGCTTGATTTACGCCGGTCTATGGGTCGGTCCTGTGCAGTTCTAGGAGGTCCACCCTCCCAGATTTTGCCTCCCCTCTTTAGGGAGGAGTAAGTTTATTGCTTACTGCCTGAGGCGCCCCTACCGGGGAATGCCGACGGGGCTGCCCAGGCAATTTTTAATGGCCAGAGTGCTCACTTTCTCGGACGCTAGCTTTTCAAACCCCACTTTCCCGACCCGACCTTAGGTCACATCTTACTTGTGGGAGTAAGATAAAACTGGCCTTGTGCCTAACCTTCTGGAGAGGAGGTAAATAAATACTCTAGATACTGCTGTGAGTTCATTTTTAACCATGTCACAAATGTATACTTTCTATGTCTTATTATCTTTATCGCTTTTTAATTTTCAGTTTTCCTTTATCTTCTTTTTTCCGTAACTGGATTCTTCTCGACGCTCACTGTTTTTTTGTTGTTATTGTTTTTGTTTTTGTTTTTCATTTTCTCTTTCGGTCTCTTTTTTTCTCTTTTTTCATCTTTACTCTTTTTCTTGTTTTCTCTACTTTTAATCTTTTATATTTTTTCATTTCCCCTTTTTTTCTATCTTTTTATCCATTCTCTTTTTAATCTTTTTGTCCGTTCTTTTTTCCATCTTTTTATCTGTTCTTTTCATTTTTTATCCGTTCTCTCTTTTTTCATGTTTTCTTTCTTTTTCATTTTTTCTCTTTTCTTTCCTATTTTCTCAATTTTTTCTTGTCTTCCTTTTTTCGTTAGAACTTTTTTAAGTAAACTCCCCAAAAGCCAATTTACTTTAACAAGCCTTATTCGGCGACAGAGTCAAACTCTACACTCATTTTAATATTGAAAATGCAAGCAGTGAATAGTTGTCTTCCCCTAATTAGGTAACAATTCTTCTTATTTGGGAAGAAAAATAAACTTACCTCGTAAATTGGCCTGTAAAATATTGGGTAATTCTGCTCAACCCAATCTTTTGTGTGAAAAATCATCTCAGGGACTCGCGTATTCATAATTGGTTTATCACATGATGTCTGCCGTGTTCTTGAGAAAGCAGGACACCCAACATCTAACTATTATTATTATACTAAAAGGTCTTTTTTTGTTTAATATTTTTCTACTAAAAACCTATAAACTAATTGGGTGATGTTTTCTCTCATTTTGGGATATATATTGCTTAGATGACAAATTATATAGAGCACTATTTTCCAGCAAAGTCGTTCGAAAGAAAATAAAATAACATTGTTTGGACATATTTTACGGTTGCCACACTCCAGCTATCTAAAGAAAGCATATAAAGAAGATTTCATTGAAGAAACATCAATTTCTGGTATGCCGCTCCTGACAGCTGAAAGACTTACCCAACTAGGCAGCATTTTGTTCTTAAGCATGTTGTGAATCTCTCTGAAATATGCACATGATCAAATAATTAAATAAAATCTATTTTTTCTCTTATGCGAACGCATTCTCTATCAATCTTGGCTTTTGTCACATTTTAGAAACTCAGAATTTTACATATTTTTTATTTTGGGGAGTTTCGTTATTAATTTTTTTTTTTACCGATCATTCCAATTAGAAGAATTCACAGACGTGGGCATCAAAAATTTATTCTTCAAAAATTAAATTTCCTAATGAATCATTTGATGTTTGTGGTTTGTGAATCGTTCTAATTGCAATGCTGCCAAAATTTGCAACAGAAAACAAAAATAAATGAAAAGCAACCCGTAAATAAGATTGAGAGATTATCAACTTGAACTCAGTCGTATGAAACAAGAACGTGGCTTGAAAAATAACTATAAAAAAGATAAAAATCTCTTCTCATGAACACTTATTCCTTCCTTCTTAAATATGTTACGCTTTGACAACCCATTGGCATAATGGTAAGAATGTTTGTTAATATGCCAGGAGACCAGGGTTCAATCATCGGTTAAGTTATACTAAAAACTTACAAAGTTGTACTTAATGCCACCTCGCTAAGCACTAAGCATTGTAAGGTGAAAATCAAGAGTAAGTGGAGTAATCCTGTGAAAGGAGTAGCGCCCTCCCCTACATCTAAGTGTAGTAGCTAATAAAAAAGGAACCTTTGGGTCGCCCTTGATTATAGTTTACCACTTCACTTGTTACTTTTTTTCACAGCTATACAGATTTTTCTTTTTGTCATATTGATATCTGTATAGCGAACAGGCACTTATTTATGAAAATTATACTTTTATAGTAGTGGATTGCCCAAATAACAAATAATTTTCCTCCATCTCTTCTGAACGCTAGTTCACTCATTTCTTTCTTTCTTTTTTTTTTTTTTTTTTTTTTTTTTTTATTAACGTGTCATGATCCACACTAATGGGCGCCCGTCCAGATAGCTTGCTAGCTACACACATGGTAATATCCATGAAGGTTTATCTGAAGCAAAACTTTTACAGAGGATGCCCTTTCTTGCCACATGCTTTTTTGTGGTCGATATTAAGTGCGTGACTAACCAAGATCAACAGCCCTACTCGATCAAGTCAGTCAGCTTTTATGGTGGCTGACACGCGCCAAAACTTTACATTGGGCATCTGTATGCATTTCATGGAGATATACCTGACTAGAGCCTATCCTACATAACCCTCTGAGTAGCCTGCCAGTTGGTCCGGGACTGTTTATCGGGTGTTCGCAGCTAACCTCTATATCTGAAGGCCGTTCCCTTATCTGCCACCTAGCGACCTGGCGGATGGGAGATAGTCACTCCATACCACAAAATAATATTTTGCCATTATCCAATGATATTAAATTAACAGTGACAATGTGGGATACATGTAGAATATAAAAATATAGATTTAAATAAGTTAAACCGACAAAAAAAAGAAACAGTGAGTGTTGAAAAATCCAGAAGCAGAAGAAGGACCAAAGAAAAATTATGAACAGGAACAAGTGAAAAAGACTAAGATAGAAAGCATTGAGAGTATACATGTATGCCCTTGTCATTGATGGTTTAGTATTATTAGGCTATTCAAGAAAGATGGAAAAACATACACGATTATAGTTTATTAGGACTTTCTTTTCTTATTTTATTTTTAACTTTTATCTGTCCCTAACAAGGCACATTGCCACTGAGGGCTACTGTGATTTATAGGGGACATCTTAAGTGGGAGTTAGGCAACAAGATGTTTGTTCACATTACATTTAAATTTCTACATGTTGATACAGTCAGGAAACTAGGGAGCAGGCAGGGAATTCCAGAGGAAAGTAGCATAAAGAAAGAAGCTTTTAGAGTAGAAAGTTTTTAGGGATTCTACAGTGAAAGGTTGTGATTTTTATGCTGGTCAGGTCTGTCGTGAGTATCTATGTTGAAGAGGCACAAGTGCAGTAGTTCTTCAGAGCATAGGGATGCAACATTCCCACGATGGGACAGGCTGGAGCTTGATAGACACTGCGGGTTCTATTAGGTTAGAGACTCTTTTTTTTTTATTTTTACCCTGTCCAAGAAAGAGACTAGCAATTGGTGCACCAGCAATAATACTCCATGCAAAAAAGGTTGGCTTTATAAAAGTTTTGGATTCTGGCAAGTGTGAGGATCTTACTAGCCCGGTAGAGGGAGCCCACCTTCTTTGCAGCAGACGTGGTAGTATCTTCTATGTATTTATTCTAATTCATGTTGCCGGTGAATGTTAGGCCGATGAATTTGAACGTTGGATTATCGAGAAGGATACTATCAGACATGGAAATCAGTGGTTGGAAAGGTTTCTTATAATTGTTAAAGGAAAATAAGCTTTAAATGTAACCATCCATTTTTGCCTCTCTTCTACTACAGATTGGGGGTCATTTTACAAGGATTCAGCCATTGCCTTGAATATGCGTGTGTGCGATTTACCTACATGTCTAGAATTGAGTGTCGTGTCATCAGCAAATATACTCATCTCGGATGTGATTGAATCAGGGAGGTCATTTATAAAGATCGACTCCTGAGGCACACTCGCATTAATGTGATGTTGATTAGATATACGCCCACCGAGAACGACCTGGATCTTTCTTTTTGCTAAATAGGATCTGATTATATTAAATATTTGTCTAGTAATACCATAGGAATTGATCTTTCTGAGAAGAGCTTTATACCAGGCCTTAGCTTCACCTGCCTTTTCCATTGTATGGTATATGCATTCAGAAAGGAGTGTTAGTATATCTGCAGTAGAGCAGGATTGCCTAAATCCATACGGCTTGTCAGAAAGAATTTTAGCATTTTCGAGATGGTGGACTATCGCAAGATTGATTAATGATTCAAAGATTTTTGCAAAGAGCGGGAAGCGACTTATGGGGTGATAATTTTCTTTAAAACTGGTACCACAGATGCAATTTTCTAGCTATCAGGAAAGCAAGATCAGCAAGACATTTGTTATAGAGCTTGGAGAGGACACAGCGTCCAGCTCAGCAGAGCATTTCTTTATTACTATGGCAAGGATAAGATCTGGTCCACATGCTTTGAGGTGTCAAGGTTTTTTATGATATCCAGGAAATGGGAAGGAGTGATGATCTAATGTGGTTTCCCTCCGTAGTAGGAAATTAAGGAAAGTTTTTTTCTAGAATCCAGAGTGAAAGTTAAAGTGTTTATTTACTCCTCTCCAGAAGTGAGCGCTCTGGCCATTAAACATTACCTGGGTAGCCCCGTCGGCATTCCCCGGTAGGGGCGCCTCAGGCAGTAAGCAATAAACTTACTCCTGCCCAAATAAGGGAGGCAAAACCTGGGAGAGTGGACCTCCTAGAACTGCACAGGACACACCCACAGACAGTTGGAATCAAGCCCCGAAGGAAGTGAACCACTGGGCAAGCACTTCAGTCTTATATGTTGCCATCCAATCTACATCAAGGTGGTTGGATAATGGGGAAATCTTTTATTGCGCATTGTTTACCAGACTATTATAGATTTCCCATGAATCACGAGTTCCTTATTTCTGTGACCCTGTGTTTTCTGGTCATCTCTGTATATTTACTCTTAGCTGCAGCTATTACACTCTTACAGTGCTTTCATAACTAACAACAAATCTTTGATTGGGATAACAGTTCTAATAATGTCAGTATTAATATTTTTAGACACTTTTGTTCAAGTCTTGCAAATACAGGGAACGAATACACGTTTGCGTTTGTTTATATTGATGTATAAAATGAGTATCTCTAACGATCGACAAATCTTTAACATCAATTGTAGTGATTGAATTCATCTATGGTTTTGTGCACTGATTTCTTTTTGTATCATTTAGTATAAGTCATTTTAGTCTGAGTTATTAAAGCTTGATCCAATAGAAGAAATCACATACCAACATTTAAAATTGGTCCAGGGATATTGGAGCACCTTTAATCTCTAGATAAAATAAATAAATATTTATTATTAAATAATTATATATATATATATATATATATATATAAAGTTAGGTATGTGTATATGTTTATATATTTGTCAGAATTCACTCCTAAACTAATTTATCTGATTATTATGAATTTTGGACATTTCCGATTTTTATGGAATTTTAAATATGTATTAGATATGAATTAATAAATATTCCTCAAATTTTAATTTCTTTGTGGTATTTTAAAGGGATTTGGGGAGGGGTATAATATTTGAAAATTCAATTATAGATTTGCACTGAATTTGATCCATGGTCATTAGACACCAATGAAGCAAGATTTGCTGAATTCCAATTTTTTTTATTAAGCCTTAAATTTTAAACATTTTCTAGAATCAAAATCAGTCAATGGATTTTGATCAAACTTAGAATAAGGATTCTAGACGTAAGGTTTAGTATCATTGTATCTTGATTTTAATCTTCGTAAGGAGACATAAAATGGTGCAAAAGTGTCATGTTTGAGGAGTTCGTTTTCTAGTATTTATATATTAGGAATGATTTGAGTCATTTACCGAAGTAATTCTTGATCTCATATAAAGGCAAATCTATTTTTGTATTTTCCCCATAGAAATTATGTCAATATGTTAATCTCTTACTATATATTGATTCGATCATTCTCTAATATTTCTTAATGTCTCTTTGAGAAAGAATGCCTTTTTTTAGCCTCACCATCAAATTTACATACCTATGTCTACACACCACAAACATGTATGTAAATTAGATGGCAAAATAATAAGGGTCTTTACTTCTATGAAAGAAAAAGAAAAAAGAAAATTTCTCTTTAATAATAATAACTTAGAAGAGACTTATTTTTAGTTATGCGAGGAGAATGTTTTAAAAGATATGTTACAGTTTATGAATTTTGGAATGAAATCAAAGTAGAATAAATAGTGATATGAGTGGGCACGTCTAGTAATATCTTTCTATATATATAAAGTTATTTATGTGTTAAGAAATAGATGGTCTCTGTCTATCTCCTGGCCTTTGCACTTCTTCTTTGTCTATTAGTCAGGTGCAGAGGTACTAGCACAGGGACACCTCAGAGACAGCCAGTGCTTGGCCTTGTTTCCTGACTAGGACAGTGAATGCCGTCTCTCTTTCTCTCTATCTGGACAACTTGGGTAAAATATTTTGTCACTAAGTCTCACATGACTAGTCTCGATCGCTCTTGTTCAGACAGGTTGAGGATACAGATTTGACAGCTAGTCTGGCTGCTATTTCCGACTGGTAGTGCAGGAGCCCAAACTGTTAGGTAGCGCTAAGAATGGCTGCTCCATCAACAGTTGTATAATATTGTAGGTAACTGTACATGCCATGCCACACATGGAAAGGAACCCTACAGTTATCTCCGATGGGCTTTCCTGAGGCCACAACCCCCATGGATCAAGTCTCGATTAATGGTCTGGATGTGTGAGCTTATTGGCATCAAACAAACACCCACTTTGCCCTCCCCACTCTATCTAAAATCCAAATGTCCAAATTTGAGATGATCCCCTCAAATTTCACCCTAATTCTCAGTAGCCCCTTGCCTTGTTTGAGGTGAACTAAGTAAAACAAAAAATGTGTATGCATATGTATATATATGTATATATATGTACAGGGTGATCTCCTAAATTAATAAACAGATCATTATGAATTTTGGAATATATATTCTAGGCAACATAGTGAGTAAAATAGGCATATTATTATTTTTTGTAAATGTTAACATTAAGAGGGTGCAGGGTGCATATAAAAGAAAATTATGAACCGATCATTATGAATTTTGGAATATATATTCTAGGCAACATAGTGTAACTAATTGCTCTACATTAAATTTTGAGTTATATTAAGTAATACATTTTTAAAAGGAACAGTACATGCGACCGTCAATAATATGTATGTGTTTGGTAAAATCCTAAACTATTGAACTTATCATTATGGAATATGTATTCTAGGCAACAGGATGAGTAATGTATGCACGTTTTTTTAATTTTTTTGTTTGTTGTAAACTTTACCATTTATGGGGTCCTCCAAAACGTAGCATGCCCCCAAAGAAAGATAAAGAAACATTGAAATTTACAACTAATGCAATATCTATTGCTAATACCCGTCCTGGTATGGGTATTCTACTAGCATATATATGTATATGTGAGAGAGAGAACGAAAATAAACAAAATGGGTTATCTTGTATCTCTGCTCTTGTCATGTTGATTCTCTTGAACATTTATTTCTATTTCTGGTTTGATTAAAAAGTAAACTATCATTACATTGTTAAATAATTTCTGTATAAGGCTATGTAAATTCAATAAAGTCTATAACTTCCTAGAATTCTGAAGAATTTAAGAAAAGAGTATTAGAAAATAGAATGAGTTTTGGGGTTTTTCCCTTATCTTTTTCTTTGTCTCATTCATTTTTATGTTCGTTCGTATTAATGCATTGCCAAATTTTCTCTTCGCTATCTTTTCTTTTTTTCACTTTATTTTTTTAACCTTTTCTTTTTATGTTTTACGTTTGTTTCTACTTTCACTTTCGTTTTCATCCTTATTCCCGACATTTTTTCTAATTCCAGCTCTCATTCTCTTTTCTCCCAGACTCACTTTTATATTATACTTACCCTTTTATGTGTATTGGTCATATTGGCCGATTGAGCACATTTGGACTTGTCAAAATTCATGGACAGAGCATCAATTACAAATGCACCCTGCTAGAACCACTTACTTGCTTGATTGGTCAACAGCATTGAATTCAGTTTTCCTAAAACTAGTTTTGCTATTCTCATCTCCATATTGATGTATGTGCAGCCAAGATAGTAAATGGAAAGAATGCCTTTAGAAATAGACATAGAATAACCAAACCTTGTGTGTACCTGTTGACTCTCTCATCATTCTCTCGTTACTTGCTTCACTTGATTCCTCTGCCTCAATATTTATTCATTTTTTAAAAAGTTTGTCTACAATATGACATCTGAAACTTTCTCTGTAAGGTTAACTTTTATTTTGTTCCCAATCCTTCAATCTCCCTTCATCAGTGTTTGCATCTGGTTGCTTCTATTACTTTTCCAATGTATATTCTTTAGTCAGCTCTAGCACCTGCTCCTACATCTAATATACCTCCATTCCCCCTGTCTGGTACTTATCCTGCTCTCAGCCTACCTGTATCAATTCCATGCAATATCTTCACTTGTTCGCAACCTACCTTATCTATCAGTTCTGTCCAATACTTCGACCTGCTGAAAGCATACAGTTCTGTCCAATACCTCCACATTCTCCCAGCTGACCTCTTTCAGTTGTGTTCATTACCTTTATGACTCCCAACCGACGTCTTTCAGTTTTGTCTAATACCTCCACATTCTCCCAACCGACCTCTTTCAGTTCTGTCCAATACCTCCACATACTCCCAACCTATCTCTTTTAATTCTGTCCAATACATCCACATGCATATTTAACCTGTCTAATACCTCAACATTATCCAAACCTACCTCTTTCACTTGTTAATACCTTCACATACTCCCAACCAACCTTTTTCACTTCTGTCTAATACATTCACATGCTCCCAACCGACCTCTTTAAGTTCTGTCCAATACCTCCACATACTCGTAACCGATCTTTTTAATTCTGTCTAATACCTCCATATACTCCCAACCAACCTTTTCACTTCTGTCTAATACCTCCACATTCTCCCGGCCTAACTTTTTTCATTTCTGTCTAATACCTCCTCATTCTCCCAACCAACCTTTTTCACTTCTGTCTAATACCTCCATATTCTCCCAGCCTACCTTTTTCACTTCTGTCTAATACCTCCACATTCTCCCAGCCTACCTTTTTCACTTCTATCTAATACCTCCATATTCTCCCAGCCTACCTTTTTCACTTCTGTCTAATACCTCCACATTCTCCCAGCCTACCTTTTTCACTTCTATCTAATACCTCCATATTCTCCCAGCCTACCTTTTTCACTTCTGTCTAATACCTCCACATTCTCCCAACCTACCTTTTTCACTTCTATCTAATACCTCCATATTCTCCCAGCCTACCTTTTTCACTTCTGTCTAATACCTCCACATTCTCCCAGCCTACCTTTTTCACTTCTATCTAATACCTCCATATTCTCCCAGCCTACCTTTTTCACTTCTGTCTAATACCTCCACATTCTCCCAGCCTACCTTTTTCACTTCTATCTAATACCTCCATATTCTCCCAGCCTACCTTTTTCACTTCTGTCTAATACCTCCACATTCTCCCAACCTACCTTTTTCACTTCTATCTAATACCTCCATATTCTCCCAGCCTACCTTTTTCACTTCTGTCTAATACCTCCACATTCTCCCAGCCTACCTTTTTCACTTCTATCTAATACCTCCATATTCTCCCAGCCTACCTTTTTCACTTCTGTCTAATACCTCCACATTCTCCCAGCCTACCTTTTTCACTTCTATCTAATACCTCCATATTCTCCCAGCCTACCTTTTTCACTTCTGTCTAATACCTCCACATTCTCCCAGCCTACCTTTTTCACTTCTATCTAATACCTCCATATTCTCCCAGCCTACCTTTTTCACTTCTGTCTAATACCTCCACATTCTCCCAACCTACCTTTTTCACTTCTATCTAATACCTCCATATTCTCCCAGCCTACCTTTTTCACTTCTGTCTAATACCTCCACATTCTCCCAGCCTACCTTTTTCACTTCTATCTAATACCTCCATATTCTCCCAGCCTACCTTTTTCACTTCTGTCTAATACCTCCACATTCTCCCAGCCTACCTTTTTCACTTCTATCTAATACCTCCATATTCTCCCAGCCTACCTTTTTCACTTCTGTCTAATACCTCCACATTCTCCCAACCTACCTTTTTCACTTCTATCTAATACCTCCATATTCTCCCAGCCTACCTTTTTCACTTCTGTCTAATACCTCCACATTCTCCCAGCCTACCTTTTTCACTTCTATCTAATACCTCCATATTCTCCCAGCCTACCTTTTTCACTTCTGTCTAATACCTCCACATTCTCCCAGCCTACCTTTTTCACTTCTATCTAATACCTCCATATTCTCCCAGCCTACCTTTTTCACTTCTGTCTAATACCTCCACATTCTCCCAACCTACCTTTTTCACTTCTATCTAATACCTCCATATTCTCCCAGCCTACCTTTTTCACTTCTGTCTAATACCTCCACATTCTCCCAGCCTACCTTTTTCACTTCTATCTAATACCTCCATATTCTCCCAGCCTACCTTTTTCACTTCTGTCTAATACCTCCACATTCTCCCAGCCTACCTTTTTCACTTCTATCTAATACCTCCACATTCTCCCAGCCTACCTTTTTCACTTCTGTCTAATACCTCCACATTCTCCCAGCCTACCTTTTTCACTTCTGTCTAATACCTCCATATTCTCCCAGCCTACCTTTTTCACTTCTGTCTAATACCTCCACATTCTCCCAACCTACCTTTTTCACTTCTATCTAATACCTCCATATTCTCCCAGCCTACCTTTTTCACTTCTGTCTAATACCTCCACATTCTCCCAGCCTACCTTTTTCACTTCTATCTAATACCTCCATATTCTCCCAGCCTACCTTTTTCACTTCTGTCTAATACCTCCACATTCTCCCAGCCTACCTTTTTCACTTCTATCTAATACCTCCATATTCTCCCAGCCTACCTTTTTCACTTCTGTCTAATACCTCCACATTCTCCCAACCTACCTTTTTCACTTCTATCTAATACCTCCATATTCTCCCAGCCTACCTTTTTCACTTCTGTCTAATACCTCCACATTCTCCCAGCCTACCTTTTTCACTTCTATCTAATACCTCCATATTCTCCCAGCCTACCTTTTTCACTTCTGTCTAATACCTCCACATTCTCCCAGCCTACCTTTTTCACTTCTATCTAATACCTCTATATTCTCCCAGCCTACCTTTTTCACTTCTGTCTAATACCTCCACATTCTCCCAACCTACCTTTTTCACTTCTATCTAATACCTCCATATTCTCCCAGCCTACCTTTTTCACTTCTGTCTAATACCTCCACATTCTCCCAGCCTACCTTTTTCACTTCTATCTAATACCTCCATATTCTCCCAGCCTACCTTTTTCACTTCTGTCTAATACCTCCACATTCTCCCAGCCTACCTTTTTCACTTCTATCTAATACCTCCATATTCTCCCAGCCTACCTATTTCACTTCTGTCTAATACCTCCACATTCTCCCAACCTACCTTTTTCACTTCTATCTAATACCTCCATATTCTCCCAGCCTACCTTTTTCACTTCTGTCTAATACCTCCACATTCTCCCAGCCTACCTTTTTCACTTCTATCTAATACCTCCATATTCTCCCAGCCTACCTTTTTCACTTCTGTCTAATACCTCCACATTCTCCCAGCCTACCTTTTTCACTTCTATCTAATACCTCCACATTCTCCCAGCCTACCTTTTTCACTTCTGTCTAATACCTCCACATTCTCCCAGCCTACCTTTTTCACTTCTGTCTAATACCTCCTCATTCTCCCAACCAACCTTTTTCACTTCTGTCTAATACCTCCATATTCTCCCAGCCTACCTTTTTCACTTCTGTCTAATACCTCCACATTCTCCCAGCCTACCTTTTTCACTTCTATCTAATACCTCCATATTCTCCCAGCCTACCTTTTTCACTTCTGTCTAATACCTCCACATTCTCCCAGCCTACCTTTTTCACTTCTATCTAATACCTCCATATTCTCCCAGCCTACCTTTTTCACTTCTGTCTAATACCTCCACATTCTCCCAACCAACCTTTTTCACTTCTGTCTAATACCTCCACATTCTCCCAGCCTACCTTTTTCACTTCTGTCTAATACCTCCACATTCTCCCAGCCTACCTTTTTCACTTCTTTTTAATACTTCCACATTCTCCCAGCCTACCTTTTTCACTTCTTTGTAATACCTCCACATTCTCCCAGCCTACCTTTTTCACTTCTGTCTAATACCTCTATATTCTCCCAGCCTACCTTTTTCACTTCTTTGTAATACCTTCCCATTCTACAGCCTACTTTTTTCACTTCTGTCTAATACCTCCACATTCTCCCAGCTTACC
>OY744530.1:75096613-75154113 GCA_963556195.1 Sepiola atlantica
TTATGAGAATTATGAGAATATATTTATGGTAATTAAGCTACACAGAAGCTTCCACGTTTCATCCCCGTAGGGAATCGTCAGGCTAAAATTTTAGCCTGACGATTCCCTACGGGGATGAAACGCTGAAGCCTCTGTGTAGCTTAATTGCCATAAATATATTTTCATAATTTTTATATATATATATATATATATATACACACACACACACACATAAATCTTCTTACTTTGACTCAGTCTTATTGCCTTCTCAAATCTTTCCCTTTTTTGATGACATGCTTCAGTGATATAAGACCCCAGCCTAGAAACATAATGATGAATTCTCCCTTGAATATCTTTGCCTCGTCTTTTGAAATGAAACCAAGATAAATCAAGAAGAGAAGCACCCCCCTCCCTGTCCCCTCTCTCTCCCTTTTTCTTCCCTTTGTTCTTTTTCTGTTCCTTCACAAGTAGAACCGATCACAGACTGTGTGAAGCGCTTTTTGCTTTCAAGATAATTTCTACGTGCCACCTTACGTTGAGTGGCCTTGATTAGTTCGAACGGGAATGTGTCCAAAACCATTTTTCTAAGGTGTTAGAGAGGCTGTAACAGTGCCATGTTGACTGCTGGCCAATATTGTCTATTCCGTGAAGTGCTTTCCTATGATTGCCCGAAGGCGAAGAAGTAGAGAAGGTGGAGACTTTAGGCGAGGTCTTTAGATTTTCTGTCTTAAGCAGCGAAGGAAGGAGTGAAGGGGTTTTTAGAAATTTTGAATGCTGTCAAGCCTGTGGTCTTCATTGGCCTCTCGACTTCTTTATTTTGCCACTGGTCACCACAAGGGTTTACACCTATCATTGCCACCACCATTACTACGGTTGGTTGTGTTCGGCCTCTTGATTGACCATCCTCTTTCGATCCGTCTTTTCTCTTCAAGTTTTAGTTGTTGCCGAACTGGGCTTCTCTCTACAACTATTAAGTGTTGTCATTCACCCTTAGTAACATGTACACTCCACAGGGCAATACAACTCTTGACCATCTCAACCCATTACCAATAAGACATCGAAAATCATTTCTTTTTATTTTCATCTCACCTGGTCTGTTCCTCCTCTCTCTCTAGCATCTCTTTGGTTCCTCTTCTCTAACATCTCATCGGTTCTCCCTGTCTCTCTCTCTAGCATCTCCTCAGTCCTTCCCTCTCTCTAGCGTCTCAGCGAACCCTCACTCCGTCTATTTAGCATCTTATCGCTCTCTCTCCGTCTATTTTGCATCTCATCGCTCTCTCTCCGTCTATTTTGCATCTCATCACTCTATCTCCGTCTATTTTGCATCTCATCGCTCTCTCTCCGTCTCTTTTGCATCTCATCGCTCTCTCTGTGTCTATTTTGCATCTCATCGCACTCTCTCCGTCTCTTTTGCATCTCATCGCTCTCTCTCTCTCCATCTCTTTTGCATCTCATCGCTCTCTCTCTGTCTCTTTTGCATCTCATCGCACTCTCTCCGTCTCTTTTGACTCTCATCGCTCTCTCCGTCTCTTTTGCATCTCATCGCACTCTCTCCGTCTATTTTGCATCTCATCACTCTGTCTCCATCTCTTTTGCATCTCATCACTCTGTCTCCATCTCTTTTGCATCTCATCGCTCTCTCTGTGTCTATTTTGCATCTCATCGCACTCTCTCCGTCTCTTTTGCATCTCATCGCTCTCTCTCTCTCTCCATCTCTTTTGCATCTCATCGCTCTCTCTCTCTGTCTCTTTTGCATCTCATCGCTCTCTCTCTCCATCTCTTTTGCATCTCATCGCTCTCTCTCTCCATCTCTTTTGCATCTCATTGCTCTCTCTCTCTCCATCTCTTTTGCATATCATCGCTCTCTCTCTCCATCTCTTTTGCATCTCATCGCTCTCTCTCTCCATCTCTTTTGCATCTCATCGCTCTTTCTCTCCATCTCTTTTGCATCTCATCGCTCTCTCTCTCCATCTCTTTTGCATCTCATTGCTCTCTCTCTCCATCTCTTTTGCATCTCATCGCTCTCTCTCTCCATCTCTTTTGCATCTCATCTCTCTCTCTCTCTCCATCTCTTTTGCATCTCATCGCTCTCCCTCTCTCCGTCTCTTTTGCATCTCATCGCTCTCCCTCTCTCCGTCTCTTTTGCATCTCATCGCTCTCCCTCTCTCAGTCTCTTTTGCATCTCATCGCTCTCTCTCTCTCTGTCTCTTTTGCATCTCATCGCTTTCTCTGTCTCTTTAGCCCCTTATCAGCCCCTCCATCTATCTGTTTAGCGTATCATCATCCCATCCCCTATCTCTAATGCCACCTTTGTCACCACTTCCCTCCAGCACCGCTTCTGTCCCTCCATCACTCTAGCACACCTCTTTTTCTATTTTTTCCACCATCGCTTTAGCGCATCTCATTCCCTCTATCTGTGCTCCCCACCTTCTCCTCTCTCGTTCTAGCTCTTCCGCTGTCCTTTACAACCTCTTTCTGTCTCTCTAGCACTGCCTCTTTCTGTCTCTCTAGCACCGCCTCTATCCTTCTCTCTAGCACTGCCTCTATTCTTCTCTCTAGCACTGCCTCTATCCTTCTCTCTAGCACTGCCTCTATCCTTCTCTCTAGCACTGCCTCTATCCTTTTCTCTCGCACTGCCTCTATCCTTCTCTCTAGCACCGCCTCTATCCTTCTCTCCTCTCTAGCACCGCCTCTATCCTTCCCTCCTTCTCTCTAGCACCGCCTCTATCCTTCCCCTTCTCTCTAGCACCGCCTTTATCCTTCTCTCCTTCTCTCTAGCACCGCCTTTATCCTTCTCTCCTTCTCTCTAGGACCGCCTCTATCCTTCTCTCCTCTCTAGCACCACCTCTATCCTTCCCTCCTTCTCTCTAGCACCGCCTCTCTCCTTCTCTCTAGCACCGCCTCTATCCTTCCCTCCTTCTCTCTAGCACCGCCTTTATCCTTCCCTCCTTCTCTCTAGCACCGCCTTTATCCTTCTCTCCTTCTCTCTAGCACCGCCTTTATCCTTCTCTCCTTCTCTCTAACACTGCCTCTATCCTTCCCTCCTTCTCTCTAGCACCGCCTCTATCCTTCTCTCCTTCTCTCAAGCACCGCTTCTGTCCTTCCCTCCTTCTCTCTAGCACCGCCTCTGTCCTTCCTCCTTCTCTCTAGCACCGCCTCTGTCCTTCCCTCCTTCTCTCTAGCACCGCTTCTGTCCTTTGCTCCTTCTCTCTAGCACCGCTTTTGTCCTTACCTCCTTCTCTAGCACCGCTTCTGTCCTCTCCTTTTCTCTAGCACTGCCTCAGTCCTTCTCTCTAACTCTGCATTCGTTCCTCACTACTTCCCTCTCTCTTTATCACCGCCTCTGTTTCTCCCTCCCTCTCTCTAGCATTGCCTGTGTCTCTCTCTCCCTAGCATTGCCTCTGTCCATCCATCCATTTCTCTCTCTCTCTCTTACTTACACCACCTCTGTCTCTCCCTCTTTACTTAACTTAAATTCTGTCCCTGTCTTTTACTCTCTCCTCTTTTAAAACGTGTGCCAAATAATCACCTAATTTACTCATGTCTACATCATTTACTTATGAGAGCAACCACCTGTATTACCTGAACATCACAACATACAAATACTACTGCTTGACTGTCCGTGAAGTGTCTCAAATGACAAGATTCAAACTTCACTCACCTGTAACCTCATCTGATCAGCCATTCGTTTTAACCTTTCTAGCCTTAAATGTTGTCTGGCGTGCTTGCCCTATATTGTCATCGATAAATTAAATGTTCCCAGTAGCCAGACATGCTGGTCCCCTATACAAATGTAATCAGTTATTTGTATCTTTTAAAACTGAGTGGCTGGAGCAAAATGGCCTCCTCCCTCTACCCAGTTTGAATCAGACCCGACCCCCTCCACACACACACACACCATATCAAATTTTTTTTCCTCTTGTATACTACAACCCAGCTAACATGTGCTTGTGTTCGCTGCTTAGTTAGGCTTGTCGGCACTTAGTTTTATTTTGTGAGATCAAATAAGTGGCTTCTGCTGCAGCCACTTTTGGTCAAGTGCAGTTCTGTTGAGTGTGTGGCTTGCGGATTTGGCCACAGCATGCCCTATCAGCTGTGAGGAGAACTTAACCGATAGCTAAATTATCCACCACTACCACCACCTGCACACCTCGATTGAGCTTAAGATTTGTATTATGTGTACACTTTCTCAATGGGTTTTTTCTCAAGTCATTGGTTATTGTTCTTTATGAGACGCGAAAGGGATTTCTATTGGCATAGAAGTTGGCATTTATTTATTTACATGTTTTGAACTGAGATCCGTATCTTAGTTGTTGTCATATTCAGAACATTTCGGCCGTTGTATTCACCGGTCATCTCTGGGTGCCTTTTCTTGTAGTTGGTAATCTTTTAGGTATTGCACACTTAAACTGTGGTAGTTTTCTCTCCCCCTGCATTCCATGCCTTTTCGATATCTCACATCAGTTTATATTTATAAATCCCAGAAAATCATACACACTGGAAGCATATTCTGATCGATAAGTGTTGCATGTCGTATTCTTCTCGGCCATTCTTCTTTTTGTATGAATCAGTTTTTTTAACCTTCTGTTGTTGTAAGTAATCAAACTTAGTTAATTGCATTGATCAATTTTAGTACTCTCATAGTGTTCTTTATCTTTTGGCTGACAATCATTCCGTCTTATTAACACTTATCCTCAAGTTGCTCTTATCCTTGATAAGTGGTGACCCATCAGAAAAAACCTCTTCTTAGTGCATTTTTTTTACTAACCTCGATAATGTATGCGTTTCGACTTAATTTTTGTTACCCTTAATAAGGTTTTATTCAGTTATCTCGCGTTTTTTATTACAGGATGTCTCTAAAGTCTGAACACATAAGATAATTAAAAAAATGTTCATTTCATCAAATGATATACAAAATTCATTATTTTTAACTGATTACGAAGGTAAGAGATTGATTGAATGATAGTTTCCCTAATTTGATCGGAAGATGTGGTCATGTGGATTGGTCTCTTCTTTCACCACTTTATTCTTTTTTTTTTTTTTTTTACTGAGTTCACCCAAAACAAGTCAATTCTACTGAGAATTAGGGTGAAAGTTTAGGGTATAATCCTAAATTGGGAGCTGTGCAGCTAGGTGCTTGGTCACATTAGTTTTAAATTTCTGCTTGTCGGTACAGTCAGGGAAACAATGAACAGGGAGGGAGTTCCAAAGGTCGGCAGTTCAGTCCTCTTGATTTTTTTTCTGAGGTATGCTCATAGAGAAAGTGTTCTGATCAAAAATAACAGACCTAATACACTTGAATCAACGAATAAGGAGGGAATGTGCTAAAATTGAAGGAAATGTGGATTTATTGCATAGAGTTCATAAAAGTTTTGCAAAACGCATCCATGTTTGCATTGTATATAATGGAAATCATATTGAAAATGTTATTTGAATAAAAATAATAGTTTTACGTATGCATCCAGACTTTACGGACACTCTGAAGAATCGGCAAAACCATAAACTCTATAGAAGCTCATTGAAAGTTATATTTGAAACCACAAAACCATCGCTTGAATAAAGAGAAAATAACCTTGATCCAAATTAGATGCACACACTTAACTAATGAACACCTACTTAAGTTCTGAGGATGTATCCTTATGTATAGTTTGAGGTGACTAATTGACCATAAAACATCTACTAATAGAGTGCAAGAAATACGTGTGAACACCATGATCACTATCATCCACAATATTTATAATTTTTATTCAAAGAAGAAGCTCTTCCTGAGTGGTTGACTTAAAACTCATCTAACATATATATTGTCGAATTTTTAAAGTCAGATCGAAATAGCATTTAAGCTGACAAATCAAATTTTGCTTCTGACGAGCCAATTTTCATTTGCAATTGTTGTACCGTGTTATTGGCAGTATAATAATGTACTCCGCTACAATTTATTTAAAAAATTACTTAGTCCAGCCATGATGATGTCTAATATGAAACATTTTAAAACATTTTAAAATACCTAAAAATAAAAATCAGCAAGGGGATAACTCATTTTAAATTGGAGATATAATAGGAGTTACCTACCTTAAGTTTAAAAAATGTGCTAACAAGTGAGAATTAAAGAATTAAAATGAATTCACTGTTTCCCAGGTAGCGCCGAATAGGTACAGCTAGTATATAAGAAATTTAAAAAATAAATTATCTGATTTGGAACAAAATAATTCATAAAGATGCCGTTAAATTCTCTATAATAATGCACACACTTAACAGATAGACATCTAATTCGGTTCAGGATGCACCCATAAGCCCACTTTGTGGTGACTAATTGGCCATAATACATATATATATATCGTATACTCTATTAAGTATGTGTGAATGCTTAGTGGCTGAAGTGTTGGAAAGCTCCCCAAAAGAGGAAGGTTCCTCTGCTCAGTTTGTAGGAAGAGAATCGGGTGCAAATCAATTTTTTGTGGTACCTTTAAACATTGGGTACAAAAGAAGTGCGGTAGAATTACTGGTAGGTTAAGAGATGATAACCAGTTTATGTGCAATAAGTGTAAGACAATGGAGATGGATGAGAACTCAAATGTGAAGAAAGTATATTTGGATGACAAAGCTATTAAGGTTGTCTAAAAGTTTTGTTACATTGGTGATACTATTGGAGTACAGGGTGGAGCAGATGCTAGTGTGATTGCAAGAATTAGGAGTGGATGGGATAAGTTCAGTGAACTTCTGTCATTACTAACCAGCAGAGCATTCCCTCTGTCAACCAAGGGGAGAGTCTGTCTGACATGTGTACACAGTGTGATGATGTATGGACGTGAAACCGGGCCAGTGAGGACTGGGGTCATGAATTACATGGAGAAAAATGATATGAGAATGATAAAATGAATGTGTTATGTGAGTCTTAAATACAAACTTAGTCCTAATGAACTTAGAGGAAGATTAAATCTGGACAGTATAGGGAGATGTGTGAAGAATTGGAGACTTCGATGGTTTGGCCACATTGAAAGAATGGATGAGAGTTCTTGGGTTAGTAGATATAGAACAGTTGAAGTAGCAGGTTCAGTTCACAGGGAAAGGCCAAACAAAACATGGAAGAAAGTGATAAGAATGCATCTGAGGGAAAGAAGGATAAATAAAGGTCTGGCCAGAAATAAGTTAGTTTGGAAGTCAATTTCCTAAAGCTGTTCAACACACGTCAGCATGTAAATTGGATGTTAAACTGATGATGATGATGATGATGATGATGATAATGAATGCTGTATTGATTTACTCCTTTCCAGGAGTTAGGCACAAGGCCAGTTTTTATCTTACTCCCACAAGTAAGATGTGATCCATGGTCGGGTCGGGTAATTACTCGATCAATCGGGTTGAGTAATTTTCTCAGATTCTCCCGACTTGTTCTTTCCAACTATCTCTGTCAGACATGAATGTCGGCAGATCCTCCAGATTGCATCCAGAGTTTTCTACAAATTGATTAATGTAGATGTGATGAGGTCTTCCAACTGACCTTTTGTCATGTAATTGATTCCATAGGAGGGTATCACTCATAAGTTCTGACTTACTTCTCCAGGAGTGACCAGTAAACCGAAGGCTTCTTTTAGCGAAACTAAGATAGGAGGAAGGTGTCCATATAGTTGGGTGTTTCTTTCAGCTGATGTTCAATGCAACTCGTAACATCCTTGTGCATGTTTCATCAAGTGATGCTTCTTGCTGTTTCATCAGTGTTCAAGCTGTAGAGCAAGAAAGATTCCACCCTACTGCATTGCACAAAATATGGACACATTGTTAAAAAAAATGTCCTCTTCCTGGATAATCAGCTCCCCCTTAGGGAGGAAAAACTTTATCTTTTACTTTCTCGCTTTATTTCTTCTTTCTTACTTTCTGTCAGTTGCTAAAGTTTTTGCATGAGACACAAAGAGAGAGAATTAGAGGGAGTGTTGTGTTTTAAAAAAAAGATGTGTAGAGAGAGAGAGAGAGAGAGATCTTCTATTTTCATAGCCAGGATACCGGAAAACGCTGAGTATCGCTGCTCGTGTTTAATATTGCATAGCTGGCCAACTATGATAAAAAAATTTAAAACTCTAGCATCTAAAAGGTTACGAATCGATGCTATCTAATGGATCAGCTAAAAATATGCACTTCCATATTACAACCTAATAATCCTCAAAAAGAACATTTCTAAAACTAACATAAAACGAACTCTCATTAATAATGGATTTACTCATCGTATAGTCAATACCCAAATAAAGCTTCATTTGCATAAAAGTAACAACCAAAATTTTACTTCCAAAAATTAGACTAATAAAAATGATATTAATATAATTTATGGAAATCGAATTGATTATAACTATAAATTAGATAAAATTGCAATAAAAAAAACATTAAAACATTATTCGCTGATTGATAAAACCTATTGATTGAAGTAAGAATATCACATACCAAATTGCAAATTCAATAAACAAGACAAATTAGGTTTATACATGTGTTTTTCTTTATAGGAAATTACATTTCTACTGATAATAATAATCCAAATAATCTTATATAGGTTACACTACGACAAACCTTTCTAATCACCTATAATAATTACTGCCACATATTTGATTGTAATAAATATAAATAGTGGTGTGTACATTTGGAATCCACTTTGGAAGCCATTAGGTTACTCGGACATAAACCATTGACGACTGATGCATGGAAAGACACACAAACATGTTGATACTAGAAGAATATCTATTCCTGAATATGTAAATTTTAATTCTCCGAACAGAACAGTCTTTGAACCACTTTTATGTCCTCCTTATGAAGATTAAAATCAAGATATAATTCTACATAACCTTATGTCTAGAATTCTTATTTCAATTTTTATCAACATCCATTACATGATTTTGACTCTAGAAATTGTCTGAAATTTAAGGCTTAAGTTTAAGAAGTCTTAAAAATAAATCGAAATTCAGGGAATTTTGCTTAATTGGTGCCTAATGGCTATGGATCAAATTTAATGCTAATCTGAAATATTTGAATTTTCAAATAGGGGGCTGTTCCCATATTATGCCCCTTAAAAACGAAAGAGCTTCCTTTCCCTCTTTGCCCCATTAGAACAAAACTAAATTAAACTAAATTTAGCCTATATTAGCCACCTTTACACCTAGTAGATATGTTCCAAAATTCATAATGATCGGTTAATTAGTTTAGGAGTGAATACTATATATATATATATATATATACCTAACTGATGGAAGTTAAAGGTGACTTTAGTCCGGTGTGTTCAAACCCAGCAACCGGTGGTATAGCTACACATAGCCATATTGATGAATCTTATAAAGACGAAACTTATATTTATGTGGATGAATAAAATATTTATTATTGTAAAATATTTAATTGCTTCCCTTAAACGCAGACATTCTGTAGGGAATATATGAAAAGCTTTTAACTAAAGCAATATTACGAAGTTCGCTCCCTTTACCATGAGTTTGAACACTCTGTGGGATCTGAAATAGGTATATCGCCCTTCCCTGTCATAAGATTATATCAGTGGCAGAGTGGACAAAGATATTGAATGGAAGTCAAAAGTAACTTTAGCTCAGTGTTCGAACTCAGCAACTGGTGGTATAGCCATACATAGCCACACTGATGAGTCTTATAAAGACAAAACATATATGTATGTGGATAAATAGAATATTTGTTATTGTTATCATAAAAAAGCATGTAATGTTTAATTAATCTATCTCTAAACAGCAGGTACACATTTCTGTAGTAAACAATTGAAAACGTAGCTACCTATCTTCAAAATCTCAAATCTGCTCCTCCTCCCTTCGGATAGTTTCAGCAGTACTCTAGAGGTCTCTGTAGTTTTATTTTGGGGTTACTTACGTAAAAGTTTGTAAAACAAAAATATAGAATCGCTTTTAACAATAACAGCATATTAAAAAAATGTTACTAAGCATATGTATTAATCTGGCTCAAACTAAAATCCGTCACACTTCTACTTTTTCAAAATCGCCATGATCATAAATGAGCTATACAGGGTGATCCCCTGACTTGTCCACCATATTTCGGTCATGAATGTCCAACAGTCTTTATTTTATGTCCGTTCAATAATATGGGGACTACTTTGGTGATCGTCTCATCAGTAGGAGGTGTGATCCTAAATGGTCTTCACACTCGCTGGACCGTAACCCTGTAGATTTTTATCTGTGAGTTTATCAGTGCCACAAGAGGATTGTGACGTCAGAGTTATTGACAAATTTACACGTCATGTCCACGTGTGCTTATCATTGAATGGCGAATAAAACAAAGACTGTTGGACAATCACAGCTGAAACCTGGTGGACAAGTTAAGTGTAGACTGAAGTTTATTTGTACCAAATATGGTTGGATTGCAGAACGGATCGTGAATTTTAACGATTCCACGGGTTGCATTTTTGGGGGTCATTCTATAAAATATATAATTTATTGAATAAATGCTGAAAATTAAAATCGAATAATTAATTGATTATTGGAAATTAAACAAAAATTAACACATTCGTTTGTCTACTAGTGGGGGAGGGCTCAGTGCCATAGATTTTTATTTGTTCTTGGGGCAATGAGCTCTTAGTGTCAGCAATGGGTCAATCCCTTTCTCAACTGTATCAGTAATGAAGTAAACATAATAGATCTGTGATGATACAGATGAAAACTTACTGAATTCAAAGTGGCCGCAATGTTTCGCTTGTCAAGCAGCCATTTGTGGGGTTCTGTAGGTGTTGGATAATTTGCATGCATGAACACTAACTGGTTTTGAAAGATGAGATATGACGACGGTGAGGCAAACGGGAAAACATGGTGGACATGAGCAGACAAGAAAGAGATTCGTGCAGTTTGGAGAGTTTTTGCTAGTTTTGCTCCGATCTTTTCTGAATAAGAGTTCCTTCTGAATTTCAGACTGTTGTTAAGACCTTATTGTGCTACAAAAAGATGGATAAATAATCAGTCGATAATATTCCTATGTTTAAAGGGAAATAACTCATTTGTACCTTAAAATTACTTCCGTTGTTCAGAGACATTTTTAAAAAGAATTTATCTGGCATTGACAAGAGAGATTAAGGCAGGATTTATCTGCCCTTAACAGATCTCATGACTATATTACCAGATTCGAAGTGTCTGCAGTGTCTTGCTTGTTGAGCGGCCATTTGCAAGAGGGGAAAAAGTGCATGCTCCGAGTTGCGTTTTTTGTAGATGTTAGTAGTTTGCATGTGTGGACATTAACCTATTTTAAAAGACGAGATACAATGACAGTGAGTAGACATAAAGATGTGGACGTGAACAGATGAGAAAGAGATTTGTGCCGTTTGGACAGCGTTTTTAATGGTTTTGTTAATTTTGTTCCGGTGTTGTCTGAACAAGAATTGCTTCCATATTGTCATTGAGACCTTATTGTGCTACAAAGGATTTTTTCAGTTTCTTACAAACTCAAACTGTATTTGAACACTGTTCGGCAGTTCCATAGGCTACAATGATAACTGTTGTGCTGCTTGCAATGTCATCTTTAAGATAGTGTGTGCATCTACGTGCATGCATATTCCTAAGAAGGCTTCATTTCTCAACTCTGCGCTTATTTATGAATTCATAAATACAGATGGAAAATATTCATGTGCTTCCATCCTGTGAGTTTACAGCATCTCCGATAGGTTTTTTTTTTTTTTTTTTGAACATCTTCATAAGTTTACATCTCGCAAGACATGATGTTAACAAAACGGCGTCTGAAAGTTTGTAAACATTATTTTTCTTCAATTGATACTTGATACTAACATGAATACATTCATTGAGAAAAAAACGTGTCGAATTTTGTCTTCTGAAAGATTGCAAACATCTCTCTCGCTCTTTCACTTTCTCTCTCTCTCTCTCTCTTTCTTTCTCGCTCTTTCTCTCTTTATCTTTCTATCTACTTTTCTCTCTCTCTCTCTCTCTCTCTCATGCACCTGCCTTTGTGATGAATGTTTTGAAGTTTTTTGTTTTTTTTAATTTTGATGTAAATGTTAGCTATTTCTGCTTTAAAATGATTATGCTTATATAACATGTTATATATATATATATATATATATATATATATATATATATATATATATATATATATAATATGTGCTTGTGTTACAAAGGAGTTGACATATGTGTTTGCATCACGTCGAAATGTAGGAATTGTTTGTTTAAAATGTATTTTTACATTTCCATACTTGCAAGATGTAGAATAAGTGTTTAAATTTGATACAAAATATTTTAAAACATTTTCGTGTATCACATACTCTTCCTATAATTGCCGTTCTTTCTTTAGTCATTTCCCCTTGCTATCTTCCTCCATCTCACCTACCTCCCTTTTTTTTCTGTTGTACTTTTCCCTTTCCTCTTCTCTGCCATTTTTCTATCTCTCTTTATTATCAAGCTTATTCTCCTTTCTTCCTATCCCCTACTCTCCTCTTAATCTTTCACCCTCCATACACTCTTTCTCTCCCCCACCCTCTTCTCTTTCTCACCTCCTCCATACTATCTCACCTCCTCCATACTCTCTCACCCTCCATACTCTCTCTCACCCTCCATACTCTCTCTCACTCTCACCCTCCATACTCTCTCTCTCTCTCACCCTCCATACTCTATCTCTCTCACCCTCCATACTCTCTCTCTCACCCTCCATACTCTCTCTCACTCTCACCCTCCATACTCTCTCTCACTCTCACCCTCCATACTCTCTCTCTCTCATCCTCCATACTCTCTTTCTCTTCCAACCCCTTCTTTTTCTCTTCCTCTCCCTCCTCTTTCTCTCAATTTCTTTCTCTCCCCATCCATCCCCCTTTTTCCCTCCCCATCCATCCCCCTTTTTCCCCTCTACCTCCTGTCCTTTTCTCTCCCCTTTCCCTTTTCCAATTCTTCCATTCTCCTTTCTTTCTCCCCTCCTCCCTCTATTCTTTCTCCCCTTCTCCCTTCTCTCTTTCTCTCCTACTCCCTTCTCTATTTCTCTCCTCCTCTCTTTCTTTCTTCCTCGCGTCTCTCTTTCTCTCCTCCTCCCTTCTTTCTCTCTCCCCTTCTCCCTTCTTTCTCTCTCCCCTTCTCCCTTCTTTCTCTCTCCCCTTCTCCCTTCTTTCTTTCTCCCATTCTCCCTTCTTTTTTTATCCCATTCTCCAGTCTTTCTTTCTCTCCTCCTTCTTCCTTTCTTTCTCTCCTCCTTCTTCCTTTCTTTCTCTCCTCCTTCTTCCTTTCTTTCTTTCCTCCTTCTTCCTTTCCTTCTCTCCTCTTTCTTCCTTTCCTTCTCTCCTCCTTCTTCCTTTCCTTCTCTCCTCTTCTTCCTTTCTTTCTCTCCTCCTTCTTCCTTTATTTTTCTCCTTCTTCCTTTCTTTCTCCCCTCCTTCTTTCTTTCTCTCCTCCTCCCTCCTCTCTTTCTATCCTCCTCCCTCCCCCCTCTCCTCTCTTTCTCTACCCCTCTCTTTCTTCCTTCCTCGCGTCTCTCTTTCTCCCCTTGTCTCTTCTTTCTTTCTCTACTTCTCCCTCCTTTCTTTCTCTACTCCTCCCTCCTTTCTTTCTCTCCTCCTCCCTCCTTTATTTCTCTCCTCCTCCCTCTTTTCTTTCTCTCCTCCTCCCTCCTCTCCCCCTTTCTTCTTACTTTCTCCCCTCCTTTCTTCTTTCTTTCTCCTCTTCTCCTTTCTTTCCTTCTCTCCTCCTCCCTTCTTTCTTTCTACCCTCCTCCATCCTTTATTTATCTTCTCCCTCCTCTCTTTCTCCTCCCTCCTCCTCTCTTTCCCCTCCCTTCTCTCTTTCTCTCCTACTCCCTTCTCTCTTTCTCTCCTACTCCCTTCTCTCTTTCTCTCCTACTCCCTTCTCTCTTTCTCTCCTACTCCCTTCTTTCTTTCTCTCCTCCTCCTTCCTTTCTTTTCTCCTTCCTCCTCTCTTTCTCTCCTCCTCTCTTTCTTCTTTCCTCACGTCTCTCTTTCTCCCCTCCCCACTTCTCTCTTTCTCGCCTTTCTTCTTTTTTCTCTCCTTTTACTTGTCATTCCTCTTTTCTTCTCCCTCCACCTCTCCGTCTTCTCTTTCTCCTTTTTTCCTCTCTCTCTCTCGCTTTTTCTGAGGCACCACATTATTTTTAATATTAGAAAATCATTTTACATTTTCTGTTGATAGTGCAGCCCCTACGCCACACTTTTTTCTGTGAGTTTTAATTTCAACCATGACAAAAGTAAAACAGCCTTCTCAATATTTGATAATTTCTATTTACTGTTTACATTTCATCCATTTATTTTCTCTATCAATATCTCAATTTGATGTTTTTACAAATTAAACAAACCCAAATAAATCCAGGAAGTATCTACTTATCACCCAGAATCGTTTTTCCCTTTATTCTTTTGTTTCCCTCTTCTGGTTCCTTTTTTTCTTCCTTTTTATTATTATATACCACTGCCAGTTGTTTTCTATCTTGTTTCTGAAATTTCTATAATTATTTATGTTTGTGAAATACTATAATTCTCATATGAAATCATTTATCTAAGAATGGTCATTCTTTTAGATCATTCAAATATGGAACACGATCATAGTTTCTTGGAGCATCGGTCAAGAAAATAGTTAATTAATGACCAACTCTTCACTGACAACCCTCATCCTTTTTATTGAACGATTTTTATCTAACATATAACATTAAGTCAGTCGGATTTTCAAAGTCAGACCCAATTAGAGTTGATAAATTAAACTTGCTTCTGGCTAGCCAATTGTCATATTTTATTATTGTACCGTGTTATTAGCAATATAATAACATACTTAGGTACAATTTATCTTTTTAAATTACTTAGTCTAGCCTAGACAACTGCTAATATGAACCATTTTAAAACACTTTAAAATAATCATCTAAGAATAAAAACAAGCAACGGGGGATAACTCATTTTAGATTGGAGAATATAATAAGGTTGACTACCTTAAGTTAAAAAATTTGCAAACAAATTAAAAACTAAAATGACTTAACTGCATTTCGGGCAATGCTGGATAGGTACAACTAGTCTATTATAATAAATGAGTGGCTTGATGGTCTATATCGAGTTCAAAGCCTTTCGGATCTATTGTGTTCAATTATGTACTACTATCATTTGGAAAGGTATAAACTCCCACAGCTAGGGATAAAACAGTGACTTGTCTTTAAATAATCATATACAATTAACTGTCAATAGGTATTGCATTTCAGCATTAAATCACTCAGTATGATATGATATATATATAATAAAATTGTCGGACAAGTAATCGTCTGTCTTTGGCAATTCATATTCAAGCATAACTTTTTAAATTAATATTTTTTAACATATGTTATTATTTTAAACAATTAATTTAATGACCAAATAGGTGATTTAATTAAACTTTACAAAATCGGATTTAAAAAAAAAGGGCCGACATGCAACAGCTGGTTTAAACGATAATTATATATATATATATATATATATATATATATATATATATGTGTGTGTGTGTGTATATATACATATATATATATATATATATATATATATATGTGTGTGTGTGTATATATACATATATATATATATATATATATATGTGTGTGTGTGTATATATACATATATATATATATATATATATATATATATATATATATGTGTGTGTGTATATATGTATATACCATAAATATTTTTTATTAAATATTAAAGTGTTTATTATCGTGAGACGATATTGTTTCAGGCTTTTTACCCTTATGAGTGCAGGAGTGGTGGTTGCAGGCAGTCACATGGGATCGAACGCAGTTCATAGATTCAGGCTAGAATTACGAGACAAACGCTCAGGACCACACGGCTACCGGCAATCAGCACAGACAGTAATTAAAGTTAAGATACACTTACCCGTGGAGGCAGGGGAAAGCGTTATTGTCGTCCACAGTGTTCAATAGTGTTTACAAGAAATGAAGAAAAAAGGTAAAGGATGGTGAGGGTGTTCAATGAATGAAACAAAAACTAAAGTAAAAAAATTCTCGACATCAAGCAGAAAAACCACGTCCATTGTACTTGTAGCTTTTTAAACTATTTTTTTATGGAAGTCGCTTCAGACAACGTGTGAAGACATCTGATGTAAGGATGTAAAAAGAACGAAAGATGATTGTCACAAAGACAATAGATGGCTATTGACCATAGTTCTGAAAAGACTTAGGCTATAGGAGGAAAACAGTCAGCAGGAAGAGAGTTCCACAAGCCTGCAGTTCTTGGAGGAAGATGCTGTATTACAGGGAACCTGAACAGCGAATTGATGAAGACCACTAGACCAGCTAGCTGGAACAAAGGATGCAGGGAATAAATCAATTCTGAAGAACACATGCCATAATAGTAATTATGGAAAAGACTTAGACTAGCAACATCACGTTTGTGGGAGAAATGCTGCAGAGAAGACGAAAGGGTGAAGCCAACCAAATTACAGATATGTTTCTGAACTTTATCGAGAACCATCAAATGATTCACCAGTCCAAATATGACAACAGTACTCCATACAAAGCCTAATTGTAAATTAGTATGACCGTCAAGAAATGTTTGATTAAAAAGAAAGACCAAGAAGTTTCAGAGTCAATTCCAGAACAAAGCCATTCATGAACATCTCAAGAAAAAAGGGGTCACACCTACAATTGAAAGACATGAGCTGATTAAACAAAAAAAGCCATTTTTTTTACCAAAGTACAGCTTCTTTCATGACACGTATCTCAATGAGTATGCATATACATAGATGTACAAAATAAACAAAAGAGTAAAATAACAAAAAAATAACTTTGATCTGACATCGTTGGCCAGTG
This sequence comes from Sepiola atlantica, assembly GCA_963556195.1. Taxonomy (NCBI): domain Eukaryota; kingdom Metazoa; phylum Mollusca; class Cephalopoda; order Sepiida; family Sepiolidae; genus Sepiola; species Sepiola atlantica. The sequence continues at coordinate 75,113,372 of OY744530.1, forward strand.
TCTTGTCGGTACAGATCATAATGAACGACCCAGTAATGGTTTATAGTGTTTGCAGATTAGTAGCTGGTCTTTGGCTCGCAAGGTCACTACGATCGGCCTTTTCCACACAACAGCTGGTATTCTCAAAATGGTCACCCATCTAAAAATTGACCAAGTTCTACATTGCTTAATCGTAACAAATGTTTTGAGGATGTAATGCTGTCAAATTAAATGATACATATAAGAAAAAATCTTCTAGGACAAAAATAATGTTTGAATTTTCTAAAAAAAAAAATTAAATAAACCATAAACGGAAACTCTCATTATTCATTTTTCAACCAAGTTTTATTTAAAAATCTCCAAATCTCATCATATTCTTTTATTAATTCCGATTCAAATTCAATACTCCAATGTAACAAATAAAGAGATTAATACGATAACTCATAGAACTTTTCATAGTGATTATCTTTCCTACTTGATATGGCAAGAGCCACTCGAGAAGTGTTGTTATGTTTATCGTTATATCGATGGTTCTTCGATGGTGAGGAATTGGAAACAAGCGAATGTGTTAATTGTAGTCGTTTATTAATAAATCAAGAATGTGTATTTTGTTTATTTTTCGAGTTTGGATCGAGATAAATCAATGTTCTTGAATTCATAAGGAGATTTCGAGTTTTTAAATCGAAAGCACCAGAAATAAAGTTTGAGAAGAACTAAAATATTTAGAATGGAAGTAGGAAAATAAACAAAAAAGGAAACAAAAGAAATGAATTTGTTACTTTTTTTCTTTTTCTTTTTATTTGTTTAAAATTAAATGTCTGAAGATTGCTCTTCAGCATTTTTAGCCATTTTAAGTAGTTTTGTTTTAAGTGGCGTCTTTGGTAATCTTGGATTCTATGGAACCAGAATTGTTTCCTTTGTAATTTTTACAACTTATATGTTGAGAATAGATTTTAAATAAATGAAAAATCGGAAGACATGTCGTTGAATTAAAACCGACCATGCAAGGTGGGCGGGTTGAGATTTCTCTCTCTCTCTCTCTCAAAATAGTCAAATGCAAATTTCTGCGGAATGTGCTGTGTTTGTTTAAGGCAGTTAATTGTTTTTGAAAAGTTAATTCGTGAAGAATTGCTTTATTATTTGCTGCATTTAGATGCATCCACACATTTCTGTGAAAGGCTTTGTCTGTCAGTCAAACTGTCTGTCATGCTTTAGTTTGAAGTAACATTATTTTGGTTTGTCACTCTAAAGTTTAAAATAACATTATCTTTGGTCTGTCATGCTTAAGTTTGAAATAACATTTCCTTTGGTCTGTTACGTTAAAGTTTAAAATAACGTTTTCTTTTGTCTGCCAAGCTTAAATTTGGAATAGCATTTTTTGGTCTGTCAGACTTAACTTTGAAATAACATTTTTATCCCAAAATGCACAGATTGAAAAGACGAATCTTATTTTAGATGTGTCCAAAGTCCTCTTAAAAAAAATTTGTTTATCAATCAGTCTGTCACGTTTAAGTTGGAATTAGAATTTTCATTGGTCTGCCACATTTCAGCAAGAAATAACATTTTCTTTTCATTTTCGTCTATTATGCCTAATATTAGGTTTCGGAATTTTTCAGATATGGATTGATAATTTATATAATTTGGACTACTATTCTCATCTTGGTTATTTCCACAGCGTTTCAGCCGATTTAACTGACTTTCTTCAGATGCATTTTTGAGGACTTCAGAATCTTTATGTCGAACTCCGGGACCTATACAGAATTTCGACACTGAATTTTCTGTTTAATCTACGGGGTTAGATTGTTTTTGTTTTAAAGAAAAATATATTGCACAAGAGCATAAGTGTAAATGTATTTATGTTGTATCGCTTCTTATTTGTAATTTATTTAAAGAGATTGTACAGTAATTTAAAAGTCTAACGTTATTTTTGTGATAAAAGCAAACCAAAAGAGCACACACAAGATTTTTCGGACTCTTAGAAATGATGAACTAAAAGAAAACAATATGAAAATAAGTATATGCGACATAATCGCGTTGACACACCGGTTCTCGTTAAACCACCGAAATCAAGCAACGTGGATACTGGCCAGTATCAGATGGGTGACCGTTTAGGAATGGTAGGTGTTGTATGTTATTTTCCCATGATCGGGATATACATGTGGCTGGGGACCGCTTGTGAATTTGATATTCCCTGTAAACTTCTTCGTTCGGAGGAAGCCGGCATAACTAGCCCAAGGCTAATACGACAGCAAGTATTACCTGTTTGGTTTTATGGGTGGAGCACTCTTATGTAAGAAATGATGGTTTCCACTGAAGCTAATAAGTAAGATTCTTCCCTAAAAAAAAAATATGGTTACAGATATCGTAATTAAAACTGAATACAAAAAATTGTTTAAAAAGTGATGTATTTCTCCTACATTTTAGCAGCAGGTAAGTTGGCTGAGATGGCAAGGCATTGGACTTTCACGGTCGGTGGTGACTAAGATCCAGAGTTCAAACTTTGAACTAGCTGTGTCTAGCTACACTTATGAATTTTCAAGAGACATATACACATTTATATATATATATATATATATATATATATCAGTGTAATCAGTCAATGGAAAATCATACATGGGTGAAAAAGGTTTTTTTAAATAAATGTGTAATTTACTATTTCGTACTGAGTGGTTTGGACGATTATATATAATATATAAATATATCTCTGTTCTGCATTGAGCAACTAGATCACTGCATAAAATCATAATTTATTCAGGCGTTCAATGCACAAATAATAATCGTTTGGCTTTTTACATAACGATAGATGAATATACAATTAGAGATAGATATATAATACGCCCTTCTTCCGGTTGATATGTTACGGCAACTTGCGGGGGTAAGCTCAGTAAAGTGGTTGATAGCATAGCTTACATCTCTGATGGGTTAATTTAAGGGAGTCTCTTCTTGTGGGTACACATTTGGTGCAAGGGAGGTTATAGTCTACTTCCTCCCATTTAAATAGATAATACCATTGGATTGCATTGGAAATTCTATGTCTCCAATGCAGTGGATCAAGACGGGTATTAATCCGGCAAATATCTACAATAAACTGAATATTAGGGCTATGGAACCTTTTATCTAAATTAATAAATGCAAAAGTTTTTTTTTTTCATCTATCACTCTTATATTACAATCAAAACATGTAGTGCTATTTAAATCAATAATACAGATATTAATTTGTAATACTCTCTCTCTCTCTCTCTCTCTATATATATATATATATATATATATATATATATATATATATATATATATACTAGAGATGCAGGATCGAAGAACAGTTATTAGATAGTCTAATTTCCATATCTATTTGTTAATCACTTCATAATTAATATTTGATGTTATTTATTTCTAAGTCTATTGTACTATCTTATCTACATATGTGCAATAGTTTCGTCTATATTAATAGTGATTAATTCATATGATGTAATAAAAAAAATGAATAACATAAAAAAACTGAGCACCTGACCTGACAGCATAAGGGAGGAAGAGAAAAGCAGAATGAGTGTAGCTAGCTTGCTACTGACTGGTTGTCTTTATCTCTCTCTGGCTGACTAATGTGTCTTCCCCCCTCCTCTCTCTCCCTCTTCCACTCTCTCCCTCTTCCCCTTCCTTTACGTCCCTGTATTATTTTTTGTCTGCCCCTTCTGCTCTCTCCCTCTTCCCTTCTACGATGTCGTATTATTATTTTGTTATTTTTTTTTTTTTTTAAATTAACGTCTGATGTCCCTGGAATGCTGAGAACACATACCACACTTTGATCTTAGCCAAAAGACCAAGGAACTATAATAAAATGTATTTATGGCTTGGCATTTTTAAATTAATGAAAAAAAACAACTGATTTAATTAATTATTGTATTAGCTTTTAATGGAATGGGCAGTGTAGTATCGGTTCTGTTGTAATAAGACCGTCCTTCCAGGAATTATCCCCTCTTTTTAAAGGGGGTTGGGGTAATCCTCCCAGGTATTATATTCTCTTTTTAAGGAGAGTTAATATAGTATGTGTCTGTTGTAATGTTTTTTTAGGGGGATTATGCATACTCCAGCAACTTATAGGGAATCAGAATGAATATTAGGAGTAAAAAATAATAGTTTTTTTCTTTAGTAATAAAACTTAATTGAAATTAAAGGGAAGATTACTTCATTCTTTTTTCTGCTTAATTATGTCCCTTTGATCCCCGTGTGTTTTTTTTTGGGGGGGGGGGGGGTCTTAGGCATGGGAAAACTTATAATTTATTATGACTTATATAACTGTTAAAATAACACAAAATAGGATATAAATTAAATTTCCTACAATATTAAGGTTTTTTTTTGTTAGAACTAATTCTATCAGTTGCAAATTAAATGATTTTGCAGAAGTTGGGTCATTTTTCTACCGTAGTTGAGAAAATATAAGCATGGCTAATTTACATCGTTATTGTTCAATAACTTTCCATACTGGCTCGTATTTTCATATCCAATAAAATCTAACTTTATAAACATCATCATTATTTAAATTTAGGACTAACAATATTTTATCAACCAACATTTCCTAATTTTATCGAGGTTTTATCTGGTTTTGACTTCTGAAGTAAAAAACGTGACAATCTCAGCTCTGCTTTCTTGGTTCCAAGATGGCGACCAGAGAATCGGCTTATGCTGTGTTAAATAATTTTAGTGGGGATTTATCACTGATTATGATCTTTAAGTGAGCTTTTTTCCCGTTTTTTTTTTTACTTATTGTTATTTCTACTTTTCATGATCACCTTTCTTCCTGCTTTGTGTTGGAATACCGTGCTTGTGTTTACATCATTAATTGATTGTCTCTGAAGAACAGTCGGTAGATGAAAGACTACATTTTTTTTTACCAGATTGTGAAACGCACCTAAGGCAGAAAAAGTATATGCATTTGCCGAAATAAATAAATCAAAAATAAAATAAAATTTATGATTGTAGACTGATATTTTTCCATCATTGGAATACAACCAACTAGTGTGTATATATATATATATATATATATATATATATATATATATATTAAAAAATAAAAAAATATTTATTTATTAAATTAAATGCTAACTATGAATATAAGTGTGTATAGTTTTCTGTAACGGTTTCTACTCTTTATCATGTACAGATGTACATTTGGTATGTGTACATAGTGAACACTGCTGATCGATTAAGATTTCAATGGGTTTTGCCGGCAGGTAATGCAATGAATTAACATTCTTACAAAAGGTGTCTCCTTCATTGAATGTGTTTCCTGTATTGCTGAGCACAAATCTCTTAACGTTAACCGTGTGTGTCCATCCACAGACCTAAAGTGTCAGAACTGACTGAATGCTGCCAGAGGAAAAGAAGATTTGTTTCCCTTTATTACTAAGAAAGAAAATAAATGGTTTTCAATGGTGCAATTGCATTGTCAGATGGAGGGGGTATTTGCAATGAGTTTTACCAACCTAAGATTATCTTTGTGCCTATTTATTTTATATTTTAAATCATTTTTGTTTTCGGCTCTGAAGACGCAAGGATACTGCTCTTAAGAACACTAGCCCTGAGACTGCATGAACGTCGGAGGAAATAAATACACCAATTATAAGAACAATTGCATATGTCTGCATAAATAGTTTAGTAGCCAGTGTTTCTTGGGTTAGTCTCTTTCTAGCTTTGTAGCCAATGTCCATACGGATTTGTTGCTGTAAGTGTTGTTAAAGCTTTGTATCCAGAAGTGTCTTTGTTACTTTATTTGTCAGAAGTGTCCTCGTAGCTTTGATTTTCTGGAAGTGTCCTCATAGCTTTGATTTTCTGGAAGTGTCCTCGTAGCTTTGATTTTCTGGAAGTGTCCTCGTAGCTTTGATTTTCTGGAAGTGTCCTCGTAGCTTTGATTTTCTGGAAGTGTCCTCGTAGCTTTGATTTTCTGGAAGTGTCCTCGTAGATTTGTTTTGCCAGAAGAGTACTCATAGTTTGTTTTGCTAAAAGTGCCCTTGTAGCTTTGTTTGCCGGAAGTGCCCTTGTAGCTTTGTTTGCCGGAAGTGCCCTTGTAGGTTTGTTTCTCGGAAGTGCCCTTGTAGCTTTGGCTGTCAGAAGTGTCTTTGTGACTTTAGCTGCCAGAAGTGGCTTTGGCTGCCAGAAGTGTCCTTGTAGGTTTGTTTTGCCAGAAGTCTCCTCTAAGCATTGTTTTGCCAGAAGTCTCCTCTAAGCATTGTTTTGCCAGAAGTCTCCTGTAAGCTTTGTTTTGCCAGAAGTCTCCTCGTAGATTTGTTTTACCGAAAGTGCCCTCAGCTTTGTTTTGCCGAAAGTGTCCTAGTCAGTCTTCCTGCAATAGCATAATCAATACTGTCACATCTTCATACCAAGTATTTTGATCACCAATGTTCTTGCATTATTATAATCAATGATCTTGTGTCCAGTCTTGTCTTTCTAACCTATTTCCTTGCAGCCATATGGCCAATATCCCCCTACCCACCCATTTTACAACCGCACGATAAATGTCTTTGTTTGTTGTACAAGTAGTTATATCAGAAAGATAGAATGAATTTTTATTTGTCTAGACAAAACGAGGAGAATACGTTTTAACGTGTCTGTTCACCATTTTTAACTGTGTAAGCATAATCCACTGAGTGTTTAATATTGACACTTTCTTCTCTCTGCCCAAATTTATTAAATCCATACATCACTTGTAGGTGTTAACTATTAGAAAATGATGTCATCTATGATTGGTGTAAATTATCATTTGTAGATGATGAATAAGAGATGTCAAATATTTGAAGTGATTAATATATATTTCAATTTTCTGACAATCAATAAATTATTTGTGAAAAAATTCTGCCTATAGAAATATCTACTAACTAGCATAGTGTTACCACTGTTGACAAAGAGAAGAGTCTATCAGGCATATGTGCCCAGTGATTATATATGGAAGTGTAACTTGGCCAATGAGAGTTAAGGATATGTGTTGCATGGAGAGAAATGATATAATAATGAAACAATGGATAGGTCATGTGAGTCTTAAAGTCAGACCATAGAGGAAGATTAAATTTGGACAATATCAGGAGACCTTGTTGGTTTGAAACAGGAGACTTTGTAGGTTTGGTCACATTGAAAGAATGGATCAGAGTGGTCTGGTTAGTAGATGTGGAAGAGTTTAGGTAGCAGGATCAGTTGGCAATGGAAAACTAAGGAAAACCTGGAAGGAAGTAATGAGTATGGATTTGAGAGAAAGCGGGATAAATAAAGACGTGGGCAGAGATAGGTTTGTTTAAAAGTCAATTTTTAAAAGCCGTCCAACAGATGCCAGCATTTAAAAGAGGTATTAAACCAAAGATGATGATGATGATAATGGGCGTTTGAAAAATAGAATGACTAATGTTGTCATTATTAATAGTGTTAAAGAGCAGTTGTAATTTACAAAATTACTAAAGAACTATCCACATAAAGAAGTAGCAAGTCATCAAAAATATTAAAATTCTGCTTCATTTCTTCAGAATATGTTTTTCTTTTCTCTTGTATACAGTGATAAACACTGTACAGAACTATATCAGAACGTGTGAGGTCTACGACAGAAATCAAACCCATAGCAAGAAGTCAAGAGTGACTAGCTTCAACTCTATCAGTCCTGTATGGAGCGGAGTGAAGAGCACACTTTTAAAGAATGTACAAGCATCCAGGATTGTTTCTACATGCTATGACATGAAACCTTTTCAACCACCGATTGCCACGGCTAATAGTACCCTACCCGAGAGTCCATCATTCAAACTCCTCAGCCTAAGATTCACAGATAACATGAATTGGAACAAATACATAGAAGACATTGCCAAGGCTGCTGCAAGGAAGGTGGGCCCCCTCTACCTTGCCTGAAAACTTCTCACACTTGCTAGTATTCTATATCTTTACAAAGCCACCATTTGCCAATGCATGGAGTATTATGGTTACATCTGAGCTGGTGCAACAACCATTAGTCTCTCCCTGTTAGACAGGATACAAAAAAGAACCTCTACTCCAATAGGTCTCACACTGTCTACCAAGCTCCAGTCCCTGTCCCATCATCGCAATGTTGCATCCTTGTGCTTTTTTGACAAGTACTTTAATGAAATGTGTTCCGACGAACTTGCTGCACTTGTACCTTTTTGACATAAATATCCCTGACCAACCCGACAGTCAGCAAAATCCCACCCCTTTACTGTAGAGGTCCTCAGATCCCGGAAAGCTTTATACTCTAAAAGCTTCTTTCCTTGAACTACTAGCCTTTTGAATTCTCTCTCTGCTCATTGTTTCACTGACTGTACCAACATACAGAAATTTAAATGTAATGTGAACAAACAGGTTGCTGGACAACTCCCCACTGAAGATGCCCCTGTAAGTATGACCCCTAATTCACAGTAGCCTCTTACGTTTTAGTAACAATGCACATTGTTTGGGGTGAATAAAGGTTAAAAAAAACAAAACAAGATAGACCACCATTTTCTGTTCTGAAGCGAGTCATACCCAGTTAGAACTGTGACTGTTGTACTGGTATACAACTAATCAGAACACTCTGCTGCCATATGGCACAGAACAAACGTATCAACAAGATCATCGGTTGTATAAAATCAGATGTTCTGTCAGTCTTAACGTTGCACCAGTAGATCTACGATGAGATGCAGCAATGCTAAAACTGTTTTTGTCATGACGGCTTAATGATGCGTCATCTCTTCTCTTCAAACATCTCGATCCCAGCTCCAGCCACTCACTTCAAATGCAGAAAGCCATTTACCGAGTCCACCCAGCGACTCATGTCATTCACATGTGACTATATTCTCATTATCATATCACAAAGAAAAACTAGCATCCTCATGCATCAAGCATGAATGGAAGTTATTGGTCTGTGCATGGCGGCGTTCTACACCAATGCAATCAGTGTTTGTTGTTTATGAAATAACTAGAATAATTTCCATTTGTGGATGAGTTAATGCTGTCTTGATATGAATATTTTTTTTATTGTATTAATTTTCTTTGCTGTATTTATTTCTTTATGTTTTGTCAGACCTATCATCAGCATATTCGGTTTAACACACGTTTTACATGTTGGCTTTTAGAAATTGACTTACAAACTAACCTATCTCTGGATAGGTCTTTATTTAGCCCTCTTTCTCTCAAATCCATCCTTATTACTTTTTCCCATACTTTCCTTAGCCTTGCCCTGCAAACTGACCCTGCTATTTCAACTGTCCTTATCTATAACAAACACTATCATCCATTCCTTCAATGTGAACAAAACCAATAAAATGTCAGATTTTTACACACATCACCCTATACTGTCCAGATTTAATATTCCTCTGAGGTCATCAGCTCTAAGCTTGTCTTTAACACTCACATTACATATCCATCATATTATTCTCATATCATTTCTTTCTGTGCAACACATATCCTCAACCCTCACTGACCAGGTTTAACTTCCATACATCATCACATACGCACACATGCCTGATACACTCTTCCCTTGGTGGACAGAGGTAACGCTCTGCTAGTTAGTAACGATAGAAGTTCCCTGAACTTTTTTCCATCCACTCCTAATTTTTGCAATCACACCAACATCAACTCCTCCATGTACTCGAATGGTATCACAAAGGTAACAAAACTTCTGAACAACCTTAATAGCTTCGTTATCAAAATATATTTTCTCCACATTTGAGTTCTCATCCGTCTTCATTGTCTTACACTTTTTGCACATGATTAATCCTTGACGGCTGGGAGGTGATTTTATCGTTTAAAAATCGTACAAACTTTTTTTTTTTTTAAATATCTGAAGAAATTGAATATGAAACTCTTTGATATATAAACCTGTTTTATTCTAGGAATTTCAGTTCACCACAAATTAAAATCTCTCTCTCTCTCTCTCTCTTAATTCACAACACTTTTCCCTTGTCTAGGGGTCATACGTTTTTTGATATTTCGCAAGCTCATTTTCCAGTATGCCCACTTCAGCAGGTCAACTGTCTCCAAATTCCACTCTGTACGGTTTTGTGTAATCCCTTGCTTCCAAGTTTTCCTTAGCTGGCAAACCTTCTTGCTATTCAAGACATCCATGCTATTAAGATTCAACATTACATAACCTGAAAAGCGTTCAGATGCTGTAAACAAAACAAACTTTACTTTCAAATCGCAACCGTCAGTAAAAGTTTTGAATAATATATCAAAATGTCTGAAAATATGTTTGAATTCGAAACTATTGATTCAGCTTTTTTCCCATTATTAATTCAAAATTTTGTTTATTTTGAACCTTCAGAAGAATGTAATTGGTTCTTCTATGGGACATGTACCATATTTCAACCAAACCTATTACACTGTTGATCCGTGAGAATAGATTGTATCCTTATTTTAACCCTAAAATTCTGTCCTTGGAATTCGCCTTGTGTGTTTGGTTACCTATTTAAAGGTTGAACTATCACATTGTCACATTGATGTTGAATTTGAATGAGAAGCTTTAAAAACAAGAATTGATCAATTACTTTCTTTATCCTCTGTCAATAGAAAATGTTTCATCTCGCAATTTGATCTTCGTGCCTATCAAATAAGTTTTATTTTTGCTTTTGTTTGCAATCAGCGATAATAAATGAATTCTAGCAAGTTTGAATTGAGTTTTTATATTTTTCAAAATCAGTTTTGAAATAAAATCAATTGCCATGCACATCTATATTTCCATCTTTCTCACCCTACGTGTGTATGTGTACATAGGTATATAGACATGTGTGTGAATGTACACACATACGTATGCATACATGTGTTATATTTATATATATACATATATTCACACATAAACGTATATGCGTCTGCCTGTATAGATATATGTATACACGTATATATATATATATATGTGTGTGTGTATACACACACATAGTCTGTGTGTGTATACGTATATATATATATATATATATATATATATATATATATATATATGTGTGTGTTTTTATACAAATTTGTGTATATCTATAGAAATGATAAAATGTTCTAAATTTAATATAAACACACACACATATACATATATATATATATATATATATATCAATAATGAAATGTACTTAATTTAATATGAAATTTGGAATATTAGAATTTTCAAATGGGGGATTGTGCCAATGTTATGCCCCTAAAAACCCTTTAAAATACCCCAAAGAAACTGAAATTTGGGGAATATTTAATAATCGATGCATAATATTTGTTAAAATTTCACAAAAATAGGAAGTATCTGAATTTTTGCGAAGGCCTTCTTTTTTACCCCTTTGCATAAAACTTAAACTAAATATAGCCCACATTACGACTCCTTAGGCCAAGCAGCTGTGTTCCAAAATTCATAATTATCGGTTAATTAGTTTAGGAGTAAATCCTGTGCATACAAATATATAAACATATGCACATATCTAACTTCATAGATATATGCACATGATCATGCTATTTGGTTTAATGTCTGTTTTACACGTCTGTATATATATATATATATATATATATATATATATATATATCGGGAATTGTTCATGTTAAAAGAAAATTCTGTTAACATTTTTAAATTACAGAGAAAATTTTAACAAAGAGGAACAACAAGTTTCAATAAAGCATAAAACGAATCAAGAAGGAAATGTAATTTGTAAAAACATGTCTCAGAATACAAAATGGCTGCTCCATATTTTGCACTGAAAGGCATACGCGTGTGTTTGAAAACAATTGTAAATCTTTGACTTGCAAAATCTTTTTTTTCTTCTCTTTATTGCAAAAATAAAAAAAAACGTATCGCGTCTTTTGAACGGTTTGTCAGATTTTATTCGAATGATTTCTTCTTCTTTCACTTGAACTCGTCATGGATTTGGAATCTTTTCTTTATTTTTAGTTTTAAATCTATTTATCTTTTCTTCATTATTCACTGTTCAATGTGACAATCAATTCCAACAAAAATTCAATTTGTGTTTGTGCACACTCAATAAATTGCTCTGGATTTCAATCAACTGAGGATATATTTTGCAAAGACACTAACAAATATGGAGAATTAAGACTTTGAGGATTAAATATGTTAAACAAGCCTACAAGTAAAAAACAAAAAAAGAATTGGAATAATAATGGGAAAAAATGAGAATTCATGTATATTTCACCTCTCCTTTCTGTTCTTAGATGCCCACATTCTGACATAATGTGTTAGTATTCGCTGGATGTTGGAGGGTTGTCTGTCTGATTAGTTTAATTATGTAAAGTTATTTCTTCAAGGTTAATAAAATTAAGGGGGGGGGATAATTAGATAAATAGGTTGAAAAAAAAATAGACCGATATCTTTGATTGAGAAACGATAAATAGGTTTTCATGACAGAGGGAAGGAAAGAAAAATAGGATATGTCTCCTTGAATGATTGGAGTTGATATTGTTTTAAAGCTGTTCTTACAATTTCATCTTAACAAATTCCATTATTTTATTAGTTTGTTAGCATTCACATCGTTTTAACTAGAACAGAAAGTTGCCTCAATGTTTTTTTTTCTCCCAAATTATAATCCACTAAATTCATGTCCTCTGCCCCCCCCCCCCCACACACACACACACACTTTATGACTGAATCGAGTAGATTTTTCTGCTAGTCATGACCAATCTCCAAGGTAACAGTAAAAAAAGAATAAGAATGCTTTGTTCTTTGTTTTTCTTTCACTTTTTCTTTTCTTTATTTTTTCCTTTTTTATCTTTTCCTTTTATTTTCCCACCTTTTCCTTTATTCACCCATTCTCTTATTTTCCTTTTTCTTTTTTACTTTTTCCCTTTTTTTCTTTTGATTTCCTTTTTCTTTTTACTTTACATATTTCTTTTTCTCTTTCTCATTCTCTTTTTATCCTTTTCTTTTTCTTCCTTTTTCTTTTTTTTTCTTTTTTCTTTTTACTTTCTCTTTTTCCTATTTTTTTCTCTTTTTCTTTTCCTTTTTTTCCTTTTATTTTCCTTTCTCTTTTTTCATTTTCTTTCCTTTCTTTTTTCTTTTCCTCTTATTATCCCTGTTTTCCCCCTTTTTCTGTCTTTTAGTATACTTTCCTTTTCCCTCTTTCTCTTTTCCCACTCTCTCTTCTCCCCTTTCTCTTTCCTCTCTCAGCATTAACAAATTCAATTTGTAGAGGATGAGATGGTTAAATAAACTCTAAACTTGCTTTCCTCTGATTTTCTCAGAGGCAATTATTTATTTTTTTAAAGAAAAGAATGAGTTATAAAGTAAAAACTAAAACCACATTCAACCATCAAGTCTTTTTATTCATTTATTTATTATTCATCAATTTTGATCTTTGATTTTAAAGGGCTCATAGAGAAATATGAAAAGTTAATGTAAGGTTTTATTTTCCTGTGACTAAATTTATGATGTGCAAATAATTACAAAGAATTGTTCTCTTTATGGATTGCTGTATCAGTTCAACTCTTCATAATTACATGTAGGTAATATTAAAAAAATATATAAAAACTTTTATTTGACACTTGATGGATCGATGGTAAGAATTAATGTCTTTCAAACATTGAACTTGGTTACATGGAAAAACACCTTTTTAATACGTTTTTATTACATCTTGGCCATTTTCTTAATTTTTTATTGATTGATTTCGTTTTTTTTTTCACTTTGAAGCAGAGAGAGATTTTTTTTGTAACTTGCTTTTTCTTACAAAGTGTAGATAATCTTGCAAGACACTTGTTTTTAGATACGATTTTATGGTATAATTTACAAATGCGCATATGAAACAAAGAAACAGTAGTGATTGGAAAACGAAACTGTATCTGTAGCAGTCATGAAGATTAAAATTTCTTACTTCTTGCAAGGAGCAGTCCCTGCAAAGGTGATTTGGTCATACGATGACCAATCAGCCTCCAGAGCGTATTCATTTCAACTGAAACTTTGAATGATTACTTCCAGACCCTTTGGGATTTGCAGGTCAGCAGAGAGCTTTCAGGCACAAACAAAAAAAACGTCCTCTCTTTTGCCTACGTCACTTCGAGCCTAGCAAAGCTATCTTCACTTACAGATATATTTCTCCAAGAAGATATTTGGCAGCCAACCAGCTTTTTTCAATCCTCTATTTCTTTCTTCACTGTTTAAACTTTCGACAACCTACACCCAACGGTGTAGGTCACTTAAATACATATCGTTGTTGTTTATAGAAGTGCATTGTTTTCCTTTCATTTGACGACTCTTTTATAACACAATATTATAGGGTTGGTCTTACGGTCATTACGGTCATTACAAAGACCAATCCTCTATAAATCTGTTATGTTTTGAATTGTGTAATAAGCACATTCGCTATATTAATGTATGGAATGAATGATATATAATTTTAGCGTGCGTATGTCGAAGAAGAAACTGGAGCATAATTAATGTTATTATTTTCACAAATAAAAAAGCTGGAAACTTAATCGTTGTATTGATAGAATAAAAGGAAATGATTAGAGTGTAGTATCAGAACAGATACTACATGTTATTCCTAGCCAAAATGCCAAGAAAATAATAATTATTGTGTTGCTAAATAAAATGAAGTTATTAAAATAAAGCTAAAAAAAGATAATTTTGTTGGCATCCCCTCATCATAGAACAATTTATGTTCACATTAGTGGCATAAAAACTTCCTTGTGTCCTCATTGCCAATTTAGAAATGTTAATGAAAATCCTGTTGGAATATCTGAATCTAACCATTTGAGCGAAAGAAAGTGTTTGTAGGGTAAATAAGCTGACATTGTGAAAATTCAGCTTATCTGTTTTCTTCAATTCACCCCAAGTCATCTTCTCGTTATCAAAAACAGATTCCAAGGTGGTTATGTGGTCAACAACATCTAGATCCAGATAAAGCCATTAGACGTTCACAAAAGAGTATTCAACACATTTTTCAATCACGATTTATACATGCAACCATACTACATTAAATGTTTAATTATCTAAAACGTGTGAAAGTTTTTGTTAAATATGCATTGTCTAATTTTTTTATTTTTTTTTATTTTTTAGGTAAGTGTTTTGATCTCGGTGAACTTTTCTATTTTCATACAAGTAAGTCTCTTCCACTATTTACTAAATGTTATTTTCTGTATTAATGCTAAATTCGATTGGAAGTCGGGGGGGGGGGGGCATGCACAAGTGGTGTAATGTGTGATTGATCCACATGCAGACAATAGAATTGCCTTAGCAGAGTTCAAATCAAATTGGATTCCCTAACATTGTAATAATATCAACATTCCCTGGCTAAAATAGCAACTTGCGTTCAATGCAAAACAGACAAATCAATCCTGCATGGCTGAAATGGCATATAGCCACTTGTTTTTTTTTGTGATGCACAGATCAGTGATAGACTCATCCAAGAATTATCAGACTGATGCGGCGGGCTTCTTTGTATGGCTCCAAATTCTGACCGTAACCAAAGGAAGCAAAAAGAAGATATTGTGTTGGACTTTCAATCTGACCAGATTTGACAGTGACAATATTCACCACTTTTACGATATTACGCTCATCTCAGACAAAATGAGGGAAAATCCTTTGTGCTGGTACTAACATGTAGTACATGCTAACAACAAAACAGTCAAGAAAATGGGATTAAATATGAAGTCCTTTTGGAAAAGGTCAGAAGGATGGCTGATACAAAGGTGGTTGGATACCCTATTCCAAAATGACTGGACCTCATCCTTACCAAGCCTTTGACCGTGTATGGTGGTTATACGATTGGCTGCTTTGTACAGTTGTAAGTTCATGTTGTCACTAAAGGAAGCAGAAAAGAAAACGATCAATCAGGGAGACAAAGATGTTGTGTTGGACTTCTGGTCTGACCCGACTCGACCACATCTGAAATGTCGATGTTAAACTGATTTCAGAAAAAACAGAGAAAAATTATCTCTGTTGGTACTGATATGTACTGTGCACTAATAACAACACCGTCACAAAAATGGGAATCAAGATGAAGTTCTTTTGGAAAAGACCAAAACGACAGCTGAAACAAAGACGGTTGGATACACTACAGCAAGATGATTGCACCCTTTCTTAACCAAGCCTTAGACCGTGTATGGTGGAGATACTAATCCAGTGTGGGATAAACCGAGAATAAAATGATGATAAATGTATAACACTGCATTTTGCTTGGACAATTATGTTTACATAGGGCTGGGAACATAGAAAATTTTTAACAAAGAAAAATTAGAGGTTATTGTTTACGATATAATAAACACTTACACAGTTTAAGGAGCAATAATTTAATGTAAATAAACATATATTGTCCATAAAACAAGAGATTTCTGTACAAAGTCGATTCTCGATCTATTGTAGCCCATTGAGCAAGTAGTAAAATCAACTTCAGTTAAAGAATGTCCCTTTTGTAAGCACAGGTTCGAATCCTGTATGGGTTTAATTTTTTTTTTCTTTGTGAATTTTCTGTGTTCCCAGCCCCGTAGAATTATTAACCATTCGATTAATAATGATATTACCTATGCAAACACGGGTGTTAACCTCGCATTATACATATTGTTTATCGCAACAGCATTCACACTTGTCGGGTTGAGCTAGCTTCTTTCCTGGCCTGCACTGCACCTTGAATCATGGCGGCCCATGCACAGTGATCTTGAGCAAGATGGCTAATCATTCACGATTCCACTGTCAAAGATCGACCACTTGTGGACCTGAGAGCTCAGCGAAGTTCTCCCTGTTCACCGATACACTTGCACCACCCAGGCAGAGAGGGAGGGTGGATTAAATCGCGAATTAATCCTCTTTCTAGGCTACATATTGTCAAAAATAAATTCCATTTGTTTACTATATATATAACTTGTAGAATACCCGTCCCAGGACGGATAAAATTAATTCCCCGAACAGAACGGCCTTGCATCACCTTTATGTCTTACAAAGATTAAAAGCAAGATATAATGATACTAAACCTTATGTCTAGAATCCGTATTCAAATTTTGATGAAAATCCATTACATGATTTTGATTCTAGAAAATGTCTCAAATTTAAGGCTTAAGCTAAAGGGATCTTAGGAATAAATTGAAATTCAGGGAATCTTGCTTAATTTACATCTAATGACTACGGATCAAATTCAATGCAAATCTGAAATATTTGAATTTTCAAATGGGAGGTTGTGCCTATATTAAATCCCTTAAAACCCCCTTTAAAATACTTAAAAGTAACTGAAATTTTGTGAATATTTATTAATTGATGTTTAATAGCTGTTGTTAAAATTTCACAAAAATCAGAAATATTAGAATTTTCACAGAGAAATTCCAACCCCTCTTTACTCTATTTGAATCTGTCTCTTAGTCTGGATAGCCGTTGGGGTGCCAAAGATGACCTGGCGACCAGTTTTCTCCAACACACCCGATTTTCTGCCTTGTCCCCTCTCGGATGTTGTCCTCCAACCTCTTTCTTTGCTTGCTCGTTTTTCTTCCTTTCTGTAAATTACTTTGCGGGGTTGTCTTTGCAAGCCCTAATGATCGTGTGACGTGGCTGTACCACTTTATTTTCCTATTCTTCAAAGTGGTCAGCAGATCTTCATATCGACCAACTTCTTGCACGAGTTTGTTCTTCACTTGCTAATTTGTAATGTGGTCTTTGTATGAAATGTTGAGGATGTTTCCAAAGCATCTCATCTCTGTGAACCATATCCTTTCCTCTCGGTCCACGACTCACTCACGTACAGAAATATGAAGATAACCTAGTGCATCAATCTGGTGCATTAAACTAAATATAACCCAATTTACAGCACCTAACGCCTAGTAGCTGTGTTCCAAAATTCATACTGAGCAGTTAATTAGTTTAGGGGTGAATCTTGTACATACTTAGGTATATATATATATATATATATATATAACTTTATATGAATAGATATATTAAAAAAAAATTCTTCCTCTTTAAGCTTCTTTTTTTTTTAATCTTTTCTTCTTTCTCATTTCTTTGCCATAAACCTTTTTGATGCATGTTTTGCATTGAGCTATTGCTGGTCTTCCTATGAGCTACAAAACTGTCAGATGTCTATCTTTGTTTAAATCTCCATCGCAGCTTGACATTGTTGCGTTTGGTCTTGGATTGCGAATAAAGAAAAAGACAGGTTGTCAATCCATCTTGGTGTTAGTAGAGTTTCTGCATTGCTAAACTGGGTCATATCAATCGTACTCGGCATGTCTCTCTAACTCCCTTTCTCATTCTCTCCCTTTAAGAGTAGGGCAATGGCTAGAACATTGGACTGATGAATTTGAGGACTGCTAAAAATAATGGAGATGGCATTACGTCAAGTCTGGTCTACTTTCTTATTTCTTACCTGCTACCAGTACCATGTAAACTAGTACTACCTGTTCCATGATCGGGTTGTTGGTGAATAACACGCCACCCCCATCAGACAGGCCTTGCCTTGTCTGATGGGAGGGCATTTCTGTACATCTAGCAACACTAAAACATGGAGCTTGCAGAGGGCAGTGAGCTCCATGTGAGCCAATAGCTATCCATACTGATGGAAAGTAGAAAGCAATGTTTCTGACAAAGGGGGAAGAATTGCTGTTTTCTGAGTTTGCGGTTATTTTGAATGGTTGGCATATGGGGATTTTCAATCCTTTCATATTATTAATCATTATTAACTGTCAATCTATCCATCTCATTAACCTTTATCATCAAGCAGTTTTGGTCCTTGATAAGTGGTGACTCATTAATATATTTAAAAAAATATCTATTGACCATAATTCATTCTTGATCAGTTTCTTGTATTTTAAAAACTTGTGTTAATATGGCCCAGAAGAAAGGATAAAGAGGGTAAAATAGATCGAAAAGAAAATAGAATAATAAGCTTTTTCTTTTCTTCATTTAAAACTAGCATGACTACTCGGCGTTGAACAAAAAAATAGAAGAGTTATAAAGTAGGTATAACATCTTTCTTTTAAAACCTCTCTCTCTCTCTCTCTCTCTCTCTCTCAATAGCCCCCCTCTATTCCCTCTTGCCTCCTCTCTCCCTTCCACTCCCACTTCTCTCTGCCTCCCACTCTCATCATTTCCCTCTCTCCCCCTCCAACTCCTCTCTCCTACCTTCCCCCTTCCCAGTCAAGAAGGATTTCCCCTCCTCCGACAGAGGGCAGAACAGATACTACACTGTGATCCTAACTCGAAGGCCAAGAAAGTGTATTTTTGTTCAAGTTTCCGACCAAAAGTCAACAGAAAAAAATGTCTCTAAATGTTGCAACAATCTAGCTTTTTTCCAGACAGTCAGCATGATCGCATGTACTGCTTCAGTGATCTATTTCTGCAGATTATTAAGGATTGCCGGTAGTGGAGGTATATAAACTTTGATGTCCTGTATGTGCGTATCATTCCCTATGCTACAGTCGTATATAAATGAAATCTTATTATATATCCTGCAAGTCTAGATATTTTAATAAGCATTTAATAAGTATTTAATAAGTATTCCTCAGAACATTGATCGCCTGAAAACCGTTCAGAGACATGCAACCAAGCCAATAACCCTCCATCAAAGATTTGTCATACTCTGAATGCCTTGTTTCCTGGATTCATTGAAGCTGCAACATCTACCAACTAACTTATTCACCATCTCACCAACAATAATCCTGAGCTTTGTTTTGATCGCTGTGTCTAACTCATGACATGCCGACAAAATCAGAAAACAACGTAGCTCCCATGGCTTTCGGAAACTTTTTTTCACGCTCAGAATTTCTGAAAAATGGAACAAGCTGCCTGCATCGGTTGCTGGCTGCCGAGACGCTGCATCTTTTAAACCCTTATGCTTCCAGAAATTAGCCAAAACTACACCTGATGTTCCCCCTCCATACACATGCACACATGTTATGCACTTTTGAGGAGTTGTAGTGCAACTGAGCACTGTGCACAATGATTTCATTCAATTGTATCACTGATTCTCATTATATAACCAAAGTTAAGCAACATTCAGCCAGTATTTAAATAGGTGACTGTGTGGGAATATCAAGTACTATAAGTTTGGAACTGCCTATAAAATCATTCTATTCATTAGTCTTGGTAAAGATATAAATCCATTTCTCCTCCTAGCTATTGGTGAAATGGAAGAATAGAGCAGACTCTCAAACGTTTGTAGGACAACTACTCCAGGGAAAGGAAATCTCCAAAAATAACTAAAGACATTCTCTACTTAGCTAAGCATTTCTTTTGGTCATCTTGGATTACTTTCTGCATTCAATTTAAGCAATATTAGGTTAAGTGAAGTGCATACTCATCCCTACAGTCCCTTTCACACAGAACAGATGTTTCTAGCCTCTTTCTACTGTATCGTTGTATTCATGATAGGTGCTCGACTGAGTTCCAATCTCTGGTACCCCCTCCCCCTGCAAAACATTTACAGCAAATACTCATTTAGCTATAACCACAGCAAAGAAATTTTCTCTTTCTCTCTCTTTACCAAAAACCAAACTAAACTTCCATGAACAAAGTTTCTTTCCTAGAACAATATCTGTAGATTAAGATACCACAAGTATGCTTCCCAACCGACTACAGCATGGTTGTCTTCAAGTCTAATGTGAACAAATACTTGCTGAACTGTCCTCTTGGATAATCAATTCCTCTTAAGTAATCTTCTGTCCATCCCACCCATTGTTTCCGGTCCTCTCATGAAGACGATCTCGTCCAATTGGGTATTTACTTCCTTCTCACCGCAGGAAGATGTGGCACAAGGCCGGAAGGTGAGGAGATCAAGCCAGCACCCCTAAAAAAGGGGCACCTCTGGCCTTCTAAAAATAGCCTGTGCAGCCCCGTCGGCATTCCCCAGTCAGTTAGTAGTAAACTAACTCCACCTCAAAGCGGGGAGGAAAGGCCTGGGAGTGTTGACCTCCAACTGATGATCTCTTTAACCCATATCCTTGAATGGCCCCTTGGGTCATGATAATAGATGACCCATTGGTAAAAAAAAATAAAAAATACAGAACATCATCTGTCAAGGATCGCCATACATTGTTTATTGTCTGAAAACAGCTGAAAATTGTGTTGGATGAATGTTTTGATATCGTTTTTATTTGACAGCAATTTTTATATGCAGTCAGTTGTTGCTTCATAATCTCATGGAATATTTTTCCATTTAATTGTTTTCATGCTACCTAACCCTAACTCTAACCCTAACCCTAACTCTAACCCCATTAGCAGAGTAGGACGCTTGAATAATCATCTTTTAGTTCTGTTTCTCTCAAAGACCGTCGTCCTATTTCACATCTCATCTCATATGGATCATCAGTCAATTAGTACTTATCTACCCTCTTTGTCTATCTACCTCCCTTTGCACTCTTTTCTTCTTGGTCATATGTAAGAAGACATCCATGTGGCCGTCTCTTAGCTTTGTCTCTTACTGTTCTTTCTAAAATCTTCTAGCCTATATGGTGTCACATGGTTCAGTTCAGCCACCTGAGAGTTGGCATTACCTCCCTTCTTGCTGCCACTAGTGCCCTTCCCCCCCCCATCATAACACTACTTTTTTTTTCACTTATAAGAATTGCATGAGTCAATCAATGAGCTCATTACAACCCATTCAAAAGGATTTCCATTTCTTTCCGTGAAAGAAAATACAAGTTACAAATAGACGAGAAGAGAGAAAGAAGTTGGAAGACGAAGACTAGCAACTTGAAGTGACAAATGCAGAGGAAGAAGGATTTAATTAGATTTACGAAATGAGATATCTCATCGTTGAGAAAGAGGGGATCTGTTTTTAAAGGAAAGAAAAGGCAACTAGAAAAAAAAAGTATAAGGATTCAAAGAAAGAGAGAGGAAAGGAGAAAAATAGGATTAACCTGCATTATGTTTCTAAATTTTTTTAAGATGACGATTGATAATTTGGATTATTCGGACTACCGTCCTCATCTTGGATGTTATTCTCACAATTTTTTGGCCAACATAAACTTCGACCATCTTTAGGTGTGTCTCGTCGAACTCAGAAATCTTTATGTTGAATTCGGGAATTTGTATGGAATTTCGAACAGAACCCTTTATTTAATCCACGAGGGTAGCTTGTTCTTGTTTCACCAGCCATGACCAGGTAAAGGTTCTAAATAATTTGTAATTGTATTCTTATTATTGCCTGTACTGAGGATTGCAGGGACCCATGGCGCAAAGGATATAAGTGCTAAGTAATAATCAGTTCTAAGTGATAATCTTATGTAGGTTGAAGGTTAAATCCAATGATTGAGAAAATAATTTTATTTTTGAATTTTATTCATTCAGTCATTTATGAATGTAAAAAAATAACAAAGGTCCCAATAATAAACCCCAGAGAACACTGACGTGTATATGTTGTGATTCAGAATAATTTTAACCTCCATAGTTCTGTTAAAACGCTTCTTCTTCATCATCATTTTCAGTTTGTCTGTTTTACATGCTAGCATGCGTTAGACACCTTTTAGAAATTGATTTCCAAACTAAACTATCTCTAGCCAGGTCTTTATTTATCCCTCTTTCTCTAAAGTCCATATTTATCACTTCTTATGTTTTCCTTGGCCTTCCCATGCCAACTGATCCTGCTATTTCAACTGTTCTAATCTACTAACCCAAGAACTCTAATCCGTTTTTTCAATGTGATGAAACCAACAAAGTTTCCCTTTCTCCATGCATCTCCTTATACTGTCCAGATTTAATCTTCCTCTGAGGTAATCAGATCGAAGCCTGTCTTTAAGACTCACATTACACGTCCATCGTATCATTCTCATATCATTTCTCTTGATGCAACACATGTCTTCAACCCTAACTGGCCAGGTTTCACTTCCATACCTCCTCACACACACTGTGTACACATACCTGATAGACTCTTCCCTTGGTTGACAGTGGCAACACAATATTTTCTATTTTGTTAAAAATACTATAATTATTTTTAATTTCCCACAAGTAAATGATATTGATTCATATGGATTTTTGAGGGCTTTGATCCACAAACTTTGGCAAAATGACCTTTCCTACTCTATTTATGAGACAATTCAAATAAACCCAAAAGTAGCATTCTCTTCTCTTTTTTTTTTTTTTTTTTGAAGAAGTAGAAATCGTAGTTATTGTTAAACCACCATGTTGGATATTCCCAAATCAAATATAATGATTTTGTCTGAACACAATATGTGACTTGGTCTTCGTCATTATCTTTGATTTGCTTCTTTATGGCGAAAGCTGGCTCTGGATGAATTGATGACTAAAGATGCTTTTTTTAAATAGATTAATTTCTTGAACACAGATCAACACTCTTTATGGGTTGTTTTATGAATACTTCAGACTGCTCGTTACTGTTCCAAAAGTGCTTGTCTGCTCCCGTGTCTGTTGCTGCCAACTCTTAACTGACTCAGAGTAAAAGTAAATTCGTATGAATCAGAATGGTACAACTTTGTTGACCGGTTTGATTCTGTTGTCAGGGACCATGTAATGGTTCCAACATCCCTAAGTGAAAGTGGTATTATGGAATCGACTGGATTCGAACTTGACACACCCAGGTCGTCAGTCCGTTAGCTACTTAACCACCGTAACCTTCGATTCACAGTCTAACAGTTTGTTTGTTTGACCAATAAAGTTACTTTCTCTATTTTTCAACTTGCTTTTTATCTTTCCTCTTTATCTAGCTCTCTCTTTCTTTTTCTCTTTCCTTTTGTCTTTTTTCTCTCTTTCTCTCTGTCTCTGTTTTTTTCTCTTTCTCTCTTTTCTCTCTCTTTCCTTTATACCATCTATCTCTGCTTATTTTTCTCTCTCTCTTTCTCTCTAATATATGAACTTAATCTATTAAACATGTCTCCTTATATAACACAGACCCCACACGCTTCTTCCTTGGTGACGGCATCAAATGTACACATAGGTCGCAGTGCCGAGTAATGCAGATACCTCACTCTGATCCGGCGTCACTGAACCACTTGTAACTTAAGTGGTCCACTCGCGCCTCTATCTCGGTACTCACACGTCTGGTCCTCGGCGCAGGAATCCTTCTAGACTGTGAACACCCTCCTTGGGCTCGTGATGTCGTAGTGGCAGAAAAAGAAAAATGGTTCGAAACTCCTCTCGGTCGGATGATGATGATAGCTTGACTCGCTGTGAAGGCAAGGTTACTCAAACAACAAACTGACAACAGGAATAATTTAACAAACTCAGTGGTTTCCTTTTGTATCCAATTAATTAAGATAACAACTGTTTTTAAAACGGTGAATTAAAGTCTGCTTTTCGATAATGGCTTTGTTTACTAACTATCTCGTCTCTCTGTGCATGAAACTTTACGGTTTCCAAGTTGTTAATTACGTTGTAACTTAATCTATGTTTGGAGAAACGGTGGTGGGGAATACCACGGGCAACGTCATCCAAACGAGGGGCCTTTCGCGCGATCCCCCGCTTGGCCGGCCCGTGTCTCAGCTCCGGCTAACACTACCGTCCAGGTCGAATTCCAATTTCTAACTGCTTTACGATTTTCAAGTTGTTAATTAAGAGGTAACTTGTCTACTGAACGGTGGGGGGAGGGGATTGCTCGCCACCGGCCGGCGAACGTCGACACGTCTCACCTGGTCAAGAGCGCGGCTCTAACTGATCGTTCACTCAACACAAAAAACCCTTTTCCTTTCCCAAGGAGGCATATTATCACACCCTTTCTTTCTCCAGCCTATTTCTCCATTCCCTCTCTCTCTCGGGGCCAGGGTGGGGCATACTGACTTACTCTCCCTCTCCCCCTCTGGTTGGGTTGTTTTCTTTCCTGTTATCGTAAAAGACTTATTCTCTCTCTACCATGGGGGGAGGGAAGTGACCAAAAGACTCTTGACCAAAATTGTACAGCCGTTATCAACATACCAGCTCTTTCTGGCTTTGTTCTCCCATTGTATATAGATAATTATAACTGACACTTTACACGCTTTCTCCAGCCAGCCTGGCGCCGGTTCTCGCTCGTTTCCCGTAGGTGATTTCGTGTGAATATATACTAGCTTCAATTCTCTACCTCAATTCTACGTAGGGCCTGATTTTCCTGATGCATATTAGTGAGCCCTAAAGGGGCAGACTCTGTCGGTTACAATCACTGTTTCACACTTACTTTACTAGCTAACTCCTCCTTTTCACTTAAATGTCTCTCTTTCTCTCTTCAATTTGATTTATCTCTTTTTTACTTATTGCCTCATTACACACACACACACTCTCTCTCTCTCTCTCTCTCTCTCCTAACCTATTAAATATATCCCCCTTCTTGAATTTTATTCTCTCTCTCTCTCATTCTTTTTCTCTCTCTCTCTCTCATTCTTTCTCTCTCTCTCTCTCTCTCATTCTCTCTCTCTCTCATTCTTTCTCTCTCATTCTTTCTCTCTCTCTCATTCTTTCTCTCTCTCTCATTCTTTCTCTCTCTCTCTTTCTCTCTCTCATTCTTTCTCTCTCTCTACCTTTTTCATTTCAATCTCTTTTCTTTATCTTCTTTACAAAAGGTTTTTATCTTTCTGGATACCCCCCCCCCCCCAAATTACCTCCCCCCTCCTCATGACAATAATTGCAATATGACTGGCCAATTCCTGACATTGATTTAACACAACTTCCATACTCTTTACTCTTTCTCTTGAAGATGAAAATGGCAGCACCGCCAAACAGTGGAATGAATGCGCCTCATTCGGCTCTAGATATTGAACCATTTATTTATTTATTCCACTGCCCTCAACAACCGCCACCCTTATCTCTTCCTCCTCCTCCACATTGTGGCCTATAGAAAGTTGCCGTCCAATCTAGTTTCACGCTGATTAAACTCCCTCTTTAAAGCACCGCCCAACAACTTCTTGTCTACTCAAGCGCGCAGTATGAAGTTGCAATTCATGCATGCAAAGATAAAAATGCCTTTGCTGTCTATTGTTTAGCGTTTCCTGGTGACTTCTTTCAGGGAAAGAAATAAATGAATTTCTTTTTCTCATTTTGGACATTTTTTTTTTCTTTTTAGGCAAAAAACTTTTATTTGTTGGAATCCGTATCTGTTTTGTTTTTTTGCTTTGCTTTGCTTTGCTTTTTTATTTTCTTTATATTTTTGAACATTTTTACTTTCAAAGATTTGTTTTGGGTTTGCTGTTTTTTTTTCTTTTTTTCCTTTTTGGAGTCTTTAATTTTTTTTATTGTCAGGAAGAGGGATTGAGGGAGGAGTTAGTATCATTTAACCTTCAGTCAATTTGTTTTTGAATCTTTTTATTTATTTTTTTATTTTTTATTTTTATTCATTTATTTTTATTTATTTATTTTTTATTTATTTATTCATTTATTTATTATTTATTTTGATTATATTCATTTTTTATTTGTCTACATATTTATTTTTTTAATGTTTATGTTATTTTATTCATTAGCTGTTACTTTCGATGGGGGTACATGATTGGCATAATTGATACCGTAGTGGACTATCGAATTGGTAATGCCAAGTTCAAATCCTATCAGATCTACTGTGATCATTTATGCACTAATACTGTTGGGAAAGATATGAATCGATAATTGTTTTTAGTAAAATAGCAACTTGTGTTCAATTATTCATATAAAATAGTTATTACTCGCTGTACCTACCCGACATTATCTGTAATGCAATAAAGTCATTTTAGTTTTTAATTTTTATTTGTTTGTACATTTTTTTTAACTTATACCGAAACAGAACTAACATTTTAGTTGTAAGGGAAACAACTCTTTTTATATATTTCAGTTAAAAATCGGCTGATTTTGATTATTTTTCAGCTAAAATTGAAAAATATTTCTATATTACTAGTTGTCTGGATGGAACTACATAATTTTGTAAATATACTGTAGCAAAGTACGTTATTATAGTACCAATAAAATGGTATGACAATAACTAATAAAAATTTGCTAATCAGAAACAAAGTTTGATATGTCAGTTTAAATGCTATTTAGGTCCAAAATTTTAAAATCTCACAAGATAACTGTTGTAGACCCGTGCTAGGGGTCACAAAGATAACAACCACAAATTGTGACAGGTTAAAATATACAATGTATTTATTCATAGCAATACAGTAACGCCACTAAATGTGGTAGGAGATGACCGGATTCCTACCATGCGGTAAAACATGAATAGGAATGTCCTTTGTTTGAGTCTTTGCAACCATGGTATTTATTATAGATGGTTGCTTCCATTAGTTCTTCAATAGGAGTGATTTGTACCCCACAACAATAACTTTATATGTTAGTAAATTAGATGACAAAATAATAGACTGTAGGGGCGCAGACCTTAGCTTAGTAAGATATTGTGTCTTAGAGAATATGCTAAGATCCACGCTTACATTTAGATTGTTGGAGAAATGTTTAAAAGAGTAAAAAACGATAAAAAATGGAAAAACATGTATGAAAGTTGAATGAAAGATAAAGCATGCATAAGTTGAAGGAAGATTAAAACGTAGTTTAAAAGTAACACAAAATATTTATATATTTACAAATTTTACATGGTAAAATGTTAGTTTGAAATGTTCGTTGGAAGTCAGTTCCGAGAATAGTAGAAAGCTGTGTGTGTGACCATGTTTGTGTGTGTGTAGCCATGTAAGGTTTGGCGTTAGTATGTCGAAGTGTGTGAATGTGCGTGTCGCCTTTTGTTCGTGGTTGTACGAATGTATGTGCATGCACGTGAGTTGATAAGTCGTTTAGGCATTCGTATGTATGTATGTGTGTTTGTCTTTGTCAGCAGTGTGTGGGTATATGCGTTGCAGAATGATAGGAGTGTAAACCTTGTGTGTGTGTTTAGTAGTCAGCTGATGTGCTGCCCCCCCCCCCCTCTCCCAAAGGCGAGGGGTAGCTGAACTTGTATTTTCTGATAAAGAGGAAAGAGGAAAAGAGGCAGATTTTGTTGTGCGGTCTGCTTTTATATTGTTTGATCAATGGTTTGGCCGACATAGTTGAGAGCACCCCACATGATCAACATTTTTTACTTTTTTTAGCCTTTTTGTTAGACTGTCTCTGGGAGCTGATTTTTATGGCCCCAGTTTTAGCTTTTGTTGCTGAAGTGAATTCAGGTTGGTTTCTGTTTTTGTTGATAAAATAGAGGATGTCAATCCGATAAAGCCTCTTTACGTCTATATAATAATGATAAGGATTATATAGAAGTATAGAGAATTATCATTTTTAGTTATGTAAGAAGAATATCTTAAAAGGTATGAATCAAAATAGAGGTAGTAGTTGCAAGTTATGGGTACATCTAGTAAAATAGAAATATCTGTCTCAGATCATCAAGTAAGATCACTACTAATCATAATATGATATGTAATACGGCTTTTTATCCATTACTTGAACTCTAAAAATGGCTAGATGAACTTTTATCTTCATCCATGAGCTTATATTATAGAGTGTGGGGTGGGGTGGGGTGGGGAGATATGAAAAATTCTGATTTTATTGAGCCAGATCATGGATTAAGTGAAAAAAAGCATTTTGTAATAGTCAGCAGTTAAGCAACTAGTGTTTAGCAGTAGTGAGTTGTAGCTACACGGAGGCTGCCTTAGAGTGTGTGGGGGCTAAGTTCAAGTTTTTATAGAATTTTACAGACTTGCACGAAAAAGAGACATGTAAAACAAAAATAAACAAAAAATTCCAATTTCAAACTTTATTCAGTAAATATATATATAAAGTCAGTTTCTTTCTCGATTTTTATCATCAATAGATTTCCTCCAACAAAATCAATAGTTGATTCTGCTTCGTTAATTCTTTGATCGTGGCAGCGTGTTGTTAAGAACAATAAAACGTAATTCGATTTAGTTTCTTCCAGAAAAAACTTTGACCAGGTCAGAATTAGTTTTATATGGACGCTATATTAAAGTGACGTAAGTCTACATTCCTCAATACAGTTACCTCCCTTTGTTTTAAACCAAAAAAATGGGGGAAAAAGATGGCATATTTAAAAACAAAACAAAAAAAAAACAGAACAAATTGCAAGTAAAAACACTACCGGTCAATGCCGGTTAGATACAGTTTATTTAATGTAAATATTTCATAGACATTTTTTTAAAGTGGCAGTGTATATTAAAATCCTTTGTGAGGCCTGATTTATGTGCATCAGTTGCATTGCTCTAAGATCTGCTCGACAGGTACTCAGATAAATCTTTGGTCCGCAAGGCTCCCTAGAAAACTTAATGTGTTCAAATAATCGGTTACAATAAGTATTGTGTTTTCATATCAAATAAACTATAAAGGGTTCTTCTTTTTTACGTGTCTTTCAAGCATGTGGTCATACGACAGTTTCACATTGTTTTACACAGCCTTTTGCATTATTGTTGTGCTCTGCAAAATCTTTCAAGCTGCATCGGTTGGACAGTAGAAGGTAGACAAGGCAATGTTGCATCGTATGGTCCTCCTCTCCACATTTGCAGATTGTTGGGTTGTTTTTGTTGTCTCATCTGGTCATAGCAACTTTTGATCGCCCCATTCCAGTTCTCAGGGTTGATATGCTGTAAAACAGATAGACCAAATCTATTAATAAATGACGACTGTAAGTGCTTTCTATATTAGAAAAATAAACTGGACTAAAATAAAAATGAATGTCTTGAACGTATTTGTTCAAGCTCGTTTGCTGTGATATTCTTAGCCTACAACTTGGTCGACTCCTTGGTTAGTTTTCAGCTCTATTTATTAAAGAAAGACCAATCCCTTTACTACCGGATTAGCCAACCATAATAGAAGTAATCTTTACAAAAACAAAACTTACAGAAGGTACGAAGGGTGCGGAGAAAGGTGAACAGTTTGGTCGAGGATTAGATACACTAGATTCGGACGCAACGCGTCAGCCATTTTCTGATATGCCAGTATTTCAAGTTTGAAGATCCTGTATTATTTTTATCTGAGAAGACATAACATCTCTGCTGCATCTTTCTATATTTGTACGTTGTTGGTTTTATCTATTCGTTTCACTGATTTCTCTATATTTTGCTGCCGAGGTTGAGGACCCTGGAATTAATGGCGCAATCACTCTTACAACCAGAAGAGTTCAATTAATAATTTTCAAGAGACAAATGTGAATTCTTACAGCAATTAGTCATGAAAGAATGATTTTTCCATCTTTCCATCTTTCCACTGACATTAATGCAAATGTTTTCAAACACTTTCAGGAAATCAATGTTTTTTTTTTTTTTTTTTTTTTTTGTTTTTTTATTACTCCACAATCTATGGCTGTCTTGAATAGTATTCGAATAAGTACATTTATAATATACTAGTCAACACCTATACAGCGTTGCCTGGGAGTCTTTTTACTTTCATTTTTGTTTCGCTTTTTCTTTTTGCTTGTTTTTTTTTGTTTGAAATCGCATAAATACTTTCGATTTTTTGTTTGTTTTAAATCACATAAATACTTTCGATTTTTTTGTTCGTTTTAAATCACATAAATACTTTCGATTTTTTCTTTGTCTTAAATCGCATAAATACTTCAGATTTTTTTCTTTTGTAGTCCTAAATTTATAAATAAGAAGCTAAGAGCCAGAGTTGCAAAATCAGCAAGCAGGCCGATAGATAGAAGGGAGGATGCTGATTATGTGTCGAATTAAAACCAATCGTTCAACCGTGGCTAAGAACTGATATGAAGTTTAGACATCTACCATTGGCTAAACAGCATGAAGCCTGAACATTTGTGAATGGAGTAAAATCTTGTTTTTAGATAAATCTACTTCATTTTTTTTTCAGCTCTCTGATTTATCTCAATAGTTTTGGTTTTATATAAATAAGCATAAAGAGAGTAGAAAATGGACCTTGGGTTTATTTTCGGCAGCCTCGTAGCTCTCGCTTCCTTATTTTGTCCTTTAGTCCTCACATTCCATGAGCGATGTTTCTGACAAAAGGAAAGAAATGCTGTTTTCTGGGTCAGAATCTGTCCATATAACACTTATCGTTGGTTAGTTTTTTTACCTTGAAGTGGTATTTTAGCTTCTTTAATCAAGTGGTGTCATGCTTTGTCTGGAGCAACTTCCATTAAAAAAAAGCAGATCCTTTGTCTACATGTTTAGTTTATCAATAACTAGCAGGAAGACCTGAAGTTGCTTGGGATTGAATGAGGATTACGACTATGTACTTTTTAAGTATGCTCATAACGCCATATTACTGTAGATATTAAGCATATATAAGGTAACGTAAAGATGTGAGACCACTTCCATTGTCTTCTCCGGAGAATTTTATGCATATGATATAAGTTTTATCAAAATAGAATATATTTGAAGTTTTAAAGAAGGTTCACTATTCCCCCCCCCCCCCTCAGTTCTCTTAGGTTAGGAGGGAACTTAGAGATTCGGGACCACTTCCATTGTCTTCCCCAGAAAATTTTATTCATATGATTTAAATTTTATAAAAATAGGGTATATTTGAAGTTTTACGATCATTATGCCCTCATAGCCTCGTTCGGGGTGCACTTAGAGATTTGGAACGCTTCTGTTGTCTTCCCTATTAAATTTTACATGAGAATACAATTTTGGATTTTATGTAGATTCTCTAACCTTTCTGTCTATAGGGAACACACAAACATCACACACACACACATTGAGTTTTATATAAATAGATGAAATCATGTTTTGAATTTTAGATAAAGAATTTGTCAATGTCAGCAATTTCAAATTCTATTACAAACAATATCGCATGTGAAAGTATAAATTCTGACCTCCACTTCGAACAAAGAAAAAGGTAGAATTATCTGACACTACCACATTCCTACTCCACCTACCACAGTGAGAAAGGGGGAGGGGGATGCTGGTGCTGATGTGATTGCAAGAGTTAGGAGTGAATGGAGTAAGTTCAGGGAACTTCTGCCATTACTAACCAGCAGAACATTACCATTGTCGAGCAAGGGAAGAGTCTATCAGGCATGTGTGCGTAGTGTGATGATATATGGAAGTGAAACCTCGCCAGTGAGGGTTGAGAATATGTCTTAATAAAAGTTAGGAATGTTAAATGATATTTGCTTAATAAAAATTTTGACAGGTTTAATGCTATTATATTACATTTCTAAGGTTTTTGAAAGGATCTTGTTAAAAATTTACTGTGTGTAAAAGAAACATCAGGAAAGCCTTCTGGCAAAGGATTTGATGAAAAGTCTACAATTCCAAAATGAAACATCCATCGATCCATCTGTGGTGGCATGTTCAATTCTGGGATTACTAATCTATTTATTTTATCCTGGAAATTATTCTCAGTAGATGTGTTGCATAGCCGTCCCGGAATGGGGCGTGGCAGTTCTCGCTTTGTATACCCGTCCCGGAATGGGCCGTGGCAGTTCTCGCTTAAACAACTGGTCATTTTTAACACCAAAAAGGCATATGTTGCATACCTTTTAATTTCT
This sequence comes from Sepiola atlantica, assembly GCA_963556195.1. Lineage (NCBI taxonomy): Eukaryota > Metazoa > Mollusca > Cephalopoda > Sepiida > Sepiolidae > Sepiola > Sepiola atlantica. Next base: position 75,145,591 of record OY744530.1, read on the forward strand.
TGTAGCTTCTCTCTTTCCTTGTCGCGTGGAGGGTGTCGTCTAGTGGTTGTCTTCTTTCTTCTCTGCTGTACTGCCATGAACATCGCTGCTACAACAAAAAGCTTCATACCACGATTCACGAGACAAACAATATTTTAAACTTTGATTGGTTTATTTCAGGCTTCAGTCTACCGTGTCGATCTTGGAGATGTTTCACCAATGCTAAGGGAGAGACAAAATTATTACCTTATCGTAGTTAATTCCTAGGGAGGCGGGGAAGAAGGAATCTCATGCCTGTATTCTCTTAGGGAAATAAATTCCCTTTTTCATTTCAGACTACATAGGGAAATACGTCTGTTCAGCTCGCTTCCAAAATCCAGGCTGGCAAAACTCTGTTTCCCACACAAAAGCCTGTGACGTCACAGAGCCCCCATGCGCAGGTGCACCTTGACCCTTGATCTCCTCAACGTGGTTGCCCTGTCAACGTCTGTGAGCTCCAGTTTATTTTGCACTCGACTGTACGGGTCCACCCGCACTAAATCGCGCAAGCCAAACCAAACGATCTCCCACAAACGCCCACTTCAAAATGCGTCCAGCCTCACAGGGCCATTATCCAACAGATGCAGCTTCGACAAGAGAAACTTTAAATACATGTGTAGATTCATCAGTTTATATTTCCATGTATTACAGTGTTACATGTCACTAATTGAAGTTTGAACTGAAGTCTTTATCCCAAAACAATAACAATATTGGACTGACATAGAAACAACCCAGATCTTAAGAAGAAGAAGAAGAAGAAGAAGAATGTGTGAGAAATATTGAAAAACAATGTTGTGAAAAAGCAACCTTCAAGTGCTTATGCATTGAGAGATGCTATTAAGAAGTGTGGACTAAAGACACCTCTGTTGACGATTACAATAAAATGATTCGCAGCATGACCTGACACATCCAAGCTGTGATTATGAACAAAGGTGAACATTTTTATCCGGTCTATTGACTAGGATCAAAGTGTAGTAACTCTCTCACTGTATGTTTGCCCCCCCACCCCACCCCCACACACACACTCTTATTTTATACAGTGTCTATCATTCTCACTTCTCTCTGTCTCTGTTTATTAACAGTCAAAGGTTATAAAACTATTAAATTCAAGATAGGAATAGTCCATTATAAACAAAAGGAAATATTATCACAAGTAGTAATACTATTTAAGACGTAGTAGCTAGGGAGAGAGAGGGAGCAGAAAGTTACATATTTTGTCTTTTTACTTTTATAAATTTAATTAGCTTTACAAACTCATTTTTTTCTAGTTCAAATAATCTAACCCGAACTCAATGAGTGACCGAACAGTTCACATTTTTCTCGTGTGTGTATATATATATATATATATATATATATATATATATATATATATATATATATATATATATATATATATATATAAAGTATAAAGGTATACTCAAAAAAGAATAAAAGGGAAATACCAGCAGAGTGCTCAATTAAATTAAATTAAGAGCGTAGTATTTTTTAATTTATAAATACAGATTTTAATCAGACATGGACCAGTGGTTTCTGACAAGAAAAGGGTTTAAATCCCCAATTCCGTCTTTGTCAGCATAGTCTGAAATAGTAAAATGATGGAATTTCTTCAAAAAACATTTTTAACCGTTATGAAACGCTATGCACAAAGAATTTGAAATGAAGAGGTGGCGAGACGCTTAAATCAGAAAAATAGCCGTTAAGTAAGAGATTCTATATTTAGAAGTGAGGAACAAGAGAGAAAGAAAGATTTTCTGATTTAAGCGTCTCACCACCTCTTCATTTCAAATTCTTTGTGCATAGCGTTTCATAACGGTTAAAAATGTTTTTTGAAGAAATTCCATCATTTTACTATTTCAGACTATGCTGACGAAGACGGAATTGGGGATTTAAACCCTTTTCTTGTAAGAAACCACTGGTCCATGTCTGATTAAAATCTGTATTTTAAAAATAAAAACAAATATATATATATATATATATATATATATATATATATATTTATATATATATATATATATATATATATAAGGAAGGGAAACATCATTTGGTTCATGCCACCCTATAATCAGATGCTAAAACCTAAACATGGCAAGAAATTCCTAAATCTTATGGAAAAAACACCTTCCCCCGTAACTAATCTTTTGCACAAAATATTCAATAAAAATAACTTAAAACTGTCCTACAGTTGCTGTGAAAACTTAGAAATGATAACAAAGTCCACAATAGCAAAATACTGAATGAGAGTAGTAGAGAAAAAAATAAAAACAAAATGCATAGAAAAACTTAACATTAAGAAGAACACTAATATAATCACTAGAAATAATAACTACAAACTCTAAAAGCAATCACCCACATAGAAATAAGAAAGTTAATAATGAAGAGAAAAACCTTAACTGTAGAACTCATGCACTTTATCCACTGCAACATAGTTTTAACCAAAGGCATCGGTGACCAAGCCAAAATATTTGCCCAGGAAAACCCGGATAACAAAAAAATACTACATAGGAGAAACCTCCCTCGATTTTAAAACCGGGTATAACAACCATAAAATCACATTCAATAACAAAAAACACTGATTTAAAACATCATTATGAAACCATTATTGGGAACACAAACAATGCAGACACTTGTCAATAATTGAATTGAAAATATTATCATGAACCTGTACATGCAGATATTTAGAAGACCAGTGTAGATTATGTTTGAATGAGAAACTAGAAATTTTGAAGATCCCCAAAACTTATTAAATTATAGAAGTGAAATATGAACACATAGCTAGAGGGAGAGGGAGGGAGGGATACTAATTTTGGATTTTGTCAGTTTGTTATTGTTCAACTAGCTTTGCAAACTCACTGTTTCCTGATTCAAACAATCTAACCTCAGCTGAATGGGACATTTTTTCTGTGAAACACATTACCACAGGGCTACTTCTCGGTTGACTATAACATTGCTGTTTTTAAGTCCAATGTAAATAAATTCTTGTTGAGCCGTCATCTTAAATAATAAATTTCTGACCAGTTACAAATCCCCTCGCTGTTTTACCATCCACCTGTCAAAGTCAGTAACCCTTATCCCCGAGTGGCCTTTGGGCCTTGATAAGCGGTGACTCGTTTGTAAAAAGAAAAAGAAATATTGACAAATAGGAAAATGAAATGATATTATGTCCACGCTTTTATTTATTTAAAAGTTATTTTCGTTCCTTCAGTCATCTGTTTTAAAGTATAATACAGGTACAGCGAATCATATTTTGTCTTAAGTTAAATTTTATGTCTTAATTATATAGTTAATTATCTTTCGTGTGGAATTTTACACATACCCCCCCCCCCCCCGCCCATCTCTCTCTCTCTCTTATTTGGCTATGCAACCTCTTTCTCTCTCATTTTCATTTTGTTCCGGTGTATCTATCTCCATTATATATGCATCTTTGTCTTTCTCAACTCTTGTTTTTGTTTCTCTGGCGTCTTTTTCCCCTTTTCTCTCTCTCTCTCTAGCATTCTTCTGACTCTTAGACATTTATCTGTCTCATCTCACTTTTATACTAATCTCTTTTTCCCATTTTTTTGTCTTTTTTGAAACTTTTCCTCATTTTCTTTCATTCCCCCCCTCTTTCTCTCTCACATCTCTAAACACTAGTCTTTTTTTCTTTCTGTTGCATATTCTCTGTTTTGTTCTCTTGGATGTGTATACTCTCTTCTCACTTTTTCTCTCTCTCTCTCTCTATTTTAAATTAATCGTCTCTCTTTTCTTTCATCTTTTCTTCCCCCCCTCCCCCCCGTCATCTGTTTTTATTTCAGCTATCTATTTATCCTTCTATGGTTTCTTTTCTCTGTCGTCTGTAAACTTTTTTGATAATTCCCTCGATAATCTCTTCCTTCCCCTCCTCTCTCCTCACTATGACTCTCCTCATCTCTCCTCTCCCCCACCATCAATCCTTCACTCACTCTCTTTATCTCTCTATTGTCTCTTCCTTCTCCTCTTCTCTTCTCCCCACTCACTTTTCTTCATCTCCCCTCTCTCTTACTCTCCTCATCTCACCTTTCTCTCATGTCCTCCCCTTATCTCCTCTCGCTCTCCTCTCCTCTCGCTCATACTATTCCCTTTTCCTTTCTCTTTCAAATTTATTTTCTGTGCCTTCTCTTTCCTTCGCCTCTTCCTTTCCGTAATTTATCTTTTCGATGTCCACTTCAGCATTCATTTTAACATCCAATGAATCTAAACACTGCCTTTAAATGTCCACACTTTCACATGTGATTGAGATGATGACTACATCAACACACACACACACACACACACACACACACACAGACAAAAAAAAAATGGAGAAGGAAGCCCTACACGTTCTTCCCTTTATCCATTCTCTAAGGTTTCTTGGCAATAGTTTTTGCAGCCATCCAATCACTGCAAAGACAGAAAAGTGCCCTCCTTGCACAATACATCAGTGTCTCCATCACTAAATGTGTGGTAACTAATTACTATCATTATTGCTAAGCACATGCTAAAGAATTAGGAGAAGCACAGACAGCTCGCCCCCCCCCCTCCTTCTAACTCTCTCTCTCTCTCTCTCTACTTCTACCTGCCACTAAAATGTATTGTTTTCACAGAGAAAAAAAACGTAGAATGGCACAAAAGCTTGGCTCTTCAAATTCCTGGCCTATTTGCGAGACGGGGGGGGGGGTGGTTGGAAACAAGTGTAACACGGCAGTTGCCTAAGGCTTACACCAGAAACGTCCATCACTTCAGGTCCTTCTCTTCTTCATTTGGCAGAAGCTGCAGCTGCCTCCGCCACTCCCTTTTCTTTTTTATCACCTCATTTTGCGACTAATAGTAACTTGAAGAGCTCCTTTTAAATTCAAGTGACAATTGTCCCGAGTCCCTGTGCAACATCTTTGTTAACTTTTGAATTTCGCTCCTGATGAGCTGTTTTGCCTCCTCTTCGGTTTTTGTTCTTCCGTCTACGTTCGCAGAGCTCTACTTGATCATCATGTCATGTTGCCAGAAAGTTCTGTCTGAGTGTTTCATTTTTTGTTTTTTATCTCTCCAATCATCAACTGACTCCAAAACGCCCAAAATGCTTCAGTCAACTTTAACAATTCATTTTTATTTGTATATCTTATTTTTATTAATTTTTCTATTATTATTATTTGTGCTCACTGGGAGTTCTCACACAGGTCATCGTAAGTGAGTGCTTACCGACAACAACTAGTGGTATTTCCTGGAGTCTGAGTGACAACAAGCCTCACCAGATTTCCAGTATTCTTCACCTCTTTTCGATAACCACCGCAAATAACCTTGCAGTATCGCAACAGCCGCTTACCATTGATTTCTCGCTGTTAAGGACCAGTGGAGGTCTGGTTTGTGCTGTCCCTCCGCGGTCTTCTTATCCCCATCTACTCTCTACAAATATTTTGTCTGGTGTCAGCCTAGACCGGCATCATTTTTTTTTTATTACTTTTTTTAAAACTTTTAATTTATTTATTTATTTTTTGGGGGAGGGGGGAAAAGGGGGAGAGCTTATGGTGTTTCCTGCAATTTCAGGTTCATTTTTGTGTGGTGTCAGCTGAGGCCGGTGTAATTTATTGGGAGGAGGGGTGAGCTTATGAAAATATGTTTCTTGCAGTTTCTGTTATTTGGTTTTTGATGTGGTGCTCTTTGTGTGGTTTTGTTTTCTTCCTGTTGTAAATTCCATGTGACTGGTCACCCTTCATAGCTTATGCCGGTTGGTTTCTGCATTCAAGGATTTTGTTTAAGATTGCAGCTGTTTTGTCATTGCTGTCCTTTGTATGGTTTCGATAGTCCCTTTGATTCCAATTTCTTCCAGTCTTTTCTCCATGATTATTGGTATTATATTAACTTTCTTCATGCTCCATATTCCTTCAGTTCTCTGGCTAGTTCTATGTATTTACTTCGTTTTTCCGTGTCTTTGCTTCACTCTGTGGTCTGCTGAAACGGCGCAGTCTACGATTTTGCAAGACTTTTCCTTCTTGTCACTTATAATAACATCCGGTCTCATTGCTTGTATGAGTTTATCTGTTTGTATATCCATATCCCAGAGGATTTTGTGTTTTTCTTTTTCTAGTACTGTTTCTGGTTTATGTTTGTACCATTTGACTGCGTATTTGAAATTCAATCGTTTGCACAGTTCCCAGTGTACTGCTTTCCCTCACACAGTAATGTCTGTTCTTGTATTCTTTTTGGCGAGTTTGCTACATTCACGTATTATATGATTTACTGTTTCGTCTCTTTGTCCACACAGTCTGCATTTACTGTTTTCCTGGGTTTTATCTATTTTAACTTTAATGTAGTTTGTCCTAATCGCATTGTTCTGTGTAGCCATCAGTAAAGATTCCGTTTCTCTGTTCAAGTGTCCTTTTCTTAGCCATGCCCAGCTATTTTCGTTGGTTTCTTCTCTTGTCAGTGTTATGAAGTATCCATGTAGTTGTTTTTCTTCTCACTTATCTTTTCTTTTTGCTCGTTGGAACGGCGTCTCTTGCTGCGGTGATTAGCCTTTCCATGTCCTATGTTATGTATTTCTCCAGCTCTTTTTTTGAGTCTTCCACACAATCTTCTATACTTACCCGTCTTCTTCCCTATCGTTTCTTTTCATGTAGAGTCTGTCCATATCGTCTTTTTATTATTATTTTTATTATTATTATTATTATTATTATTATTATTATTATTATTATTATTATTAATAATACATTACAGTTTTCAAATTTCAAGTTTCTGGGATGATATCCATCAAATTGGTCCCCACTTGATTGCTGGAATTAAGCCATCTCTGCTATATTATAACACGATACTGTACAATACTTATGCTCATGTAACCTTCATCCAACCCTAAATCTATGAAATAGGGTCACCACTAGGTGTCTACTCTTTGCAAATAAATCAAAGCGTTCATTTTTCTTAATCATCAAAAATCAAATAATTATTTAATTTGAATGAAATGTTGGGTCTATTAAAAGAATTATATATTTTATAAGGAATTATGAATTCAATATATCATGACTGGTGAGTGTCTGGTCGACCCAGATAACAATAGAACGACCTAGGTCTGTCTATCATGTTCGTCGAATTTGCAGATTCGTGCAGGTCCTCCGCTGGCTAGGACCGCCTTTTACATTGAGCGTTTGGTATTCCCAAATGGTCACCCATTTAAGTATATAGTATTAACATAGAAACAGTCCCAGATGTGTTGAAAAGGACAGCTGACGCTATACCTTCTTCTATTCCCCAGTCAAGAACAATTTTAAAGAAGAAACATATTCCTTTTAGTTATTTACAGAATATTTTGCTGACAATGACAATTATTTTTACGGAAGAAGAAAGAGTGTTTTTTAAAAATAGTATTGACCCTGGCAGACATTTATTTCAAAATGAATTCTATCATTAACAGTAAATTATACAAATTGATGTAGAAATAACCTTGGAATTTTCACTGTGTTTCGCTAGTATGTATATATATATATATATATATATATATATATATATATTCTCTCTCTTTTTTGTCCATTTTACTTCAGTGTGAGTTCTCAGAAATCAAGGGCCTTTCCTGGAGCTAACACTTAATCTCTATATGAGATACACAGATATCTGATTGTTCCATTAAAGTTCTCCTTTACCTCTCAGACGTTGAGTTAGTAAAGAAATTAAGAACATTCACTATATACTATAACATATTTAACTGGTCAATTGACCAGTTAAATATGTTATAGTATATCTTTCTTTTGGCCTCTTGGTCTTACCGGATTCCATGACAATAATTTATCTAGTCTGGTGGAATATCCAGCTTAGTGCTGTTACTAGAGGCAGCATCACATGGTAAAGGTACACCATTCTTCATATAAACCAGTGTGTAGTATTGTAGAGGAGATCTTATTTTGGCTTCAAATAAAACGTTATTTTCAATATTTGGTCAGGGTTCACTTGGAGAAGGAAGTATCCTCAATCCAGTTTGTCCTGACAAACCCCTGTACAGAGAGATCTTAGACACTCGATGATAGTGCCTAGTAGGCATTCATTTCTCTCCCATATATATATATATATATATATATATATATATATATATATTAATACATTCTCTCCCCATACATAAGAATTTGAATTACCTACTAGACACTATCCTCGAGTGTCTTCGGTCTTTCTGTACAAGGGTTTGTCAGGACAACCTGACATGAGGACACTTCACTCAACAAGTAAACTATGACCAAATATTCAAAATAACAGTACTCGAAGCACAAATAAGATCCCCTTGACACGACTATACATCGGCTCATATGAGGAATGGTGCACCTTCTTCTAGTCATGTTACCTCGAGTAACAGAACTTAGCTGAATACTCCACCAGATTAGATGAATTCTTGTCTTGGAACCCGGTAAGACCAAGAGACCAAATCAAAGGATATACTATAACTTAATATACAGGTCAATTGGGGAGAGGAAAATTAATGTTCTTAACTTCTTTACTAACTTAACGTTTGAGAGATGAAAGATAACTTTAATAGAATAT